>JAEQBH010001154.1:0-600000 GCA_016808115.1 Tetrastigma voinierianum | reverse complement strand
TGTATTTCATGAGTAGACTAAGCACCGGATAGATTGTCATTTAGATCCATGAGAAAATACAGCGGATTGATCTCTACGGGATATGTAAAGGCAGGGAATATTTGGGTGATATTTTCCTGAAAATGCTAGTGGAGATTGAGTTATACATGTAGCAAGAGTTGGGCATGATTAACATCATACCCCAACTTGAGGGAGTGTTATAGAATGTAAATATATACCATGTAAGTTTGTAAACTAATTAGAATATTAATTGACCTACCAATTGTATGTCTAGCTCTTGTATTTATACATGTTAAGATAAATGGAAAATCTAGGAATTCATTCCTCAATTATTTTGTCTTTCTTTCTTCAAATCTAAAGGTGAAATTAAATGCAAATATTGATTCATTAATTTAAGAAGAATTAGCACTGCTAATGAAGAAGAAACATTCAATTTTCTGTAAACAGTATCCAACATAAATGTATTATGTTTCTCCCCACAGTTAGATCTTAATCTAAGCATAAAACCATTTTACAAATTTAAAAAAAAAAAATGAATATTTGTTCCTCATAGGAATACTAGAAGCATCAAACATATGTATCTGTCATTTCATAGAAAGGTGGTTCTAGATACCTTAGAAGCAATAAATAAAGAGTTCAACGCAATTGTTTGGGATTGATTGAGAACAGGGCGTGTTTTTTTCATTACATGATGTTATGACTGTCTGAGTTTATAGTCACACTTCATGGAAACTATCTCAACCTAATACTGAAAAAGGGTTTTCTAAACTGAGCATTTGGGAATAGAGCTTTCTTGAGTTGAACAGAGTTTACATATGCATGAGTTTATATATACATCATAATTCTATTCAAAGAGTGAACTTATATATAAAGCTGTTCAGTATGAAAATGCTTGAAGTTTCAGTTTGAAAGTGAAAGATCAAGAGAAGAAACATATATAGTGGGATCCATCTTATTTCATTAGGGACTTTAGAGAAAAGCAGACCAAACATGAGCTTATGATCTTGTTGGGCATTCAGAGTCCTCAGAGGGCGATTCCATTCTCGGTAAAGCAAGCACACCCCGTTCCTATTAAACACATACATCATGTGGGCATTGTTTCCGGATGCAGTTGGTGCTGGGGGCAACGGGCTGATGTCCGACCCTCCAAATAACTGCATTTTTCTTGATTGATGAATTCACCCAGATGAACAACTAAAAGGGTTATATCTCAATACAGATGAAACGCAAATTTTGGAGTTCCTGCACCAAAGAAAATCTTTATAAAGAAATATATTTGATATTTTCTGCATAAAAAGCCTGGCATTTAGTCAAACAAAATTGAGGAAAAACGAAAGTTCAAAAATTTACAAGTTCAACCAAATATAGTGAGAGGAGATTCTGTTTGTCTCTAACATAAATATTAGGAAACCTGATGACATTCAGAATTTTCATTTCTTTCATTTCCCTCATTCTCTCAGTAAACAAGCAAGAACATTAGCATAAGCTTCAGAAAGAACCTGTAGAGACCAAAAACAGTTTAGTATAACTTGTTTTCTGATCAACATCATTAGTAGAAACAGGAAAGCTCAGAAAATTAGCAAGGAAAATGAGCCAAAAACAAGTTTCCCAAAAAAATCCGATCAGATAAGATCAGCTCAGTAGAACAAATTAGTAAACAAACAAACAAAGCACAGCCCATTTCTTAACACCACTGAATTTTAAAAACTACGAAAACTCATAAAAATACCACCAAATGCAGATAAAAAAAAAAACCAGCAGTGAAAGCAAAATTGAAGAAATGCAGAGCAAATAAGATCAGCAGACCCGAAAAGAACAAAACGCGAGAATCAGACCACAAAAAAACCTAATTTCAACTTTTAGTGCGGGGATATTAAGATGGTGAGCGATTAAACTACACAGAAACGATCCCAGGAGAAAGGAGTCACGGTTGGAGAACAAGCGCGGTGAAGAGAAGACCAAGGGGGGAGGGTGAAGAATAAAGACCACGATATCGAATTTACACCTTTTTATTTTACTTTATATTAGGATTTCCTTAATTTTTTTCTTTTACGTCTATTCATATTGTATTTTGTTCCGGGATTAATATTATTAATATCCTAAGGATTAAAACTTTCGAAAATTGTTCATTTTATTTTATTTACAAGATGAAGTTGTTTTATTAATGAAATTAAATTTATGGAAATTCAGTCGTTGAGGTTTGGTTCAATGCTTAATGAGTCGGACTGGCATAGGAAGCACTAGGTTCAAGTTCCCGGAACAAAATACAATATGAATAGATGTAAAAGAAAAAAATTAAGGAAATCCTAATATAAAGTAAAATAAAAGGTGTAAATTCGATATAAGTAGTCTTTGTTAACCACCCTCCCCTTGGTCTTCTCTTCAGCTTTGCTCCTCCAATCGAGTGGCGCTCGAGATAAAGATTTCGAGAATCAGTTTAATCGCCACCATCTTAATATCCCCCGCAATTGGTGCTGAAATTAGGTTTATCTTGATCCCGATTCTCTCGTTTTGTTCTTTTCGAGATTTGTGAAGTCTTATTTGCTCTGCATTTCTTCAATTTGCTTTCAACAGTTTTTATCTGCATTTGGTGGTATTTTTGCATGAGTTTTTCGTAGTTTAAAATTCAGTGGTGTTAAGAAATGGGTTGTGCTTTGTTTGTTTGTTTACTAATTTGTTCTCCTGAGCTGATCTTATCGATCGGATTTTTTTTTTTATTGGGAACTTGTTTTTTGTGTCTATTTTCACCTTTAATTTTAAGGCTTTCCTTGTTTACGCTGTCTGATGTTGATCGGAAATGGGTTATACTCGAGCTGTTTGGTCTGTTATAGTTCTTTTACATATACCAAGGTTCTTGTTTGTTCTTGAGAGAATGAGGAGAAAATGAGAAAGAAATGAAAATTACGAATGTAGGGTTTCCCATTATTTATGTTAGGAGACAAAACGAATCTCTGTCAATTTGGGTATTTGGTTTTAACACATCAAATTTTGAACTTTCGTTTTCTTTTCTCAATTTTGTTTGAAAAGAAAAGAAAAAGAAAGAAAGATAGTTCTATTCCTAAAATGGCGACTACTTCCTCAATTTTCGCCCCTTCTCCTCCTTTTTTTTTTGTCCCCTAGGGCTTGTTATTTATAGCCCCAATAAATTATGATTAGAGGGTGCAGTAACGAGCCAAGCTGCACCTCGAGGCTCGGCTCGAAAAAGCTCCGGCTCGAGGCCAGGCTTCGTTAACTAAGCAGGCCAAGCAGGCCTTAATTTGGAAGCGATGAGTTCGAGGCAAGTAGAACAGTAGAGCTTGGACATTAAAAAAAAGAGCACGTCGTTTTTATTATTTAAAGCCCTCGATGAATTAGAGTCTCAGCCTCAGTGACAGCAGCGGCTAAATCCTAATTCGGGAATGGCACGGCCTCCCTGCGACCTCTCTCAGTCTCTCTCTCCTTTATAAATTTGTCTCCAATTTGAAAATCAAAAACCACATTCCCAAATTCTTCCTCTACTTTGAAAGGCATAACCAGTGCCCACGCTGAGTCATGCCCTACTCGAGGTAGGCTAGCCCATATCTCGAGATTTCTAACGAGGTTTTTGTTGTATAGTTTTCCGTTTGTTTCCACTAGAAAGTGAGTGGAAGGTATTCTTTTAACGCATTTCATTTAAATTTAGGCTTCATGTTCGTATTTTTTTTGTTGCTGATAGGACTTCTCCACATTTCTATTGTGGCGTGAGTGCCAATGCTCAGACAGGGTTTCCTAACTAGTCTCTGTTGGGATGGTGAGGTCCTCGATGGAAGACATCCTTCACCTCAAAGTTTTTTGATATGATTTCACGGCACCCTTGTTTTTGGATTTAAATTTTTTTTTCTCAAGAGAGAGTACCTTGATTTCAAGGCAGTGAAATCCTCTCTAGTAATCTGAATTCTTGTTAGAGCTCGGGGAATGTGGTCTCTAGGTTGGTTATGGCTCCCCCGTAGGGTTGGTGGCGAGCCAGGCGAAGCCAGAGCTTTGAACATTTCGAGGCCTAAGCTTGTTGATTTTTGGGGGGAGCTCGAGGCCGTAGGGCTTTTGAGCAGGCTTAAAATCGAACTCAGAAGCCGAAGCGAGTTTTAAAAACCTTGAAGCGAGGCTCAGTGAGCTAGTTTTCCATATGGAGCAGTGGGCAACCTCGAGCTCAAGCCCGATCCACGAGCCTAAATAGAAGGACCAAAAGAAGATAATGATATGGATGTTTAAAAAATAACATCCATATCATCAAATAAATAGTATTAAGGTTAGAAAGATAAAATTTTGATGATAATTAAAAAAAGATTTATCTCATAAGTAAAATAATAAAAGAATGAAAGATAACACGATAAAAACTGAAAAAAATAATTTGCTAAAAAAGATTGAGATAATGAAAAATAGCATATAAGATGAATATTAATCTAGATTAAACAAAGGCTACGGACATAATTGTAATTCCCAAGTTTTTTATACAACGTTAAAAACAGCTAAAGCTAAGTTCTGGCCGCTATCTTCTTAATGATGTAAGAGCCAAAAAAAATAAAATAAATACTAAGGCAGTTAAAAAATATAGCTAAAGAAGTTGTTTTAGTTGAAAAAACTAAATCATAATGTAATCCCAACCTCTTACGGTTTTGATGAGGCCAAACCAAAAAATAAAAATAAAAATACCTTTTAATATATAAAAAACTAAAATATTAAAATCAGAAGGCTAAAATTACATAATAGTAAGCTATAAGGATCATGAATTGTGACCACTTATTTGAAGGACCACTTCAGAGAGCTTTGGCATTACTGGAAATATGCAATATCATTTTAGTTAACCAAGACAGAAGTATACATTCAATGAGTTGTTGGGTCTGGTTGGCTCGATAATTAAGCGATCAGACAATCTCTGTGAATTATTGTGGAACCTTCAACTTATATCAAATCACACCACCTATGAGTTCATTGTAGCAGTTTGTAAAGAAAAGAGTCAAATTTAGAAAAATCCAATTGTGTTAAAAAGGGGTCAGTTCTGGGCTTAATGAAAATTTCAACCTAAGCAAAAAAAAAAAAAAAGGAAATTAATATCAAGAAACTGATAGCATGCAAGCACCTTTTCAGGTTGAATTTATCGGGTTGATATCCTTTGAAATCATTTTCTTGGTAGCAGAGATACATGAGAAAAGTTACATGTATTTGATCAATGATAGTTTCTTCAGAAGCAGCTGAAGGACTATAGGATGAAGAGAATCTTCATAAAATAAGCACATATATAAAAATTCTAAAAGACAGGGAGCAATGAATACAACCACATGAAAACATAACATAAGGGCATCATTGACTAAAAACATTATATTACCCTAACCGTTGGATGCAGTGCAAGAACTGCAAAAGAAAAAGCGAGAATCATGGTCATGACAATGAAGAAGATATTGAGACCACAGTCATTGCCAGAGGGATTGAACCAAATGAACAGAATCCCTGAGAATGTAAATGCCAGAAGGTAGCATGCAACTGACACAAGAAGCAAACAATATACCTAAAAATTCAATAAGGTTAACAACAAACAAAAAAATGACAGTGAAAATGAAGAGAAACAGAAATTTGAACTGACCACTTCTGTTCATCTTTTTCTACCCATGCATCATTCCATGAGTGTGTGAAATCAAGTAATATAATCACTTCAACAATTGCATTTTCATTTCTGACAGTGAAGTCATTGTAAAACTGGCAATCTAATGCATAATCAAATCAATTTGTTTAGCTAAGCTGCATTAATTTGGCAGTAAAAACAAGAAATCAGAAAAGAAAAAGAAAAGAATAGGCTCATTTGCATAAATTTAACAAAAGCCACATCTCAAATACCATCTCTCAATTAACAACAATATCAATTAGAATAATAATAGAAAAAAGAAGGTGGTCTTGGGTCAGATCTTCTGCTTTTCTACTATATAAACAAAGATGGGGTTCCTCCTCTACAATCAAGAAAATTAAAATCCAAAAGAAATAATACTAAAGATTATAACATTCAAATTCTCAAGTCAAATGAAAATTAAAAAAAAAAATACCTTCTCTATTATTTAACAATTAACAGTCTAGTAACAACATCCAGCAATCAAAGAAAAAACAGCATCAGCAATCTAAAAAAACAAGTCTCTGATCAGGACAAGGTCACCGAATCTCAGAAAGAATCCAGAAATGACTGCTGTTAACAATTAACCTGAAAAGAGGAAATCACAGAAATGGTCAAAGATTCCTTTTACAGAATCTCATCAAGAACAAACACAAAAATTTGGAGAGACAGGAGCATAATCAAAGGCTTCATCAGGTGAGTAGGGTTCTAAGGGGACAGGGAGCTATATCAACCTGAGACCATTCCCTGAGCTTCGGAACAAGAATTCCGTATCATTAGAGAGGATTTCACCAGTCCTTGAAATCAAGCAGAATTCTCTGCTTGAGAAAAAAAATTTAAATCCAAAAACAAGGGTGCCGGGAAATCATATCAAAAAACTTTGAGGTGAAGGATGTCCTCCATTGGAGGACCTCACCATCCCAACAGAGAGATTAGTTAGGGAAACCCTAGTCTTGAGCATTGGCAATTTCACAGTCACAATAGAAATGGAGAAGTCCTAACAGCAACAAAAAAAATACGAAACATGAAGCCGCAATTCTAAGTGAAATGCAGAAAAGAATAACAGTCCCTCTTCCACTCACTCTGAAACAAACGGAAAATCCCCAGTGGCCAACAAAAACTCCGTTAGAAATCTGAAGGATAATAGGTTGTACCCACCTGAGTAGGAGCTGGTGCGGACCGTGCGGTGGGTACTGGGTGGTGCCTTCAAAGTAGAGGAAGAATTTGGGAATAGGGTTTGATTTTCAAATTGGAGACAATGGCGAGGAGAGAGAGACTGAGAGAGGGTCGAGGGAGGCGTCGTGCCGTCGTCTGAATTAGGGATTTAGGGGCTGCCAGTGCCGGCTGAGAAGTGAGACCTGACCTGAGGCTGAGGGTTTTTAAATAATAAAAACGACGTGGTTGCACACAATGTCAAGCTCCGGCTGGCCTCGGCTGCATTTTGAGGCTTTATCTCGAGCCTAAATTGAAAAGCGCAGAATTAGTACACGAGTTTAATTCGTTTAAATTTAATGAGTTGGGCAGAGCAGGCATTTTAGGAGCCTAGATATTATCTAAAATTTTCCTCTAATATATAATTCTAATAATGTTTTTAAAAATTAAAAGGTTGTATTAATCAATTACCAAGGGATATTAGGTGTTCATTTTGGAAAACGGTTCTATAAAAACATTGTCATGCAAGTGTGATCTACTATCTTCCAAAATAGTCCTTAAAATCAATTGTCCAAAAGTAACATTTAAAAGCAACTGAATAATTAAAAAATCATAATTTAGGGCCTCTTTAGTTTGTATTTTTAAACATTGTTATTAAAAATACAAAAAACTATTCTTATTACTTGAACATTAAAAATCCGGACCTCTTTGATTCCTATTTTTGAACATTGTTATTGAAAATACAAAAAACACCATTTTCATGTTCTCTAAAAACCGAAAATGATTCTCAAAAACTATTCTTATTATCTAAATTTAGTATTTTTATATATTCTCTTTGTTTTCAAAACATTAAAGAAACAAACATTTTTTATGTTTCTTGTTCCTTATTTTCTCTCATATTTTTTAAAGCAAAAACAGTTTCAAAAACAATGAAACTCATAAAATTTTCCATGATCATATACATTCACTAAGAATAATAGAACATGTTTAATATAAAACATTTTCTTTTTAATTTGAAATTGTTTAAAAATGTTTACAAACTAAACACTACAACTCTGTAAAGATTTTTAACGAATATATTGGGTACAAGCAAAATGAATCTTCAGCCTGATTGACATATTATGTGAAATCTAATTTTTATTTTGATAATGATATCCATGTAAAATATAATAAGACCCAAAATATTATAAACATTAAGTAGGGATATCCAATGTCTTCATCTGATCAAACAGAGACCAGGTCAAAGTTGTTCATGGAGATCATCCTCAATGTCTCATCTGTTTCAGTCATTTGTCAATTTATCATTCATATCAACCTGTATTCAAGAAATGCAGGTTAGATAATACATCAAATATTGGTTGTAGAATGTTCCTGGGAAAGTCACTAGATATTATTAGATAATAATTCTGTGTCAAGATTTCTTCAGATTGAGTCTAGCTGACTAACCATTTGATATAGAATAAGATAACATCAAGGCTCTATTTAGAAAATGGTTTTGAAATAGTATTGAAAAGCAGTTTTGATGATGGCTTTTAAAAAGCATAAAGCAGTTTCTAGCTTATAGTTATTACTCATGTTTTCCTACTTTTTCTTGTTTTAGAGAATGGAAAACTATTTTAAAATAATTGTCAAAAGATGCCTGGGAGTGTGTGATATCCGCAATCGGTGCATACGAGAAGCGTGAGTGAGTGCTTGGGCAGAGATTCTGGCACTGTCAGTAGATCTTGGGTTGAGAACAAGTTAGACTGGGGCCACTATCATTAGTGCTGGTGAGATTCGAGTACACTGACCGGAAGGGCTGCGGAAGAGCTGCCAGAAGCCCAAGGTAGTTCGAAGTGAATGCTAGCGAGTGTGAGCTGCAGGTGAATGTGGATTCGCGGACATCCGATTTCTCAAGGGGTATGGAATGATACACAATCAACATCTCAGTTCACTAAAAGTAAATGTACCTCGCTTAGAGATTCTCTCACTACTCAAATCAATCTTTTAAATTTAAACTGCTCGATTAGAGCTTGAAACCTGTTCTTATGTTTGGGAATATTTTCCTGAACATATAAAAATAAGTTTTTGAGAATAAATTTCTGAAAAATAGGTCTTAACTGTTATAGGAACAAAATTTTATTTGCCCTCTAGCTCATGTGTGGGGAGGCGCTCAACATTTCAAAAGGCAGAAAGGCGTAAGGGAGGGAGAATTAGGGTTTGGAATCACGATAGGGATAATTTACTACATTGTAAATAAAGTATTTAACTTTTGTTTTAATAGATCACCTTTCAAAGAATAGGTTATAACCATCTCAGGTTCCATCTTAAAAAAGCACTTGCTTTCTAAAGCCTGTTTTTAACAAAAGTTAATTGAAAAAAAATTTAACAACCAATCCAACAAAGACCTCATTGAAAATACACACAAAGAGAAATAACTTGAATAGTTAAAATACCTCAATTAATTTATGAATCTGAATCTGAATCTGACACTGCATCTGACTTTTTAGCTCTAATGGTCTGATTCTAAGTTCATATTAACTTCATGCAGGGTAGACCATCACCATCACTGGATTCAGATTCATCTTCTTCTTGTTTGGAGGTATTACAAGGCAAGTTTCCATCAGAATCATTCTGGGTGGTTGATTTAAACCCTTCTGGTTCCAAGGCGTAACTATGCAAGGTTCCATCAGGATCATGTAGGGCTGTTGATTTAAATATTTCAGGCCTGCATCAGAGTTAGAAATGGCTTGTGAAACCATAGTATTAGTCGCGATCTACTAGGGCAAATTTTCAGTGGGAAATTTAACAAAAATACCAAAAGGAAACAAGTTGTCCTGCCAATCCAAATTCCTAATTTTCAAGCTTCTCTCCATGAGCAGAAAAAAAAAGAAAAGGCTCACAACTTTTCCTAACCTCAGGATCATACAGCCGGCTGTGGGTACTAGACATGGGACTGTAGGTGATGCATGAATTGAGGTGAGTGGAATCATGCTCGGAATTCCTTCAACAAACATTTTTTGTTCGGATTCTAGAGTATCAATTTGAAATTTAAAAAGTGATTACTAAGTTATAGTATCTCAGTACTACTAGCAAAATGATGCCCATGAACTTGATTTAACAATTACGTACTTCAAAGTAGTTTATTGCCTTTGTTTGCGTCATAGTTTTAAAAGGCGCAACACAAGGTGTGTGCCTAAGGGAAGTGAAATGTGACCTCGGATGCACATTAATTTTATAAAATATGATTCAAAATCTAATTGAATTTATAAATAATTTAACATCCATGACATTTAAAAGAAACATTCAATAAAAAAAGTAAAGAAATTATATAAATTTCAATATATAATTAGAAATTTCAAGAATAAAAGTGTTTAGAAAAGAAATTAAAGTCTGCAAGGCACGCCTTTTCAATAACGCGCATGTTTTGGATAGTGGGGTGCTGAGCTAGGAAATGGTTGTGCCATTAGCCTAGGCGTGCCTTTTAAAACTATGGCTTGGGTTCAGTCTGAGTGCCAGATTTCAACTTAGCTATCCCCATTTTTGGAAAGTAATAATTTGGAGCAAGCATATTGTTTCTCAGATATACGGAACCTCTTTCCTATAGGTGTAGTGACATTGTTTGATTGCGCTTCAACTTTAAAATGTGAAGAAAAAACGCACCATTCTTTAAACTACGAAGCACGAACTGCTCATAAATAGAACTTGAAACAATGCATGCCACCTTGCTACCTGACTCCATGGCTTTCTCCTTCCTCTTTCATCCTTACAACAAAACTCCCTGCATATTAGAAAAGAAATCTATTACTGCTTCCTAAAGCACAAGAGGATGACCACAGAAATCGAATAAAGTCCAAAAAAAGAGGTCAAATAGCCTCAGTAAATGAAAGTGTAGCAACAAACAAAAGCAAGTTAAATGCTATTGTCCACCAAAAGGTTAAAGCAAGAAGTTCATGACAACATAGAAGAGTTTGGACCAATAGCAACTTGCTCTTCCTAGGGAAAATACACTGATCAAATAGAAAGAAACAAAACAATAAATGGGTATCTTTCAGCATAGAATTAGCAAAGCGTCATGTCTGAGAGTCAAAACCTTTTTTTATCCACATGCTTTTTTGAAATTTGGCTGGAAATAATGCCAGTGAATTCTCGCCTCGAGCATCCATTACCTAGAACGATGCATAATAGGGGGAAAATGCACAATCAATAACTTAACACAAATAGCATAACTAGTGAACATGAATAAAAAGAAGTAACAATGAAATTGGGGCAGTGGAAAACCACATATATTGACGTTTAAAAACAGGGAGAGGTAGTGCCTCAATGAGATTCGAGCCTCGAAGGGACACGACTTGCATAATGCTTTGACCTTCTTGAAGAGCCAAGGTCTCTTCCTCAGCAGCCCTCTTAAGATTCTTCCTTCCTCCTTTCATGGACCCTCTTTTGAGTTCCCTTCCTCTACAATTTCACCACAATGGATGCAAGACCAAGCTTCCAGAATTGTGCTTTGTCTTCTGTTGACCACGTGCAAATATTGAGCAATCTGCAATACAAGAATTTGATTGCTGTCATTTTCACTTTAAATCTCAGTACAAACAATTTAATTTTCCTTTCTAAAAAGGAGGAATGTTTTGAGCATAAAACCAACCACACACTACCCACATTTCAACAACACAGACAAACAGAAACAACAAAACCGCAGTAAATTAGCAGCGAATATAGATTAAAAAAAAACAAGTTCCAAGCAAACATCAAACAAGAAACATCAGTAGAACAAATTAGTGAACAAAACTAATGAAATATCACCTATTTGATTTTGCAAAAAAAAATTGAAAACCCAGAAAATTTATACCAAAATACATATAAAAAACAGTATACTGAATGCAAAACTGAAGGAATATAGAGAGCAAGTTTGATAGCCTAAAACATATGCTAGTACAATACATGGTTCAAAAAATCGGCCGAGTCCGATACGACTCGGCCGAGTTGTAACCGCCTCGTTGTTGACCGCCCCGAGTCCGATACCGGATACAAGACTCAGTAGTGAATCGGTATAAAATCGGTATAAATCGATTTATATCCGATGTCTCGGCCGAGTTCTAGGTTTGACTCGGTCGACTCGGTTAAAAATTACAACTTCGCACAGACCATCTCTGTTATGGAATAGAATCTGAAAAGATAGATCTGAAGAACGAAATCAACCAAAAAAAACATCTGATTAACCAGAGATTCTATGAAAATTGAAAATCCAAAAAAACCCGTGAATCTAAAACCACAACCAAAAATCAATTTTTTACAATGAATAAGAGATTCCTCTCAGATATTGAAAAATACGATTTCTCATTCTCTTCAATCCTTTGTTCCCTAATACCAATCAAAACAAGAAATAAAATTGATTTGTTCCGCGAAATCAGAGATTCCTCTTCAGAAAAACCAAAAATCAACAAATTTTCACCATCATACCAGGATCGACTAGTTTTCTAGCCCTAACCAGTGCCACGATGGTGAGAGCAAACGACGAGGCAACTCTCACCAGGAACTTCCGAAGGCTGTGTTGGGGCTTGAGAATTCTGACAGTAGGCATGGTGTGACAAGTCTGTAAACTTGGGCATCCAGTCGCAGATTCACTTGAGGGAAGGGAGACGGGTAGAAGGAAAGTGGGAAACAGGGGAGAGACTAGAGATGAGACTTGAGAGTTTAAAACCAAAAAATATCTTCTGTTTATAAATTTTATGTATTTATGGAAATAAATATAAAATATATTTGACAAAATTAAGTTTTACTTTTTTTAACATGATTTAGGATTTTAAAATTTTAGATTATCATATTTAATAAATATAAATTTAATGGGTTTCTTGTTATGCAGTTCTTTTTTAAATTACACATTATTTATTAAATATAAAAATGTATTTATATTTAAATAAGATTTATAGTTATTTTTAGAAAATTTAAATATTAAATAAGCAAATATATAAAATAAATAAATTTATTTGCTTTTATTTAATCTTTAGCATGAAATGATAAATAAATATTTTAAATCTATTTCAATACTACTTTTACAAATACATGAAAAATTATAATTACGTATATTTTTGTAAATGATAAATAATTTGTTTTATTAAATTTTAAACATAGCAGTATATATATATATATTCTGTGTTTATATAAAATTTTAATAATTTTTAAATATTTTCTGCATCTTATCTTGCGTGTCGGTAGATCTGAATGGAAATTCTTTTATTATTACGTGCCGGGACGAGTCAGGAGTCGATGGCCAAATCTGCGACTTTGAGCGTAGTGATATGATACAACAGCCTAAAACATATTCTAATTTTAGATTGAACTAAAAGAAATACATAAATGATATGGGAATCATCCTAAAGATAGTATCTGGCTCGATTCAGCATAAATATGATGCAAATATACATGATATATAGGTGTGGACATAGTTCGTTATCAAGAACGAACGAAAAATGTGGATAGGCTCGAATGGTAAAATTTCTCTTTGCCCGAATCAGTCCATAAGAACCCTAATTTTCACACCAAAAGGGGCTTGATATGGATGGGGATGAAATTACCTGGGAACCACGGCTTCAGCGTGCAGTCACGAACCGTGAAGAGAGAAAAACGACAGTGAGAAACCCTAGGAGAGAGAAAGAGAAGAGAAATAAAAGGAGGAGCCGAAAGAGTACTGTACTCAAATTACAAATGGTCGTAAATTTAGGGCCAGTTTCGCTTTTTACAAGTGTTTCTAGGCATAAAAATAATTTTAAGTGTTCTAGACAAATAAAAGTCGTTAGTGATATTTTCAAAAAAGTTTTTTTAAGTGTGTGTTTTGTTTTTTAGAGGCACGTATTATACAAAAATATTTAATCATACAAATAGTCTTTTATAAAAAATATTTATTAAAAAATATTTTGTAAATATTTTTTAAAAAATTTCTATAATCATACAAATATTATTTTATAAAAATAATTATTTTAAGTTTTTATTAATACAAATTTTTCATATCTTTATTAATTAATTCAAATATTTTGCTAAATATTTTTATTATGTATAAATAATTATTTTGGGTTTTTATTAATAAAAATGCTTGTATCATTTATTCATTGGTTCAAATATTTTTATAATAGTAAAAATAATTTTGTAGGTTTTTATTAATACAAATATTTATTAATTCACTTATTTCTCTTAATATTTTTAAATTTTTATAATGTAAAATATTTGATTTAGGTTTATTCATATAAATTTTATATGTATTTATCTTAATAGGTTTTGAAATAATAGTGTGGTTGAAGACACGAGTTAAAAAGCAAACTAGTCTTGTGATAGGCCGTAATGATATCACGAATGCGGCGAAGCAACGAGGCCCAGCTGGCCTTTATAAGACAAGTAGCGAGGTCAGTATTAGAAAAAATCTTGTCTCATGATCGGGAAAGTGGATGTTCACAATTATTCTTATCAGTGTCATGTGTCGGTTTATGATAAGGAAAGAAAATCTTCAGTGATGGAATATCGTATCGTGTCAATGAAGAATCTTTATTCCTTGTCGTCATCCCGTAGGAAAGTTATCGTGATCGTAAATATAAATGTCGGTCGTCGGCGGTGAAGGTGCCTTGAAACGTACGCGCCGCTTCGCATTTTCTAAGCGGTTGATCTTCTTTTCCGCCGGAAAAAAGAACTAACTTAAGCGTCGAAGAAGCGTGAAGCGTACCAGCGTCCTTTTTCTTATTTTGAAGGCAACGTCTGAGTGACGGGCCGAAGCCCGACAATTCTAGTAACTCAAACCGATTCGGTTGAAGCATCATCCGGTTCGGCGCCGTCTATAGAACGGCGGTTCCTTTCGTCATGATCTCGTGTGATATGGTATCCCTCGAAACAGCGAGGCGCGTACGTCTACGGGATCTGAGCGGCGAGGCGGCGTAGATGTGACCTCACTTGAAGTACACGAAGCTATACGAGGCCATGCAGGTAAGGATGGATGCTCAGCCTCACTAACTCCAACGCGTCTGCTTGAAGAGTTAGGAAACGGCTCAGAGGCGAATGCAATGCCCCGGGAGGCACGACCGGGCCCGAAGGCTGAGCCCTCACCCGAGAAGCGACCCAGCACCTGGAAGCCCTCCTCGAGGAGCGAATGAAAAGGATAGACTAGCCCGAGCTAGGGCGTGATCGCTACGAACCTCCAGGAGAGAATCGCGATGAGGAAGGCATGGAAGGAATGACATAAGCAATGGACATGCGTCCTTGATCGACAAGAAACAAGGGAGATAGTCATGGGAGCGAGAGGTTAGGGCATCTAGTAAGAAGCCTTCGACCATATGAAGAGGCGGTGAGGGCGAGCTGGGTCTCTGGATCTTGCTAGTGCAATGGCGAATCAGTTCGCGTAGGTCTTCTTCCCTCTTTCGTGAAGTCGAATCTGTGAGTCGAAGCGTTCGATGGAACGAGAGACCTCATTGATCACCTTAATCGTCTGAGGAATCGGATGGAGCACGGATGTCGGGACCCATGCGATGCGAGCCTTATTTATCATATTAAGGAGCTGACCTTGGCTGGTTTATGACTCACCTAACCAGTCTCATCATTCCACCCAGACTCTCCATCACATTCGTCTCACATTTAACCAGACAGGATGTGCAATGACTTTATCTTCGACCGCCATGGCTTCGTAGGAGAGCCTAGGTCATATGTTGAAGGTGACGTAGAATGTCGTTAAAGTGGATATTCAGCGAAAAATTAGCCATCCTTGCTTTCATTGTAGAGTGGGGGTGCGGTTGAAGAACTGTGCTCTTATCTCGAAGAACCCCGATGACATGGCGAGTCTCGCGAAAGCAGTACGTGGTGAAGAAGCCCTTTTATCAGTAGCTCTTATACTCAAGGAAAGCGAGGGCGGTAAAAAATGGGGCGAAGCCCGAGGAGCGACGACGAGGACAAATGTCGAAGGAAGCGGGGAAAATGGAAGCGGTCCCGAAAGGCGAGGAGCGTCGGGGATCACGGGACCACCTCGGCTGGCTGCTGGCGGTATTCACCTCGACAATACACCCCCTTAGCCGACCTTAGTGTCGCGAGGTCTACCTTGGTCTGACACGAAAAGTTTCCTAGATGGCCATCCCGGATGGTCGGACACGACGAAAGAGATGATATCGGATCTTGCCAGGTTCCGCAGGGTGCATGGACATGAGCGGAGATGGCCGCATCGGCTAAGAAAGGAAATTGAATGGCGATCGGCGTGTGCATCTCGTTTGCTATGTGGCCTCATAAGGCGAACGGTCCGACCATATACCGCCTGTCGGCGGTCCAGTTCGGCATCGATCGCCTTTAGGAAGATCCATGTGATCTCGGAGGGTTTGCGAGGATGTGAAATTGTCAACTCAGCAGGGAAGGCCCTTGCGCTGACATGTCCCGGTCCGGGGAAATCTTAGAAGTACAAACAATATCCAAACTTCCTCGGCTAGATACTACCATAACCTTTTCAAACTTCGACATGGAAGGCTACGACATCCCATGGCGGCCCACTTGTGATAAAAACCATGGTAGCGATAAGCGATCCATAAGGTCGCCTCGACAGCGAAGCTCGTAGAGCATCATCTTAGCATCGGCTTTGACAAATGGGCATTGGAAGGGGCTAAAGCCGGTCAACGCTTTCTTTACATGGGTTCTCGGGAGAAAATGCGCCTGCGGGCCGATACGGTTAGTGCTTGCTGGGAGACCCTATGCGACTAACAATGGTGAGATTCCTCATAGTAGAAGCCACAGTGACTGCAACATGTTACTAGGTAGGCACTCTCTCCAATGCCATAGAGTCGTTCCTCCACTTATCATGGTCATCAAATTTTCCTTTCTGAATGGGTAGATAGGCGAGAACGTATGGCAGAGATATTGTCGATGTCAATGAAGATCAACCACGTCGTGGTGAGCTCGACATGCGAGACGAGGTAACCACCCGACCTGCTCCTTCAGAAGAATTAGAGCCTGTACAGCTTGGTGACAAGCCAGAACACCTCATCTACATAGGGTCTAAACTGGCGGAAGGCCGAAGCCCCTCGTCATTTTCTAAGCGAGAACATGGAGGTATTCGCGCAGGCGGGGAAGATATGGGAAGGTCGGCCGGCTGATGATTGCCTACCGGAGGCACGTCGATCCTCGCTAGGCGAATCCAAGCGAAGGTTTTCCTTTAAAGGCCAGAGCGTTAATGAAGAGGTCGATGGCTCCTCGGCAAAAGACAATCAAAGAGTGGAGTACTTACTGAGATGGTTGTGCGTTGTTCTTGTCGAAAAGCAAGCGGCAAGTGGCGGCTTTGCATTGATTTCTAGCGTCGTCAGGGCACGCGGGGATACCTTCCACACCAGTTGATCTCATAGTAGATGCTGCTGCCCGGTCACGAACTCCTCGGCTTCATGGGCGCCTTCTCGGCTACAACCGAGATCAATATGGACCCGGCTGACCAAGAAGACCTCGTTTGTCCTTTGGTGGGGAACCTCTCTTTTGTTATTGAGTAATGCCCTTCGGACTCAAGAATGCAGGAGCCACCTACCAAAGGCTGGTGAACAAGATGTTCCAGAAAAAAATTGGAGCATCTATGGAGGTATATATAGACGTCGAGCTCCACATAACCCATTTAGTAGGGGCGTTCAGTCTGGCTACAACATGAAGTTAAACCCCGGCCAAATGCTTTTGGGTACTCAGCGGAAGTTCTTGGGTTTATAGTCAATATTGCAGAGGAATAGAGGCAAACCCGGATAAGATTAAGGTCGTGCTTGATATGTTGCCTCAGCGAACATTAAAGACATTCTTTGATAGGGAGAAAAGTTGCTGTTGAGTAACCCGTATCTAGAGGCAGCAACGGTCTCCGGCCTTTCTTTTCTGGTTTGAAAAGGCCTTCGATGGGATGCACACTACGGGGCGTTCACGGCACTCAAAACCTCTGGCTCTCCCTCATTGAGTGTAGCCCCTCGAGGAGAACTCCTCCTCTGCGGCGTTTAGGACTTTGCAGCTAGTCTTTGGTAAGGAAGCAGACGGTGTAACAACGGAGTCTACTATTGCGGTAGAGCTGCGAGGGAGCGGAGGAGAGGTACCCAAAGAATGGAAAGGTGATCCTGGCTGGTAACTACATTCCAAAAGCTTTCAGGCCTTGCTTCCGAGCCATGCGTCGAAGTCCTAACCGAATGTCAGGTGAAGCAAATGCGTATAAACCATAAACCTGCAGAGGCGATAAAGTGGGCTATAGAATTTGAGTGGTCGACGCCAGTGAGCGAGGGACCCAGTTATAAAGGCGGATTTCATCATGGAATTCACTCATAGCACAATCTCTGAAGGCTACTAGCGCCCGACCTCCCCATGCGGAGATTATCCATTGTGGGGCCTGCTTGTGAAGCGGTGCGGTGATCGACCTCTCGAGGCGGGATAAATGCGGTCGCCCTCAGTTTGGCTTCGGCCTCGATAGCGGGCCAAATGTGAGGTTGTCATAGGCGGACTCAGCACTCGCCCCCACTTCATGGAAGCGGTCGGTAGAGGTGGCTTCGACTCCCCCGGCTGGTGGTAAAGCAGATATAAGATTCCTATGAGGCCAAAGGTGAGAAGATGATCTTATACCTTAAAAAGGTGTGAGAGTTGCTTAAGAAGTTCCTACGAGTTCAAGTCAAACATGTACTAAGAGCAGAGAATTCCCAAGCTGATGCCTTGGAAAAACTGGCGATAGCCTCACAAGAAGACCTAGGTAGTGATACCTGTCGAGCACCTTCAGACCCTCGATGGCATTGACAGAAGTCTCCTTGTGATCATCAGAACCAGCGGGGATGGACCCCATCTAAGATTACTTGGTGGATGGTACATTGCCAAACGACCCAAAGGATGCGTCTAAACTTAGCGCGAGGTCGGCAAGATTCACCGTTCATGAGGCTTCTCTACTCCCATTCTTAAGTGCGTAGGGAAGGAGAAGCGCCCGACTACATACTCGGGAATGCGAAGGCATGTGTGGCTACCACGTCGGGCTCGGACCTTAGGAAAAACCCAAGACAAGGGTACTCTTGGCCTGATGGCAAGAAGCGACAGGAACTAGTTGAAAATCTGAACTTGTTAGGAGCATGCGAGATCGTCTTCCCATCGGTCGGCGGCGTCGATCCTGACCCTGGCCTTTTCAGCAATGGGGGCTAGACATATTGGGACCTGCATTAGGAGGGGCGATGCAAATTTATCATTGTAGCCATAGACTATTTTACCAAGTGGGCGAGCGAGATAATGCAGCAATCACCCGAGCGAAGTCACGCAGCTTAGTGCGGCATTCCTAATATGTAGGTTCGGGATCTTGAGGTCTCTCGTGTCTAATAATGGGAAACAATTCGACAATCCTAAGTTCAGGGATTTTTGCTCGGAGTTCGGAATCAAGAATTTACTACTCATCCCCAGCTCATCCGCAGTCCAATGGGCAAGCAGAGGTCACTATAAGGACTCTAAAGGCAACACTGAAAACCAAGCTGGAAGACCTAAAAGGAAAATGGATAAAGTACCTCCCCGAGGTATTATGGGCACACAGAACTACGCGCAAGTCAACAACTCAGGAAACCCCGTTCGCTCTGGCCTTTGGCACCAAAGCAGTAGATCCAGTCGAGGTTGGACTAAAATCATCAAGGATTGAACTGGCAAACATCGAACACAACGAGGAGGTCCTTCGCCTAAACCTGGACCTCCTAGAAGAAAAACGAAAGGTGTCCTAAAGCTTTATGGAGGACTATCATAAAGATACACCAAATGGTCAAGCCTAGAATTACAAGGCCGGGAGACCTCGGTTCCAAAAACTTCTGCCAAAGAAGGAAGGACCCCTGCGAGACATGGGAAGTTGGACCCACCGGGAAGGGCCCTACATCGCATTCAGATAATCCGACTCCGGGCAACTATGAACCTAAAATGGAAGAAAGACCCTGCCCCACTCATGGAACGCTGAACACCTCAAACGGTTCTACCAATAAGACCTCAGAACGTATCTTGTAATAAAGTTCCACCATCTTGATTTCTAATAACACTCTATGTCCATTTTTAAGCTGTTTAATATTATGATGGGCCATACAATAAGTTATAGTGATAAAGCCAGGAGCTCAGCTCGAAGGGGTCTGGGTGGAAGAAGCGCATGATTCACAAAAATTGTTCTTTATTTCAAAGGAGCTACAATTAAATACAAAATTTCATTACATGGAGGTTACAGCCACCTCAGAGGATTACAAAATCTTTCTTTGCATCTCAAAAATTATAGTTAGCAAAAACCGTTCTTCACACCTGCCAACACCCTGTCAAAGAAAAAACCACAAGAAAGGGAAAAAGAAAGAGAGGAAGAGAGAGTGAGAAAGAGAAGGAGAAAGAAAAAGAAAAAACGGAGAAAGTGGTACTTAAAAGTTTTTCTTTGAAACACACCGCCCTCCGTACGTTCCTTAGCACGGGCCCATCATCAGCCAGCTAGGAACAACACAACCCTACAAGGGAGGAACTAGGAAAACACAACCCGCGCTGGTAGACTATCGGACACCAAACGGGCCGGGTCATGATCACCGTGATAGACCCCAGACGTTGATGACCAAACCCCGACGCTTCATCATAATGATTTACTCACTGCTGCTAAAGAGTGATAGTCGAAGCATAGCACCACCACGTATGATCAAATAAGTTATTTATAAGGAAGCCAGGACACTTGGGAAGTTGCGCAATTCATCCTAATTTTCCATAGATCCGCATTAAAGCCACGAGCACTTTTCCAAGGGAAGGAAGAAGAAAGGGTCTTATCGTCGTATTTAGTAGCCCAAGCATGAGCTTAACAGAGGGTCTTAACGCCAGATTCGTGAGGCTCGCCTTGCGCAGCTTAACAACTCAAAGAAGGCCTTAGCGCCAGAGCCTGTGAGTTTAGCTTGGGAGAGCTTAATATCTCGTAAGGCACCCAATACCCAGAGCCTCGTAGCTTAGCTCGCTTAACAAATTTCGTGAAGGCCTTAAGAGCCTGTGGAGCCCCAGAACTCGCTGCGTGAGCGAACACTTCAAGGCCTTAGCACCCGTAAGCCCCGTAGCTGTTTGTAGCTTATCAATTAGGAAGGCCTTTAGCTAGAGCCCAAGCTCGCATTTTGTGTAGCGACAATTAGAAGGCTCAGAATCGCCTGTGGAGCCCAAAGAAATTAATCAGGTAGCTTAACAGCCAGAGGGTCTTAAGACCTCAGAGCCCAAAAGAGTTTGTGTCAGGAGCATAATTGCTCAAGGAAGACCTCGTGGCTTGGGAACCAAGCAGCTCAAATCGACGAATCAGGAAAAGAAGCGAAGAAATTAATCGATGAATCTTGGTATATAAACAAAGAGTCATGATCGAAAGTAATACAAAAAAACCCAAGCTCCGCGCTAGGATACGACAAGGATAAAAAAAAAAAAAAAAAAGCCTAGATGCCTGATGTCGAGCCCCGACTTGCGGAAGTAGAGGAGTAAAAAGGAAGAGCCCCAATAAAGTAGGTGAGTGATCAAATTTCTGAGGAACCCGAGGATCGCAGTACTGGAGCACCATCAGGCCCCGAAAACACTCCTGGCGCCCGCATCAACCCCTCGCCCTCGTAAGGCATCCTTCAACCTCCTCATCGTGTCGGATGTCGAACTTTGTGGTCTGGGAAAGCCCCAGTCTGACGTTGAAAGGCAAGCCACCCGGGCCTACCGGTGCAGCTCCGCCTTTAAGCTCCGCTATCACTTCGCCCCTCCGACTAGCCAAAGCCTCCTGCCTCGCAAGGTCCATCCGAAGTTGGCCGAGCTCCTCCATCAAGCGTTCCATAAAGTTACCCGCCTCTAGAGCCTATTGGCGAGCCCGCTCCAAGGCCACTATCTTGGCCCACAAGTCACCCCGACGGTCTGTGAACTCCTCCCCCGGCCAGCCCTTATCTCGTTTCAAGACCAAGACTTCCTGGAGGTCGTGGTAGCAACCTTAGCCTTATAAGACTTCGCCACCCCCGGGCGGCTCCTGCAAGGCCGGCCTCCTGGCTGCCCAGAGCAAGGTACCACTCTGCAAAAAAAAAAAAAAAAAACAAGCTAGTAAGTCGATTTAACCGAACTGAAACAATAAAGAAAGAGATCGGCGAAAGCACTTGGACGTATAGAGGCGATTTCCGAAGCGTATGAGCCGTAGCCTCTCAATCCGCAGTAGATCCACCTTCCTTAGGGCCTGAGTCGCTGTGAGGATGGAGGAAACGTCCCAACAACAGCTCCTCATGAGAAAGCAGAGTCCCTGGCCCCCAGCCTCAAAGCGATCACACCTCGTCACCTCATCCCAAGACAGAGGGGCGCGCGGCCCGACGGGGGGACTCCGCACTCAGCCAGGGAAGAACCTCCAACGGGGGCTCAGTCGCCCTCCCAGGAGAGTCTCCAACCCCGATGGCGAACGAAGGGAAGGAAGAGGCTCCCACCTTTTGTAGATCTTACCCTGCTAGGGGGCAACGCCGGCGAGCTCTGGAGGTTTTCGCTTCACGCTCCCTCTTTTCTTTGCCGCACCTCCGTGCGGATCGAAGCTTCTCCTCGTAGGTTTCACATAAGGGCCCAAACGGAAGGTGAGGAAGACCTGGAGACAGGAGGCCTCATGACGGAGAGGGGAGAAGATCTCAGGAAAGGAAGCCTGGGCAGCCCCCGTACGCACCTGGCCCAAGAATATCCGACCTAATGAGCCCGAATAGGCACGTGGGCGCCACTTCACCGCCTTCCGCCCACCTTCTCGTCTTCAGGATCGAGATCTGCCAGAAAGAATCTAAGATTCAATGACTAAGGCAATGTCAGAAATATCCTATGACCTTTGAAAACCAGGACAAACTAGAGCGAAGGAGAGCTCACGTAAGTTCTCGGGGGTAGTCCAAATGGCAGGAACGCCAAGTGTGTCCTCTCGATCAAAGGGATCGGCCCCAATGACTCTTAACGATTAAAGAAATAACGCTCCTTCCAAGCATTTGAGCGGAAGAGGAAGGTTCGAAATAATCAACTTGGCAATCGGCACTGGAGATATAAAGAAAGCCTCGCCGGCCTCCTTTACACTGTTAAGTCTAAGAGTTGTGGCTATGCTAGGAACACCTGTGCCTCGTCCCTAAAAGACTAACAAATTCTACTTAACACCCCGTGCTGTGGAAAGCCGAGAAGTATGTAGATATCGAAATGCTACATAACTCTTTTATAAAAGGGTAGTGGAAGCTGAGGCCATTCTCGAACGCCACCTCAAAAAGGCACACCATCTGGCACTTAGACGACGAGGTGGTCGCGAGACGCCAGTAAGACCAAACCCTGATCTCAAAACAGGCCCATACCGTCGCAAAAGATCTCACCATATAAAGGCTGTTCGACCTAACCTGGGGCCCATGGCCCCAACATTCCGTATGGCACCCAACATTCAGAGCCGTCAGATATCGAATTTCATTAATTTTGCTCCCTGCCTTATCCAAGGAGAGGAGAATTCCCTGGCATCCCTTGAACCACCACGCCCAACTGCCACTCACACCAATACGCCCTAAACTGCACTCCATCACTGAAGATTACCCCTATGCGCAAAATATGACGCACTGCGACCCATGGAGATACATAGGGCTAAGAAAGAAAAAAGGAGAGGAAAATGCTGAACCCCAACCGAGCAAGCCCTAGAGCTCACTAGACTTCAAAACCAAAAAGACAAAGGAGAAGAAAAGACGTACCAAGTCCAGAAACAAGAAGAGGGACACCAACCCCAAGCGAGATATCAGGGACCACTAAAAGCAATCCTGAACGATAGTTGGACAAAATTCAAGGAAAAAGAAAGCCCAAACTTGCAAAGGCAGAAAAGCTTCAAGAACAGGGGAACAAAGTGCAAACCGTCAGGGGACATTTTTAAGGAAGCTAAGAGCCATAGTCGATATAAATGCGAAAATCGAGAAGCCATCATTATCACAAGACGTTGGATGGCGACAAAGCCCTAATCAAGTCCTTCCTGAGTAGCCACGTGGGTATCACACCGATCCGGTAGTCGATACACCCCTATGCCTTTAGTCAAAGGTCGGGGCTAAACATGGGTTTGAAATATCAGCGCGTAGGCCCAAGACACAGGCCCAAATGCCAAGATTAAAAAGCGAGCCTAGTACTAGCGATAGGCCTTTAATGGTATCCCCCAAATGCAGGCTCGAACAAGGACCCAACTCGCCCCTTTAAAAGATAAGTAGCCCAAGAAATCCGTATTAGAGGAAAATACCCATCTCCACCAATTAGGAAAGTAGGATATTTCCTAATTATTGCCCATCAATTATCCCTTATTAATCGGTTTACGATAAGGAAAGAAAATTTCCCACCCAATGTGAGGAATATCGTATCATCCTCCAACAAAGAAAGATAATTGTTTGGCCGCCATCATCCAACTAGGGAAAGTTACTGCGATCATCCATTATAAAACATTGAGCTATCCTGTAGGAAAAGGTACGCAAACATACGCACAAAACTTATCATTCCTAAGCATTTGATCTTCTTCCACCTGAGTTAACCGACTTAGCACGAGGCAACGGGCGAACCCCCGCCGATCATTTTTTTCTTGTTTTCGCAAGGGAGCCCGACGTACAGAGCCAGCGGACTGGCCCAGCAATTCCAGCACACTCCAGCCCAGTTCCGGTTGAAAAAGCATCATCATATACATTTTTGTAATAAAATTTTTATTTATTATGATATTCTATTTTTATAATTAAATATTAATGTTCTTTCTCATAGTTTTAATGATATAAAAGCATTTTTATACATATATATGACATGTTATAAAAAACTTTAGTATAATCATTTTTTCAGATTCCTATAAAAACGTTTATGATATAAGCAATAGAAGTGCTGTTAGTGAAAGTGTTTTGGTTAGAAGCGTTTTTACAAGAAGTAGTAATCTTATTCTATAAAAATATTCTTATTATTTTTTTGTGAATTTATTTTTTCAAAAAATATATTTTTTTACAGTTAAATATTTTAGTTACAATGTAGTAAATTATCCCACACTCGAATTCAAAACTCTTTCCTTTTTTATGCCTTAACTATTTAAACGTTGAAAGTTTAGGCTCAAAAAATACATATAAAATGTTAAATGACAAGACATTTTAATATTTTATTCTTTTTTTTAAAGACTTTAATATTTTATACTAAAACATGTTATTTTATTCTAAAAGACATTTTACTCTCTTCTCGGTCGAGGAATCCAACGAAGCGGTGGTTCTTAGGTAATTTCATCCCTACCCATATCAAGCCCCTTTTGGTATGAGAATTAGGGTTCTTATGGACTGATTCAGGCAAAGAGAAATTTTACCATTCAAGTCTATCTACATTTTTTGTTCTTATGGAATATTACAATAGGTAATATTTTGGTGGTTTTGTCAATCCATTGTAAATGTTAGTAATTAGGAGGCAAGACCAATTCATAGGATAAAATAGTAATTGGGTGGCAATGTCAAACCTTCAAGAAATTAATCAACAGTTGGGTGGCTAAGCCAACATTCAGGAAATGAAAGTACAGTTAGGTGGCTAAGTCAACCTTCAGGAAATGAAAGTACAGTTGGATGGCTAAACCAATCTTTAGGAAATGAAAGTGCAACTGGATGACTAAACCAATACTTAGATAAGAGAATAACGACACCTGATATAATGTGGTAAAACCCTAAAAATGAGGGAAACCTCCATGGGGCAAATCCGAAAAAAATAATCCATCAGGAGATAAAACTGGCACAAACACACCTAGGATATGCTCACAATCCTCACTCTTTTATCTCTTAGTACTCTCTTTAAGGAGACTATGTTTCTTACCACTCTTCCTAGTGTGATAACCTTGAATGTTTCACACTTCCTTTCAACTCTCTGTGGTTGAAAGTTAATATGTTGTCTCTCCTCTCTTTGCTCTACTAGAACTTCTTCTCATTTTTGTTGCTTGAATGCTTATTTATAGGCAATTTTTATTCCCATGAAAGGCTTCCATTAGAGCATTCAAAGGCAGGTTCCATTGGCTAAAGAAATGGCCGAATATAACTTGAGCAAAAGTGGGCATGGCGGTGAGAGAAAAACCATTTCTCTCTATGGCAACGATTGCAAAAGAAGAAGGAACTTTTTCCTTTCTTCAAAATACTATAACAGTAATATTCATAATGGGGTTGGACCCCACAAATCTTGACACACCCCCACCCCTAGCCAAGAGAGGCGTGTGCTCAAGAACTTACGTAAACCCCCAAAATCGATACTTCCACCCACTGTGATAGCACCTAGCTAAGCTCGTGTTAACAATAAAACCCGTGATAAAAAATTTTATTTTCTAAACTCAGATTTTATAAAATTTCAAAGCATAACAAACAAGATATAGACATGTCCTAAACCTCAGAAATATAATTTACACTTCCAAATATGGCAAACCAACAACACTTCTTCAAAAGAGCCTCAGGCTCATCACATTTTCATAAAACAAAACTATGTACATACATATGCACAACTATACAAGTTCAAAGTATTTTCTTACAAATATATATATAATTGTGGGTAAATACAACACATATAACTAGTAGTCGGGAGGACTCGACTATTCCAAGTCGTCATGCATTTCTGTTCCTAAAAATAAATTTTAAAACAGGAAAATAATGAGCTAAAAGAGCCTGAGTGCATGTTTTATAAAGTTGCTCGCTTTTCCGAAAATGTCTCAAACCTGTAAAACTATCTTTACAAAACATTTTTAGAAAACCTTACTTGCTTAAGTTGCAAGTTTCAAAACTTTTCATAAACTGTTTGCTTGCTTTGCTATAAAAGTTTCTAAAACTTTTATAACTGTTTGCTCGCTTTTTACTATAAAAGTTTATAAACTTTATAAACCGCTTGTTTGCTTATCAAAGGGTTGATTTAAAGTCGATGTAAAACGCCTTATAAAAATAAAGATCAACCATCGAGGCCTTTCTTCGTTGTACCCTTAGTAAACCCGTGGAAACTGTATCTCTATCAGGTAGCGTTAAGTGACCTCGGCCCACATCACCTATTCCTAGAATATGGTGGAATGCTTCATCACCACATAAATAGGCTAGCCCTTAACCCTATATACCCTAGTAATGCGCCACGCATCCTCCTAATATGTCATAATGCATGAACTATTTAACGACAAGACAAATCTAAATGCAATGCACCATGTCCTAACTTCACCGTACGTACATAATACCTCCGACCGATAACGCCGTTAAAACTGGGTGATTTCTGTGCGCCCTAATTTATAAAATATATTTTTGCTTGCTTGCTTTATAAAATATGGTTTAACAAATCAAAACCATAAGCTTTAAAATATGGTTTACAATTAAAACCATACTTGCTTGTTTGCTTGCTTGCTTTATAAAATATGGTTTACAAATCAAAATCATAAGCTTTAAAATATGGTTTAACAAATCAAAACCATAAGCTTAAAAATATGGTTTAACAAATCAAAACCACAAGCTTAAAATATGGTTTACAATTAAAACCATACTTTCTTGTTTGCTTAATAAAATATAGTTTAACAATTCAAAACCATAAACTTATAAAATATAAGTTTGCTTGCTTGCGTTTTAAAATATGGTTTAACAAATCAAAACCATAAGCTTTACAATATGGTTTAACAATTAAAACCATAAGCTTTAAAATATGGTTTAACAATTAAAACCATAAGCTTAAAATATGGTTTAACCAATCAAACTATAACATGTTTAAACGATTTATAACAATACACTAGTATTGAAAAATAAAGTTTAGAACACCAACTTTTCCGTTTACAATAATTGAGCACGACTTCGCACTTCTTCGCCTACTTTTATCCTACATTCTAATGTACAATCACGCTGGCCATCACAACCAAGCAATTTGCACAATTTGTGCTACAATTAAATTTTTCTAAAATATGTGGGCCTCAAATGCCACCCACTCGCATATGGTCGCATTCTTAATTTGGCGCTTTTCTGTGAGAGTCCAGAACACTTGAAAACAATTTCAATTCATGTCCCAATTTGAACTAAAATAATCCCGAATTTCTCAACCCGAACCGTCTCGAAATAGCGTCTCACCAGTCTTACTATTCGAAAATAGTTCCAAAATTCCAAAATTCTTAAACTCATCCAAAATTTTAGATTAAATTTACTACCATGATCTTAAAGAAAATTTCAAGCCATTTACAGCTTTAGGCTAGAACAACACAAGTAGGAAATTCTCTACCACTTGAGTTTGATCAAACGCTATGATTTCAAATACCACACGTAGCCTCAAGCCGCGTAGTCCACTTGCCTTCGCTCAACAACAAAAACCTACGATTCGATTTCCATAGATCTTAGAGAGAAGTTTCTCTCTCTAAAATCTCTTTCTCCTCACGATCTTTCTCACGTCTTCTTCTGTCCGTTTGACTTTTTCTTTTTGATTTTATCTTTTTATTATTATTATTATTACTTCTAAGATATGTACTATATTGTCTATCCGGGGTCCATTCCCAAAATTTTATTTCTTTTCAGTTCAATTTATTTTAAATGAACTTAACTCCAGTTATTTCCTGACTCCTAAGATTCGCGTAAAAATCTCGTCCCTGGAGTCACTGACGACTTATTACCAAAAAAATTGTAAAATATTCCGACTGTCTCAGAATGCGTCGAAATTTTTCTAGGATTAGATTTCGTGAGACGAATTTAACGGTGTAGTCCGTTTCGTCATCCGAGATCTAGAGAATTTTTTAGGCTTCCCTGAACCATTATGACAATTTATTATTATTATTATCCTTTAACTAATTAAAGTTACCATGATTTGTACTTTCACCCCTCCACTTTCCTTAATTGCAAAAGTATTACAATTCTTTAAAAACTTTACAATTAAAAACTACTATGACACTCAACTAATTATGGAAGCCCTTGGTGCACATATGCAACCCTACGGTTACACGTACCGTACACCCTCTCGGGACGGGGCGTTACAAATCTCCCATTCCAGACCCATGCAACAAACAAATGAAGGTGGGAGCCTTCTAGAATCCTTAGTAGGATCCCAACCTAGTGCTCCTTCCTCGCAGGATCTTCATTTCCAAGATATGCTTTGCATTGCCCAAATCTTTCATGACTTTTATCCGATAGTCTTTATCCTTTTGAGTCTGTACTTCTTGAAATCTTTCAGGTTCCCCCTCATCAGCAATTAGAATATATTCAGAACATGGATACCTTGTAGATGGACGGTGTTCTCTGGTTGATTATCTCAATTGAGGTCCTTCTTCTTGTGAAAGGGTCGTCTCCCCCTGATCAATACCTCATGTATTATTGAGAGGTCCTTCTTCTTGTGGAGACATTTGCTCCCCTTGATCAACACCTCCTACACCATCATCATCTCCATTTTCTTCCTCCACTGCACTGCACTTCCGATTCAGCCTCGTTCGCATTCGTGCATCCCACATCATCAAAGAATACTTTATGAGGAAACTGGCTCAGTGTCAAGTCTCTAAGTAGAACTCCTTCAAAATGTGAGTTTCAGACCTCTCACATTTTCTCCATAAATAAGCCAGGTTCATGAAACATAACATCTTTGCTTCTGAATATCTTTTGATTTTCTAAATCCCATAACTTGTAGCCAAACTCCTCATCTTCATATCTGACAAAGATGCAAGGAATTGCTTTATCATCGAGTTTCGATCTTTGCTTCTTTGATACATGCATGAATGTTTTGCATCCAAACACCTTCAAGTGAGAGTACGGAACATCTTTTTCTATCAAAACTCTTTGAGGAATATCAAAGTCAAATAGAACTGATGGCGATCTGTTGATCAAGTAGACTACAGTGTTAATAGCTTCACCCCAAAATGACTTGGGAAGTTTAGCCAATTTTAACATGCACAGGACTTTTTCCACAATGGTCTGATTCATCCTTTCTACAACATTGCTTGCGGGGTGTACTCAGAACCGTCTTCAGGCTTAATTCCATGCTTGGAGCAATATTCTTCGAACTCCTAGAGATGTATTCTCCAGCATTATCGGTTCGAAGTTGCTTCAAAGGATTTCATGTCTCTCTCTCCACCATGACATGGAATTTCTAAAAATATCGGAATACTTGACTTTTTGTATGCAACAGGTATACCCATGTCTTTCGTGAAGCGTCATCAATGAAAGTAACAAAATATTTGTTACCATCCAATAAATCTATCTCCATGGGTCTACAAACATCAAAATATACTAATTCTAATTTCTCTAATTTTCGAGTGAAGTTCTTTTGGAATGATACTCTGTGTTGCTTTCCAAATAAGCAATAGTCACAACGGTTTGATGATTTGTCTTTAACCATGTGAACGAGGGACCGCTCGCCAAAAGTCAGAACCCTTTCTCACTCATGCGTGTTAGCCATTGCGCCACAACCGAGAGGTATCATCATCAACTCCGTATTTAATCGCCCTTACACACCTCTCACTTGTGTCTCTTGCATTAACTGAGAATATAATCTGCCTCGTGCCATCACCAATGATCCCTTGCTAAGCTTCTAATTGCCACTATTGATAAAGTGGATGTATCCATCCTTGTCTAGCATTTGCACAGAAATCAGGTTTAGAAGCAAGTCTAGAATGTGTTGCAAATCTTTCAACGTTAATGTGCACCCTATAATTGTTTGTATGAAGATGTCACAAATCCCCACAATCTGGGAAACACTTTTGTGTCCTATCTTCATTATGCCATAGCCTCCTACTTTGTATGTTGAGAAATATTCCCTTTTGGGGACATAGTGGTATGATGTTGAATCCACCACCCACTCGACAACTTGGTCTGCTACATGACAACAATCTTCTTGGTTGTAAAGTAAGGTCACCCCATCATTACTGGTAGAGGTGGTAGCAGCAGTATTCCTGTTGTCTTCATGATTCTAGCTTGTCTACTCCTTGTTTAAGGAATTTGCAATTTCTTTTCATATGACCTAGTTTACCACAATGATAATTGTTTGACTGATTTTTACATATAGACCAAAAACTGACTAATTGTTGAAAACCAAATTAATTAAATATGATGAGGTCAGTGTGTGCCAAACTTCTGATACTGCCACCAAAGACTATTCAATCCCTGACAACGGCGCCAAAACTTGTTGATTGATCTTTGATATAAAATATGTTGTTGCCTTGGATGAGAAGGCTTCAATTGAAATTGTGTTTTGGTTTAGATCACTACAAGTGCACAGGTCATTCAAGTAATAAAGTTGGCAATTAAGTTCGAGTTATCGTTCCCAAAGATATCGATAAGAGAATCTAAAGATGAACTACCCCTACTACTCAAGGTCCTCACTATTTGAACTCCAAATTTCTAAAGATGGAAAGTAAACTAAAATTGAAATGCATAAACTAAAATGACAAAATCTAAACTTAACATAAGAAAAACAATAAAAATAGACTGAAATAACATATTTGCTGAGATGTGATCCAAACATCGAATGACTCCGCATTCCAATCATCAACAGCAGGTTCTTTTTAAAATAGATATTTGTTAGCGGGTTTGAATCTCGAACTTGGTTAAGAGCAAAGTGAGATAGTTTGGATTCCTCCATACACTATGTTTCGCACTAGAGAATCATATTCCTTTCAAGACAAGTGGTTCAATCAGCTACTTTGTAAGATCTCGAACCTCTTTTAAGATCTCGATTGTTTTCTTTGCAATACTTCACAACCATTTTCTTAATCAAGCTCGTCGCCTCTTACGTATGTGACAACACAAGCCTCCTTCAAAGTAGTTGATACCACAATCTGCAAGTTGAGCAGAATTCTCCCTCTCCTTGATTAAAATCTTAACTAACACGGGATCGAGATTGTTTTTCTGAACTGAGATGACACCTCTAAACATTAAACCGATACATCATCTAACTAATCCTCACACCATGAGTAAATTAGTGATATATCAGAGTTCATTAGTTCCATAATATTAGTCTAACATACCCTGCTAACTACTCCATACTCGTGAATCTCCATCTCTCGTGGTTACCTAAAGGGCCTCCTAGAAACCAGAGCAAGATACAACCCTTTTCTAGGTACAAGCTACTAATATTAAAAATAGTTCACTACATGAACAATACCGATTAAATCAATCCAGATCTCAAAACCTAAAACAATCATTTAAATGCTACAAATCATAACCTGAACACCACCTCTTAAGGTGAGCTTAGCCTTCCATCACTGCCTATAAACATCAACAACCGGGCCACAACAAATTCATCAAGCCGTAAACAAACCAAGAAAAGGGATTCTAGAAATAATCCCAAAAAAACCTTGAAGATCAGACATAAATGGAACTAAATATTCATTGATCTCAAATCAAGATTACAACTCAGATCGATTATTCAAGTTCTAAGAAAAGGAAAACAAAAGAAATTACAAGAAGAAAAGAAAAGAAAATGAAATATGATAATCTCGAAAAAAAAAAGAAAAGAAAAATCTCTACTCTACTGCTACTATTCCTAAAATGGCCGCTACTTCCTCATTTTTCACCCATTCTCCTCTTTTTTTTTTGTCCCCTAGGGCTTGTTATTTATAGCCCCAATAAATGATGCTAAGCCTAAAATCAAGGTTGATGATGTGGGTTGCGTGCAGGCCCAATTAAAACTCTCGTCGACATAGTCGGGTTCATGTCGCAATACAGCGTACCCTCGTTGCTTTTCGCCTTTGTTGCGGGTCATGGCTTTGTCGCAACATTTTATTTTATTGAGTTATGTCGCGACATAGTTTAATAATGTTGCGACATAGCTTTGCTGAGCTTGGCTTGTGATTGTCGCGACATGAAATAACTTTGTCGCGACATAAGTTCCATGCCTTGCAGTGTCAATGTTTGAATGGTCTGTTATGACATAAGAACTCCTATCGCGACATAAATTTTCCAACTCTATGCTAGCTTCTGTCGCAACTGAGTCTTCTATGTCGCGACAAACTTTCTTAATTATGCTCTTTGTTATGTCGCGACACAAATGTTCTATGTCGCGACATAATGCACTTCCTTCAGCTTAGTTTTATGTCACGACATAATTTTCTGCTTTTTGCTTGGTTTTATGTCACGACATATATATAAAAACTCCTTTGTCGTGGCGCTCTTCCTCCATGCTTATGGTCCTTATTGCGACATAAAACCTTTGTCTCGACAATCTTCTTGTCTTCAGAATTTGGAATTCTGCCAGAACGATTCTTTTCAGAACGCCCGTCCCGAGAGAGTGTACGCACATAACCGGTAGGGGGCATATAAGAACACCAAGTGAACTTGTAATATTTTTGAGAGTTATTAATAAGGATGAAAATATGAAATGATAAATTTATGGAACCTGGAATTTTGGTACTAAAACAAGGGTAAAAGTGTAATTGTCATAGCGATATTTAAAATCATTAAATGAGTAGAGATGGGCCATAATAGAAATAACAAGAGTTGTCTTGCAATATTAAAGTGATCAAGGACCCCTTTTTCAATTAAGGTATAAAAAAAATGATATGGAAGTCATAATGTGAGAAGATAGGATGCCAAAAATTGAAATAAAATAAGTTGGACTGCAAAATTAAAAGGATGAAGGACTTAATGGCAATTAAGGTATAAATGGGATTACAAATGTGATGAGACAAACAAAGCCAACTCATTTTTGTCTCACAAAAGCTAGTATTCACGTTTTGGAGGAGAGAAAAGAGCAAGGAGAGGGAAGGAGGAAGAGGAGGAAGAAGTGAAGAAGAAGGAGAAGAGAAGAAGGCCAAACAAGGTATGTTTGTCTTTGAATCATGGTGCATCTTAAGGTTTTGGCTGAGAATTGTTGTTTCCTTTGTCTAGGGTTTTGGAAGAGACTACCCAAACTCCTTAGATTTTTGTTTTTTTGAGGTTTTTGTAGGTAAACCCAATTGGTGTAAATAAACATGGAATCATCATATTTATATGGTTTATAGAAGAATTGGTGGAACTTTGGTTGAATTCATATTTTCAACTAGGTTTTGTGGTATGAATTTCCAAATCACCAATTCAAGGGTTGTGGGAGTTGTTTTGAGTTAGATTTCAAGGGTTTTTGAGGTATTATGGAATAGTTGTAAAAAGAGAATGTTGGCTTTAAAGGAATGCTACAAATTTTTGTAAAAACCCTGTTCTTACTTCTGGAATACAGATTTGTTATAATCATCCAACTCACTGATCTCAATTGCTAAAGAACCATAAGGAGATAGGGCTACAAATGTAAAGAAGGTACCTAGAGCAAATTGTAGCCTGCACCCCAACATTGACTGAAAGGTGAGCACGTGTAGCTCACAGATTATGCTCTATTTTGGGTATGGTTGTAGTGTTTTGGCCATAAGTGGAGTTTCACTCATCCAAATTAAGTGATTCAAAATTCTGGATAAAATATACTTCTAGGGGAATAAGTTATCGGAAGGAAGTGCATAGCAAATTGTAACCCCAAAGTGCCCAGAAAATTTTCCAAGTGGAGTTATGTGCAGATTCTGTTCTGTCAATTTGAGTAATCTAGATATAAAATACAATAACTTGAGTTTTGGTGATCCAAATTGGGTGATTCCAATTGGAGAAGAAACCTTAGAACCATAGATTCAAATGAGAAGAAAAATTTCCCACTTATGGAGTTAAGATCCGTGAAATCAAGGATACAAAGAGGGTGATTCAAAGGAGTTAACCAAATTGGCATCAAAAACATGCTGTAACTCAGGTTATGTGGTTAAGGGCTTTAGAGAAGGAATTTTGCAATTGAAAATTTAAAGAGATGTCATTGGATATAAAGGACTGAGATCTGAGAGTTTTACAATTTCAAAGACATTTTGAATAATTTTTTAGGTAATAAAGTCCATAAAGTATTGTTGGAAAAAGTTGCCAAAATGAGTGGTTTTTTTTATAGTTTCTTACAAGCCAAGGTAAATGTTAATTTGCCTTATAAGAATGTTTGCAGACCCCTAAAGTGACTTGCCTGTAAAGTACGTTAAGTTTTACGCTATATGAGGTAAAAGGACAATACATTGCTGTATTCGTTGAGGTGTAGGCTAAAAGCAAAGGCAGTGAAAGTAGCGGAGTTTGCGCTCAAGTTTCTAGGAAACAAAGAGATGAGGTAAACCCATTTTTAAAACGAGTTTAAAAGAAAGATTTTAATGTTAAAATGAAAAGTTTAATGTAAATGTTTATATATGTATATTCAATATGTATGTATATGTTAAGGCATTATGAAAGTTTAAAAATGTGTAAAGAAGGCATATGTGTTTTAATGATAAAGTAAAGAATTTAAATGGATTTATAAATGTATTTTGAAGAAATGTTTTAATTTGATGGTTACCCTAACCCTATGGACTGGCAGGATCGATACCACCAGGCACTTTGCTGTAAGATTAGAGAAATACAATGAAGTTGGCTAATAAGAGAGTGGAAATATTTTAGTAATATCTTGAACGTGATAAGGTGCGCGATCAAACCCTGGTGCAAGATGTGAGTTTCTCCTAGCGTAGTGTTATGACCGGATCGAGATCACCTCACCGCTAAGACTTAAACTGCTCCTGTGTTTACCCCGTTCATTGTAGAAAGAGCGTGTTGATAAATTGATTTTGAATGCATGGGGCGATTATTACTTTGATACATCAAAATGCCATAATAAATATACCTACCGGTTCTTTAGTCATTCTTCCGATGTTTCGCATGACCCGTGATGTGTAGTTTAGACATCCTCTCGCTAAGTAAAGAGCTTCAGCCATCGGCGAGACGGCTATTACGTGACTATTTGTAGGCGGTATATTTTGCAATGGCCAGATATGTTGAATATTTTGTCATGTGATATATATATATGTAAGATATTTTGTGTAAGTGAATCACTTTTGCTTTGATCCTCATGACGGTACACTGGAGGCTGTTATCCGCCAAGCCTGAATCCTTTTATAAACCAGTATGGAATTGAAGAAGTTTTGAATGTTTTGGATGATTGAAGTAAATGAATGGAGGTGTAAAAGGACATTTTGTCAATGAGTCAGAAAGGAATCGGGTCAGGACTATATCCAAATGGAAGTGAGAATCGGAAGATTAGAAGTAAGCTTTTAAATAATACAAAATATAAATTTAAGTTCAATAAATAGAGGAAAACTCGTCGCTCTTAAAAAAATCTAAGTAAGCGAAAAAGAAAAGAAAAAAATTTACCAATTTCCACTTTCACATTATTTTCTAAAGATATGTTAAGGATTGTGCGGATTCGCTCCATGGATTTTTTTAATTGATTGTTTCTGAGGAAAAGTTTCTATATTCGCTGGTGTACTTAGAGGTCCTCGTTCATGAGGTTAATCCGGCCTGATCCTTCACTTTCTATGTCACGACATAGTTCCAAAGGTTTCTTAGTACTCTTCAAGGTATGTCATGACATAAATTTTAATCATAAGATAAATTCACACATGGCTTAAACGATATTGCAATATAATTCCTATGTCCACATTTTCTATCTATATTCTTCAACTTATGTCACGACATACGTGAAATGTCGCGATACATACTTCATTTTCTCGCTCTTTAGCCCATTTTTTTTGTCAAGTCTTAGCTATTTTCTAAATTATGTAAAACACACATTTAGGTGAATATTCCATAATTTGGCATTTAAATTGACATTAAGCCTTAAAAATATCATGAAATAATGGAAAAGATAGAGTTTCACCATCAAACTCTCCTAAACTTAAAGTTTTTCTTGTCCTCAAGCAAATAAAAGAATAATTGTTTGTCCTCAAACAAGTCAGAAATAATTGTAAGGACATTTTTCTTTTTCTATAATCTTTTCAAACAAAACAGCAAACCTGATTGATTAAATGTCAGTTGCCATGTAATTTGGCAAGCTACTTCCAAATCCTAAAGATTTAAATTCTAGATTACTCAATCAAGCAAATAATCCAAAGAATGATCAATGGGCTCAGTTCTTATTTCCTCGAGGCGAGTGTGTGTCGGTCTTCCCTTTATGACTAATTTGCGCATTAGGTAGCCCATGAGATATACATTAAATTGAAGTCTCTTCAAAGCAGACTAAGGTCCCCACAGCTCTGTTAGCTTCATATTACCCTCCACTCCATTTAGGCGCATCACTACCTTTAAGACCAAACAGCTCCCAGTTTATAATGTATGGTCACACTGGGCATTGGGCATTGGGCATTGGGTAGATGATTGGACATTTAAGGTTCAAGTTTACCCATACTGCATACATTTTCTCAACATTTAGCCTTCACTGCTCATCCGATAATTCTACAAAACAATATTTCAGTACAAACTTAAACTTCGTCAAGTATTTTTCTCATTTTCTCCTTCGCTTTTTTTTCTCCACCGCTATCGATGAAGACCCTTCCCAGACCTTATCTAAACTCTTGTCTGATAGATCCTGTCATACTTCAATCCGACTTTAAACCGACTTCAGTTTTACTCGAAGAAACCGAAAAGGAACCTCACTTTCTATAACCCATTACTCGTTTTAAACTTAAATTAAAATTTTCTTTAATTAGTTAGGAGTGATAAAATTTTCGCAACTTTTGTTTAAATACTTTATAAAATACTCTCGGCAAGATAACGGCATTTTTGATAAACCAAAATGCACTGCCAAGAAATTTACACTTCTACTAAAACCTCACCCTCCTAACTTTATTCCCAAACTGCAATAATCATTATCATATTTCCACCAACATGCCACATCACCACTCAATTTTCAATTTATAAATACAAACTTTTACAAACTAAGTAGAATATATCTAGATGCATCACATATGAAATGCATGAATATTTACAAATATGTACCAAAATCTAGAAAATAAGCCTACTACATATCCATTCATACAAAAAGCTTTTACATCATAGTCATAAGTCGCCCACCTATAGACAACAAAATGATGATCTCCGTCGTCCAGCATATACACAATGGAATATAAATAGCTATAAATGAACAAACAAGAAAAGTAACAAAATATATCATATACACTAACATGACAATTTATCATTTGTTTTATATTTCTTCTAAAAACTTTGGCGGATATCTCATCATTTTAATCCTACCCGCGATTAAAACTAACTCAACGTGAAGCTTACTAAGTTTATCTCAACCACTATTGCTACGAATTTACTCGCATCGCATTTAGGGCGCTAAAGCTTATCAATGAAAGCAACCACACACGGATTTAATCGTGATCGCGAATTGCAGCGCTTAAAACTCGGCAACTACCAGCTGACATCGATCACACTTTAGTGCCAACTATACCAGCCAACTGCCGCATGGAATTGTCTTCATCGTAACGAGCTTATACTTTCTATGGAAACCGAGCAACCACGCACTAATTTTCTCGCATCGCCACGCAAGGCTAACTTTTCTATCGCGGAGCGACTACGATCAATTTAATGCATCGTCATTACACCAATCTATTATACCTGGTGAATATATACGCGGGTTTAACACGATTTGACGAAAGTCAAAACTACAAATCTAACTCAATGAAACTAAAACTCTTTTCAAATATTTTCTTTAGATTACTTAACTACCATATTCATTACTAACATCAACCAATTACATAGTCTGAAGGATCTAAGTACAATCACTTGGTCTTGGAAGCTCACTACCTTCTGCTGTTTCTCTATGAGGCCAGGATCGCTCTCCTCGTCTCGTCACTCACAATATTCCTCATCATTACTTAGTGAAAAATTTACCCTCAACTATAAGGTCACAATCAATTAAGACCATTTTTCTTTATATATCCTCCTAACTTGTTTCTACTCCACCGAGACTCCCTAATCCTGATTTTTATGTAAAACTTTAGCTTTTGACCCTTAGGGATCTCACAAATCATTATTTTTGAATATTAACTAAAATGAGGTATTTATTGACAAAACGACAAATTCCATATCGTGAGTGTGGTAGCACGCCGTCGTGGCCCGCTTTTCTTCGCTCTTCTTCCCACTGCTCACTTATATAACCTTCTAGTCACATAAATGCTTTGCCTTCTTCATCATCAAGCTATGGTTCTAAGGTTTCTTATCCAATTGGAATCACCCAATTAGACCACCAAAACTCAAGTTATTGTTCTTATATCCAGACATTCAAATGTTGGCAGAACAGAATCTCACATAGTCTACTCTAAAATATTTCTGGTCACTCTGGGGTTAAATTTGCTTGAATCCTTCAGGCTAATCTATTCCTCTAGAAGTATATTTTACCCAGAATTTTGAAATCACTCACCTGATGAGTAAAACCCACTGTGGCACCAAAACACTACAACCATACTCCAGAACAGAGCAAAATCAGTGAGCTAGACGAGTTCACATTTCAGTCCATATTTGGGAGCCTTTAGAGCCAATTTGATCTTTGTCCTCTATACATTTGTAGCCCATTCTTATGGTTCTTTAAATAATTGAACTGTTCATTTGGATGATTCTAACTGCACTTTATAAATAAAATAAAAACAGGGGTTTTACAAAAATTTTGACAGCAATTCCTTCAAAAACCCAACATTCTCCTTTGTTTTTTTTTTTTTCATGCTCAAACTTGGTTTCAAAACCTCTAAATTTCAGAGCTTATTTACTTTCTAATATGTTCATAACACACACATAAACATTACTTGTTCATTTGAACACTAACAATTCACTCAAAACTTTCATCAACTAGTATGTGTGAAAACAAATTGTGTTTGAATGATTCCTCTGTATTTACACAGTTCATAAATCAAACCCTAATCTACTCATTTACAATCTACAAACACATCCTCTAAGGTTATATAACAATCACTTAGGTTGGACACATTTTAGTGCAAACCCCAACAACATACACAACAAATTTGCAACATAAATTTCAGCAACATTGCCGGAAATTCCAAAGAAAGAAAAGGATAATGAGCCACTACTTGGTTCTGACTTAGAGAGTTGAGAGGGACTTGGGAGAGGGTTTAAAGAGTAAGATTCGAGGCTGGGATGGAGGAAAGGGGCTGTCTTCATCTTCTTCTTCCTCCTCTTCCTCTGTTCTTCTTTCCTCTATTCTCCTCCCTCCCACGCTTTTGCCCTCTAACCAAATGAGACCAAAAATGATTTTGGCTCAGATCATGGCTATTTATAGCTCCTCAAAATTTTCCAATTTGGTAAGTTGGTCCTTAATTTTTTTAATATTGCAATTGTAACTTGTTTTATTTCTATTATGACCCATCTCTACTTGTTTTATGACTTACATGTCCTTTATGGTCTATTACAATTGTACCCTTGCACTAGCACCAAAATTCTGGGTTCCGTAATTTATCATTTCCTAATTTCATCTCCAAAATATTACATTGGGACACTTAGTGCTCTTATGCTCCCTAGCATCGTAAAATCAAATATACTTTAATGGGGCAAGTACATTAATCACAACCTTAAATTGATAAATTTTCTAACGCCATGAGATTCAATTAATCTAATGTAGAGATTTATTTTACCTTTCTAATCCATCTTTTAACACTAAGATTATGACAGAGTCTGTGGGTTTCATGCCTATTTTTACTTCCACCCAAAAGTTCTTTTCCTTTTCATATTTGTTCAAGGTTTTAGGAATGGTGCAATGTTTTTCCTCCTTAAGCTTTCTACCACCCTTAATAAGCTTTGGGTTAGTAACTCCCATACCAGTTGGCTAATAGGGTATTAGGTGTAGAACACCCCTAAGGACTTAATTGCTCAAGGGAGGAAGGCTAATAGGCAAAACTCATTCCACCTTGAAACTGTCATTCTTTTTCTACTTCTTATTTTTCTGTTATGCACCTCTTTTAGTACTTCTCTTCTTAGTTAATCATCTTTTCACATCCATACTTCTTCTCCTTCTAAAAATATAACTCCCCCAAACTTATTCTCTTGATCATTTTTTTTGCATTTAGCTTGTATTTTGGGCAGAATAGAGGTTATGTACTGAAGGATAAGTTTTCTGGGATGTTTAAGGTTTTTCTTCTGGCTTAGATGATGAATTTGGCATTAGACTCAAATAGGGTACTATAGTATATGCATATGGTCATATGTACTGCAGGTCACGCCCGATTTCTCGGACGCGAACAACACCGACTCTCGACCTGATTTTTTTTTTTTAAAAGCCAATCTGGTACCTGTGGGTATATCTTACACCCTTATAACAGAATCAAAAGAACTACCACCGAGTGGTGTCCATCAAAAATCTATACACATATAATCGAAGTCCCATTTACTTATACAAAACTGAACCTTTACATTTACAAATCAGAGCACGGAACCTACATGTAAAGTGGAACCCTTGCGTAAGTGTCGCCCAACCAGATGCGGATGTTTGCCGATGTCTTCCGTACCTACACCTGACAAAACCCGTGCTAAGCTTTACGCCTTTAGCGGAAGATATTCTATAACTTATACCGATGCACATGCATTTATACCGAATCATGATAAATCCTATAACAACAAATATCAAAATCATCATGAATCATATAAACCAATATATAACAGTCGATCATATTCGTGAGCAAATCTTAGACATATGCAATGGCAAGGCATCCACTCATCTCTTTACATAACTCATGATTTTCTCTCAGGATTTCGTGCTCAAGTTCCTATTTGTGTCATCAAAAATAATTCTCACAACTCAGACTGTGACTTTTAATTGTAATGCTTATGTCTCCCATAGGATCCATATTTATGCTTATTCTCATCCTTATAAACTGGTGACTCGAACTTATACTTATAACAATCTTACTACTTACTCGTAGAATTACACTTATGGCAAAGACTCTATCCTTCCATTGATTCATACTCATGACAAACTTATTCTTATCCGTGTCTTATAATTTATAAATTTCTGGATCTTATCTTCCTATTCTAGACAGATACCTGCATCGAAATATATCTCCCGATCTCCCGTAGGGAGCTTACGTAACTTATACTTATCCCACGGAGTTTACACTGTTTGGGGGTTCCGTAGGTATCACAAGTGTAGGATTACTAACTATTACCTGGATTCATGAACTTAATCTTATACTCTGAGTACCCGTAAGTACACTTACTGATCAAAAATGTCCGTTCGATAACAACTTGTGTTGGTATCATATCCCAACAAGTCCTAGTTTAACGTATACCTATATCATATTTGGGAAAGACCTGTGAGGGTACTACGGAGTTTATCCTTATCCGGAGCTTATACGGAGATACCCGTAGGTACTACAGAACTAATCAAATATAGGAGTACCTGTAGGTACTTCAGAACTTATATTACACTTGCATCTTATACTTGTACTAAGGTGAACCTATCCTGTCTTACCTGATCTTCTACTCTTGTATTGATGTAGTTTATTCTCGTATTTGACACTTATCCCGTATTACTGAAAGCATATACATGTATTTCGACTTCAGACATGTACTTAACTTATACATGTATTTCGTATTTTATACATGTATTACTCAGTATATACTTGTCTTACAAAAACTTATAATGGTCTTACTGAACTTATACCGGTATTTCTGATCTTATACGTGGTAAAGTTACGTAACTTTATACATGTATTTTATCTTACATGTATATTACAACTTATATTTATCTTATTTAACTTATAGTTGTGTACAAGACTTATTCTTATCTTGGCATCTTTATACTGCGGTTATGTAACCCATTCTCAGATTTCTCGGATCTTATTTTTTACGAAGGTACCCAGAGGCCGATAAGTCGGAACAGATCGTGATCATAGCACGTACTGGGCCTGGATCGACTTATACAGATAATGCGACACAATTTTTCGTAGGAACAGATCACGATTCATTGCACTAAGCACCAGAGGTAAGGATCGGATTTTATACCTTATTTTACGTAACTTGTACTTATTTTCCGATACTAGAGTACCCTTAGGTACTACGTAACTTATACTTATTTTATTGATAATGAGAGTACCCTTAGGTACTAATGACTTATACCGGGGTGTTACTCGATAATGAGTACCCGTAGTACTAATGCGACTTACTTATTCTGATCTCCCATAGGAGTTAATACAGAGTTTAGTATACAAAAGTAACTGTGAGGTACTACAAGAGAGATGTTACGATACAAAAGCAACCCGCAGGTACTACAGAGCAAATACAGAGGTACCCGTAGGTACTACAGAACATATATAGATGTACCCGTAGGTACATTCAGATCGTTACTATATTCATTTCTTATTCATTATTCAGAGTCTTATCATATAATTGTTAGATTACCTAGACCAAGCACACGGAAGAGTAGGACACAAGACAATAAGTAATTCGAAGGTACAAGACAGATCGCAGAGGTCGTCAAGACTAATCGTGAGTACCGGCAATTATGTGCCGAAGACGGCCGTGGAGAGTCGCCATAAAGACTAATCGAGTACCGAAGTACTCACGCCAAGCACGGCCGAGTGCCGCCGCACAATCAAAGAGTACCAAGTAATTAATGTGCCGGGCACGATCAGAGAGTGCCGTGTCATTCAATAACCGGTCTTAGGCAATTTTACAATTATATGAGTTCAATAACTTACTATCTTATAAGAGAGCACATACGCACATTATACGCCTACGACCGATCAGACCTAAATAATCGGTAAGGTATGATGAGCATGTAATCACACCTTAATCATGTATTCTTATTCTTCTATGAATCTACGTTAACGCAGGAATTGAATCAATCCACCGATCGCCCAAACTCGCTGCGTACTTCATGCCAACTAGCCTAAGTACCGATTTTACCGAGATAGCTATGATATTACCTTTTCCCAGTACATTTTCTCCATATTTGACACTGGTTATTTGTGCTCCTTAAATCTACAAGATAAGGGTTCATTTCCACTTGAATCACCCAAATCGGAGCACCGAATTTAGTGCCACGTCCTCAAACATCCCGACTTCTATGTTCAAAGCTGAACCAGAATTTGGCTTGCACATGGTCCCACTTTTTTGAGTGAATTTTTTTGGGCTATCTAGAGTCAGAATTTGAGATACTTATTAAATATGGCTGTTCTACTTGAAGTTCATTTTAAGTGGCCACTTGAATCACTCCAAATCGGATAAGAAATGAGAAAGTTATGGCCAAAATACAAAACTGGTTAAAAACTGGAACAGAATTAGTTCTACCGGTGTAACTTAACTTTCTACCGCAAAAGATTCTGGCCAAAAATGACCAGAATCGAAGTTCTACCGGTAGAACTTAACTTCTACCGGTAGAAGACACCCGAGAATGCCCAGAATGGGTGTTTTCTCACATTTTTCCTTCACTTTAATCCATGTATCACTCCCACACTTCCTACACACCTCAAAACCATTCCAATTCACCTTAGAATCTCTTTTCTATTCAATTCATCTTTCATTTCTCATCTTCTTTCAAACCTTTCCATGAATTTCTCCCAAAATCATTTCAATATGGGTCTTAACCCATACACAAGCTAAATTCAAGGATTTGTTAGGGTTTACTCTAAACCCTAACTCAATTGCTTAATATTTAACCATGAATCCAACCTCAAAGAGAGGATTCCCTACTTTTCTTATGGATTTAGAGTATTTACCAACCCTACCTTCAATAAATCTTTGATTAGGAAGAAATCCTAACAAACCCTAGATTTGGAACTCATAAACCTCTCTAGAATCCCATACAAAATCCATGTGATTCATAATAGAGTTCATATCCAAGGTTAGATCCATACCAAAAATCCAAGTTCCATACCTTTGATCTTAGCTTGCTTGATCTCCTTCCTTTCTCTTCCTCTTCCTCTTTTTCTTCTCTCTTTCTCTTCCTCTCCTCTTCACGTTTTGTTTTTTTTTTTCCTCCCATGAGACCAATCTGCCTTAAATCCATGTTTCTAAGGCCTTGCCTGCCCTCCAAAATAACCCATTTTAGGTCAAGTTTGCTTATTTGCTTTAAGCCCATAACTCATTCTATTTGCAAGCAATTTATGTCATATTATAATTGGGCTCTAATTTTGTCAACTATGACTTTATAATTCCTTTAGACCAATTTCCTCAAATTGTCCTTAAGTTTTGTAACCTTCCGAGTCTCTCATTTCCCGGTTTCACATTTAACTCACGAAACAATCAAATTATGCTTACAAAATACCCTAAACATGTCGAAAACGACTAGGGTCTATTTTGGGGTGTTACAGGTAGGCTTTGAAAGGCTCAAACTGTTCAAGGATGGCCTAAATCATTTCTTGTTGGTTGTGATGCCTAAGATTTCTGGCTCTCAATAAGAATATAACAAGTTTCTCTGTGGACCCTCGAGACTAAAATGATGAATCCAATAAGGTGTTCCTAACCCAACATAATTAGGTTTTCAAGGTACTAATGACCAATGTTGTAAAATCCCGATTGCCGCCCCATACCTAACCCGATCTGATTGGTGGATCAAAACCAGATATGGGGGAACACGGTCCTTACTTTCATTTCCAATCCAAATACAAAAAAAAAAAAAAAAAAAATTCAATACAAATGTGAATACATTTTCTATACCAAACACATTTCAAATACTCATTGGGTATACGTAAAAATATATATTAAACATTTTTATGAACTAAACATTTTATAAGGCTCCATCATTTTGGGATAACTCCCACATTTGTACCATCATTTACAAAATTTATCAGAGCTTTCAATATCAAAAACATTTACAAAATAGAATCAGAGTTTAACTTTCACAAGATACTTTATACAAAAAGAGTCAATTCAATGTCATGCATGCGTGTCACGGAGTTTCACTTATTCTCTGAATGGCTTTGACGTTGGCTTTGTGCTTGTGCGCTTCTTCTTCACTTCAGACCTATTCACTCTGTGACCAAGGCTCATAAAAACAACATGCTTAGTGGTTCTATACGCTCTCTATTCCCTCTCTTCTATTTCATTTTAAATCGAAACATGTAATATTTATAAAACAATGCTGGTACAATTTTCAATGATCAATGCAAGATAAAACGATTCATATATTTATTCAATAAATCAATTACAATTTATTGGTCATCTCGTTTCAGATTTTCATAGCGTAAAAATCATTCAAACAAACTACAAAATTTTCAATCCCCATTATCATTTTCACCTGACTCGAATTTAACCTATGCTTTCTACGTGTTAACGAATCACCACATGATCCCACCGGGTCAGAGGGTCGGTATATATATAAAAAATATGTATTCTAGCTGCGTAATACCATCGATATCATCCTATTGGAAGCACTGACTTGAGATATGCCACAATAGTACGCGATTCCACACTTATTGGTATACCACCACCTTTAACTGAATTTTAATGGTAATATTTTTATGGGCTAAGAACCATTCAACACAATTCTCTATGGCTAGTATATATATATGATTTAAAGGAAAATAGAACATTAGATTCATGCAATTTTTTATAAATTCGCTCACAAACAATCGGCTCCCCCAAATCACTTAAAAACTACAAAACACAAATCAATATAATTTTTATTAATCATTTCAAAATTCAAATCTATTTCAGAATTATTCAAATATTTAAATAGAGAGAGAGAGAGTTTTAGAACAAAAAACCAAAATCGCTTCGCGATTCCACCCAATCTCACCAATGGGCTTTCTCCACAGTCCTCTTATTCACATGTTCGAAACTTCATATATTAGTCGGTTATTCTAGGAGTTCTATTTTCAATAGGAATTGGAATCATCTCATTTGGATAACCCAAACTCAAGTTACGACATTTCAATGCCAAACTAGTCGATATGCCCAACTCACTGGATCACCCACTGTTTTTTTTTCGATTTATGGGGTCTTAACTCCATAAATTGTAATTATCTTCACCACTGGAAGCATGGTTTCAAGGTTTTCCTAATTGTCATCACTGATCAAACTCGCTATGACATTTTAATGTCAAACTAGTCGATAGGTTCAAATAATCGATCACCCATTGCTTTTTTCAACTGCGGGTCTTAACTCCATAAATTGGTAATGGTTCCTTCACTCATTTGAATCTATGGTTCTAAGGTTTCTTCTCCAATTGGAATCATCCAATTTGGATCACCAAAACTCAAGTTACATTTTACATCTAGAATTACTCTAATTCACAAATAGAATTCATTCACAGCCTCGCACTTTGATAGATTGTATGGCAATCTTGTGGTTACTAACTTTACAAAATTCTTCATAATTATTTCCCTAGAAGTCCAGTTTACCCAAAATTTTGAATCACTCAATTTGGATGAGTGAAACTCATTTTATGGAAAAAACACCACAACTACACCCAAAACAGGGCATACCCGTGAGCTACCCGAACTCACATTTAAACCCATATTCGGGAGCCTTATTACTACAATTTGGTCCCGGTTTCTTCTATATATTTGTAGCCCTATCTGTTATGGTTCTTTACCAATTTGAATCACTTCATTTGAATGATTATAACTTAACCTATAGCCAAAACAAGAACAGGGCTTTGAATAAATGACAGCATTTCTTTGAAACCCAACATTTCCTTTCTTGCAAAATGCATTCCTCAAACCACAATCCAACTCAATACCAATCAACAATATACTTCAAAACTCAACCCAACACAACCCTAAAACCGATCTACAACCAATCAAAATCACCTTTACATAAGGTTAGGGTTTCCCCCCAAATCCAAACACAAGACAAAGAGGTTAGGGTTTAGTTTTTCTTACCTTTAAGCTCTTCTTCTCTTTTCTTTCTTCTTTCTCCTTCTTGATCACTTCATCTCATGTTATGGAGAAAATAAAATCACTCAACAATGACTTCTCCTTCTTCTCAATCCGTGTCTCTCTTTCTCTCCAAACCCAAAATGCACAAATGAGAGTTATGCCCTTACAAGACCAAATTCTCATTTTTAATCTCATTAAAAGATTAAGGCCTGTCAGCCTTCATTGTAAATACAACTCTTCTCACTTTTTCCATTTTACTGACTTCATTTAACTTTCATTTCAATTTCATTCATTTTATTTACATTTTAACATTACACTTTTTTATTTAGGGGCCCTCAACCCTAATTCTGACATTTTTATTAAATTTATTTGGCTCTTATGTACCTGGTCAGATATTTTTTCTGCCTAGATTTGAATTTTTGAAAAATTTAATTTACTTTATTTTGTACCCTAAATATGTTTTGAAACTATTAGGGTATTTTTAGGGTGTTACAAATGTGCATCATTTTCAGTCATCTAGAACTGTATAGTTTAAGCAAACTGGAATAATAAGCTTAATCAGTTATTTCAATCTTCAAGATTTTGGAATTTCAACCTATTTGTCATTGACATCACAACTTCCTAATCCCTTAAAGCTTATTTTGCCCACTTCATCCACCAAGATTTTCTTATTAAAGGGCACACACTAAAAACTTATAAAAAACACTAAAACTAGAAACAAAGACCAAATTTTTAAACTGGCTACCAAAATCACTCCCCAACTTTAAAACATGCATCATCCCTAAATAAGTAAATTAAGAACAAAAACTCCCTGATCAATTCTACATCTTTGAGCTAGCGATTTAGTTTTGATGAACCCTTAAAAAATTTCTTGCTTCAATACCCTGAAAAACAAAGACAGAAACTAACATAAACCTAAAATAAAATTTTATACTAATAAAAAAAACTGAAAATAAACTAAAAACAATAAAAACTGAATGAAAATCCTTATTCTAGTCAATCTCGGGGTTGCCCTCAAACACCTGTTTCTGCCAGAGTCCAGTTGCACCATTGAAAAGTACTAGATCTTTGCTGGTAATCTCATCTTTGTGAAATAATACCCTTTTCCATTCTCATCCTTCATAAGGTTGTGCTCCTCCACATCTAGATTCAGCAGTTTAAGCTGTAACTCCAACTCTTTTTGTGTACACAGAGTTGGTATTTAATTCAATTCCTTTAAGAGTTTTCTCTTGAAGGAAATCTGGTGCTTGCTTCTCAAAATATTGAAGTGAGCTCTCTATCCGTGTGTAGAAATTCTTTTCTTCAACAAACATTGGTATAGCTTAAGGATTGAACACTCTTTCTTTACCCACTAGTGCAGTCATTTCCATTTTCTGTATCAATTCATGCCCTCTAATTAAGTGAACTGAATAACTTCTCAGACATTAACTTGTTTGTCCTCTTCATTGCCCAAAATCACTAAGTTCACGTGGAAATTGAATCATTAATTCCAACCAAAACATTTTCAATTTTGGTCTACTGATGTTGCTCTTCACCTTTTCTCATTTCCATTGCTAGCTCTACCACATTGGTATATTCATTACTTTTCTCTTCAACTACAGCTATGTCTAAATTTTCCTCCTTAATTCTTAAAAGCATGTTGTTACATTCTCTTTTGTCCTTCTTCACCTCATTCCATAAGCCATCAATCAGTTATTCTTCCGAAGAAGGTTGTTGGATTTGTTCTGGACCTATGTAACTTAAGCTTTCTCCAGTATAGTTGGGATACTGAGGTTCTCTTTGATTAAGGAGTTGTGTGAGAGCATCTATTTTTCTCTCAAGTGTAGATAGGCGCTCCTCCATCAATTTGCTACTCATCTATACTTAGCACCTAGCAGACAAATACAAAATAAAAGATAAACAAACTAAAGTACACAAAATTCATAAAATAAAATGTCAGTTTAAGAAAAGAAAAGAAAATTGTTAATGCCCAAATTAGCAATTCCCTTTTTTGTTGGAATATTGATCTATAAACCTCTTGCCTCGATCCTCGACAACGGTGCCAAAAACTTGTTTGAATGATTTTTATATATAGACAAAAAACTGACTAATTGTTGAAGACCAAATTGACTAAATATGATGAGGTCAGTGTGTGCCAAATTTCTAATACTGCCACTAAAGACTATTCAATCCTTGGCAACAATGCCAAAAACTTGTTGACTGATCTTTGATATAAAATATGTTGTTGCCTCGGGATTATAAGGCTCAATCAAATTGTTTCGTCTAGATCACCCTAAAGTGCACAAGTCATTCAAGTAATAAAGTGGACTATGGTAGTCTTTGCAAAATATCTTAGAATTTTACACAATTTTGGTTATAGGTTTGTAATAACTGGACGCTAACTGTGTTTTTCCGAAAATGGTAAATTGACAAGTTATGAACAGCAAATTTAGTGAACCCGAAAATTGAGTTACAAAACTTAAGGGACAATATAAATTGTCCAAAAGGGGCTTAAAAGTTATAAATTGAAAAGACTATGGCCAAAGAGGTAAAATAAGAGAATTGTTGTGACTCCTAGAAGATGAGAGGCCAAAATAGAAAAAAAATAGTTGAAATTCAAATAGTTAAGGAGTTGAAAGACTTAAAGGCAATTATTGAAACTAACCCAAAATGGGTTTTTGATGGCCAAACAAAGGGCTCAAGAAAAACATGGAATTAAAGCACCAAATTAGTCCCAAAGGGCAAGAACAAACCGTGAAGAGAGGAAAAAGAGAGCAAAGAAGAGGAAGAAGAGGAAGAAGAAGGAGAAGGAGAGGAAGATCAAACCAGGTATGTATTCATCTTAGATCAAGTGTGTTTCGACTTCTCAAGGCTTTGTTTTGGAGTGAATGGTCCCTTCCCTTTGTCTAGGGTTTTTGTGGTGTAGACCAATAACTTTAATTTTGTTGAGGTGATGGTGAAACCCTAAATTATTAGAGACGACAGAACTTCCTTGAGGTTGACTACTGCCACCGTAAAGTAAGGTCATAGAAATAAACCCTAACAAAATTGTGTATTAGGTATGTGTATGGGTTATGACCCATATTAGAATGCTGTTGGGAGAAAATCAGGTATGCTTTGATGAAAGATATCCATTGAATGATAAATTGAGTAGAAAGATCATAAGATGAATTTGAAGATCTTGAGTGCTTAAGATAAGAAATGATCAGTTCAAAGTATGGAAAATGGGAGAAAATAATAAAATTCAAACATTTGTGGTATTCTTCTGCACTGGTAACATTGAAGTTCACCGCGCAACTTTGATTCTCGGTCGATTTTGGCCAAGTTCTACTCGGTAGGAAGTTAAGTTCTACCGGTACAATTTATTCTCAGCTTTCCAGCCACCAGTTTTCTATTTCTGAACATAACTTCCTTACTTTATCCCACTGATGATCCATGGCTACGCAACAAACTTTTTACAGGAACCAAACCCTAAAGAGAAGGCATCTTCACCCTGATCCTAAGTGGATTAAAATTCACCAAAGTGGAGCCATAAAGAAAAAATTCCTGCATCAGCTTTGACATAGAGTAACCGAAGCTGTTTCGACGATCCTGAGTTTCGGTGTTCGAATTGGCATCCCAGTTGGAATAGAACCCTGACAAACTGGGATTAAACAAGGCTGTGGACCTAGAGTCAAATATAGAGTTAAGACCCCGGAAAATAGTAATACAAACTGTTCAAAGAATCCAGAACCGACTAGTTGGCATGAAAAATTCATAACTTTAGTTTGATAATCCGATTGAATGATTCCACTCTAAGTAAAGTAGACTCATAGGGGAATAAATGAGTCTAAGTCAAAAACGTGACCGCATTCATACGCTCCGCAAAGCTTTGTTTACCAACGATATTCGCTTAGTACGATTATTCGCATAATCACTAAGAGTGAATAAATTGTATTTGACTAGGTAATCGGTGAAGACGCATAACCTGGCTCTAGGATTGACATCGAAAGAAACAGAATCGATAATTGGTTTGTTCTCCCGACTCTATCCTTAATTCAAGTATTTTGGTAGTTTACCACCAATTATGAATGAGAACATGAATCGAAGTTCATGAAATTATATGTGATATGATTATGTAGATTGAAAGTATGTCTTTGAAAGATAATAATGGAAGTGAATATGAGATTGAATGTGATAATCGATAACCGAATGAAAAGTGAATGATGAAAGACGGATTCACCCAAACGAACTGGCCTGAATTGTGAAGTGAATAATATACCAATGAATCGCCGACCTGATGCACCAACCCAAGACCAAAGGCACCCCGAAATTATCCAATGTCCTACTCAAGTGAGCAACGACCCGTGATCCGCTATGATGGCGTATGGCATTGAAGAAATGTCCCACTTGGCGACGCACCAATTCCAAGATCCGTCATGACGGGCGAGACATTTAATTGATACCACGGCCCGATGCACTAAACGGCATCCTGATGACGGGAGACCGGTCAAGTGATACCACGCGGCCGGGGATGCACTAAACGCATCCTGGGCATGAGGAGACCGATCAGTGATACCACGTGTCGGGATGCACTATAACAATAAGTGATACCACGTGCTCCGATGCACTAAACGGCATCCGCATGATGGGAGACCGGTCAAGTGATACCACGTGCTTCCGGGATGCACCAAACGGCATCCGATGATGGGAGATAGAATTGTAAATGTATAAGCACATTACCGACTGATAATAAGGGCGGGATTCATCAAACGGAATCAGCCAGAAATTGTGAATCGAATAGTCAAGGTGAAATAGCCAACATTGACGAGTGAAATGAGATATTTTTATGAATATGTTTGAATCTCATGAAATGAATTGTGGCATTGGAAATACATGATATGATATGAAATGATAAATGATTTGTACATTGAAAGCATGAGTATATGCCCATATATTAGGCATAGTTAATGATAAATGCTTGTTTGAGTTAAATTGAATATGGATTAGAACTGTATAGAAACCACTAAGCATGAAAATGCTTACGGTAGTTTTAACTTATGCATATCGAAAGCAAAGAGAAGAAGCCCAAGATCGCGCAAATACAGTCATAGAGAAAGTACTAACATAAGTGTATACTCCAAATTTTTGCATATCATCTTTGAACAAGTGGTGTTTGTAAACAAAGGGTTAAACCCCGAAACTTGATTTGTGTATCATCTCAAAAGGACATACGCTTTCTTGTAAATGTATTTGCTTAATGTATGGGCTTACCGAATTGCTTTATATTTGTAAATGATTATGGGCTTGCCCTAAAACTGAAACCGTTTCCGCAACTAAACGAATTAATAAAAATGTTTTGATAAGATAAATGAAAACGCCTGAGTAAACCTGCCCTGCCGATCCGCCATTCTGTCGCCTTCTGGATTCTGGGTCGCGACATTTTTAAAAATAAAAATTAAATAAAACGATAACTAAAAGAAATAAACCGGCGCCCTCGGGGTTTCGGCTTCTGACCGCCTTTCTGTGGCCTGATCAGCTTAGGGGTCGCTACAAATTAAGTCTGAGTTATCGTTCCCACAAAGATTGATAAGAGAATCTAAAGATCAACTACCCCTACTACTAAAGGTCCTCACTATTTGAACTTCAAATTTCTAAAGATAGAAAGTAAACTAAAACTGAAATGACAAAATCTAAAATTAACATATTAAAACAAGAAAAATAGACTGGGGGGCCAACATTTTTACTCGAGATGATCTAAACATTGGGAATGGGATCGGTATTCCAATCATCAATTTGCAGCAGGTTCTTTTGAAAACAGATATTTGTTATGGATTTGAATCCCGAACTTGTTCAAGAGCAAAGTAGTATAGTTTGGATTCCTCCAAACACTATACATTTCACTAATTAGATAACCATATTCATTTCCAGGACAAATGGGTCTAATCAGTTACTTGTAAGATCTAATCCTCTTTAAGATCTGATTGTTTTTCTTTTTCAATACTTCACAACCATTTCTTAGAACTAAAGTTTGCTTGCCCTCATAGACAGGACAACACAAGCCTCCTTTAAAGTAATCAATACCACAATCTACAAGTCGGAGCGTACCCTCTCCTTGATTAGAATCTTAGCTAACATAGATCGAGATCAAGCTACGAAACGCAGACGACACCTCTAAACATTAAACTGATACATCATCCAACTAATCCTCACACCATTAGTAAATTAGTGATCTATCAGAGTAATCATTCTGAGTTCATTAGTTCCATAATATTAGTCTAACATACCCCCAAGTAACTACTCCATACCCTTAGGAATCTCCATCTTTGTGTCACTCAAAGGGCCTCCTAGAAATCAGAACAAGATACAACCCTTTTTTGGGTACAAGCTACTAATATTAAAAATATTTCACTACATGAACAATACCGATTAAATCAATCAAGTTCTAAAAACCCAAAACAATAATTTAAATGCTACAAATCATGACCCAACCACCGAGCCCCTTCCTAGCAAGAGCTTAGCCTTCCATCACTGGTTCATAAACATCAACAACTAGTTGGCCAAACAAATTCATTGAAGCTGTAAACAAGCTAAAGAAAAAGGGATTCCAGAAATAAATTCCATAAATAATCCCAAAAAAACCTTGAAGATCATACAGAAATGGAACTAATTATTCATTGATCTCAGCTTAAGATTACAACTTAGATCGATTATTCCAGTTCTAGGAAAAGGAAAATAAAAGAAATTACAAGAAGATAAGAAAAGAAAATGAAATACGATAATCTCTAAAAAGAAAAGAAAAAAATCTCTTACTTATCATATTGTCTGCAATGTGCTACTCCTCATTTTCCGTCACTTCTCCCTTTTTTTTTGTCCCTAGGCCATATTATGTTCCAATAAATGACGCCAAGCTTCTAAAATCAAGGCTAATGACATAGGTTGTGTGCATGCCCAATTAACAACTTTGTCGCGACATAGTTGGTCTATGTCGCAACATTTGGTTTCTTTCTTTTTCGTGGCTTGATGGCTTTGTCACAATATTTTATTTTCTTGAGTTATGTCATGACATAGTTTAATAATGTCACATAGCTTACTTCGAGCTTCGCTTGTGATCATCGCGTGGACACGAAACAACTTTATCGCGACGTAGTTCCATGCCTCATAGCTATCAATAAACAATGGTTTGTTACGACATAAGGACTCCTCGCTTGCGGACAAAATTTTCCAACTTTGTGCTAGTCATACAACCGAAGCTTATGTCGTGACAAACTTTCTTCTTTCTGCTCTTTGTTATGTCGAGACACAGATGTTCTATGTCACAACATAATGCACTTCCTTCGGCTTAGTTTTATGTCGCAACATAGGTTTGAAGTGTCATGACATACTTTCTCGCGTTGTGACATAAAACCTTTATCGTGATATTGCCTTCATCGCTTCCGCCCTTCGGTCAGAAAAACCTTTGTCAGGACAATCTTCAGTTTCGAATTTGGAATTTGTAGCAACAATTCTTTCTATGTCACGATATAGTTATAGTGTTTCTTCAGGTGTTCTTCTCAAGGTATGTCGCGACATAAAATTTGAATGTCGTGACATAAAATCTGCCAGTTGCTTAAAACTATGTTGCAACATAATTCCCTATGTCCCAACATTTTCTACCTGTATTCTTCACCACTTATGTCACGACATAGTTGTAAAATGTCGAGACATACTTCATTTTTTACCTTAGCCCATTTTTGTTGTTTTTTCTTCCCTTTTCAGCTTCTTTTTTCTAAATTCCTGCAAAACACACATTTTGGTGAATATTACATAATTTGGCATTTAAATTGGACATTAAGCCTTAAAATATTCATGAAAAATGGGCTTAAAATTAGATGAGTTTTAGACTCATCAATAACATTTTATCTTCTCTTTGAATTTAGGTCTGACACTCTGTCTCGAATTCAAATCTATATATATAATTTTATACCGTTACCAAGGAATATTATTCATTCCCTAAGAACAACGCCAAAACTTGGCTGACCGATTTGTATGTAATTCAAAAACTTACGGAAATGAAAGTTATGACTGATGAGCGTAAAAGTCATCTATTTTTAGTCCATTTTTCTTATCTATTTTTATCTAAACAAGACTTATTTATGTGCGTAATTATGGAAATAGAATTCAAATCAACCAAGAATGGCAGAATTCAAGAAAAAGAATATTCAGCGAAGTGTATGGTGATGATCGTTAATCGATAATCAATAAGCAAGTCATAAAGCAAAAAGGCTATATTAAAGATAAAGGAACCTCGATGTCGCGGAAGCTTGCAGCAATCAAAATGCATATCCGTGTCAAGAACAAGAAACTCCAATGGAACGAAGCTTACTTGTTAACAAGGCAAAGCCGAGTTAAAGAAACTCCGTGTGAATAACCAGAAATGAAGAAGAAGGTTACTCATGTCGCTGATATCCGACGCCGCCGTGACATCGACAATGAATTAGCAAAGAGTCACGCATACATCGCCGCGCAAGAAAAAGAAGTCAATGACAAGATCAGCTAAAGAGAGGCGCTTCGCACATCGTGAACAATGGTTGAAATGGCACCGGTCGCGACAGAGAATCACCGATAAGCAACCGAGGATCGACCAGGTTATAGTCGATGTCGCGATCGATGGAGGTCACACAAGATAGAATCGCCTAAGCCGCGTCGTCAAAGACGGGCCGGTAACCGCCGTTGTCGACAGGACCGTCGCGGCACGTCGAATGACTCGGGCTTGAAACCCTCGGCGAATGGTACGAATCGATGTCGCCGGCGCGGATTGATGTCGCAAACAACAGAACCATCATGAAGATCGCAGATCCATAAGCCGGGAGCGTTCGCGAGCAAGAGATTGTTGTCGCGACACCAAGAGCAATCGGAAGCTCAGAAGTTCCTACCGGCGTCGTCGCAGCGAGACCTGGCTCGCCACGACCGGTGTTAGAACTGCTGAAGCCTCCAGATAGCAGATGTCGCGACAGGAGATTGAGGTCGCGACATCAGGCGAACAAGAATAAGGTCGCGATATAGTTGCTTCACGTTTGACGTGAGACCGGTGGTCGGCATCGTAAGACATCAACAAAGTTACAAGCACTGGGGTTGATGTCGCGACGTAGACTACGGTCGCGGGATACGGATGACGCCGCGACAAGGATTCGAGGTCGCCACCAACAAGAATTTCGGGCCCCAATTTGGAAATCCACAAACCGAACGACGATTAAAAATTCAACCGAGAAACTCTATAAATACGCAGCCTACCCGTAAGAGGAACGCCAGCCAGCGATGACACAGACGAGAGGTCTGGGTAGCTGAAAGCTCATTTTCTTTATTCTTCTTTTAGTTTTCTTTTCCTTTCTTTTCTTTTCTTGAATGTTGATAGTTAGAGATTAGATTAGATTTATCGTTTTATTTTCTGGATCTGGGTGTTGTCACTGGAGCAAGGTTTAACGCAGAATTTTATTCTTTCAAACACACCGGAATGTTCGTTCGCATACTGAATTCAACTCTTCGCTGAATTGCGCTTATTCTTATGATCGTGAGGAATGTCAGAGCGTTGTAATTCAAGAATCGAGGAATCCACTTCATTATGAATGCTATAGTCGAAATTATCTTTCCTCGTAGTCGTCAGCAGCCTTTGAATTTCGCCACGAATTTACTTCGTGTTTCGGGTTTATCGTTTTTTGATATGAATATCGCTTTATACCCGTTATAAGATTTGTCTCATTGCTCGATTTCAAGGAGGCCTGAGCGATTACGTAGAAGGCATTCCCGAGTTATGAATAAATTCCTCGCGTATATTAACCTCGCTTATTTCAGATCTAATGAGCTTTGCAAGTTTACTCGATAAATCTCTTCTCACTTCAAATCAAGAAAGAGTTGAATGAGTTATCAATTTAAACAAGGGTGAGTTCACCAATCTCGAAGGAGGCTTTCAATCCCGCAGCTACCGAGATCTAATCAAGGAGAGGGTGATTTATTCTAATTTTTGAGGAAGAGCATCCCGAAGTCAGATATCTCGTCACCGATACAACTGGGAGCTATAGTTTACATCCATAAACTGGTAAGGAAGTATTGCAAAAGAAAAATACCTGCATTAAGGAAATCCTTTAAAGTAGTTATTTAATTTCCGTCTCAGAGAATCAGAAAATTAGATAATGAAACGCTGAGTATGAGAGATCCAAATATATATTAAACACCTGACACATTTTAAAACCTGAAATATTCAAGAAGTTTTAATGTATTAACTACAAGGAATTGGTACTTCAATTATAAGAAAGATATTTACAGGTCCTTCCGAAAGATAATTCTTCAGTTGTCCATTTATTTTCTTAACTATTTTTCATTCTTTATTCTTTTTTATATTCCAGCTTTATTTGATCGTTCATTTATTTTACTCATGCTAGTATAATTTCCAGCACCTTAAGCTGGATCCCACTATCATCACATTCAAATAAGACGAAATTTCAGTATCCTGCAGTTGATTTAAAATTCTTTGAGACTTCGTGGGATCGATATCCGACTTACATCCATTTTATTACCATCGTCTGCACTCATAAGATATCAGCCAAAACTAAAATTGAAAATGATTAACTCTAGGAGACTTTTTGGGTCTCAATGTTTTATGGTGTAGTTTCGGGACGATAATAAATTTTCGTAATCAAGCCCACACAAAATTCAGATATGTGTTTCTGTCCGAGGTCCATCAAGTTTTACACGTCGCCGGATTAGATACTAGTCCTTTGGTAATAACGTCATAAATTTGTACATGTGTTTTGGGTCCTATCAAGTTTTATGGCGCCGCTGTCGGATCAAAGAATTCGACAGATCAATATCTCATGAAAGAAGAAAATACTAATTGGACATTTAAAGAAAAAAGATAAAAAGAAGTTTTTCAAGCAAAGGGTTCATTTTTGACCACTAACCTACAACAAACCATATTGAATATATTTGTTGTTTTGACTTAATCCATTAATGGAGTGGTGTTTTTGCCTTAAAAACTCTTGATGCATAGGAAAGAGAACCGATCCATCTCCAAATGATTCTCGACTAGAGAAACGCAGATTGAGAAAGACAAGGAAAGCAAGTAAAACACAACCATGGCGTATTTAAAGATGTGATCAAACCGAGGAAGCTGTGACAGTCAGCCAGAAGACCTCCAATCATCAGATACCATGATAATTTAAAGTCAATTATTCGTGATGAATACTCAAAGAATCGACAAACACTATCGACATGCCAACAACTTTAATCAAAACCAAAGACTGACATAATGAAAGTAAAAGAACAACACCGCTTTTATCGGTCATCCCAATCGAAGATCCTAATGAACACTGGGAGATTTCTCAGATGCGAACACGCTTAAACTGAATGGGGTAAGACCAGAGGTTACTGGTTACATCTATTCCCATTCTCTTAGAGATACAGCTGTGCCACATGGTATGAATCTGTACTATACGGTTCCTCGTTGATACCCTGAGGAGCTCGATTTCAGCGCATTCTTCCATCACTCACCTTAGAAAGGAGGAGGAAATCACTGCTTTCGTGTTGTAAGATGAGAGCTCATATGTGGCCCGGGAAAGATTCAAACTAAGGCCGAAGATGCCCTATGCATGGAATCAATCAAGACCTAAATGGACATCGTATCATGCTCAATGATACATCTGTGAATCATCGATGCTTCATGTTGTGGAGCATCTGCTTAAAAGTGCCGAGGAGGCTAAAGATCTCATAGAGGACCTGCAAATGCATTATGGAACCCTTCCTCGAGTCTTCTCAAAAGGGAGTAGCAGAGGAAAAGGGATCATGGAGTCGAGCAAGATGAATGCTATGGAAGCAAAGTCGATGCCATTATGCATCGAATGACAAACAAGAAAGGAGGTCGCACACCGGCCCATGAAGTAGGAGAAGTTGAAAAAGAGCAGCAAGAGAAGTGCCGAAAGCTAATGAAGAACAGCTCTATGATGCCGAGGAGGTAAAAATACTTAGGTGGTGCCAGTAGCTACTCATTTCAACCAACCCAACTGGCCATCACATTATCACCCAAGACTCGTGAACCATGAGAATTTGCGTTGAGGGGCTTCTCAAGGCCCAAGGCAGGACGTAACCTCAACAAGGTATCATCAGCCACCGCTGTCCCAAAGCAGAAGATCAACAAAGAAGGAAATGAACACATAAATGAATCTCGTGGTCGAGGAGGCCCAATTCAAGAACATATGTCGTATTTCACGGGGGATAATAAGAAGCCGTTGAACCTCCATGAACAAAATTTGCGTAGTCGAAGCAATCATACCAATTCCCAAATTTTCTCGTGACCACCACAAATGCATCCTGAAACCCGGGAGACACAAGCAGGCGCCTCATTCCTAACCCCGCAGCTAGAAGAAGATGCCTTCCAAGTGACAAAGAAAAATCCAAAAGACCGCATGGCCGCATGCCTGAGGAGCGGGAAGGAAATAGAAAAGATGAAAGAAAAAGATGACAAAGAACAAAGAAGAGCAAGACCAAGGGGAAGATAATCGAGAAAGAAAAGAAGGAGCAAGGAAGAACATCCAAGGATCTGTGACCGCAGATTCCATTTCCACAGAGACCCAGACAAATCCAAGATAGAGGAGCAAATAGGTTTTTGAAAACTTTCCGTGCTCGGAAACGCGATGCCTTTTATCGAAGCCGTAACTCATGCCACTCTATGCAAAATTTCAAGGACATACCGAAAGCAAGAAAAGGAAAATAGTAGAGGAAGGAATAGCCCTCACCGGGCCATCGCAGCGGCAAGTAACTTAAAAGAATTGCCGAAAAGATGAAGGACCCGGTGGAGCTTTACACCTTGCATCATCGAGGAATCACCTGCAAAGCTTCCCTCTCACTCAGAGCTAGTATCACTTATTCTTCTCGCTGCTGCCGAGGTTATTCTACCATCGTTACTCTTTTAAATGCGTATGATCGATGTGAAACCAAGGAGTCTTAGAAGATGTGCCGGTCATCGTTGAGAAATTTGTTTTTCCAAAGAAGACTTCATCATTTCCGATACGGAAGAAGGTCTACAAGTACTTCGCCATCGGGAAGACCATTCCTAGCTACTGACGTCTGACGACATGCAAAAGAGCTTTACTCGAGGGTCGAGAAGAAGTCAGCCGCTTTTAACTTGATCAAAAGTATGCAAAATATAGACGTAGACAAGGAAAGTTGCAATGAAAGGTATTTTGTCTATACTTCCAACCCCGATGTTAACAATGATTGTAATAATTCCAGCTTTTACTGCAGAAAAGAGATGAATTTCCAGTATACCTAAGATACCATTCGAATTTCCATACGCGAAATTTTCTGCTTTTAGAAACTATGATGAGCCTGCTAAAAACAAAATGACAATGGGAAAATATCAAAAAGAGGAAATTCATCAAGAAACTTAAAGGCGTATAATGGCTTTGAAAGAGCGCTATGTCATTTAAAGTATGCTACTTAGAATTACCAAAGAAAAACCAAAGGATCATTTCACTGCACTCGATGCCGAGAACAAAGATCGAAAAAAATATTAATAAGCATAAGGAATCGCTAGTCATCCATCAGTTATCAAGGTATCACCATCAATTCCACGATGCATAAGATTCTTACAAGAGACTTCAAACCATCCGTAACACCAAAGGAGCATCGAATCCAGTTGATCGCGAAGTAGTCGAAGGAGGTACTAAATTGTCGATCGCCGGTTTTATATATGCTATTCTCGCATGCACTGCGGGTCTTACCCATGTGGTTCCAAAGAGTAGTTTATCGTGATCGTAAATGAAAAAATGAATTGATTCCTAAATAAGAATGCTGATGTGGACGGAGGGTATGTATTGATTACGTAGTTGAATCTCAAGAACTTAAAAGATCATTTCCCTTCGCTTTTACATCGATCGATGTCGGGATGTGCAGCGTGACACCTCACTTTTGTTTTCTCGATGGGCATCAGATAAATCAGATCGCTATCGCTTCTCGAGGATCAAGAGAATACCACATTCACATGTCCCTATGGTACCTTTCGCTCTCGTATGGATGCCATTCGGGCTAGTGCAATGCCCGTATCACATTTCAAAGTGCGTATGATGTCTATGTTCTCGTGACGGCTGAAGAAGTGATGAAATTTTCATGGGATGACTTCATCGTATGGATCCAGCCGATCAATGTTTGAACAACTGAAACAGTACTTCAGATGCCAAGACAAACAAATTAGCACCGACCGGGAAAATGCCACTTTTACTGCGACGTGGTATCGTTTCGGGCATGTAAATTTCTCGCCATCGGGACTAGAAGTGACCAATCCAAGGGTATCCATTATCAAAACTCGCACTACCTACCACAAAGAAAAGGAGTAAGAAGCTTCTTGGGCATCGATTTTACGTGAGATTCATCAAAGACTTTTCAAAACAGCGACCACTATGTGACATCGAAAAAGAGTACAAGGTTCACTACGACTCCGCAAGGATGCTTTGTTAAATAAAATCAGATTTCCCCGTACAAGCACCTATGAATAGCTGCACCGTATCGGGATCAAAGATTTGAAATAATGCTATGGATGCGATTTCGCTACTGAGCCGTGGTTTGGGCAAAGAAAAGAGAAAGTATTCAGGGCCATATACTATGCTAGTAAGACCTTCAATGAAGCACAAGAGAACTACTCAACAACTGAAAAGGAGATAAAGAAATAAGGTGATTTGCTTCAGAAAATTTAGGCAATACATTTTAGGATCCCATGTGGTAATTCACACCGATCACGCAAAGAATCAAATACTGGAGTGTAAAAAAGCGAAGTTAAGCCAAGATCGATATGTGGTGCCATTAAGCCATAGAGGCTCGATTCGGAATCACGATAGCGGATGCGATTAACGCGCGATAAATGATCACTTGTCAAGAAAGAGAAAGAAGCAAGCTGACAAGAAATGTGATGTTAACAGAGAACTTCCCGATGAGCAATTGTTTACGCTCCCCTTCCAACTTCCATGGTATGCCGATATTGTGAATTATCCGGCTTCAGGAGTAATGCCTTTAATTCAGCTACCAACAGAAGAGGGAAACTTAACCGATGCCAGGCTATATTCGGGATGACCCATTACGGTTCAAAAAGAGGCGCGACATGATAATAAGAAGACGTGGTGCCGTGAAAGTGAACAAGGCAACATTTTAAATGAATGCTATGCATCACCATACGGGACATTTTTCCTCGGAGAAAGAACAAATTTCACAAGATACCTCAATCAGGATTTTATCGCCCACTATCTTCAGACTGGGTGGCCGAGCGGGTTAAATTCAGCGAGCGATGCCAAAAGATCGGAAATATCAAGAGCGTGTGAATGAAATGCCCCTCAAAGGTATTATGGTGATACAAATTTTCGATGCGGGGAATAGATTTTATGGGACCTTTCCTACCATCATTCGGGAAACTGATACACACCGCCAAATAGCGACACGCTTTCCCAAACGGGCGGAAGCAAAGTGGTCATTCAAGGAACGATGCTAATACACAGGAGTTTCTCGGGCAGAAAAGAATATTTTGAAAGTGCATTTGGAACACCCGTAACTATCATTAGTGATTTGGGAACCCACTTACAAAAAAATATTTGCAAAGCTCAAGGAGCAGTATGGGATTAAGCATGTAATGAGTTTAGCTTATCATCCCCGCACCAACGGATGTTAAATTTCCAACAAAGAGATCAAAAGAATACTAAAGACTCGTGAGCTCCAAGCAGGAAGGATTGGTCTTCCAAACTTGATGATGCACTGGGGCTTACAGACCATACAAAACCCCCATCGAATGTCCTGATACGCAGTTACTGCAAACCATGCCACCTACTCCTTGAATTGGAATACAAGGCAACGTGGGCCATCAAGAAGTTAAACTGATTTTAAGGTCGTAAGGGGTAGCATTGCTCCAACTGTCTCGAATCGAAGAATTGAGAATGGAAGCCTATGATAATGCTGGGAATATACAAGGACAAGACAAAGAAATGGCATGATCGAGAATTTCGAAAGAGTTCGTGAGCAGAGAACAGTTCTCGCTATTTAATTCAGACCACGAAATTGTTTCCTGTGGAAATTAAAACCAATGGAGCTGGGCTATACACAGCGGTGTCAAGTACTACACTGGGAGCAGTTGACACCGAGGATCGAAGGATGGGAGTAATCTAAGGTCAACGGACAGAGGTTAAAGCATTATCTAAACAGCGGAAGAGGGAAATGAAGAACTCAACCGGGTTCTTAAGGAAGAAGTACTCTCACAACAAAGAAGTCCATTTAAGGACTTAAATCGAGAAGCAATGGGAGGCAACCCCATAAGGATTTAATTTCGATTTTTAGTTTTGAATTATTTTTCTTTAATATTAAAAGTGTCAGATTTGTTTTATAAGGATAGATTTAATTTTTTTAGAAATCAATTGTAGTTTAATTAGATTTTTTCGAATAATGCGTTGAGCTTTAAGGTTTAAAGACACAATGGCAAGGCAACCACAGAACACCTAAAGAATCCCCGCAGAGAAGTCACAACATGAGAAAAAGGGAGTAATCTTTCCTAACCCAACCAGATATACTTGAATTAATTGTTAAATCTTTGCTCTGAGATGTCTCGAAGAGATGTTTAAAAGGGTTAGGAACAATAAGAGAATTCAAGGTTCTCAGATCGAGTTAAGGGCTTAAATGCATAAATGTTATGTCGCGACATAAGTGATGTCACGACAAAACATTGATGTCGTAACCTGTTTTGAAAGGGCAATTAGTGAGTATTGAAGGAAGAAGATATATGTCGCGACACCACTGTGAAGTCGCGACAGAGAATTAAGTTTCAAAATGAAAAATGATGTCACAACATGATAGTCAAACAATTCCTAAAAATCCACTGATGTCGCAACAAACTTAGCTTGTCGTGACATAAAAGAGTTTTTAATGCCATTAACTCACTTTAAAAAGCCCTAAATTCAATGTCGATCTCAAATAAAAGAGGCAAATTGGCTGGCTTTGTAATAATAGCCAATTAGGCTCCACAAACATCGATTGAATTTAACTGCTGGAAACTTTATCATTCACTCCAAACTACATAGCTATTCAATTTTCTTCTCCTTTTCCTAATTCAAACCATGAAAACCCTAGCCTTTCCAAACCTTGAAAAAGCTTTCTTCCGTTTCCAATGGCTGAAATTCCCACCCTAGTCCCTAACCTAGACTTAGATTACGAGGGAACATGAACAATCAGAAGAAACCCTGTCAAGAAGAATAATAGACGAGATCTAAGAAGAACAATCGTGAGAGCCATCAAACACTGCTCCCAAGAAACCCAAAAAAGAGAGCGTAAAAGAAAAGGGAAAGGTGAGAGTAGTTAAGCATATAGAGATTTGTCGATGAAGCGACTCCCAAGGAAAATATTATGCTAACAAGGGGCTCACACAAGATGGAGATTCAAAATCCTGTTACTCCTTCAAGGAGATGATAGAGCGTAAAGGGTGGGAGAGTCTCTCAAGCACACCAAAATCGTGGTATACAAAAGACTGTAAGAGAGTTTTATCTAAATTTGGCAGAAGGAAGGATGAGCTGCTTTTGTTGGGAGCAGTCCGTCTCATACGGCTAAGGCCATCAACGAGGCCTATGGCATGGCAAGACACAAACATGGTTCCAAATTCAAGAAACTGAAAACTAGATTTTGAAAGATTGCCAAGAAGCTCACTAATGGTATAAAAATTTAAACCAAGGAGAAGGGAATGCCAAGAACATTGAACAAAGGAAGCCTCAATCGAGGAAGCGAAGGTATGGTTTATCGGCTTCGCTTTTGGTTCCAACAAACACGTGCAGCACAAGGAGAGAACAAGAAGTTGTGTTGCTGTATGCCATCCTAAAAGGATACAAGATCAATGTAGAGTTGTCATCGAATTCTATCACGAGGCATCAGCGAAGGAATAAAAAGGGTTTATTCCTCACCGAAAGCAACAATCACTGCCTATGCTCAAGGTCAGAAAAGAGTATGGGAATCGGTTAGTACCAGATTTCACCACTCCTTCCCGACAGAGTTGAAGAAAGGACCAAGAAACCAAGAGTGCGGGGGCGCCGGGTAGAGAAAGAGATGAAGCCCCGTGCCTGAAAGACCGTAGAAACCCGTGAGGGTTTGGTCGATCAAGGAGCGAGCACCTTAAAACTCACCTGACAACAATGATTTCATTTTTGTCGATAATGAAGGAAGCAGGATGGAAGGTAGCCCACGACTTTCCATTCCCACTACCTCGTGTAACGTGAATTTCCAACATGTAGAAAGCTCAAGGGGAACACAAGAGAACAGTTCGATACTGGAAGCTCTCAATGCCATGCAAAAGAGAATGGATGAAAAATGTATGAGGGAAACCTAAAGCAAGAATCTCGTGAGAAGGCATTTCTATAAAAGAATTGAAGAGACCAAGAAGGAGGAAGTATTTTCGTTCAGAAGGAAAAGGAGCATGAGATGGAGCCACAGTTAAGAGACCAGTTAAAGAGTAAGAGATGAACGAAGAGAGGAAATCGTGACAAAAATTTGGAAGCAAAGAATGGGAAGAGTTTAAGAAAGAAATGAAGGAAAGAGATCACAACTGCTATTAAACTCAAATCCAAAGTCATGAAGCTTTTTATAACAATCAGTTTGAGCGTGATTCTCAACTCCTCACATTGATAAAGAAAAGAGATACAGAGCAAGAAGCCAAATTTGTGGAGCAAATCAAGGGCTTCAAGTTCCTATACAAGTCTCTACAGAAGGATTTTGAAAATAAACTGGATGATAGAGACAAGAAGCAAAAGGATACTGAATCCTATAGGCAAAAAGAATGGCTAGAAAATTTTGATCTGATTAACAATAATCTCTCCAAATTTTTAGAGGTCATGACTGAAATGGAGAATACAATGAATGGTTTGGGGAAGAGGCAGGATGAGTTGAACAAAAAGGTTGATCTCTCTAATGAGATTTTCATTGAAGAACAAATGGAGAGGGAAACCAAGAAGAGAAAGGAAAGAAGAGAATTGAAAATTCCTGAATTCCCAGCTCATTTAGGTACACTAGACCTAGATCCCCCCAACATCTTTGCTCCTGGCTATTTCAAAAGAAAAAATGTAATCTTTCTCCCCTCGCTAACCTTCTCTGTATTCCTCCTTATCCCATTCGAATCGTATCCAACTCAAGGTAAATTGAACTTAAATAAAATAAGAAATTAATTGAATTGTTGTGTGCTATTTTGAATTTGTTTGTTCAATGTTGTGTTGCTTGCGGATGCATAGTCAGGGAAAATAAAGTAGAAATTAGTTCCGTAATAAAACTCACGATGTCATGAGCTACTGAACAGCGCTTAGGATTAGAAATAAGTCGGTCAGAATAAGGGCCAAATGAATACAGTTTGATTGAAACACAAAGTGCAAAAGTGACTTAAGTCTAACTGTTGAGTCCATAATAGAGGTAAGTAATGAAATTGAAGAAACAAAACATATTTTTGAGATTGTGGTATGAACAATGATTCAAGGAACCTGTTGGATACAAAAGAGTTTAACTACTCATCAACAAAAATTAATCAAGGAACTCCTAATGGTAAAAACAAGACAACCCGCATTCTAACTTGTTAGATTATCAATATGGCTAAATCCTAAGTGATACAAAATTCGACAAGAAACGATGCAGCCATTCAAAGCTCGGGTTTATCTGGGTTATCCCTATTGATATGCTGCCATATACCTTAGTTCCAGAAATGCTTCAATCAAGCCATATTTCTAAAAATCAGCCAATTTAAACCCTAAACCTTCCAAAAGAATCAATCTTCCAGTAAAGAACCAGTGATTACCCAAGAACTGAAAGAGGAAGAAGGAAATCAAGTTTGGGGGAGGTTGTTTTTGAAGAACTCAAGGAGAAAAGACAGAAAAAGGGGAATGAAAGAAAATCAAAAACAGAAATACAATAAAAAAGGGGGATAAGTTTTACCTTGTGGCCTAATTCTCTTGAACTATTAAGTTCTTAGGGGTGTTTCAACACCTAGTACCCTAATGCATCCGTATGGGAGTTACTAACCCAAAGTTCGCTATGGGTGTTAGGAAAGCCTAAGAAGGTAAAACATTGCACTATCCTGAATGGTGACAAACAAAGAAAAACTCCCTGGGCCTGAATTAATAAATGAGAAATGGGAGCATACAAGCCTAATAGAAGAAATCCAGAGATGTCCCAAAATGAAGCCTGGGGGGGAGTTTATTAGAACGATAAGGAAAAGTGGCGTGAAGCAGAAAGAAGAGAGAAAAGCCCAGGTAACTTAAACCAAAAGTTCCTTTCTATTCTACCCTTACCCAAGCCTAACATTACAAAGTTCAAAAGACTGATTGATTCAAGGATGGAATCACCTACATTAGTGGAGGATCAAGAACAACAAGCTTATGGAATTTGGAAAGGCAATAAACAAAAAAACTGTGAAGGACCTAGGGAGTTAAGTGAATAATTATGAAGATGAGAAAGGAAAACAATTTATTTTTCAACAGGATCCAATGATTATGTTGTTTGTAAAACAATTTCAACAGTTAGTTTTGTATACTATAAAGAGTAGAAACCAACCTTGAACTCGGACTCATTAGATGTGCGTAAAACAATGCAACTTTGCGGTTTCAATTAAATCGACTTCTACTCGCAAAACAGACTAGAAAATGTCCTTTTTTTCGAGGACAAACAATTCTTTCTTTTTCTCTTTGCTCGAGGACGCTAAAATTTTAAGTTCGGGGGAGTTTGACGAGCGTAAAAGCCATATATTTTTAGTCCATTTTTCCGATCTATTTTTTATCTAAACAAGACTTATTTATGCGCACTACGGACAACTAACCAAACTGCTAAATGGCGGTGGAATTCAAGAAAGAAGAATATTTGTAAAAGAAGCATAAGGTGGATGATCGACTGAGATAATTGGTCAAGCAAGTCATAGCCAGGTGCTACGCACAAAGATAAATGGAATCCGATGTCGCTAAGCTTTGTAGTAATCAAAATGCATATCCGTGTCAAGAAGAAGAAAAACCCAGCCTAAACGAAGCTACTTGAAGAACAAGGCAGCCGAGTTAAAGAAACTCCGTGTGAAGCAAACCAGAAACGAAGAAGAAGAAGTGACTTCATGTCGCGACATCCGACGCCGCCGTGACATCGACAATGAATTGAAGAAAGTAGTCGCTACATCAGCTTAAAGCAGTGAAGTCAATGATAAGATCGCCTAAAGAGAGAAGGTCATGACATCGTGAATGCTGAAGGAAATAGGCAACCGGTCGCGACAGAATCACCGTGATAAGCAACCGAGGATCAATTTCGGTTAAGGGAATGATGTCGCAACGATGGAGGCTCTGATAAAGAGAATCGCCAAGCTATGACGCTTCGTAAGATGAAGCTGAGGTAAATCTCGTTGTTTGCTGGATAGGACCGTGTCGCGACATCGCGAGCGGTACTCGCTTGAAACCCGCAAGGGCACGAATTGATGTCGCTGGCTAGCGGGATCGGCGTCGCTGGCCAACGTAAACCACGCGAAGACTGCATCCATAAGCCGATGTCGCGATAAGAGATTGCTTGTCGCGCATACCAAGAGCAATCGCGGAAGCTTGTGTTCCTTGTCGATGTCACGACAAGAGATCAAGTCATGGCTAATCAAAGCAACCAAAAGGAAGCCTCCAAAATATAGCAGATGTCGCGACGCGGAGATTTAGGTCATGCATACATCATGAATACAATAAGGTCGATATAGTCGGCGTCGCGACGCAGACCGGCGGTCGCTACATCGCCGGAAAGTCGCGAAGCACTGCTGATGTCGCGACGGAGATCGAGCGTCGCGGGATGATGATGATGTGGCGAAGGCGGATTTGAGGTCGCGCGATTTGAATAAAGAATTCAGCCAGCCACTGGAAATCCTACAACCAATGCATCGATTAGCTTCCAACCGAGAAACCCTATAAATACGCTAGCCACCCGTAAGAGGAACTAGCCGCGCGCGACACGCACGAGGTCTGGGTAGCTGAAAGCTCATTTTCTTTATTCTTCTTTTAGTTTTCTTTTCCTTTCTTTTCTTTTCTTCAATGTTGATAAGCAGAGATTAGATTTTAGATTTATCGCTTTATTTTCCGGATTCGGGGCGCTTTACTGATTGGAAAGGTGGTTGAATGCGTAATTTATTCTTTTCAACATTACCCGGGAATGTTTGAAGTTCGCATAAATTCTCTCGAATTCAACTCTTCGCTGAATTGCGTTATTCTATGACGAGAATGCTCGTAGCGTGTAATTCAAGACCGAGGAATCCAGCCTTCATTATGAATGCTATAGTCGAAATTATCTTTCCGTAGTCGCTTCCCAAGCAGCCTTTTGAATTTCCTAATACTAATTACTTCCGTGTTTTCTGTTTAATGTTTTTTGATATGAATATCGCCTCTTATACCCGCTATAAGATTCACTTATCGCTTCTGATTTCAAGAGGCCCTCCTGAGCGACAATGTAGAAGGTGATTCCTCGGAGTTACTTAACAAATTCCTGGCTGCATATTAACTCAAGATGAGATCAATATTTTGCAAGTTTACTGAGCAACTTCTTCTCACTTGAAATCAAGAAAGAGTCAATGAGTTATCAATTTAAACAAGCAGAGTTCACCCCAATTCGACAGCAGGCCAATCCGTTAATGAGATCTAATCACGAGAGATCATTCTAATTGGTGAAGAGCATCCCGAAGTTGTATATCCCTGCTGACCGATAACTTGGGAGCTAAGGTTTACAAATTCATAAAATGGGTATGAAGTATTGCAAAAGAAAAAATACCTGCATTAAGGAAACCCTTTAAAAGTAGTTATTTCAATTCCCGCCGAGAGAATCAGAAAATTATAACAAAATGTGAGGATGGTAGATCCACAATGTGTTATTAAACACCTTGGACAGATTTTAAACCTGAAATATTCAAGAAGTTTACCGTAAGATAACTGAAGTGAATTGGTACTTCACTATAGTAGCATACTGATGTGTCCTCTCGAAGATAATTCTTCTGTCCATTTATTTCCTTAACTATTCTTCATTCTTTATTTTATATTCCGCTTATTTGATCGTTCATTTATTTTATTCGTGCTAGTATAATTTCCAGCTCCTTAAGCTGGATCCAACTATCATTTTATGGTCCAAATAGTATGGAGCTTCGAAAGGTCCGTAGTTACTTAAAATTCTCGAGATCTCTCGTGGATCGAGAGTCCTGACTTATATCCATTTTATTAGCCGGTCGACCGTGCACCGCAGACATCGTGCCAAAACTAAAATTGAAAATGATTAACTCTAGGGAGACTCCTTTGGTCTCAAACAAGTTTTATGTGGTGTGAAGCCCGTGGATGATTATTTAAATCTTCGGTAATCGCTTCCACACAAAATTTGTATACATATTTGCCCAGGTCCATCAAGTTTTACGTGGCGCCGTCGCCGGACGATATTTAAGTCCTTTGCAATAACGTCATAAATTTGTACATGTGTTTTGGTCCTATCAATGACTCTGTTATCAAGGACTAAATAAAGTCTCGATTAATGCTAAAAACTGATCAATTAAAATGCATATAGATACCCCAATGAACAAACAAGATTATATATAAACAAATTTACGAACCGCTACCAAGGACTATTATCTGATCCCGACAAAGGCACCAAAAACTGGCTGACCGAATGTGATGAAAATATAGGTTTATCCTTCTTTTTTTTTTGTAAACTGATTCATTAAAGATTTTGATCGTCTTAATCATCGCAAGTGCACAGATCGTAAAAGTAATAAAAGTGGATTTTCATTAAGTCTAGATATCGTTCCCACGGGGATTGAAGACGAACCACAAATTTAACTACCCCAACTACTCAAGAGTCTATTATTTGAAACTCAATATTAAGATGATTGGAAAATGAATAAAATAATACTAAAGTAAATTCATTTAGTGCACATAAGATCTTTAATAAGGAGAATAGAGTTGAGAGTTCATTGAGTGAGACAGCACTGGAACATAGATCAATGAATAATTTTCAATTTCTGCACCATTTTGAATCTTAGCTAAGCCATAAGTTGGAAAGTTGTATTTGTCAAAGTTGCATTGGGGTATAGTTTGGATTTCTCCTTCAACCATACCTTTCACTAATTAGAGATTCATGTTCATTTATGATTCATGAATTTAATCAAAACTACTTATAGATATGTCCTCTTTCTAGATTTTGTGTTTTCTTTTTTGTTACTTATACCTAGATCTTAGGGTGGAGAATTCTTGCCCATTAGACGAATATTCTGAGCCTTGTCGATTTAGATGGTACTGTCACCCAGATTCACAGGTCGATAGATTTGTTGGATCAGGCAGGGTCGAGTGCGAGACAATATACTAGGTCTCTTTACTTACTTTTTCAGACATTGGTAGGCCCAAGTCTTATAACATAATCAAAATCTCATATACAAAATTACAAAATAGAACTACCACCGTAGTGGTGTTTACATTGTCATATACATACAGTTCTGAGTCCCATTTACATATAAAAAACTATACATTACATTTACATGATCAGAATGCGGAACCTACTGATGAACCCCTACTCATGTGCTGGCCCAGTAGAATGCGGAAGATCACTGTCTCCTTCTTCTGTACCTACACGGATTGAAAAACTCGTGCTAAGCTTTACGCTTAGTGGGAAACATAGGTAATATGCATATACACAGTTATAGTACGCTTATAACAAAAACAGATATCAGAATTTATGCGTCTATTATCTGAAACTTATCTGATTACTTATACTTCCTAACGGACTTATGCTTATTCGGATCTCTCCTTATGACTCATGCTTGTACTTATATAACTTTATGCTTGTTAAAATCTCAGTAGGAATTAAGACTTATTTCTTGTTTAGATCTCCGTGGGAGTGGAGCTTCTATCTTACTTTGAAGTACCCATGGAGTGCTGAGGATCATAACAATACACATTTGTTTTACTCTTATTAAATGCGTAGTTTATTTTCCTATAAGCTATGCGAATCATAGACCCGGTACTAATAAATGGTAAGACACGACTAATAAGTATGTAGAGATGCTATACGATCTTGAAGTGTTGTAGCCTGAGTAGAGATCTTGATAGCACTTAAATGAGAATCACCAAAAATATTGAGCGAAGTCGCAGTAGCACTAATCGAGAATCTGGAAGTCTTGAATAGAATCTTAGTAGCACTAATCGGAATAAGTCTTAAGCAGAATGTGCGCCCGCATGTAGTGCCGACATTGATCGAGAGCGTGCACGCTACGTCGTGAAACGAAGATGCCATGTCATTTAATATTACTGGTCACTTAAGGCATTCCTCTGATTGCTCTGTGTGAAACTTCCTATCTATCATTTGGGGCATGAACTTTGCCCTCATTGACTTGCCCAGGCGCCGAGGAGTGCGGTACATTTTTCGAGCACTTAACAATTATCTTAACCCGTGTTAATCATTTATTAGAGTTCAAATACTCAGGTATACGAATTATAAGCAATTATGAAAAAAAAATACCAAAACGGGGTTGTAGAAACTAGTGATGCAGGGTACCACTTTGTTCGATTACCGATGCAGAGCCCCGGAGTTACGGAGGGCTGTCTCAGGGTACCGCTGGGTGGTCGCGAGTGGGTTGCTGCTACGTCCGGTGAAGTAAGGTACCATTCCGAAGAGTGCAGTCAGATCCGATGCACTTGAAATGACCAAGAATTCACCATTTTCATGCACTTTTCTTCCATAATTCTCTTCTATTCCATCCTTCATAAAAACTAACATGGAATCCACCATTGACTCATGAAACACTTTTAATTAGCGAAGAATCCAAGGATTCCTACCCCGAGGATTCTGAGCTCTACAAAACCTTGGAATTGTGAAGGATTCCATATCTAATTGTGTATCAACTAGGGATTTTCCTTCTTCCCATAATCTGGGGATTACGATGTATTCCTAACAAAACCTAGAAAAGGGAACCAAATTAATGTCCAAAGAAAACCCTAGCAATCCATACCCAAGTAGTTTTTGGACAAAATCTTACTATTCCATACTCAAATTCCATACCAAACTCCAAAGATCCATACATTTGCTTGATTTCCCTCTTTATTCCTCTTCTTCTTCTTCCTCTTCCTCTTCTTCCCGTAAGCTCCCTTGTTTGGAGACCAAAAATGAGTTATTTTTTTTGGTCTCCCTCCCCTATTTATAATTAAAGTTTCTCTTAATTGCCTTTTAGTCCTCCCTCCTTCTCTTAATTGCACTACAATTCCTGTTATTTCTACTTTGGCCTCTAGTCTTATAAAGTTATAAATTTTATGCTCCCTTTTGAAAAATTACACTTTTGTCCTTATGTCTTGTACAATTTCAGGGTTTCTAATTTTCCGTATTTTTCGCGCTCAATTCACAGAAAAATTCGAATTTATGCACGCAAAATACACCACTAAACACGTTGAAAACAACTAGGGTATATTTCGGGTTGTTACAGTACCTCATCCTTCAATACTGATGAAATTCTCCATTTCCTTGATTAGATCCTTGCTAACACAGGATCAGAATCCTTTCATTAGATAGAGAAGAAACCTCTAATTGATTAAACTGATACTTCATCAGACTATCCTCAAACCATGAGTAAGTAAGTGATTTATCTGAGTAATCTTTTAGAGTTCATTAGTTCCAAAGTATTAGTCTACCATGCCCGCGAAAAGGTACTCCTCTACCCTCAGGATTTTCCATCCTGCAATAATCGCTCCCGAGAGGGCCTCTTAAATCGAGAGCAGAATCTGATACTGGAGTCTCTGATACTAATCTTAGGAACACTTTTATCTAAATGTGATCATCATCGACCCATTCCCGAGAGAAGACTCATCCTTCAAGCGGTCCACTCCTTCCGGTAACTAGCGATCGGGAAAATTGAAAGAGTAGACCTGCTTGAATAAATGAAATCAGAAATTTTCCAAACTCCATTTATTCAAAACGATAATGAAGAAAAATTTATGAAATTCCAATTCGAAAGGTACACACTTCTGATTCATTACTCAACTCAAAATCAAAGAAAACTAACTAAAAGCTACGCTCAAACTAAATCTACTAAAAAGGAAATAAAAGAAAAATAAAGAAAAAATAAAAGAAAAATAATATAAAGAGTCTTCAACCACCCAGAAGTCCTGAATTTTCGGAAGTTGTGCACAGTGCCCTAGATGCGTCTATTTATAGACTTTCCAATGTTGGGCCGCACTTCAATAATTGTGTTGTGGATCCCCAAAATTTTGTAGCCCCCAGGTGGTCGCTATGGCGACGCCATGAAAGTTACGTGCGTGAGTTTTGAGTCTTGTCGTGCAGCCTCACATCGTAGCTTGCGGTTTTGTCGCGACCTATTCTCTAGGCTTTTTCTTGGATTCTGTCGCGATAAAATTTTGATGCAGTTGTCTTGTTCTTGTCACAATAGGAATGTCTTGTGTAGCGACACCAAATTTGTTGCAACCGGTTCTTTTTACACTCCTGCCTCTGGAAATTGTCATGACAAGCATTTTTCTTTTCATTGTCGCGACAGAGTCTTCTATGTCGAGATAGGATTTCTTTTGTTTCTTCACAATTTCTGTCGTGATAGAATTATCTTTTGTCGTGACAAGATTTCTTTTCTGGTCCTTGTTGCTAGCTCAACTGTTTGTTGTGACATAAACATCTTTGTTGCGACATACTTGACTTGGCTCATCTCAATTCTCTTCTAATTTCTGTCGTGATTGAATTTTCTTCTGTTGTGACAAAATTTTATCACTCTTTAACTTTTATTGTCGCGACATAAAACTTCTTTGTCGTGACAAAGATTTTGCCTTCAATTCTTTACTATGTCGCAGCATGAATTTCTTTGTTGCCATTCCTCTTGTGTTGCTCTTTAATTTCTTGTCGTGATAGAGAATTCACTTCCCTTATGTTTTGTTTGTCGCGACATAAATAGTCTTTGTCATGATAGAGATTTTGTTGCTCTTTGTTGTGAATTCTGAATATAATGTCGCGACATGATTTTCTTTGTTGAAATAGAAATTCTTCCTTGAGTTGACTCCATGCTGAAAACTTTGTCACAACATAAAAACACTTGTCTCAGTTGACTTGTGTTGTATTCTTGCCATTTTCTATCGCGACAAAGCTGTATTTTATCGCGACAGAGTTCATCTGTTAATCTTCAGCCTTTTATGTTGCGATAGAGGAAGGATTGTAGTGACAAAGTTCCTTTTCAATTTTCCTTGATCATTGTCGGTAAGAGGATTAAAAATTATTAAATGACCTTAGTTAAAGGAGTTAACCATGACAGTCTTCTTTTCATTCTTCTTTAGCAATATTACGACATAGAACTCTTTGTAGCAATAGAGATTCTATTTTTGCCTGAAGTTTAGCTTGGACTTTGTTGCTACATATAGTTGTTGGCTGCAACATAGTTCTTTTGGTCTGCTTGAAATTCGGATAGGGCAATCTCTATACACTCTATTCACAATAACACTATGCTCAAGCGGGTTCGTCACCAAGATGTTATATTCGGTTTCACTCCTCGGTAAATTTCCCAAACTAGGCATGTTGAACACCTGCAGCGTATGAATGAGTTGACCCGGGGTCAATCAATGCATGTATAGTAGTATCAAAGATAGTAAAATTACCAATGATCACATATGAGGCATCTGTATCTTCCACTGCTTTCATCGCATATGCTCTAGCTGGAGCACGAGCATCCTATCTTCCCATAGTCTATGTCCCTTGTCTCGAAACACTCGGTGATGCAACACTCTTGATGCCTTTCTGTCCTGATGAAACATTGACCCATGTTTGGGGTGTGAAGGAACGTGCTCTAGGACAGTCTTTCACCTTGTGCTCACTAGATCCACAAACCCGGCAAGCGCAGTCAGTTTCCCGACCTCTCCGCAATGCTTTCTTCCATAATGAGGACAATGAGGATAACGTCGCTACAGAGCACCTCGCATGCACTTTCAGCGCCGATTATTCGGTAGAATATTCTTACTATTGGTAGCTTGAGGTATGAGGTGATTAGAACCATGGTCGCTGAATTTCTTACTCGTGGTGATGAGCACTTGATTGACCGGGCTTTTTCTTACCCTGTCTTCTCTCTTTTCTATCATTCTCCTATTTCTTTACTCTTTCTACATTTAGAGAACATGTCACAATTTTTGAAAAATCCTCATGGCAGAATCCTGCGACATGGGCCCGGATATGGTCATTGAGACCATCTTCAAACATACGACATCTTTCCTCTTCAGACACTAGTATCTTGGGAGCATAATTGCTCAACCGAGTGAATTCTCTTTGATATTCGGTCACACTCATCTGTCTTTGCTTGGATTAGCAAAGCTCGTATTGCTTCAGTAGATCTTTGAGAAGGGTTTCATAGGGGCAACACTTGCTAGTAGCGTGGAAATACAAAAAAATCGAATGAAAACCCATCCTAAGGACCCTAGTAGCATCAAAGCGGTTCTGACAAAGAGAAGGGTGTGAGGATTACTTTGTGTCGGTTCAAAGTGAGAATTTGGTGGTCGGGCGGCTTTGGGGCCAAAGGCGGGAACCAGGAGTCCTACAGGTTACTTTGTAGCGGTATCACATGAAGAGTAAAGCGCAGAGCCAGCCTCTAAGGCAGCGGTCTCGGAAGGGTCCGGTGCTAGCGAGTCCCGCTCCAGAAGAGGCTGAGAGCACAGATGCTCTCAGTCACAGAACTTACTTTCTTTGGAGATGAGAGGAACCACAACCTCTTTCTCATGAACACTCTTTTCTCTCAAAAGGAGCATCATCTTCTAGGGTTTCCATAGCATTCTATTTATAGGAAAACCCCCCCATCATGTCAAATGACCAAAATGCCCCTCACTCTAAGTGATGATAGGATACACGCATCCCTATGTGTTATGGTGAGTCCCACACGACCACTAGTAGAAGTCTGAGCCCGAGCTATTATCTACATAAGTGAAGAGGGCTTCCCTTCTAGGGATTTACTAATCTGTGACATTTCCATTCATGAGAATTAACTCCTCATATTTGGATCACATCGAATGTCAGGTTTCATATCATTGCACTCTTCTGATGTAGTGACCCATTAGGTTAGGTTATGTTGGCCAGCGTTCAACTATTGGTGTGATCAAGATTGGTATCCTATGACACATCATGACCCCTGGTGGCCAGGAGAGTCGGTGGTCATTGCATGCCTTCCATAGACAAATGCGGCGTAATTCATCCCATTTCACTAAAACTATACCCTACTTAGTTCGGAGCATGGACAATTGTGTAGCTCCAGTGAACCGGTATGCCACGCTTTTGTAGTGATATTTATCTTGTCACACAGATTCATGGCTCTGCAGGTTATGCACTTGAAGACACTCCTCAAGACATTTTCTTATGGCGAAAGATTCACGAGTAATGGTCGAATGAGGGCCTTAGGTATACTCTCCCTTTGTTAGTGTGAATCCTTTGTTGGCTGCTGACTACCTCAGAACACACCTCGAACTATAGCCCGATCCTCATCGATGGCGACCCTTAGAGGCAGCGTGGATTAAGGTCAAAGTATGAATCATCATGAGATATCCTTGAGCCACTTGAGTTTAAGGACACTTGCACCATTGCTGATGAGGCAAATCATCTAAATTTAAATAGATGATCCATATGATTATACGATTATAGGTCTCAGATGTACTTAGCTACACTCATATGTAAGCATCCACACCGCCCTTGACTCGATAAACTCATGATCATATTTTATAAGATCTCACGCTTGATCGATCAAGAGTATGACATGTGCTAGTCTGTCCGGATCAACAATGTCCAGTCTTATTAATCCTATGATTAGGGATAATTTAGACACTAACATAATTGCACATGATAAGAATCTTATTATCATGATCCCATCATGATTTCCTTCATCTTTATGTTATAATCATGGACTTCATTAATTTGATTAAAGATCGCATATCAATTCAACGTATGAATACCAAATTAACGAAGAAGCCTTTCATATTAAATAATATGTTGTGCGTACAATAAGTGCTAATGGAAATTGCCTTTAGAGCACTTCTCTAACAAACTCTCACTTGCACTAAAGCCAATCGCCCTTGTATCTCATACCATAGGCTAGAACGTGTGATTCGTATTTCTTTTTGGGAAGTTGCTTAGTCAAGGGATCAACAATATTATGTTCAGTGGCTATTTTCTCTATCTTTACATCATTCCTGCCAATGATCTCTCTGATCAAGTGGTATCTCTTGAGTACGTGTTTGGACCTTTGATGAGGCCAAGTAGTTCTCCAGCTTGTGCCTATGGCTCCATTGTTGTCTAATACAAAGTATATCGGATGAACAATGCTTAGGTATCACTCCTAGTTCGATAATGCACTTCTTTATCAAATTGCTTCTTTAGCCTGCCCGGAAGCTGCGATGTACTCGATTCGAGGTTAGCCAGAATCTGCGGTCGTTTCTTGTTTGGAACTCTTCCCGGTAGAAATTTGCTTCACCATTCAATGTGAACCGCATGGCATTTGAGATTTGGAGTCATCTCTATCAGATTGGAAATTGGCATCACTATGCCCATTAACAACAAGGAGTCCCTATCTCCGTCGAATGCATCCTTAGTCCTTCTCGAGTACTTAAGGATATTTTTTACAGCCACCCAATGACCCATTCCTGGGTTTAATTGGTATTTGCTTGTGACACTCAGAGCATATGATATGTCGAGTCTAGTACATAACATAGCGTACATGGTCGATCCTATAACCGAAGCATATGGTATCATATTCATGCGTGTCCTCTCATCTTGTGTGTGCGGACATAGAGACTTCGAGAGCGTAATCCCAACAGTAGGATATATCCTCCTCTTGGATTGCTCCGTACTAAGCCCAGCACCGATCTTGTCTATGTATGTAGGCGAAAGATAAGCAACCTTTTAGTTCTATCTTTATAGATTTTATCCCCCGATATATAGGTTGCTTCTCCAAGGTCTTTCATGGAGAAATTCTTGGATAACCAAATTTTGACGGATTGTAATACTAAGACATCGTTTCCTATCAGAAGTATGTCATCCATATACAAGACTAGGAATACGACTGCACACTTCCATTTATCTTCTTATAAACACAAGGCTCATCCAGATTTTTTGAGAAACCAAACTCTTTGATTGTCTCATCAAATCGGATATTCCAACTCCTAGATGTTTGCTTCCAATCCAGCAAATGGATACCAAAGTTTGCATACTTTCTTGCCATTTCGAGATATGAAGCCTTCGAGGTTGTGTCATATACCTCCTTGGTGGAGTTTCCATTGAGAGCTTGTCTTCACATCCATTTCCATATCTCATAATCATAATGAGTGGCGATGGCTAGGAGAATTCTTATGGATTTAAGCGTAGCTCTTGGATTGAAATCTGTCATGTCCGACTCCTAGTTTTTGACAATAACCCTTAGCCCTGAGCTAGCTTTATAGGTAATCACATTACCTTCCATGTCGTCTTCTTCTTGAAGAGATCCATTTGCACCCTATGGGTTTTATCCCTTAAGGTGGATCAACCAAAGTCCACACTTGGTTTGTATACATGGAATCCATCTCTGACTTCATGGCATTGAGCCATTGATCAGACTCTGAACTGTTTAAAGATTCTTCGTAGGTAGTTGGCTCATCATTTTCTATGAGCAATACGTCCTTTTGTTCGAGAATGAGAAATCCATATCTCTCACGGGACCGGAACGTATCCGCATCCTCTGAAACACTTGTGTTTTAGAAGAGTTAGCTATAAATTCATCATCATGAATTACAGCTTTAGGTTTAGTAAGATGAGACGCGTCTGTTAGAGCATCTTGAACTTCACTAAGCTCCACTTTGTTCCCACTGTCTTCTCTCAATAGAAACTCTTTCTCTAAGAAGACAACATGCTTTGAAAAAAAACCTTTGTTCCAAAGTGTTGTAGAATTGATATCCTCTTGTTTCTTTAAGATGTCCCTGAAACGGACACCTGTCGGACCCTAGCGTCGAGTTTATATCGTGTTATTAAAGCTCCCGTAAGCGGAATGACCCCATATTTCATGTAGGAAAGATAGGGTTTTTGTTAGTCCATATCTCATATGGAGTAGCAGTAACAGGATGGGACTGTATTTAAGATATAAGCAATGGTCTCGGCATAACCAAAGGATTTGGGAAGGTCTCACTGCCCATCATGGACCTCGCCATGTCTAACAAGGTTTAGGTTCCTTCTCGATCACACCATTGTGTTGTGGCGTGAGTGGAATCCATTAGGACAAAATCCCGACCCTCCACAAAGTAATCTAGAAACACTTGGCTTAGAAAGTACTCCACCGCCTTGATCAGATCTAAGTGATTTTATCTTTCTCCCAATTGTTTCTCTACCTCGTCTGAATTCTTCCAGACTTTTCAAAGACCTCGGACTTATACGATTAGTACCCCGAAAAGTGCTATTTTGAACCACGTATTTAAGATAGGTTCTAAGTACTTTTGTGCCTTATCATATTAATTAAACCGATTAATGACACGTGTAGGTCCCTTTGGTACTAATGGTAGTTGTATTTAAATTTGTTGTGGTAGTTTTTGCAAGTTTCATAAACCTATCCTACCATATCAAGCTAAGCATATCGAAGTTGAGCTGATTAACACCGAGTTCGTATGATTTATATTCGATTGCATCAAGCCGGGAACGAAGAAATTGAAGATGAAACAAGATGGATGCGAGGAATTTGGAATATGCGGGATCTGTGAGAGGGCGGGGGAATTTCGCTAGAATAGAAATTTTAAGCTATGACATTACGTTCGTTACATAGCGAATTTTCGCTATGCTAGCGGGAGCCCAAACCTGTGTGAGGAATTCACCACATGTGAAATCTCTGTTCTATTTGTTTGTGCACAAACGATCCCGTTTTTGGCTTTTTCCATCTCTACCCTCCTTTGTAATCGCTACTATTTAGGCTAGATTGTTATTTCACCTTTTGTAAGGCTATATTAATATCTATGAACAATTTGTAACCTAACTATTCATTGAAGGCATTTTCCATTCACGAATTTGTTTTGGTCCTCGTTTTCTCTTTTTCTCTCTCGTATTTCTCTACTTTCCTAAGCTGACCAAACACACCTTTTGAATTATGACAACTCAAGGGATGTTTAGTTGAAACCTCTAAACCTTGAAGAGGAGGGTTGCTAGGTTGGTTGATGAGGTTTGCGAGGTGATCCTCTGTTTTCACGAAAGCGAGTTATTGGAGTATTTATGTTTGAACTTTCAAAACTAGGTTTAAAGCTATTTGATGTACTTTCTTGATGATACTTGGCAAGCTTTTAGGGTTCGATTGTATTCTTAATGTTAGATACAACGACATCCATTAATTGTCATTTATGAGCCATCGAGGTAGGTTAAATGCTAGATTTCAAGCTGTAAGACAGTTTATTTCTGATAAATGCTATGTTTGAAAGAGGGAGAGAATGCTAGGGTTGATTTTAAAGTTAAACAAAGATCTAGGTTTGGAAATGGTATAGGTCATTACCTAATGCGAAATAAGCGAGGACACCTTTACAACCACTATCATACCAAGTAGTGGCACAAAACTTGAGTCTTCTTTTTACATTTTATTTGAATTACCTTGATTAGCATAGTGGCTGGCAACCCTTTTATACAAATCCAAAATCAAACAAAAGCCTCACCATTTTGAATCATTATACAAATCATTTGCATGATGAAAACCCGTCAGTGTTCGAATCCACAGAGCCCGCTGTCTGCGATGAATTTTTACTACGGCGATGCGAGAAGAGAGCAAGAGTATAAATTTTGTTGATTCGGCGCCCCATTGCGGCCTGTAGAATCAAATGGCGCCGTTGCGAAGTGGATGGTGCCAATGCGGATGATGAGTTGACAATTACTTGTAATCCTCATTACAAGTATTGGTGACCTTTTAAACCTATTTGAATTTCATTGTTTAGAATTTCAAGTTTTTTTATAACAGTCATTTTATTTTTCAGCTAACACTGATCTTTTTGGCAAGCCCTGTTGTTGCTCTTTGCTTTGTCTCTTTTTGTGTCACAGGTGTTTATGCATCAACTTTGGGATAAGAAATTATCTCCAGTGGGTGCAAAGTTGAGTACACCCGGTGAAACGAGGTTGTGAAGTCGGTGTACACGTGAAAATGGATCCTGCACGGAAAACGACAAAGTCGACAAAGGAGCCCCGATGAATCCTCGGCCATATAAGTCGATGAGGGACCACATACACCCTCTGAGGTAGGTGCGCCTTCTGCGTCATACCACTGTGATGATGTGGCGAGTGAGATCTATCCCGGTGCTTGCTTCCCACTTTTCATGGAATGGAGAATGAAAATCCATATATGCATGTCAAGGAGATTCGAGGAAGTTTGCCGCGACTTTTAAAGAAGGTGTGTCGACATGGACACAGCAAGGCTGAAAGCATTCCCTTTGACAAACCAGGCGAGATTTGGCTCGATTCAACGAGGCGAAACGATTAGAAATTGGGCGCAGATCTTCAAGTGAATTTTGAAGAAATTTTTGATGCAACGAGACCAACCAGTTTGAAGAGGCAAATCTACACTTGTCGGCCTCACGATAATGAGAAGTTTTATCGGTGTTGGGAGAGATTCATGGAGACCATCGATTATGTCCACACCATGGGTTTGATAATGGATGCTTGTGAATCCACTTCTATGATGGTATGTCTCGGCCATTGAAGCAGCCTCTTGGAAACCATGTGGAGAGGGACTTCTGAGCAAGAACCCAGAGGAAGCCATGGACTTTTTAAACTATGTGGCCGAAACCTCCAAAGCATGGGATGAACCGAATCCAAGAGAAGCTGAAAAAATGAGGCCTTCAACCCACAAAAGGGGAGGCATTTATACTTTTCGAAGACACGGAGATGAAAGAAAAATTGACCACTTTGACTCGAAGGTTGGAGGAGCTTGAAATGAGAAATCAACATGAAGTGCAAGTAGTGAATGAATTGCATCTGCTTGACTGTTTAATTGTCAGGTTAAGTAGCCATGCAGGGAGCATTGTCAAATGGATTCGCTTCGAGTGAGGATTTGATGCGGGGAGCATATGCCCATGTCTTAGGTCGAATAAGCCAGCGCCAGTACTCGTATGGAAACACTCTGACCGGTGGAGAATCGTCGAACCTATTATAGGCAAAATCCTTCATGCTCCCCGAGGAGCCAATGCCAGTTGCTTCAGCCTCGACCTGGCCCGGCGACAACCACCGCTCTTCCTCTGTTGAAATGACCATCTGAAATTTAGAGAGCAGGTGGTGGGAAATTTCGTAGAGGAGAAAAAAGCCATCAATGTCAGTGGAGTCAAAAAATTGAAAATGTGGAAGGCTCCTTGAACAAGAGAATTGATAACCTGCAGTAATCTATCACAAGACTACTGGTTGTGGTAGCCTCCACATTTCTGGTTGTGGTAGCCTCAACCAGAAAATTGATAACTGCGAGTAATCTATCCATAGGCCGACCCGATCGGCAATGGAGTGCGGGGAGCAAGGGAGATTCCTTCGGACAACGCGATCTGAGGGAGTCAAGTAAGGATAGGTTATGCAACTGACCACACAGGGGATGGATGAAGTAAAAGTTGTCATCACTTTGAGAAATGTGACGGGTTGACCCGACCAGCGCTAAGCTTGTTGAAGAGACTAGAGAAGAGAGGAAGTGGAACATTTATATTCATTAGAAGATTCAATGAAGAATAGCATGCCTCCTCCCGGGTTTCCTCTTGACGAGAGCGAGAAGGCGTCAATGACGGGCATCCTGGAAGTCTTAAGGTAGGTGAAGGTCGACATACCCTACTTGACATGATTAAAAGCGGGTTTCCAGCGTATGCCCCGAATTTTTAAAGGACTTGTGCACGGTCGAGAGAGGGTTGGAGCATTAACGAAAGCCTTCACAACATAACGGTCGGTGCCATCATTTAAGTAAGACCCGGTGAAATCTGAATCCGGGGGTCCCAGCGTTTGGTCCCGGCGTTGGAGGGACTTGTATAGATAAGGCACTACTGGATTTAGGAGCTAGTGTCAACCCTCTTGCCATACTCGATTGTCTGACGATTAGGTTTGGGGAGCTAAAACTTTTGACATCACTCATCCACTGTGATCGATCAGTAAGATTCTAAAGGTATAGTTGAGGATGTTTTGGTGAAGGTAGACAAATTTTATTATCAGGTGGACCCCCGTAGTTCTGTCTGGAGCCGGTGGCGAAGAGCATAACGAGTGCCCGTCATGTAGGGAGGCCATTTTTGGCCACATCTAATCTGTAATCAGTGCGGGAATGGAGTAAATGCGACACCTTTAGCGTATGACTTTGGGCTTAATATTTTTCCACCTAGGTAAAGCCTGAATCAAGGCGAGGAGCGAGGAGCGAGAGTGGGTGGTGCTGATTTTCCCCAGTGCATTAAAGCACGATTAACTCCCTGGCTGAGGAATTGATGAAGAACGGTGAAGCCGTTGATGAAGAATTAATTGCATCGATCACATCGGCGTGTGATTCCCACAGCGCCCCGCAATTGATAAAATGCTCGACCTGAAAGGGTGAGCATGAGCTGCGTACACCTCCTTCCATGAGCATGAAGGAGCTCATACTCGTGATCCTCCATGGCGAAATTCAAGCCAGAGTTGGTTTGGTCTCATTTGAGACCCGAACTCTGACTCAAAATTTTGTTTGTTTTGGTCAATTTTTAATTTATTTTATTTTTTTGTTAGTATTTTTTATTTATTTTAGTTTTAATTAAAACCTTATTTGAAATGTTCAGTTTAATATTTTATTTTACTTTTATTTATTTTATATTATTTTATTTATTTTATTTTGCAGGATAAATGCTGGTACATGGCATAAATTTCGCTATAATAGTGAAATTTTTGCCTATGTCTCGGTTTTGCTTAGGGACCTTTTGATTGCCCGTGATCACTATAAAAGGACCACACCCTCGTTCTCTTTTCGCGCCAGGCTCCTGACTGGCCAGGCAGCCCCCTCGTTCGCGCGCCGCCCTGCACTTGCGGCGACAAGCTCTTACGCCTCCCTGCCTCTTCGCCCCCGCACACCGGAGCCCTCCTCTACCGTCACCTGTAGTCTTGAGCCGCTGTCACCACACTCCCCTGCCGCACGCTTCAGCCTCCAGCTATGGTTCGCACCCGTGGGGGGCATCGATCCAAGCCCAGGGGTCAGACTAATACCCCTGCCAAAGATGGCGCTGGCACATCCGAGTGTGGTAGCACTCTCACCGCTCGAGGATCTTGAGCACCTCACGCATTGACTCACGATGCGGCTATGATCGCGGAGTCTAGTCTCTGGCGCTATTCGGAGGAGTCTCGAGTCTTTGAGCTCCATCAGGCGATACCACACCGGTGGGACCTCGCCCCCTCTCTGTGCATCCACGACCACCCGAATCCAGCCTCCCAGCGGGCAGGACATGGGCTCGAGAGAGTCTTAGGTGTTCCTAGGCCCTAGCCTTCGCCTCCTCGGCCTTTCGAGTTCGCCATGGAGTTATCCCGGCGAGGATTAGGTGTCGGAGTGTTTTCTTTGTGTTCAGATGCAGGGAGCCGTGAATTATCGTGCGGGACTTTCCACGGAGAGTCCCAGTATAATATACCGGCCAGCGGTGGACCGCCCAGTTCGAGATTCGATGCGGTTGGTCGGAGGGTATTCCTTCGCATTACATGTCTCGAGCGATTTTCTATCCCGAATTGGTTCTTTAGTTTTATCATACTATGACATCCCAGGGAGTGTCCGATCAGATGCAGCTTCGGTTCAGTATAGATGGCCGTCCACGGGGATTCTGGCTGCCGGAAATATCCTGCCGTGCTTTAGGCTGCCCGGTGGATTACGAAGAAACTCCTTGCGATTATCGTGGGCCTCGGCCATCGCGCTAGAGATGGTTGGCTCTCTTTCTCGAGATCTGGCAGTAGGATCATGCTTTTTTTCGCCGGTGGCTTCCTCAAGTAGATGCTCCTCCACGGACCCGTACTTGGTCCGATTATTCCAGCCCGGCTATTATTTATAGCTCGGAGGTTATTCTTGAGGCTGTCTTGGATATCAGAGTTTTTAGTTCAATCAGGCGAGCTTGTCAGCAACATTTCTACACTTCGGGGAGAAGGTCCACGTAAGGACTGGCAGGCGAGAGGCTATTCCGCTATTGATCTGGGGTTGCTATGCACGTCTTGGGCATCTTAGGTTCTCGGACCACGTATTGAGCGTAGACGAAAGGCGTCCTCGGATTTATCCCTTGACGGACTTTATACATGCCACTCTCTTGCATTACAGGCGGGAGGAGGTCGTGGATGATTATGCGGGAGGACACGCCTAGGGGTGGCGGCTGTCCCGGTGGTGGAAGTGGGTGGACTGATTCGGTTATCTCCTCGAGTTCCACCTCTTGCTTTAAAAGCTCCTCTGATTTGTGAGGCCGAGTCTTCTCGTCTTGTGACCACGAAGCATATACGTAACGACCAGAGTACCAAATAATAGGATTTTAAAACGTTTGACCAAGTTTGACCAAGAATTAGTATGTGGGCCTAAGTTGACTTTTTCAAGGATGAATAATTTTGGGTTGACTAAGACACCATTTCGTAGGCCTTGTCGATATGAGTTCATAGACGGGTTGAACGTTAAAATCTGACTTACGGATAGAAAGTTATGACCACAGGAGTTGACGGAGTGTTTATGATAATCCCGAATCGATCCCAGGAGTTTTTACACGAAAGCGACCACTAGGCTACATATAAACCCTAGTTTCGTGCCAAAATAGAACTCTAGCTGACCACACCCATTTTTGAGCTCAAAACCTGAGGAAACTCCCCGAAACCATGAACCACAGGAGCTCGTCGTTTCGACGATTTTAGACCAAACGGGTTTGGCTAGGTAGGAGGGGCGGACTGCCAGGCCGTCCACTTTGCTACGGGCGGCCCGGGGAGGCGCCACCACCCGAGCAGCGTGACCAAAATTCCGCGGCTAACCCTTGTGGACGCGCCAGTCGGCCAAGCCGAACACGACGGCGAAAGGCCGCCATGATGGGTCACTTGGGTTTTCCATTTAGGCCATTCTAGGGCGACCAGCCACCTCCCTCCTACCATTTTTGGATACTCTGGGACTCATTCCGTGGTCCTTTTCGCCGGATTCCTCCATAGTTTGAAGATCTGACGAAAACAAATTTGATGCATTGTTGGATCGAGTTTTAAAAGCCCACCCTGACAACCTTTAGACCAAGGTAAAGTGCTGCTTGTGTTCTAGTCTCTTGGGCTTCAGTTGATATAAAGTTTGCGAAATTTGGGCGTCATTTATGTTTCAAGTTTTTCCATTTTGGGTCATTTCGAGATTAATTCACGAGAAGGTTTGGACTGAAATTGGGAACAATTGGTCAAATTAGGCAAAATTGAAGTTGGATTAGTGAAATTGGAAATTTTTATGAATTATTGGAAGGTTCAATTTCGAAAGATTAGCCTCCGAGTGAAAAGCCCCAATTTTGAGTGCAAGATGCAATAGTGTATTTGTATAATTAGACATCGAGGGTCCACTTTAGATAGTTTCATAGTTAAAAATTATTCAAAGACATTTGGGGCGTCCCGTGTCATTGGTTTAATGGAGCACAAATGATATTATTTTATTATATTCACAGGGCGCTCGCTCCCGGGGAACTTTGGAGACGTTATAACGAGGAGAGTAGGGCGAGCATGTCGTAATTACGTAGGAGTGGTTTACATGTTTTTTAAATGCTTTGGGGTATTATTATGATATATAATTGTGGTTAATTATTATATATATAACTTATTTGATCGAGCAGGTGGATTATCGTAAAAATATAATTATCTGTTTTTATATAAACAAGTTATCATTTCATGTAGATTTTGTCAACATTTTAAATATTTGGAAATTTTACTGAGTTCATGGATAAATTTGTGGTATTCAAACATTTTGGTACATGGATTGAGGTTTTAAACCATTTTGAAAAGTTATTGATTTAAGAAATGGATTTTGAGACTTTGTGAAATGATTATAATGCGGTATCGTTGGAAATGTTTATTAGTTGCCACGTGATGTCGGGTTTACCCGAAGGTTTATTAGTTGCCACGTGATGTCGGTTACACTGAAGGTTTATTAGTTGCCACGTGATGTCGGGTTTACCGAAGGTTTATTAGTTTCCACGTGATGTCGGGTTTACCGAAGGTTTATTAGTTGCCACGGTGTCCTGGGGTTGGGTTTACCCGACGGTTTCCCTAACCAGGTATATGGTCGCGGTACATTGTTGGTTTTACGAGTAAAAAGGTAAAACCATTTCCAATATTTATGGTTGTGTATTTTCATGATTATTTTACGACATGATGGTTATATATATTTTATCTTTAAATTTTATGTTGTGAACAAGTCGGAGTTATAATTCCATTAGTAATCATGTCGGTTAAATTTTGAGCATGAATTTCCACATTGTTGACTTAGGTATAAATTTGGGTTTGTGAAATGATTCCAAACGGGAACCTTATAAAGTGGACGTGAGGTCTTGAGAGAAGGAATTTTCGAAAAATAAAAGCGTTATTTCATATAAATTATGCCGCTCATTGAGATTCATTATCTCACGTTTATTGTTTTAAATCCGTTCTCTAGGTCGACGGTCCAGAAGTAGAGATCTACCTCGCGCCGGCTTCTACGTCACTAGATTCTGCGCGATTCTGATATTCTATCTTATCTATACGCCTTTCTTTATTAGACTTATGTATTTTCATTGTACCCATAAATTGTAAACACTCTTAGAATGCTCGATCTTGAAGTATTGAACTCATGAGTCTTTATCATGTGTGTGTTTGCCAGTTATGACCTACAGTAAGATGGGTCGGTTGTGGATCTTTTATATATATATATATATATATATATATATATATATATATATATATATATATATATATATATATATATATATATATATATATATATATGTATATATATTGAGTATTACATTAATGTAGAGTGTTTACTTTAACTAAAGTTGGGGTTCCATTGGACATTCCCTAAAGGGTTGTCACCGGTCGGGGAACTTCGCTAGGCGGGACCGCTGGGGAATGTTGGGAGGGGTTTCGGGTTGGAGTCTGTCTCGCTATCCGTTCTAAGGGATTTCTTGGGCTGTTGGATCTTTGTCAGCGCACTTGCTACTACTCTTAATCATTATTCTTCTACGAATCTGAAGCCACTTGGGTCTCCACGATTAAAGTGAGCCTATACAGCCCACTACTCGCGGCAGTCCTTTGTTTTACGACGGCGACCTCGTTGGATGTGCTAAGTGGCGGCATGATAACCAAGTCCACGCATCTACACCACCACTAGAGTGGTGGTGCACTTCATCTCTGACTTTCTATCCTAACGGTGAGGACATAGTGATGCTTTGGTTGGGGGGGAGAGTTAGCGTCGGAAGTGGCATTTATAGTACTTATGTTTTGTTTTGTTTATACTCGTATTGTTTTAGTTTTCTCAACTGCCTACTAGTTTTTTTTGGAACTATTTGTTAGTATGTATTAACCATTAGTAGGCAGTGGTTTATTTTGTTTAGCTATGTATAGTGTTCATCTATGATAAGCTTGTACTAGCCCTTTTGGTTATATTAAAAGCTTTATAGCAGTATTTGCATTTACTATTTTTGTACCCACAAATTTTTATTTATTTATTTATTTTATTTTAATTAACTTTTGTATATGCATAATGTCTAGCCTTGCAATGTGTTGAACTTAAGCCTTTCCTGTGGGTGTGTGGCGTTCGAAGGGTCCTATCTTGGGTTAGTGGATGATTCAAGTTCTTGCTGTATTTAACCTGTCTCTTTCACCTTTAGCCCCAACCACACCTTTGAGCACGTTAGGTCTCGATGATGAACAGAATCGACACAAATCCTCTTCTGATGCAAACCCTTACCTTGTGTCGTTCTCCCTTGAATAGGTTGTGGACCCTAATACTTAGAAGGCCAATGTCTCTTCAAAATAAAATAAGAAAAGAAAAAGCAAAAGAAAGAAAAGAATAGATCGCATTGCTTTGCCTTGAAACCCGAGCACGGTCCGAGGGTATATGGCGAGCCTTTAAGCGATTACTTTAAACCTTCGGTTGGGAGTCGCCGACTTAGTGTTCGCTACACGGGTGGATGGGTGGAGTTTAGCTAGTTGTAGGTGTTGGAGGCTAGAAATCATTCGGGGTCCGGGGTGAAACCTATAGAGTTTGTGGTTGAGAGATCCTCATGGCTTGATGCCCTAAACCTTCACTGGTTGGGAGTCATCGGTTAATCCCCGTTACACGGACTTTGGTGAAGTCGAGACCCTCATTGCACCCTCTGATAAAGAATTTATTAGTAATAAGGGCGAGTCTGATCTATTAGGTTGTTAACATACAAGGTTATGGCATTAGCTCGGTTAGAAGTGGGAGCGTCTGATTTGTAGTTTATGATTGAGACTGATCAAACAAACGTGGCTTTTTTGTAAACCTGGTTCATGCCTGAGAGGAGCTTGTTGGTCGATCAACGCGGTATAGTTTCATTCTTCGAGATGGTTTAGCTTAGGTTTCGTGATTCTCATTGCGGGCTATGCATTACTTTTTACAAACCTTTTTGACCTCCACGTGTTTTGTTCTCTGTATTGATTATTTACGGCATTGCTACGGGACTAGCGATAATATTAGGTTAGGGAATTGTGATTGGTACCCAGTGCTATTTTGAACCCTATTTAAGATAGGTTCTAAGTACTTTGTGCGATAATCATATTAATTAAACTTGATTGACACGTGTAGGTCCTTTGATACTAATGATTGTATTTCGGTGTTTGTAGTAGTTTTTTGCGGGTTTCATAAACCTATCTACCATATCAAGCTAAGCATATCAGTTGGTACATTAACCATAGAGTTAAGTATGATTTATATTCGGTGCATCCGTAGGGAATGAAGAAATTGAGAAGATGGGAGCAAGTGGATGCGAGGCTGGAATATGCGGGATGCGCGGGAGAAGTTGGGGGCGCTAGAATAGCGAAATTTTAAGCTATCGTACAATTTCGCCACATAAGCGAATTTTCACCACACATCGCGAAATCTGATTTCCTGTTTGTGCTAAGCATTACATTTTTGGCTTTCCATCTCTACCCTCACTGTAATCATACTATTTAGGCTAGATTGGTATTTTCACCTTTTTGTAAGGCTATATAAGCCATCTTATGAACAATTTGTAACCTAACTATTCATTGAAGGCATTTTCCATTACGGACCCCTGTTTTCGGTCCTCATTTTCTCTCTTCTTTCTCTCACTTTCTAGGCAACCAAACACACCCTTTGAGGATGACAACTCAAAGGATGTTTGGCTAAAGCCTCTAAACCTTGAAGAGGAGGGTTGCTAGGTTGGTTGATGAGGTTTTACGGGTGATCCTCTCTTGTTTTTCACGAAGCGATTCTTTGGGTATTTATGTTTCAAACTTTCAAAAACTAGGTTTAAAAGCTATTTGATGTACTCTTCGGTCAATACTTGGCAAGCTTTAGGGTTCGGTGTATTCTTAATGTTAGATCTGCCGACATCCGTGGATTGTCATTTATGAGCCATCGGGTAGGTTAAATGTTAGATTTCTTCGCGAGGAGCAGTTCAATGCTCGGTAAATGTTGTATTTCAAGAGGAAAGTACTAGGGTTGGTTTTTAAGTTAAACAAGATCAGGTTTTGGAAATGACTAGGTCATTACCTAATGCGAGGAAATAACCTGAGGACACCTTTACAACCCTATCATACCAAACTAGTGGCCCAAAACTTCAAGGTCTTCTTTTTACATTTTATTTCGAATTACCTTCAGTTAGCATAGTGACAACAACCACACTTTTTATACAAATCCAAAATCCAAACAAAAGCCTCACCATTTTGAATCATTATACAAATCATTTGTAAGACAAAAACCCATCCCAGTGTTCGATCCTAGAGCCATTGTGCCGCAATAGTTTTACTACGACAGTAGGAGGAATTTAGGTATAGATTTTGTTGATTCCGGCACCCCTATTGCGGCACTAATCAATACCTCATGAGATACAAGTACCCATATCGTGAATAGTCATCGATGAAGGTTATGAAGTAAACAAAACCACCTTTGGCATGCATAGACATAGGACCACATACATCGGTATGTATTAGGTCTATATTAGTTTGCTCGTTCACCCTTTCCTTAAAGGAGTAATTTGGTCATTTGCCTATGACATGATTCATGTGTCAAATGATTCATAATCAAATGACCTAAGCTTCCACACTTATTGTAGCTTTCGATTAAATGCGTCTCTGTATATGGCGGTAATGATACCATAAATATGATGATTTAAATTATCTCCTTTTTATTGTCATTGATATTCATGATTGGTTGACATATCAATATGTGAATCCCATTGCTCAAGTTACCACCGGCATAAAAACATCATTGACATAATGTAATATTGTGTCGCCAAATTTTTAAATAAAAACCTTTCTTGTTTAAACATGAAAGCGAAATAATGTTCTTAGTCAAAGTTGGCACACAAAAACTGGTGTCTAAATACAAGCAAAAACCCTTGGGAGGTTCAAACACATAAGTCCCAATGGCAGGCGCAACTCTTGCCGTACCATCAGAAGGTCGGACTCTCCTTTGTGAGTTTCTGCTTGTCTCCTAAGGCCTACATATCGGTACATGTGAGCCACAACTGGTATCAATACCCCGAGGTTGCCATAAGAAAGCAGTGTGCTTCAGCGCCATGCACAGTGTTGGTGCATCACATGCCACCTTGCTTTGACTCCATGGGCCTTGCGATTTTCTCTTCCCATTGGCCTTCTTGCTGGAAGCATGTACCTTTTGAGGATGTCTCCTTGACCTTTTTCTTGGCCGCCCCTCCCTTTTGCTTAGTGATTTTTCTCTTCTTCTTATTCTTAGAACTTTTCTTAGAACTAGAAGAGTTCACGAGCATCACATTTTTACCTTCCTTCATCAAGGCGGGTTCAATTGTTTTACGCAGGTTGATCAGCTCAGGTATGGTGGTCTCTTTATCGTTCATCCTATAGTTAAGCACAAACTGTGCAAAATTGTCGGGAAAACTAGCTAGAATCAAGTCTATACTTAATTCATTATCCATACTAAAACCCGATTGATGCTGACTATGTACCCTTCATCTTCAGTGAATCTTTTTATGCGGAGATGTCACTCTTAAATCTGGAAGCGAAAAAGCATTTTGGAGACCTCGAACCTTTAAGTTTAAACATAAAACTCCTTTAGATGGGCAACTATGTCATAAGCTATCATAGCCTCATCTTTGTTTACGAAGCCCAGAAGACATCGATACTTAGCGTGATACATGTAGCGATGTCTTGTCATCCAAGTGCTTGATATCTTTGTCACGGTCTCAACCGGATGCATCGCGGATGGGGAAGCGCTGGGAGTGGGGCATCAAGGACATAAGCTATCTTTTTTGCCCTGAGAACAATTCTCAAGTTCCTTAGCCAGTCCATGAAATTGGTCCCGATCAATTTATTGGCATCTAATATGGATCGTAAGTTCATGATGGTCGACATGTTTCGATTCTTCTAACTAGATGTAAAAGAGATTATGTTAGATTGTACTTAAAATGCATAATTATTGTGAAGCGATAATCACGCGTATGAAACCACTGTTTTTATTGAATCCCATATCCCTCACTATTGATCGAGAGAACCTATATGGAGGTTCTCCTGGTAGTCGATATCATATCATAGAGAATCGGCAGGGTTAACCCTGACAAACTATCTTGAGTCAAAGGGTAGGTATCCTTAATCATACCAATTGCATTCGTATGTAATTAAGGAATCAATATCGCCAGTGACAGGGTTAGTGACAAGCGTCTTAGATAAATAATTATTCCAATTTGCAATGCGATGTAACTATCGAATCCAGTGCTAGCAACTGTTGATTTGTGCACTATCAATGGGTTATCATCTCATGATACGTGTACATCTTATGTATACTGACCTAGCTGCGTCTCTATCCAACATCAACCTTGGGGTTAGCCCAACAAGCTAAATGAGTACAGTTAAGGCGGCCCGTCGGGAAAACTCATTTCCATGGATAGAACATGCTCTTATGGAGGAAGGCTTAGGGTTAGCCAATGACCTCCCAAATCTACAAAAGGAACTCGTTCACACCATATTAGTGGAAGACGTTAGCCTTAATATTATTTATGGAGGGTTTTCTTTATTTAAGTCTCATCCTTTTGCATTAGCCTGCATTATCCATTCATCTCATGAAATTATAAGGATAGTTACTCTAACTATATGACATGATTATGGACATCCTAAAATCAATTCCATGAGCCATAATGGAATTGACTAGGTCAAACCTAGGGATATGTATGATTATTACAACCCTTTAAAATAAATCTAATTTACAATCTTCAAGGCCTTCTTTCTTGGATCCTTCTCCACACTTCTTTCTCCTTTTGCATCTTCAACAACTTATCCTAATCCTGTGTAATCTAATTACATACTTTTAATAAGAATAACCTCAGGTTTACACATTTGAGGGATTTAGATGAAAAGTACATATAGAGATTAGAGAGGCAAGGACACATTGCCTATTTATCCAAAAAGAAATAATAAAATGCGGTATGCTTTCCGATCACCATTAGTGAAGTCCATAATCATCCATCTTGCTAACATACACCCTTAGACATGCATTCTATAACGCAATCCATCGAAAGTTGAAGGTAATGGTACCCCATGATTTCAAAAGCACATTAAAGGTTTTCAACACTTGAAATAAAATTGATCCATTCTTGTTCTGTTCAACATTTGAACAATGACCTCAATTCAACACTTGAACTAAATTTGTTCTACATCATTTTTCATTCAACACTTGAACAAATAACCCTTTTATTCAACACTTGAACAAATCTGATTCAACATCTTGAATCATGAGCCTGATTCAACTTCTTGAATCATAAACCCTATTTAAACTCCCCAATTGGTTCAACACCTTGAACCATTATTCCGATTCAACACTTGAACCGTAACTTTTCCAAAAGGACATATTTGCCCAGAATTCTCTCTTAGGTAATTTCAACATGGTTTTTCGAAATCCATGATTCTAGAAATTTTAAAGATGAACGGTTCAGTTTTAACTCACACATTTCTATTTTAAACACATAAGAATAGTGTTTTCGAAACTTGTGCAAACCATGCGAAAACATAATGAAGCCCAGGCACGGCGTTCATAGCGTTCTGCGGCGATCATCCGTGGCGACCGCGTCCTGTCAGCGACCTTGTCACGCCATAGCGTTGTGAGGGTTCCAAAACCTCCGCGCCGCCTTCGCGTCGCGATAGCCGAACATCGTAGCGACATCGCCCGTCACAACATTGGAGCGTCGCTAGCGTCGGCCGCGTCCTTCTGTCGTGGCGTCGCGCGCATCGCGACGGTGGGCGTCATCGCGTCGCTGGCGTTGGGGTGTTTGACTCAAACGTCATGTCAAATCACTTCAGGTCACATCATGTCATATCACGTCACGTCGCAACATCGAAACATCACGACGTTGCAACGTTTTGGGTTTGGATGAACAACGTCGCGACGTTGGGTGCCAACGTCGCATCGTTGCTGGAAATTTATGAGCAACGTCGCGATGTTGGACACGAACGTTGGGAAGCCTTTCATATTAAATAATATGTTGTGCGTACAATAAGAGCTAATGGCGATTGCCTTTAGAGCACTTCTCTAACAGATGCGACCTACATATTGCTTCTTGAACTCATCCAAGAAGAACTTCCATGTCATACTTTCCGGTGGTGTGGTCCTTATCATTGAAACCCACCAATGATAAGCTTCATCTTGAAACGTGTGCTCCAGCGCCTCAATTTCTCTTGCGTACAATGCAGTATCTGATCTCTCGTTAATTCACATCTGCTCCTTCTCCTCTATAAATATATCGATGTCTCATATCATTCTCAATGGTTGATAATAAGTAAATCTTCTGGTATTGGATATATTCGATGGTATGAGGATATCAATAGCACCTCCTATAGTAGGTTTCGGTTCATTCACTAGTGGAGCATGGGATGCTTGCCCACCTTCCACACTAGCAGGACTGTTTGGGTGATTCCCTTGGTCGTCCTCAACCCTAAGGGGAGCTAAACCTTCCATGCTTATCCTATTAAGACTAGCAAGATCCGCATCAGAGTCATGTCATCCTTTATATGGAAATGCAATGTATGCAATAAATAATTTCAAATTCATTTTACAGAACCGCTTAAACCTAGGCTCTGATACCTGTAAAGACCAAATGATGTATATGTGAAAATATGGCCAAGGGAGTGAATGTGGTAAATACTTAAAAACTGAGTTGAAAAAAAAGTAAGTGTACTCAAAAACTGAAATGAAAAGTATTACCAACACTCAACCCCTTCCCTTAGAGTGCACAGTCATCTGAGTAATAAAGTGGACTCTAAAGTCCCGAGATACTCATCTTACGAGTTGGAGGTTCTCTCTAGTGGGATTTGATCACCCCGATTACGAGGGCTCTTCACTATTTAGGCGATCAAATTGGATGTGGAATAAAATCAATTTAGTGAAACAAAGGCGATTGAAAACTAATCCTAAAAATCTACCAAATAAACAACTACTTAATTCTAAAAGGTATGAAGAGAGTCACTAGGGATGTGGATAATTATTCACAAAACAGTTTGCATTTCCTTGAAAGCTCAACAATTGTAAGTTGAACGCTAGATTTGTCAAAGAGAAGTGTAGTATTGTTTGCCTTTTTCTATATAGACTAAAAACCCCTCAAATTAAAATAATTATAAGAGCCTTACACTTCTCTTGCATCTATGTCACTTTGGATAAATTTGCTTGATAAAATAACTTTTTCTTAATGTTCATGATTTAAAAATAGTCAATCATATTATAAGTGCCATAAATGTAAAAATCGAGATGTGAGTCGGTGTCATTCCCACGAAGATTGGCTGCAATTAAGATCAACTACCCCCGACTACTGATTTCCATATTATTTAGACTAAGAGCGCATAGTGAGGTTTATCTAAACTACAGGTATTAAAAAATTTAAAGATCATAGACTATTGAATATTATCAACTAAGATAAAATAAAGTAAATGAATAAAAATAAATTGCAACTATAAAATTGGATTGAATCGAGTTTCACGTAGAAAGCGAAAACTATCGATGAAATACAATAAAAGCAGTCAATTCGGCACTTAAAACACATTGCTTCCACATTCTATGTATGGATCGGTTTTTGTCGAATTTTTCGTGTAGGAATTGGATTTCTTCTCCGTATTCCTTAGGTTGGATACCCTTGCTTCTCTCTCGAAGACAAGATCAAACCAAATAATTGCATTCCAAATTCCTCTCGCAAGATCCGGGCATTTTTCTTTCTCATTTCACACCCATTTCCTCGCTGACGGCAGATCTTACTTCCTTCTCAGATTTTCACAAAGTTTCTACCACTTAATCGTGGCCTCAACCTCCGATATGTGGCTTGTCCTTTCCCTTGATTAGATCTTAGCTTAACACTGTGGGATAGGAACTTACCTTTAGATTAAGGTGAATCCTTCGATTATTTATATTGTTAAATACACCCCTCCAACTTCACTCTCGAGCGAATGGGGATCACCAAACGAAACCGTATTCAATAGCTTCATCAATGGTAGTCGAGCATACCTAGAAAAGAATTTTCTCAGCTCTCAGGAATCTACTCGTCTCTGTACAGTTCGCAGATTCAATACCAGAAAAGAAATAAACTAAAATAAAAATAAAGAAAAGAGAATAAAAAAAAATCTACTCTAAACTATACACTGAGCTCCTCTCATTTCTTCTGGACTGTGAAGACGAAAACTACTTTACTCTTCTAACATGGTCTATTTACACCAAAAGGAAGTGGTCGAATCCCAAAGTTCCAGAATTCCAAAGAAAAAGCCTGTAACTCATCAGTTCTATGTCGTTGCCACGCTCGATTCCCATCCGACCCGACAGGATCCGAACTTGCCGGTGGTGTGAAACTGTACCGGGACTCTTTACCTTTTTTTTTTTTTCGTGAGTCGAACTTATACTCTGGTATACAAACAATTTTTGTAATAACCAAAAAATCATTTACATATATTAAAAGAACTACCACCTGAGAGTGGTGTCTATCAAAATCTATACACATACTAAGTCCCATTTACTTATACAAACACTTATACATATTTATGTTTAATACAAACATCGAGATCGCGTAAACAAGGTTAGTGAGCACCTATCTCTAGATGGCCCGCATCACGGTGTGGAATGTCCTATCTTATCTCCTCTTCAGTACCTACACGAATTGAACACCCGTGCTAAGCTTTACGCTTAGTGGGAAAATATAGACAGTAACGACCAATAACAATAATCGCCGGCCACTATCTTTTACATTTACCTTTCCTTATGCATATAACGGCTTCATTCTTATGTGACTTCGAACTCATATCATATTATACATGTAGATTTTATCCTTTCGTATTCCATAACATTATCTTGTTCAGACATTCCCATGTGTCATGTCTTTTACAAGTTTAAATTGTATTCTACATGTATGGCATGTCAGATCAAATTCAAAACAACTTATACGTATACAATGGCAAGCCCAAGATCAAGTCATATCAAATACATACAGTGGTCAAATCGCACTCAATACCAATACATATTAGACTCATATCATTATCACGGCCGGCCATTAATCGTAAATCCCTTTAGTACTACATTTCATGACTGGGATGCCCGTTTAATACTTTTATTATCTTTATTAAATTTTCATTTTCAAAGTGTCGCGAATCGAATCCCTCTACTCGAATTCGTCATGAATCCAAGCCGAGCCCGACATCTCGACATTTTCAATCAAAACATTTTGTTTGGTTTTATTAAAATTTTATTTTCAAAAGTGTTGCGACCGAATCCCAGGCTTGACCGGTTGGCGGATCGAGCTGGGCAAGTTTACTCGGAGCATTTTCAATTATCTTCCCGAAAACATTTGTTTGTGTTATTCCATTTAGACTTTTAATTCTGTGAAAGCACTTTCATTTCGAGCAATCCATAAGCTTGCCTGGAGATTCAAAAGACCCATAACATTCACAGAACAACAAAATGCATTTACAAAATAATGCCTTTATGTCTATATGATAAGATGCTTAAACAAATCACGATTTTAATGTCATTTTTCACTTTTAGGTTTGTGATTTCACATATAGCTATAGAGTCGACATTCGGAGACGAGATTCAGTTGGTGAATCCTGTCTTGTTTGTCATTCAGTAACAATGTGGTTTCACATTTAATATCACCATCTCACATATGGCTATAGAAATTAACATTCACAAATGATTCGGTTGGTAGATCATCCTGTTGTCATTGATAGCAATGTGATTTACGCATTCAATATCACCATCTCACATATGGTACATAAGAAGTTAACATTCCACGGCCAGTTCGGTTGGTGAATCACGTCACCATTTGTCGACCGATAGCAATGTGATTTTGCATTCAATATTACCATCTCACATATGGCTATAGAAATTAGACATTCCTGATGATTTAGTTGGTGAATCTGTCTGTTGTCGTTATTAACAATGTGATTTTGCATTCAATTATACCATCACATATGGCTATAAGTCGACATTCATGACCAGTTCGATTGGTGAATCCACGTGTGTTTCGTCGGTAACAATGTGATTTTGCATTCAATTATACCATCTCATGGCTATAGAAGTGACATTCACGTGATTAGTTGGTGAATCATCACATTTGTCATTCAGTAGCAATGTGATTTCACATTTAGCAATTACGGTTACCTTCATGACGAATTCAGTTGGTGAATCCCGTCATGTTGGTCATTCAATAAAAGTATGATTTCACATTCAATATTCTGATTACTGCATAGTGAATTAGGTTGGTGAATCCCGTCATGTTGGTCATTCAATGATACATTTCAAATCAATTTACTTTTATGCAGTAATTTTGCTTATAGTTCAAATACATGCACACATGCATATATGTGACAAACATTTCGAATAACAATAATTCAAATCAATATATGCATATACATATGCATATTTCACAAATAAAACTCATAATCGATCATAAACACATTCTGTCTTCATGTCATTTATGTATGACAAACATTTCAAATAATAATAATTCAAATCAATATATATATATATATACTTATATATATTTCATAAATAGCATTCATAACTGATCATAATCCGCGTTACATCTTCATATCCTTTATTACCTTTTACGGTTATATATGATAATAATCATATATAACAACCTATGTGTTCATGACATATTACCCTTCATATTCGTATTCATGTTTCAAGTTAGTTTTATTTTCCATATCCATTCATGTTTCATGAACATTTATACATGTTGCATTTTCTATATTTCCTTGTTTCATGCCTATTACACATGGCACTTCATATACTTATAAAGTATGATGTCTGGAATCCTCATTCATGTATTCTTATTCCTCTATGAATCTACTTTACTTAGAAATTGGAATCATTCAAATGGATCATCGAACTAAAGTTATGGCATTTCATGCCAAACTAGTCAATTACCGATACACTTGGGACAGTTTGAAATACTCATTTTCCAGTGTCTGACTCCATATTTGACACTTTTCTTTGTGCTCATTTAAAGCTAAGGTGCTGGGGTTTCATGCTCCAATTGGAATCACCAAAATCGAAGCACAGGCTTCGAGGTTATGTCCTAAACAAACCGGTACTCTATGTTAAAAAACAGAACCAGAAATTTGGCTTGAACATGGCCCCATTTTGAGTGAATTTTTGGGCCACATAGAATCAGAATTTGAAGGTACCTATTTCTGAATTTTTGGTTTTCCTTGAAGTCTAGTTTAAGTATCCACTTGAATCACTCAAATCGGATAAGAAATGTGCAAGTTATGGCTAAATCTGGCTTGGTCAAAATAGACGGGGTGTACGGGTACGGAGTCACCAAAATTCCAGAATGTGTTTTCTCCCATTTTTCAATATGTTGATACCCCGAATCAACTTGATACTACATAAACATGTCAAGATCACTCCAAATTCATCTTATAATCTCTTTTCTACTCAAATTATCATTCAATACATATCTTTCTTCAAAACCTTCCATGATTTTCTCTAAAAACAACTCTAATATGATTCATAACCCTTACATACAAATACAAGAATTTGTTAGGGTTGTTCTAGCAAACTCTTTTGCTTTGCAATTAACTGATGAATCAACCTCAGGGAGGATTCCATGTTTTTCTTGTGCCATTTGAGGTTTACCACCTTACTCTCAATAATCTTTGGGTTAGGATGAAATCTATCAAAACCACAGAAAGAAATCAAATACCGACAAAAACACATGTTAGGATGAACTTTTATCAAACCCCAGGTTTGGGCGAGCTACTAATCATGCAATTGTATGGAAATTCCATATAAGAGTTCTTAGTTCCATACCGAAATCCAGATTCCATACCTTTTGATCTTGGCTTCACCTCTTCTTCTTCTTCTTCTCTTATCTTCCTCTTTTAGCTATATATTTTTCCTCCCTGCTCTCTTCTCGGTTTTGGTTCCCAATGAAACAAGTGGTCTTAAATCCCACTTTTAAGTTAAGGCCATGTTGGCCCAGTCAAAACCCATTTTGCTTTTAAGTTTCTCTAATTTGCCTTTTTATCCTCCACTTTCCTTATTTTACAAATCCACTTATACCATATTCTAATTGGCCTAATCTTTCTGAAATTCCATAGTACATATAATCTTATTGATTTATACCTTTTATGTCTCAGTGGCAGAAATGACCACTTTACCCTTGTCTCTAATATTCATTTCGGGTCTCTTATTTTATTTCCGAAAAATTCCATTTAGCTTTTAATATACCTTAAACAAGTCCGAAAACTACTAGGGTATATTTCGGGGTGTTACAGTCGCGACCTCAAGTTGATGTCGCGACATGGATTTCTCTTCTTTGCTCCAGTTTAGTCGCGACCGTTTAGTACATTGCGACTGATTTCTTGCCAAACTGCTTGGATCAATTGTCGCGACCTCGTTTGTAGTCGTGACTTCATTTGCTCAATATTTCTCGAGAGTTGATGTCGCGACATGTTTCATGTCGCGACGCTCGTTGTCTTCTCTTCCTTACGGCCGAGTTGCGCCAATGAGTTTTAGTTTGCGACCACCTTTCTGTTTATGGGATGACTTCATGTTGTGACTTTCTTTTCTTGGTCGCGATTGTATTGGTGGTCTTCTGCTTTCACTGGTTTCAATTTTATGTTGCGACCTCAAGGTGATGTCGCGACCTCTTTTGCTGACCATTTCTTCTCTTCTAGTCGCGACCTCAAGTTGATGCCGCGACTTCAATTTCTTCTGCTTAGCTATTCTTCAGGTCGCGACATAAATGAGTGGTCGCGACATCGTTTGTGGTCTTTGATCATTAAATGGTCGCAACTTCAGTTTCTTGTTAAGACCTTGTTTGGCTTCTTTCCAGGTTGCAACCTCCCTTTCTGTTCTTAAACTCTTAATGTGGTTGCAACGTCACTTTTTCTGTTGAGACTCCATTTCCTGTTTTTATGTCGCGACACGACGGCGTATCATGCCTCGGATGGAGCCTTTCATTAAAAACTAGTTGCAACCGTTCACTTGCAAGACCTCTCTTGTGGCTTTCATTGGCGGATCCCGCGTCGCGACATCGAGGTGATGTCCGCGACCTCGATTGTTTCGGTTGGTGTATCGCTGACATCAGTGGTATCGCGACATGTCAGTGGTGTCGCAACATGGTGGTGTGTCACGACATGAAGATTCTTCTTTTGGATATTTCCTTTAGTCGACCACATTTCGCTATCATGACCTCTTTCTTTAAGTCACGACTTCACTTGTTAAGGTCTTATTTCTTATGAAAATTTGAATTTGGTGATATCGACTTAGAAATAGCTGACAGCTAAGCTTCCTATCGCGACTCAGATTTTTTGATTTGCGACTTCCAATTCTGCTTTATGAAATTTGGTTTCTTGATTTTTCTTTGAGATTTGCTTCTCTTGTATTTTCTGCGAAATTAAATTTGGGTGATCTCCAGCGTTCTGTATCTGAATCAGCATTTATGCTATGTCTGTTTCAGAAAAATGGATTAAAATCTAATGAGTTTAGATGTCAAATTCCCTGAACTAAGATTTTGCTTGTCCCCGACAAAGAAAAGAAAAAAATTGTTTGTCCTCAAAAAATAAAGCTTAAAATTTTAAGGACATTTTTCTAATTCATACCACGGTCTTTCTTGTTCCACCTTCCTAGCCCCAGAGCAAGAGATACCGATCATTTTAAATTTGGAGTTTCGATTCGAGAATAAGAAATGGTATACTTCTATCACAAATTTCTTGATGAACTAATGTATTTTAAGCAGTTTATTCAACAAAGTCTTTTTCTCTGTGTGTGTCTGAAGTCTTCAATCCTTTTCATTTTCATATTGAATTTAGTTAATCTGCAGGAGTTTTCTTGAACTGTTGATTGAGAGTCCCATAGGCTTGTTTTCATATTGATCTCTACCTAATCTGATGGATTGGTATTTAGGTCATTTTGGGGTGTTTGGAGCACAATGTTGGGCTTATGGGCATTGGATATTGGAAGGTAGTTATGATCTTTGGGTTCCACCTTTTCTATGTACTTGTTTGCTTGACTTTCTTGCACATTTCTTCTTTATGCTTGGCTGGTTCATCTTGATCTTGTTTTAAACATTTTGATTCTTTGGAATTTCAGATTTCCATATGCACTTTATTCAGGCAGGTCCTTTGTTCTTGAACTCTTTTGTTTGTTTTCTAGGTTGAGAATAGTAAATGTTTTGTCTTGGGTTTCTATAGTCTTGGGTTAGATAGTAACTCCCATACTAGTTAGTATTAGGGTACTAGGTGTTAAAACACCCCTCGAAGGCTTAATTGTTCGAGAAATGACCCGCAAGACAAAACTTATTCCCTTTTTCATTAATTTCTGCATCTTTACTTCTTCTCCTCATTCCTCGTAACATTTGGAAATATTTTCCCCTAAACTTGTTTCTTCCTTTATAGTAGACTTTTACGGCCCAGGCGGATAATTTGGGCTCTTTCTTTTGCAAGGTTATTACGAGGAAGGGAATTTAGGTTTTTCGATTCTTTGTTTATTGAAGAAATAGGAAGCGAGTGGCTCAAATTAGGAACTAGAGGTATACTTTAGCATATATTGAGCAGAGCTTAGAAAAGCTCAAATTACCAAGGATAGCCTCCATCACTTCTTGTTATTTATTTTTTACCTAGATTCGCCTCAATCAATAATCCTAACAAGTTACAGGACTCTGGACTCTTAATCCTGAATTTCCCCGGAAGATGTTCCTAATTCACTCAAAGTTTCATAAGTTTGTTGACCCAGTGTATTATTTCTTCCAAGACTTGTACTTATTCTTATCGCTTACATTGGCTGACCCAGTATTTTGTTATCAGCCGATAACCATTTTTCCAATTTTTGCAAACTAAACTGAATTTAAACAATGCAGTCAGCCATTCCTAATTTCCAGTTTACTAATCTACGCCCTTATTTTCCTGCAAATTTTGTTCTTGGGAAAGAACATAATTGTTTATTTGATCCTTGCACAGACAAGGCACTTATTCTTTTCATGCTAAACAGAAAATGACACAAACACAAAATTTAATATATCGATTCGTGAACTTCAAGAAACTAATTTATTTTGTAGAATTGATAAGAATTTTATTCAAATATCAAAACATTTGATATTGTATAATCTCTTTCCCTGCAAATAAGACTATATAACTAAATTGAGAAAAACTCTTTATTTCTTGATCTAAAACTCCGTATCTTCCCTCATTTGTAAGCTTCTACTTCATTTGGTTCACTAGACCTTGAGCTTGCTCCAAGAGTGATTCGACTGTTAAAAAGGTTGTCCAACAAATTGGCGCCCTTCCTTCCTTTTTCTTTGGAGCTTCTCGGGTTGATGGGTTCTAATTAACCCTTCTTCCAATTCCCTTCCCATCAACCGCTTTCTTGATTACACAGCGTTTTATGGAATAATGAATGGAAATTGTTTGTTTTCCGACTCCATTCATTCCATAAGCTCTGTGTTGGCAGTCTAGGAACTCTTCTTTTTCTCTCATTCTCCCTTCTCTTCATTCTCGTTGTTTATTTTTCCCTTGTTTTCCCATTCCTTTTATAGTGATTTTGTGTCTCTTAGGAACTACAAGGCTATTTATTCTTTCTTTAAATTTCCGAAGAATGAATTAAATGAAGTTCTCGGATTTACACATTCTTTGCTATTTCCAACAAAGGTTTTGGGAATTTGGGTGGGAATTTTGATCATTTTTCTTGGAGTTATTAAATTCCTTAGTTTCTTTGAAGCGAGTAGACGAATAATTCGTTTAATCAGGGCGTTGATTTATGTTTACGCATTAATAACTATTTATTTGATTACGAGATGAATGATGCGGCCCGAAGGTTTAAGATGAATTAGGCCCGACCTTGGGGAGTGGAGTGGATCGTTGGCTCGATTTATTTCCGTCGCCAGTTTTAAGCACTTTTAGTGATGATCTATTTTTTTAAGGAATCCTACTTTTAATGTTGGGACGCCCAAAATGAGAGGTTTAAAATCCCACTTTTATTGAATTTTGGATTATTTTGGTCGCAACTTCAAGATTTTTGTTGCAACCTGAAATGTGGTCACGACAGGGAATTTTTATGTCACAACTTTCTCTTTTCTTTCCTTCCTTTATTTTAGTCGTGACCTCAGTTTCACTGTTTTGACTTCCTTTTCTATTTTATTGTTTCCACATCCAGCATTCTTGGTTGCAACTTTTTGGATTAGTGTTGCGACCAGAAAAAATTTTAGGTCTTCCTAAACAATCAAATTCACAGCAATTTCAATTTATTCAAATCCAATCAAAACAACTACAACTCAATTCATCTTCATCTGTACAAATATTCAACAAATCATCCACTATGCATCACATTGAATTTAAGCACCTTAACAAGTAAAAATTCCCCAAACTTAAATCATGCCATATAAAGAAAAATTTAAAATCAGAAGAGTATCGCCCCTTTTTGTCTTTGATGCAGATTGGAAGCTTGATTGTAGATGCTCCACTTTTGCATCTTTCATTGTTATGAAACTCATAAAATATTTACCTACTTTTCGGTCCAAATATGAATCAAATTACACAAAGCAGTTAGAAATTTAAACATCAAAAAGAAAAATTTAGCAAGAACAACTTAAAACAAGGCGTGGATTGCGCACCCTATTTGCTCAATTTTAGTCTTTAAATTTGGACTTCTTTGTTGCTATTGTTCTGTTTCTTCAATTTTTTCTCATTAAGAACTAAGGGTTATTCTTCCAATTGCTTTCTCCCAAGGTAGTGCTTTAATCTCTGACCATTAACTGAATTCTCGTGATTCTTCAGTTTACAGTGTCTTTGCCCGGATATGTCTTGAGACTACTATATATGGGTCCCGCTCCGTTTGGATTTAAGCTTTCTGGAAAGAGTCTTGTGCAGGTTGAATAACGAGGACTTGATCTCCTGCCTTGAATTCCCTCCTCAAGATCGTTGATCATGCCATTTCTTTGTTTTATCTTCTTGGGTCGCTTCTTATCATATCTTCCATTCCTCGACTCTTCCGATTCCTAAGCTGGGTAGCCTCTCTTCTTTATGACCTTGAAATCAAAATTTAGCTTCTTGATGGCCCACATGGCTTTATATTCTAGCTCAAGAGGTAGATGACATGGTTTTTCAAAACCGGGCTGTATGGGACATTCCAATGGGAGTTTTAAAAGCAGTCCTGTATGCCAATCTCTTATGCTGGAACTTACAGTCTTTTCAAGAATTTTCTTTATCTCCTTGTTGGAAATTTCAGCTTGCCCATTTGTTTGAGGGTGATAAGCCAAGCTCATCATGTGTTTGATACCATATCTGCCCATGAGTTTGTCAAACACCTTATTTGCAAAATGGCTCCCTCCATCATTGATTATAGTTCTGGGTGTCCCAAATCTGCTGAGAATATTTCTTTGTAAAAATCACACAACTGTATTGGCATCATTCTTGGGACATGCTGCTGCCTCGACCCATTTTATTCACATAATCCAGCTAGAAATTTAATATTATATATTTCAAATGAAGAATTTGGAAAGGCCCGAAGCTAGGGAAATCAGATTTCCCCATACATGAACAATTGCACCACGGGGATACCTTGCGGGGGCATTTCATGCCTTTGCGATGTTTCCCATTCTTTGGCATTGATCACATAACTTCACCCCATTCAAAACGGTCCTTAAAAATGGTAGGCGGTAAAATCATTGGAGAATTTTGTGAAACATTTTATCTCCTGCAAAATGTCCTCCATATGGTGATGCATGACATTCTTGTAAAATCTTGCTTTGCTCACCTTCTGGTACACATCTCCTTATAATCATATCAGCTCCTCTTTTAAACAATAATGGGTCATCCCAGATGTAGTACCTGCTGTCAGTCCTTAGCTTTTTCTCTGCTGGTAGCTGAATTTTGGTGGCATAATTCCTGGTTAAGAAGTTCACAATGTCGACATACGAGGTGTTTGGAGTGGCGAATTTGGAATAGCTACTCGTCACGGAAATTTCTGCTATTTCTCTTTCTTCTTCTTATCACTGCGGAGTTTCTCCACTCTTGACCAGTGATCAGCCTTTATCACATTGTCACAACCTCCACTGTCTTTTATTTCTAAATCAAATTCACAATAATAATACCCACGATCAGTCTTAGCTTTGCTTCTTTCTTTGCCATTAGATGCTTGATTCTTGCATGATAAGTGTGTATAATAACATAGGATCCCAAATGTATGGCTAAAATTTTTCACATCACAAATCTTATCTTGACATTTCCTTTTGATAGTAGAATAGTTTTCCTGAGCTTCGTTGAAGGTTTTGCTAACATAGTATATGGCCTTGAACACTTTTTCATCTCTACATCGATATAGCTCCATTCTGAAATCGCATCCTTTTATGATTTCAAATTCTTTGTTCCAATGCGGTTTGCCATGATGGGAGCTTCAACTGGCTATGGATTTGGTTCTTCAAAGAATTCGCGAGGATTCATGAAACAGAACTTAGTATCCTTTTCTGGCAATGCATAGTGAATTACATGATTTTGAGAAATCTCGATAAATCTTACGTAAACTCCGGTATCTGAAAGAATTCCCTTGACTATAGTGGGTGGCATCAAATTTCTTATAATTGAAATTTTTTCTTGGTCTACCTCAAGCCCTGCTACATAAATCATGTGGCCCAAGACAATTCCTTCTGTAACCATAAAATGACATTTTTCCCAATTCAGAGCTAGATTCTTATCCTTGCACCTTTGAAGTACTGTCCCTAAGTTATGCAGGCATTGTTCATAACTGAATCCATACACTGTAAAATCATCCATGAAGATCTCCGCCTTCTTACCCTTCATCCCGGAAAATATAGACATCGCCATCTTTGGAAGGTACGGGAGCATTACATAAACCCGAATGGTATTCTCACAAAAGCAAAAGTACGAATGGGCATGTAAAGTGGTTTTCTCTGATCTCGGGTGCAATGGCAATTGGTTATATCAGGAGTATCCATCGAAGAAAACAAAGTAATGATTATCATAATCTATCAAACATCGATCAATGGCGAGAGGAAAATGATCCTTTCTTGTTCTTGTATTCGTTTTGTAGTCGATACCGCCCTCCATCCTGTCCACGAGTTCTTGTAGGAATCAATTCATTCTTTTCATTTGATCTGATTAATCCACCTTTCTTAGGAACCACATGTGCCCAGGCTCACCAGAACTTCTCGATGCTTATATATAAAACACGCATTTAATCATTTGAACTTAACTTTTGGCAAATTGCTTTTTATCAGGTTTTAGCCTCCTTTGATGCTCAATAGTAGTTTTTGCATTCTCATTCAGCAATATTTTGTTAATCTGCAAATGGAGGCGATACCCTTCGGATCCTCGATTGACCAAGCAATACTTCCCTTGTATTTTCTCAAAATTTTCAGCAACTGTGCTTGACGATTGATACGGTGATATGATGGTAGTTTTTCTATTTTGGTTCCACAAGAACTCATATTTTCAAATGTTTGGGCAATTCTTTCAATGTTAACCCATACGCACTAGTTTCACCTTGTGAGTTTTTACGTTTTAATTTGCATACTTCATCTCATTGTTTTCATTTATGCTTGAGGCGTTTCTTTGTAAAACAAATTTGAAGCGGTATTCACAATCAAGACTCTCGAATCTGAAATTCATCTCAATTTCATTGATAGAATGTTGAAGAATACAGTCAGAATTCAATTCAACATTGAGAAGACTATTGTTTTCTACAACCATACAACTTTCTGCATCTACATCAGGATGTTCCAAACCCCTATTAAGATTAAAGTGCATTGCTTCATTTCCCACCCTTAGTGTCAGTTCACCTTTTTTGTACATCTGCTCAGAGACAGCTACAGTTTCTTTAGAAAGGTCTTCCCTACTTGACAAAGACATGGGTATCTTCCTCCACATCTTCATGATAACAAAATCTACTGGAAGATGAACTGACAACCAGCAAATCATCTTCAAGAATGCATACAGTTTGTGCCATTGATCATCGGCCATTTGCGGTGTAATTAGGTTAGGGTAAGTTTCCCCAAACTAAGTCTTTACTGTGATAGAGGCATCAAATTTATCTTGTACAGAATCACATAAAGCCTTCTTGAATTCATATTTCCTATGGAGCGGGGAATGGTGGCGCGAGGTCCTTCGTTTCTTTGGGATCTTTTCTTTGGATAATTGCGCAGTAGCGGTCAAGTTCACTATTCCTCCTCAGCTATCTTCCTTTTCTTGCTCGGTATCTCATTGAAGTTTACATAAACTAGGCATTTGGTAGATTACACCTCTGCAAATGGGGATGTGGTGCCTAATGCTTGAAAATGTCGAATGCAAGCTGCTCTTCCTTTTTATCCCTACAGGCCTCTGCGGAGATAGCCTTTGTAGGTGTATAAGCTGGTACTCCTTCCTTCTGTTTCTGCTCATTACTTCTTTCAGGTTGTTCAGTCTGTGTGCTCTTCTCCCCTTCCTTTCCAGTCTCTTCTTGTTACTTTCAGTCTGCTTCTTTCCTTTCTTTGCGCCCATTTGTTGCTCACTTCTTTCCCACTTCTTAAATGAATTGCCATGCAGTTTTTTTTATTCTTTTAAGTGTCCTTGAGAGCGTACCCTTGCTACGATTTGGCATATTCGGGGCCCGGTTGCCTCTTTGTGTCTCGAGTTTTCAATGAGGCACTTGTATTCTTCTGAAACACTTGAGTGTCAGACTTGAAGCTTCCAAGTCAGATAGTTTCTATTCATGGAAGTGTATAAGTCTCTTGTTGTCCCCCATGAACTGTAGCATTTGTTCTTCAAATTGTTGAGTCCTCATTTGACCCTGATATTCATTTCTGCCTTCACCCCTATGACCTTGATGCCTTGGGCCCTGTAATGCCCCTCCACCATATGAGAAATTCTCATGGTTCCTCAGTGCTGGACTGTAATGTGTGGGCAGGTTAGGATTTGGCTTGAAATGGTAATTTCTTGGTTCATTCACATACTTAACCTCCTCAACACCATAAGAATCTTCCTCTGTTGGTACATCAATGCTTCTTCTCATTTGTTCTCTTTCCACTGCTCCTATTTCATGAAGCGATTAATGCGACTTCTTTCTTAATTTGTCCATCCACAGCCATGATGGCATCTAACTGCCTCCATGGTGTCATTTGCTCAGCTCCATGACCCCTTTTCCTCTGCTATTACCCCTTGAAAACTCAGATGGAGCTTTCATATTGCATTTGGCCAAGTCTTTTATTAGATCTCTAGCCTCATCAGCACTTTTTCTTTTGAATGCTCCACAGTAGAAGCATTAGTAATGCTTTGATGTATCATTTAAGCATGATACACTATATCCATCTGGTGTTTAAATCAAATTCCATGCATAGGGCACCTCTTGACAACCTTTTGAATCTCTCCCAGTGTATACTCGCTCTCATCTTCCCATTGTTAGAACACTATTATCTCTCTTCTCTCTACGAGGTGAGAGATAGGGGAAAAGATACACTTGGTAATGCTTCTACCGGCTCTTCCCAGTATCAAGTGAACCATATGGTAATGTGATTCATACAAAGTACATTTCCATATATCTCGTAATGAATGGAAGGAGATCTTGACTATCATACGGCCTCACACCATTCAGCTTCTGCTGTATTCCATCTGAAATCTACCCGGTGCTCATTTGGGTCTTGATTGGGGTGACTAGTGAAGCGTCTTCTTTCAAGTTGTTATCAAGGCTGGCTTTAGTTCGAAGTTATTGGCATCCGTTAGGTTGTACGATTCTGAATATTCTTCTTGAATAATAGGCCTCCAATCCTCCATTGTGTCGATGTCGGAGGCCTTCGTTGCTGTCCTCTGTTCCTCTGTGGTCATGTCTCATGCCATAGCTACGTTTTCTACTTTTGTCTTTCCAATTCGATGCTCTGAATCGGTCGAATCTGTTTCCTTTATGCATTAAAGTTTCTGAAAATAAAAACACTCGAGTTAATAGGATTAGTTAAACTAAAAAATATTTTCAACATGGCTTGTTAAAGATCAGTGGTTGGTGTAGCCACTGCTTGAAAAAACTATTTTTGTTCTTTTCTTTTATAAAATGTCCAAATTAGCATTTCCATCTTTTGTTAGAATATTGATCTATTTAATTCTTTCAATCCCCTGCAACGGCGCCATAAAAACTTGTTTGCCTTTTTCTATATAGACTAAAAACCCCTCAAATTAACATAATTATAAGAGCCTTACACTTCTCTTGCATCTATGTCACTTTTGATAAATTTGCTTGATAAAATAACTTTTTCTTAATGTTCATGATTTAAAAGCCGAGGTCAAGTCTATGACCTTTGCAAATTCTACGGAGTCTCTAGTAATGCAAATGCGAGATATAGTCAGTATCATTCCCACAGAGGTTGGCAGAATTAGAATCAACTACCCAACTACTAAATTTCCATTACTATTTAGACTAAGGCAGCATAGTGAAGGTTTATCTAAACTACAGAAAAAAAAAATAAAGATCTTAGACTATTGAATATTATCAAACTAAGATAAAATAAAAGTAAATGAATAAATAAATTGCAACTATAAGAATGGATTGAATCGGTTTCTGTGAGAAGCTTGAAAACTATCAGATACAATGAAGCAGTCAATTCCGGTACTTAGCCACATTGCTCTGTTCTATGTATGGATCTAGTTTTATTAAGATTTCTCATTGTAGGAATTCGTTCTCCGTATTCACGGTTGGATATTGCTTCTCTCGAAGACAAGAATCAAACCTGACTACACAGTAATTTAAATTCTCTTGCAAGATCTGGGTATTTTTCTTTTTCAATACTTCACACCCATTTCATGTTGACAGCAGACCTTTTGCATTTCCTTCTCAGGATTTTTGCAAAGTTTCTACCACTTAATTGGTGGCTCTGACCTCCCGGATCACGTGGGTTTGTCCCTTTCCCTTGATCAGATCTTAGCTAACACGGGGATAGGAACTTACCTTTAGATTAAAGGTGAACTCTTTGATTATTTATATTGTTAAATACACCCTCGACTTCAATTACGGCGAATGGGGATTTATCGGAAATAGAACTCTCGAGCTCGTGGGTTAAATCAATGGTAGTCGAGCATACCCGGAAAAGATTTTCGGCTCTGGGAATCCCTAAATCTCCCATGCCACATAAGTATCCCAATCAGAGCAAGATAAATTCATACTTGGTGATGATTGCTCTTGTGGGAACTTATCATTAAAACGACACAATTAAGTAAAGCCAGAACCCCAGTGTTCTCCATCATTGTCTGACATGGCAGATGTAGATCAAATCCGGCCGAGAGGCGTAGCGATTGTATTGCGAATTAAGGAAGTAGAGCCTGCCGTCCACATTGCAACCCTTTATTAATTGCAATAAGCGAGAAGAAATAGATTACAGAAATTTGTCTAGATTTCATAAATTTTCAATTAGTAATTCTAGAAAAATAACGAAATAAAATAAATCCCGGCTCTACTTTCGTCTATGGTTGCAAATTCAATACCAGAAAAGAAATAAACTAAAATAAAAATAAAGAAAATAAAAAAAAATATATATACTCTAAACTATACACTGAGCTCCTCTCCTTTCCCCTTTTTCTGGGTTGTGAAGATGAAAACTACTTTACTCTTCTAACATGGTCTATTTAGGCAGGTAAAAGGAGTGGCGAATCCCGAAAAGTTCGGGTGGAATTCCGAAGAAAAGCCAGCTCCTTTGTCTATGTAGCGACCTCAAGTTGATGTCGCGCGACGCTGGGTTTCTCTTCTTTATCGGTTCGATCAGCGACCGTTTGTATTTGCGACCAATTTCTTGTATTTGCTTGGATCAATTGTCGCGACCTCGTTTGTAGTCGTGACTTCATTTGCTCAATATTTCTCCAGAGTTGATGTCGCGACATGTTTCATGTCGCGACATCGTTAATCTTCTCTTCTTACGGCCACGAGTTCGCGACAGCAGTTTTAGTTGCGACCACCTTTACACATTTGTAGGATGACTTCATGTTGTGACTTTCTTTTCTTGAGCCGCGATTGTATTGGTGGTCATACGCTTTCCAGCGGTTTCAATTTGTATCGCGACCTCAAGGTGATGTCACGACCTCTTTTGCTGACCATTTCTTCTCTTCTGGTCATGACCTCAAGTTGATGCCGCGACTTCAAATTCTTTTGCTTAGCTCTTCTTCAGGTCACGACATAAATGAGTGGTCGCGACATCATTTGCGGTCTTTGATCATTAAATGGTCGCAACTTCAGTTTCTTGTTAAGACCTTGTTTGACTTCTTTCTAGGTTGCGACCTCCTTTTCTGTTCTTAAACTCTTAATGTGGTTGCAACGTCACTTTTTCTGTTGAGACTCCAGTTCCTGTTTTTATGTCGCGACCTGAACAGCATGTCACGACCTCAGATGGAGCCTTTCATTAAAAACTAGTTGACCAGTTCTACAAAGACCTCTCTTGTAGCTTTTATTGGCGGATCCGTCGCTTAACATCGGAGTGATATCGCGACCTCGGTTATGTCGATTGAATTGTCGTAACATCGAGGAGTGGTATCCAGCGACATGAATTCTTCTTGGATATTTCCTTTAGTCTCGACCACATTTCCTTTGTCGCAACCTCTTTCTTTAAGTCACGACTTCACTTGTTAAGGTCTTTTATTTCTTCCTTAAAGCTGAATTTGGTGATGTCGTGACTTAGAAATAACTTTTGATTTTTGCTGAGATTTTAGCTTCTGCTGTATTTTTCTGCGAAATTAAATTTGAGTCAAATATCCACATTTCTGCATACAAATCAACATTTATTTTATGTCACAGCTCAGAAAAATGGATTAAAAATCTAATGAGTTTTGGGCTCATCCAAACAAGCAGATTTCTCCTGGCACTATAAATTTACCTCCCAGCACACCATATTCCTTTTTCGGGACAAATGGAGTGCAATAAACTACTTGTAAAATCTGACTCTCTTTAAGATTTGATTGTTTTTCTTTTCCAATACTTCACAACCATTTCTTAGGACTGAAGAATTCTTGCCCCCATAGATAGGAAAATCTGACATCTCAGTATGGTGGTATCTCGTCCTTCAAGTCTAATAAAATTTTCTATCTCATTGATTATATCTTTGCTAACACGGGATCAAGATCCTTTCATCCGACTAAGAATCCTCTTATCAACTAAATTGATACATCATCTAATTAATCCCTCACACCATGGTAAATTAGTGATCTATCAAAGTAATTTTGAAGTTCGTTGGTTCGAGATATTAGTCTAACATACACACTGAGTTCTAAGCTCTTTACTCTGGGAATCTCCATCTACTGTGTCCTTAGGGGCCTCTGGAAATCAAGCAAAGAATCTGACTCTTTTTTGGGTATAAGCTACTAATATTCCGAATAGTTCATTATATGAACAATACCAATTATATAAATTTAGTTTTAAACCCCTGAAATAAGCTGAAAAGCTATAATTTGAATGTCCGACAATTAATCCCCCTCTAGAGGGTGTTTAATGTTTCCATTATTGGATTCCAATCGCTGTCATCAATCTTGAAGCAAAAAGTAAGTAAATGAAGAAAGAAATCAAGAGACAAGGAGTAGGAGAAAAAAATCAGATTTTACTTCAATCCTTATGCGAGCGATAAATCTAAATCTCTATTATACGGCACAAATCTCTTCCAATAGAAATAAAAATGCATAAAGCTACTCTGAATCTATTAAAATAAAAATGCGCAAACTAACAAGAAAATAGGCAGATTTAGAGAGAAAACCCATGAGAGAGAAAAAATCCAGTTTCGGCTTCAATCTTTGTACGAACATTGGTAAATGCGAATCTACGTATACAACATCGAAATCTCTCAATACAAAGAAAATGCACTTCAAAAATTACTCTAGTCTGCAAAAAAAATCAAAATATGTAGAAAAATGGAAAAATGGGCAGTTTAGAGAGAGAAACCCCATGAGAGAGGTTCTCAAATCTTCAGATTTGCCCTCTTTACCTAAAAAGCAGTATATATATGGTCTTAGGGTGAAATAGGCCGAAATAGGCTAAAATATCAATTTTCGGCCTTTTTGATTTTCTCTGGCGTTTTTAGTCGCGACCTGACAAGTTGGTCATTACGGTTTTTAGCATGACGAGTTTCTGATCCTGGTTTTTGGTGCGACCAAGTTTCACAGTCGAGTAGCCGAAGCATTTGGTCAGACGGTTTAGTTAACAACTTGTTTTTCTTCTCCAACTTGTCGGGGGCATAACTTCTTCGTTTTAACTTGGATTTGGGCGTGTGAGTACTCGTTGGAAAGATCTTTGAATGTAGAATGCAAACATGAGGAAATTTGAACCATTCAATGTTCCAGATGGTACAAAAAAATTTATCTTCCCAGTGGCGCGTTGTGAGACTCTGGGTTGACTCTTCTTTTGGAAATATATTGCTCATTTGTTGTCAAATCACTTACTTTTCATCAATAATCCTACAAAATTAAGTTTAGAGGAAATTTTATGAGTTTTACATGAATATGGATACAAAATGCACAAAATAGCATGTGAAATGAACTCAAAACATAGATGAGTTTTGCACTCATCAATACCACTTAAGTGTAGTGACCCTAGAGCCCGACCCGACCCGGTTGGCGAATCCAAACCGAAACTCAGGGACGCCCAGCCGAAGCCATTAATCAAATCCGTTTATCAAACAACTTTCATTAACATAAGCGTTTTCGTTCTCAAATATATGCGGAAGCGATTTCAATTTGGGGCAAGCCCATAAACATTTACAAATTCAATACAATTCCTTTACAAAATGTGCATTTAACCAAATATGGAATTTTATGCAGTTTACAACATAATATCCAAAATCGTATTTAGATATAGGTACAAAAATAATTTCGGAGTTAAAATCCTTTTGTTTACAAAACAATGTCATGCTAAAAAATGATGAAGATGCATGTGACGGAGCATACTCCGTGAACTTTCTGAATGACTCTGAGCTCCTTGAACTTGGGTCTGCTTTCAATCACTGTCTATCGCTCGGTACCTGATTAGTGCCTAAAAAGTGCTATTTTGAGTCCTATTTAAGATAGGTTTTGAGTGCTTTTGCGCACTAATCATATCGTTAAATAATTGATGTGTGCGAGTCCACTTAGGTACCACTTGATTCCATTTCGAGTTTGTTTTGAAGGTAAGTTTGCGGGTTTTGCGTGCCTCGACCAATTAGTTCAAGTTTGATGTCGAATGCTGTCTTTGAATGCAGGGATTTACAATTTTTCATCATTCAAAATGAAGAATTGTGAAGTGGTTGAAGAAAGGAGGATCTGTTAGCCAAATAGACGAGGAGCAAACCGAGAGTTTTATTTATGATTGCGAAAATTTATTCAGGATGCGAAAATTTATGATCATGGCGAGGATTTAGCAATCCTAGCGGGTACCGCTATGTGAAAAAAATTTAAGCTAGGCTAAGCGAAATTTCGCTAGCTAAGCGAGGAATTCTTGTTCTAGCGAAATTTCTACGATTTTCTTGTCTCCTGAGAGATTTCGGCTGAGCTGTGAGGATTTCTCTGTATAGCGAGGAATTTTAGCTATACTAGCGAAATTTGCTGCATAGCGAAAATGGCTGCCCTGTGTTTTTGATATTTTTGATTCCAAACGACCACGTTTTGATCAATTACCATTTTATCCTTAATGTAATCTCTTATTTTAGGCATTTTTGTCATTTCACACATTAGGGTTGGCTATATAAGCCCCTCGACTGTAACAAGGTAACTTTCCATTAATACAGTTTCCTTGACTTTTCATTTAGGTTTACTTGCTCTCTTCTCTCTCTTCTTTCTCTCATTTTCTCATTTGCCAGGCACACAGCGGGGATGACAGCTCGAGGATGCTTAACTAAGCCTCATAGATTTGAAAGGAGGGTTGCTAGCTTAGTTTTGGTACATTGCTGATTTGTGTCACTCATGCTTTGAATGCTACCAGTGCAACATTTATGGTTCCTAACTTTCCAAACTAGGGTTTAATGCCATTTAATGCTCTTTTTAGTCAATACTTGTCATACTTTAGGGTTCGATTGCATTCTTGGTAGATGCAGCGATATCTTTAGATGTCATTCTGAGCCATTAAAAGAGGTTAAATGCCCAAGGTTTCAGCCCAAATGGACTTTGAATGCTTAGTATTTGGTTTGACTCAAATAGGAGTGGTTCTAGGGTTAGGTTTTATAGCTAAACAAAGATGGTTTTGGCTTTGACTATATGTCATTTGCCCAATGGAAATACCAGGGTTGTTTTAATACCCGTGTTATCAAGTGGTGACGAGCCTTCAAAGTTACCATTTCACACTTCACATTAAGCCATTACAGGTTAGTCGATGAACAAACAAAGCCTCCTTTGTTTTTTAACTAAATCCACAAATCCAAACAAAAGCCCTCACCATTTTGAACAACGATGCAAATCATTCGGTAGGATGAAAACCCATCCGTGTTCGACCACTGAGGCCAAGTATCTTACTTGTTATTTCTGCAATGATGGGAGGAAATTTATAGGAAACAAAATATTGGTGATTAGATCACCCCTGGTAGCACGAATCAAATGGCGTCGTTCTTAGGGATGGTGTAAACTTCGATATGATGAGTTGATGTGTACTTGTAATCCACATTACAAGTGTTGGTGACCTTCGGTCCTTTTTGAATTAAGTGTGCGAGGCTACGAGTTTTCTTCACTTGGCGATTCTTGCCACCGGTTTGTTTACGGTAAGTTTTGTTCTAACAACGACCTTTCTTTGTCAAGCTTTGTATGTGTTCTTTGTTTTATTTCATTTTTTGTGCTTGGTGTTTTTATGCGACAACTGGGATAGAGGATATCGAGGTAGATTGCAAAGAGTGAGTGCACCGAGTTGAACAAGGTTGTGAAATCCGGTGTGCCCCACCGGTGACCAAAATGGATCCTCTACGAGGAGCAATGAGTCAACAAGCACCCCTATGAATCCGACAACATATATAGGTCGATGAGGGATCACATACACCCTCCACAGAGTTAGTGCTCCTTCTGCATCATACCTCCGTTTGAGGATGTGATGAGACCCTACCTAGTGCCCTGCTCCCCACGTTCCATGGAATAGAATGAGAATCCTTGTCTCATGTCAGGGATTCGGGAAGTATGCGCAACTTTTAAGGAAGGAGTGTCAGGCATGGATTTGCTCAGTGGCTTGTTCCCACGACGAAAGATAAGGCAAAAAATGGCTCAATTCATTGAGGCTAAGGGCAGAATTAGAGTTGGGCCGAACTCCAGCGAGTTTTTGAAGAAATTCTTGGTACAACAAAGACAATGAGTTTGAAGAGATAGATCTACACTACTTAGCCTTGTATTAGAAGTTTATCGGTGTTGGGAAGATTTATGGAGACCATCAATGCATGCCCACCTGATGGTTTTGATACATGGATGCTAGTGAATCATTTTTATGATGGTATGTCTCCAGCCGTGAAGCAATTGCTGGAAACCATGTGTGGAGGTGACTTTTTGAGCAAATACCCAGATGAGGCCATGGACTTTTTTGAACTATGTGGTAGAGACACTTTCAAAGGCATGGATGAAGCGAGATCGAGGAAGCTAGAAAGATCGAGGACTTGAACCACCGGAGAGGCGTTATGCACTTTCGAGAGACACGAGAGATGAAAGCAAAACCCCGACCACTTTGACTCTCGAAGGTTGGAAGTGAATGAGAAGCCGGCCACGAAATACGGCGATGTAGGAGTTACGCATCTAAATCCATCTTGTTTTTGGTATCGGGCGAATAGTCATCTAGGGAACCTTTATCAAGAGCATGCCCGTACCTGAATCAAAATAAGCCACCCACAAATGCTCCGTATGGCAACTTTTTATAACCACCCAATTGGGAGAAATCATCCAAACTTGTCATGGAAGCCAAAACCCCCTGCATATATTCCTACGAGGCTGCTGATGGTTGGCTCCACTTCAACCTGGCTTAATGACCGCCTCCACCTTCTTCTCTGTTGGCGACAATCCTGAATTTAAGTAAAATTAGGTAGGCAACGTTTGTAGAAACGAGAAAGTGTTGAATGTGCGAGACTAATCGAGAAAATTAGACGGTCGAAAACTCACTCCAGGGGCTGGACGGTGTGCACTGAGATTTCGAGGTTGTGCGACCGGCGGCAAGGTTACGAGGAGAATTTCCTTCCCGATCCACGGCCCGACATCGAGGAAGGGAATGCGTAAATAGGCTCGACCCGATGATCGAATGTAAGGGTGATGGAAGTCGAGCGGTGGTGACATTAAAGTGGTAAAGAACTGAGACCCGACCAGTCCCGACTCTAGTCAAGTCGGCCCCAGTAGGTAACATCTGAAGACGGTCGACAAATAGGGAAAGAGGTGAAGACCGATTATACCCTCCATTCCCACGAGGCTCTCAGAAAAAAGAAAATTCCGTTAATGACGGAAATGCTAGAGGTTTTACGGCAAGTGAGATTCAGCATTCCTCTCCTTGACATGATCGAACAAGTCCCCACCTGTAAAATTTTTGAAGGACTTATGCACCGGTGAAAAGAAGGTCTCAATATAAATAAAAGGCCTTTTTGGTGACAGTGAGTGCTATCATTGAGTCTGTCTCAGTGAAATATAAAGACAGGGATGTCACATAATCTCGGTTAATATTGGAGGCATTAGTGTGGAGAAAGCCTTTATTAGACTTGGGAGCTAGTGCAGACCTTTTGCCGTATTCCATGTCTGAAGCAGCTGGGTTTGGGTGAGAAGCGAAATCCGATCCATCACCTTTGTCACTGGCCAGGTAGGTCTATTAAAATACCGAAGGGGACCACAGGGATGTTTTAATACAAGTGGGCCAGATTTACTATCCGATGAATTTTGTCGTACTTGACACGAGCAGTTCACGGTAGACGATCATGTGCTCATCATATTAGGAGGCCATTCTTGATTTACTTGAATGCCATAATAAAGCTGCCGGAATGGGATTTATACGACTCACGTTTGGGAATATGACCTTAGAACTCAATATCTTTCATTTGAGTAAAAAGGCATATGCACTCGGAAAATAGTGTGAAGAGTGCGTATAATCGATGCAATTCTTGAAGGAAACAGGCTAATGAAGCGACGATGCAAGATGTATTAACCCGGAGAGTTATCTGAATGCCTCGGAAGCGAGAAGAACCTCAATGCATGAGCTTAGAGCGAAGTCTTGGAGAAAAATAGAAGTTTCTACCTCTACATTGGTGATGAACTGAAGGAACCTCAGCGGTTAGAGCTCAGACCTCTCCCGAGTTGAGTTAAAGTATGCATTCTGGAAGAATGGGCGATGCCGGTTGTGATTTCATCACTTGTTGACCCTTCACATGAGCCTGACTCTTGCACCTTCTCAAAGGAACAAGCAAGCATTGGGGTGGAAAATTTCGATTTAAAGGCATAAACCCGTCGATCACTGTCGCATTTACACAGAAGAGAGTCTAAAGTACATTGAGGCGACCCACCGGCGGAGGTTGAACCCCACTTGCGAGTAGTTCGCGTTGAGTCCCCCAAAATTGCTCGACGGTATCATTTACCCCATTTCGATGCTTGCCAGGTAAGCCCAACCAGTGGTGCCCGAGTGGGGTGTGTGTGAAAAATGAAAGGGTGAAGGTTGTCTACGACTTACTACGAATTGGAAATTATGCGCTAATTATAGGAGGAGACTTAATGAGGTAGCAGAAAAGAAAGATCACTTCAGATTTGCCATTCATCGATCGGCTCAGCAGGAAGAAGTTTACGGACATCCATTCTATTGCTTTTGGATGGTTGTCGAGATACTTTCGGATAGAGATTGCAGGAAGGATCGAAAAGACCACCTTTACTTGTCCATTTGGCACCTATCTTGTCTGAGGAGGATGCCTTTTGGCACTGCAGCAGCTCCATTCACTACAGGAGATGTATGCTTAGCATGTTCGGTGATATGGTGGAGGCGTATATTAAGGAATGTACATGGATGATATCAGGTATATGGAGCGATTTTGAAGAATGTTTGACTAATGCGGAAGTCATCTGAGAGGTGCATAGAGAAGAACTGGTGCTGGGAGAAGTGCCATTTTATGGTTAACGAGGTGTCTTGGGGCACATTATATCTAAGCGAGGGAATAGAGAGTTGACAAGGCGAAATTAAACTTATCTCAGTGCCATCTCAGCCAAATGTAAAAAGCAGTTAGGCAATTCCTTGGTCATGCGGGCTTCTGAGAAGATTCATGGAGACTTCTCAAAGATTGCTAAACCCCTCTGACTCCCTAGAAAGATGCCTAAATTTGTTTAGGCCAGAATGCAGGGAGAGCTTTGAGGAGGCGAAATCCTGTTGTACTTGCACCAATTATCTGAGCACCTAATTGGCGGGTTTGCCTTTTGAGGTGATGTGTGATGCCAGCGATCTTGCTATTGAGGCGATTGCTTGGCGAAGAGAAGATGGAAAACCTCATGTAGTCTACTATCTGAAACAAAACCTTGAATGAAGCACAAAGGAACTATACCACTACAGAGAAGGAATTGTTGGCAGTGGTCTACGCATTAGACAAATTTCGAGCATACTTGGTTGGGTCCGATATAGTCATTTTTACAGATCATTCCGCTTTGAAATATCTCTTGACCAAGCAAAATGCCAAAGCGAGACTCATTCGATGGGTTCTTTTGTGAAAATTTAACACCATAATTAAAGACAAAAGGGTAGAGAGAATGTGGTATGAGACCATCTTTCTAGGTTAACAATAGCCCATGACACTCACTTAGTCCACCATCGATGATGAATTTCTTGAAAGGTCCTCGTACGGCTAAAAGCTCGCGGGTATGCTCCATTGCCCGATTTCTCGCCTTGAGAAATCCCATCGATTGGAAAGAAACGGGGATAGGAAGTATTTCTTTGCAAAATCCATTCTATTATTGGGAAGAGCCCTTCTTGTTTAAATCGCATGCGGATCGGATAATCGGAAGTGTATGCACGGGGAAGAACAACGGGGGTGGCCTTTGCCGAGTGCACAATGGTGGTCACTTTGCTTCCCAGAGGCGATGAAGGTCTTTGCGATCACGGTTTCTCTGGCCTTCCTTGTTTAAGAAGCACACCAGATGTGCGTGAGTGTGATAGATGCAGGCTTCGGGAAGTTGTCTTGCCGTCATATGATGTCCTTGAACCCAATTTTAGTAGTCGAGCTATTTGATGTTTGGGGCATCGATTTCATGGGACCTTTCCCCACATCTTATGGTCATACATACATTTTGGTGGGACTTTGGGAGTGGACTATGTTTCCAAGTGGGTTGAAGCAATCCCCTGCAAAACCAATGACCACAGGGTGGTGCTTAAATTCTTGAAAGCAAACATCTTTTCTAGGTTCGGGGTACCAAAAGCCATTATTAAGCGATGGAGTTCACATTTACGCAGCAAACCTTTTGAAAACCTCATGGCTAAATATGGTGTGAAACACCAGTGGCCACCCCTTACCATCCTCGAACAAGTGGCCCGAGTAGAACTTGCTTAAAGCGGGAGATTAAGACCATTCTAATGAAGATTAGGTAAACACCCCGACAGAAAGAAGCCCGGTCCATTAAAGCTATGATTATTTGTGGGCCTGCAGGCAGCTTTGAAGACCAATCCTTGGGATGTCCCTTATAGGTTAGTCTATGGTAAGGCATGTCACCTTCCAGTGGAGATCGAATACAAGGCATGGTGGGCGATGGTGAACATGGATCTAAGTAGGAAGTGGGTCAGAGATTCCTTGATCTCGATGAGTTGGAAGAAATCTGAGATGATGCCTATATTTGAATTCGAAGGTGCAAAGGAAAATCAAAAAAATGGCATGATCGAATGATGGCGAGAATTTCAACAAGGGGGACGAGTCCTCTGTATGACTCAAACTCCATCTTATTCCAGGCGAGCTCAAGTCGCGATGGGCGGGTCCATTCATAGTTGTGGCGTACGATGGTTCGGTGGACGTACTCGATCAAATGATAATAGGGTGATAAAAGTCGATGAATGAGGATAAGAACCACATGTTGTCGCGACGGGCCGTGAGGAGATGAAATTCTCTTTACGGACCTCCACGAATCCCACGGTCCACACGCGTCTTGGGTGGGCTGGCGCTGATCCCAGAATCCACTGATCTCATTGTTTAGTTTTGATTAAATTTCTTTTTGTTTAAAATTGTTGGTAGAAATCGGAGTTTGGCATTTGATTTCACTTTTTGTTGTCATTTCTTGATAACACCCGACAAACAGGAATACTTTTCCGACCACCATGTTAGAGGAGAATTACGGTCCCATCCTTTAGGTTTTGCATTCCCATGCTAAACCAGTTAGAAGTAATTTTCATATTTTTGGAATTTAGTTTCTTGGTTATACAAATCTACGATGTGAGTCGTTTTTCTTTAACTTTTTAATAGATTTTTGTGTTGTCATTTTGTGTTTCAGCTCTTGCCTTTAGTTGAAAAATTGAAGCCCTGTATGTTACCTTAATGTTAGAACATTTCTATGCATGATTTAGTTTTCGGTCAATTGAGATTTCAGCATATTCAGCCTTGAACATTCCCCCTTTAGCTAATTCACACATTGCACACCAGGTTGTACCAATAGGTTGAGAAATTTATTTACCTCTTTCCATTTATGCGAGAGCCGACCTTAGACTGTTGGCTTGACCCATAATAGGTTTATGTTACCCATGTATAGAGAGCCCGATATGAGTCTCCCAAATGAAAAAGAAAAGAAAAGCAAAAAGAAAAAGAAAAGAAAAAGAAAATAAAAGTCGTGACGCTTTGCCTTGAAACAGAACACGGTCAGAAGTATATAAGCGAAAGCCTTTAAAGCCCGATGCCCTAAACTTTGGTGGTTGAGTCATCGACTTGGTGTTAAACTACGGGTGGATGGGTAGAGTTTAGCGTGTTGTAGGTGCCAATTCTCGAGTCATTCGAGTCCCAGGGGTGAAACTGAAGAGTTTGTGGTCAGTGATCCTTTTGGCTTGATGCTAAACTGTAATTTGTTGGGGTCATCGGTGGACCCTCGTTATCGGACTTTGGTGAAGTCAAGTTTTAGCATTGCACCACAATGTGACCAAATAAAGAAATAAAATTAGCTAGTCCTATTTAAGTTGGTCGACAGTTTAAGGCCATGACGTGCTAGGTTGGGGAGAATAGCTGCGATTTATTGGCTCAAGTTTGGTTGCCAAGACAATTAGATGTTGGTGGAAGTTCGGGGTTGACTTCTTGGAACCCGATCTTGCCCTCAAACTTGTTCTTGCATGGTCTTTGTTCTTTCATGTCGGTTTTCGTCCAGGGTCTAAATTGTTCATACTAAAGGTAAAGCTTACATGTACACACACTTTTTGAACAATATACACTTTATGTAAAAGCACAGCATACATACCTTTATTGTTTTTTAGCATTTGCTAAGGACTAGCAGCATTAATCGGTTAGAGTGTGATTAGTGCCAAAAGGGCTATTTTGAGTCCTAGCCCCAAGATAGGTTTTGAGTGCTTTGCGCACCTAATCCTTATGAATTAAACCAATTGATGTGTGCAGGTCCACTTAGTACTGTGATTCCATTTCGAGGTTTGTTTTGAGGTAGGTTTGCGGGTTTGCGTGCGCTTTCGGTAATTAGTTCAAGTTTAGTGTAGGAATGTGTTGAATCTTTGGGGATTTACAATTTTCATCATTCAAAAATGAAAGGAGCTGTGAAGTGGATTTGAAGAAAGGGATGCAGTAGCCAAATAGGGAAGCGAGGCTTGAGCCGAGTTTTCGCTATGTGAAAATTTACTTCAAACTAAGCGAATTCTTTATCGCGAAAATCGCTATACTAATGTTGTATTTTGATTCAAACGTACGTTTGTTCAAATTCCATTTATCCTTAATGTAATCTCTTATTTTAGGCATTTTGTCATTTCACATTAGGGTTATTCATATAAGCCCGCGCTGTAACCAAGGTAACTTTTCCATTATCTGGAGTTTCATGGCTTTTCATTTTAAACACTTTGCTCCTCTTCTCTCTCTTCTTTCTCTCATTTTCTGGTATAAACACCCTTGAGGATGACAACTCAAGGGATGCTTGCATTAACCTCATAAGCACTGGAAGGAGGGTGCTAGCTTGGTTTGGGGTTGTTCAAGGTTGTCCTCATACTTTGAATCTTCTGGTGCAGCATTTTGGTTCCTAACTCCAAACTAGGGTTTAATGCCATTTAATGTCTTTCTTTTAATTCGATACTTGTCATACTTTAGGGTTCGATGCATTCTTAATGGACCGTGCAGCATTATCCTTTAGATGTCATTCACGAGCCATTAAAAAAGAGGTTAAATGCTAGGGTTTCAGCCCGAATGGGACTTTGAATGCTTAGTATTTGGTTTATTTCGAATAAGTGGTTCTAGGGTTCGTTTTATAGCTAAACAAAGATCCGGTTTTAGCTGACTATATGTCATTGCCTGTCTGAGGAAATACCGAGGACATTTTAAGCGCCCCCATGTTATCAATTTAGTGACTGACCTTGAAGTTACCATTTCACACTTCACATTAAGCCATTGCAGTTAGTGAGTGAACAAACGGCCTCCATTGTTTTTTAACCAAATCCCTGAAAATCGAACAAAGCCTACTTCATTTTCAACTTGATGCAAATCATTAGGTAGGTTAACCCATCCCACTATGTTAGGCCACTGAAGCGACATCTTTGCGATGGCTTGACTACGTCGAGTAGAGGAACATAGGAAACAAAATATTGTTGATTCGATCACCTGCAGTAGCGCGAGATCGGTGCACAACGCATTGATAAAACAATCGCTATGCATTTTCATGCTTAGTGGTTCTATGCGAAAGTTCTCTATTCCATTTACCCGGTTCAATACAGATCATGCATGACTTACGGTGAGAATCGATTGGTGAATTCATTTTGGATTTGGGTTTTTGTAAAAGCGTTGAGTTATGACTAGTTGAAAACCGAAAATAAAATAAATTAAAATGTAAAAGAGATTCTCTTGAAGTATCAGGACACTGGGCATGGGCTCTTAGGGCAATTGAGGGTTTATCGGGTCTTTTCCTCGCATTGGAGAGGATGACCTATAGTCATCTCCCGAACCGGTTCTTCATTTAGCTATAAAAATTGACCCAAAACAACTATCCTTTGGAAATGGTATTCACTGAGCATTAATGAAAAGCTCCAGGCAATTAAAAACGATATCTCCTTCGCACCTTCCAATGACTAATAAAAGACAACTAATAGAATCTAAGTGGATCTATGATAAGCATCCAGACACTAAGATTATCAAATATGGATCATTCAAGGTGCATCGAAGGGATCTAAACCTAGAGTTCAAAGGAAACACATAAATGTCAGTGAGTACCTGCGTGAAAACCATGAAACCATTCAACTTGCCTTTGATCCTTTACCCAGTGGCCTTCCTCTTCAAGGAGAAAGAGGTTCTAGCCACTCATCCTCTGAGTTATCATCCCCAGAGAGTGTTTGGCTGGTGAGAAAATGAGAGAAAGTGAGGGAAAATGAAAATGAGCGGGAACTACTAAAAGCTTCCCTTCCAAAAATTTTATTAATGAAGAAGAGTTGTGTACAATGTCTTGTCTCGGGGCTTTTATAGCCAAACCTTAATACAAATTACCAAAATATAAAAAACAAACACTATTATAAGGGGACTATTTGGGAAGAACCAAATTCGGAGTCAAAAAGTCAACAAAAGCGACATAAAATTCGCGACCCTATAAGAAATTTCGCGGGGGTTCTGAATATTCACGAGAAATTACCCAGGTGTGCAATCTTCATTTTACCTGACTTCTCTTCTTCTAGTTACGTCTGCCGGTTTTGAGTTCAACTTGAATTCGCCGATTGAACTAACTTCGATAACTGACATCAATAACCCGAAAACTATAAAATTTGCCATAAAATGTGATTAGTAGTATAGCTAGGTCCTTGACATGTCAATCGAGTTAATTAGGCTGGTGTACGCCAAAAGTGCTCAAAACCATAATAGCGGTCTGAAATAGCACTTTTTGGAGTGGTAATTAGACCCACGGACGGGACGCGGACCACTAAATCCATTTATTTGTAAAACACATTTCATATACTCAATTTCGATAGAATATTTAATATCCATTTAATCATATTTATATATGTGAATATGATATCACTACTATTTCACATTCATTACTATAAGAAGTATGCAATATATCTTTTCAAAGGGCTCATGCTATACTTTAGTCTGATATTTATACAAGCGGCATTTTCATGCCCTTTCCAAATCATTTACAAAATATTTGTCAGAGTTCACCTCCTATCTTTCAAAATCCACCATGTAAAGTACATTCTAAAAAAAATTGAATTTATAATCTTCTTATGAAGATATTTACATTTTTTGATTTCAATACAAAGTAGTCACATGATATCATGGAATGGGGTAGCCAGCCATGAGGCCAGACATTTGCTTATACTCACGCACGATTTGACGATGACTCTAGGCTCTGTGATTTTCAGTCCTACCACTATCTACTCAGAATACTGTACGCGTGGAAAGCCGGCGCGCTGGCATTTCATGCTTAGTTGTTCTTTACCTTTATATTATTCTCATTCAAACAATCCATACATATATATACCTGACAATTAACTTTTTACTATATGCATCAGCAATCATCTCAAAAACATTCACCATATTTTTTTCAAACAACCTTTTAACATACTACTCATATGATCCAAGCAATATTTATAAATATACCATTTTATGGTAGTTTAACATACTTTCATTTTGTCTCAAATATAGAAATACAATAATTCTCATTTGTCATGCTCCCATGTTTTATTATTCTTCTCACAGTTTCAATTCACACAATCCACTGATATTAATCATTTTCCCTTAAAGCGAATCTAGCTTTGAAACTTTTTGGTGCCTAGGATATGAATCACGAGGCACGGTTGTTGACCAAATACGCCATTATATATGAAAATATGGCGAGGGGTGAATGTGGTAAATACTCAAAGCGATTTGAAACAAAGTAAGCGTACTCAAAAAGCGAAATGAAAAGCATTACAGCGCTCGTCCCTTTACGCGAGTGCACGGTGTCTAGTAATAAAGTGGACTCTAGAAGTCGGGATATCGTACCACGAGTGATTGGAGGTTCTCTAATTGGAATTTGAGCACCACGATTACAAGGGCTCTTCACTATTTAGGCGACCAAATAGGATGTGGAATAAAATCAATTTAATTGAAATAAAAAATTATTTAAAACTAATCCTAAAATCTACCTAACAAACAACTACTTTCTTCTAAAATGTATGAAGAGAGACACTGGGGATGGTGATAATCATTTAACAATCAATTTGCATTTCCTTGAAAGCGCAACATTTATGAGTTGAATATTGGATTTGTCAAAGTGCAATGTAGTATAGCTTGGATTCCTCCACACACTATAAATTTCACTAATTAGAGAATCACGTTCCTTCTAGATACATGGGTCTAATCAATTAATTTTAGGATATAATCCTCTTTCTAAGAATTAGGTATTTTTCCTTTCCAGTACTTCACACCCTTTTCTTAGGAATGAAGACTACTTGCCCTCATAGACAGGATAATGCAAGACTTCTCTAATGTAATTGGTACCTCAACCATCAAATCTAATAAAGTTCTCTCTCCTTGATTAGATCTATGCTAACACGAGATTGAGGTCATTCTATCAAATTTACGTAAGACCTCTAAACATTAACTGATACATCATCTAATTATCCTCACACCATGAGTAAATTAATGATCTATCAAAGTAATCTTTTAGAGTTCATTAGTTTCATAATATTAGTCTAACATACCCCTAAGTTAATGCTCTTTACTCTCAGGAATCTCCATCTCTATGTCACTCAGAGGGCTTACTGGAAATTAGAGCAAAGATACAACTCTTTTCTGGGTATAAGCTACTAATATTCCAAACAACTAATTATGAACAGTACCAATTATATAAATTCAATCTTTAAACCCACAAAATAACTGAGAATCTGCAAATAAAATCTCTTCAATACAAATAAAATCTACTCTAAAACTACTCTAAGATCTACTAAAAATCAAAATATTCAACAAAACTAAAAAAATGGCAGTTTAGAAAGAGAAACCCCATGAGAGGTGTTCTCCCACCTTCCCGTTGCCCTAAAAACCTAAAAAAATGAGTATTTATAGTCCTAGGGTGAAATAGGGCAGAAAAAGCCAAATAAGCGATTTTTTGGGGCTTTACGATCGGGCAAACGTTTTGTTGCTCACTCTGTCACGACAAAATCTAGGTTTGTCGCGATAGAATTTTGTTACTAATTTTGTTGCGACAAAATATGGGTTTGTTGCGACAGATTTTTGTTGTTAACTCTGTCATGACAAAATCTGTGTTTGTCGCGACAGATTTTTGTTGCTAACTCTGTCGCGACAAAATATGGGTTAGTTGGGACAGAGTTTTGTTGCTGCCTTTGTCGCTACAAAATCGCTGGCCCGACTTGTTTATTCTCCAAACTTGTCAATGACGTAAGCTTGTAGTTTGAATTCGGTTGGGGCGTGTGTGTGGGGGTGTCGGTTGGAAAGATCTTTGAATGAAGAATATAAAAATAGGGAAATTTGAACCATCTGATGTTCCATATGGTACATAAAAATTTCTCTTCCCGGTGGTGTGATGTGAGACACTCGGTTGACTCTTCTTTTATATATATATATATATTGCTTATTTCTTGCCAAATCACTTGATTTTCATCAAGAATCCTACAAAAATAAGTTTAGAGGAAATGTTATGAGTTTTACATGAATATGGATATAAAATGCTCACAATAGCATGTGAAATGAACTCAAAAACATGATGAGTTTACACTTATCAAGCATTTTAGCTTTTAAAGTTTTGCTTGTCCTCGAAACGAAGAAAAGAAAAGCTCTGCTTGTCCCAAGCAATGGAAGAGAAGAGTTGATTCAGCTTTCTGGCCCCAACGAAGTGAGTAGTAAACATCGAGGGTATGTGATATGTCTCAGGAATTACCCTTACAGAATACGGAATATGATCAGAATGTTTATTTATTTTAACGATTGAATTAATCTCATAATAGACAAATTTAGACCATGGTTCCTACTTGTGTGTGGCGTGGTGTTCACCCTTACATCCCAATCAATTTGCAAGCTAGATGAGTTTATGAGGTAGAGACCATCACAACGGATCTCTAAAATAATATATTTAGGTTCCATAGGCTTGTTGTTCTTATCCTCCACTAATGTAGGCACACCTTTGTTGGCTTATAGGCGAGAAAATCCAATGCGATTGGAACATGAAATGCAATGAATTTTAAAATTTTATCCTTAACACAAGAAGGATCACGTACGTTTCGTGCCAGAAGGAAAGGGTGAAACGAAACTTACCTCTTGTAGCGATTCGATTGTCAAGCCTTCAAAGTCAAAATGTAGTTGTCGGATCTTGAGTCTTTGCCTTTATGAAGCGACCACCCCTCTACACAAGTATCCACACACAAACAAATAATAACGGTCTTGGTGAATGCTAGTTCAAGATCATCTTATCAAAGCGAAATTAGGGTTTTCTTTTCTTTTCTCTACATTTGGTTGTTCTCCAAAGTAAAGGCGTCTTTTCACAAAATATGTCTCACATATATATCTATATAAGAATCTTATGAGGTTTACTGATCAAGCAGATTTATTATATATTTAAAACTCTTTAAATAATAACAATTTAAATTCAAATCCTTATCAGATAAGGAAACAAATTAATAACAATTTAAATTCAAAAGCGCTAACGTTCAAGACATATAGATTGCAATTTAAACTTTCCTTAAAAATTAAATTCGATTTAAATTCACAAAAACTAACAGTTCAAAACATAACTTAGTTTCACGATTTAAACTTTCTCAAAATTAAATTCGAATTTAAATAACAACTAATTTTTATTTGTAATAACAATTTAAATTCGAATTTAAATAACAACTAATAGTTATTTGTAATTTAAAATAATCTAAATCATTTTAAATTATTACGAAGAGAGTGAAAAACCATAAAGCTGTTTATTATTGGCTCTTAATGTGCGACCCTATAGGATTCAATTAACATTAGCGATAGGCCTAAATCACATTTGATCCTACATTCATAATTAGCCTCTAACTAGAACATTATGACCTAAGTTAAATGAAAAACTGCTTGATCAGGAGCAACCTTAATATAGCTAATGACATAATCCTTTTTGTCCGCGTACGATATCATGATAGAATATAAGGCATGGACAAAGGAAGTCAACCTTATATCGTTCTATCTTTGATTGCTGAAACCCGATTAGGCCAGGCTAATAAATGACATTGATCTCCATCAATTCATTTGAGAGCACGGCTCAAATGCATTTCTCGGTCTTAATTGTCGAGGACCAGTCTCTCTCTTATAATAAGGACAAATTCATCTTAATAAGCTCATATCTCACTCATAATTCTTATTATGTTTAAAGTATAACTCCTTTATAGTCATTGATTAAAGACAATGTTTGAGTTATATCAAACTTTTAATATTCTGTATATTTGAGAACTATAGCGATCTTAGGTGAAGGATTTAATGACACAACTATTAGAGATTAACTTATGACTTTGATCCATGTATTAATCTGACGGGTTTCATCCACGATATTCTCAACAAATAGATATAAATTTGATTTATCTTATACATATTCATCCATGAATATCGTCCAGGCTTTATACTAATCTTAATTCATTGTTCCCACATGGCAATAACCGATTGAGGAAATTTAGAATAGTGTATTATGACCGAGGACATTATATATAATAAACATGCAAATCATCATAATAATTAATTCTCATAAATAGTCAAAATACCATGTCCATACGATAGGCCTAAAGCACTATTACTAACAATCTCCCACTTGCGCTAGGCGTTTCATGATGTATCTAATACACATGAACTGTATGACGATCATGCTTTGCTTGTAGTAGAGGCTGCTTGATAGATCACGACAAACGATTCTTTGCTTTGAACTTTCAACTAAAGCGCACCACCATTTAAACAAAACACATATCCATTGCCGTCCGGAAATCATCTTTGTCGGATTGGGAAGCTTGCATACGTGTAACCATTTACAGCGGATCATCTTCCCGTCCAGCCATACAGAACATATCTTTGGAGCCTTCTCGGATGTAAGAATGTTCTTGGCCAATTTGTCGATGACTCTCAGCGGGATCGACCGGTATCTATCGTTATGCTTAAAGCATAAGATACATACGGTCTAGTGCACAACATGACATACATGATAGAGATCTATTCTTTGAGGCATAAGGAATCTTACTCATCGGCTCGCTCATCTTTAGTGTTAGGACAGATTTGCTAAGAGTAATACCATGAACATGGGCAAGTATCCTCTTGGAATCTTGCATCTTGAGATCGTTTCGTGCTTTGACTTAGACCAGTGCGGCCTCTTAGATCTATCTCACATAGATCTTTATCCACTGGGGATATAGGCGGACCGCTAAAGTCTTTCATTGAGAAACACTTCATAACAAAGACTTGGCGTTACTGCTGAGATAGGGATATCATTCCCGATGATAAAATGTCATCAACATATAAGACGAAAATCTGATGGCGCTCCACTAATTTTCTTATAAACCTGAGGTTCATCTTCATTTTGTGAATCGAGCCCTTTGGTAGTTCGTGGCGAAGTTCGACTCAGGGGGCTGCGAACCATAAATGGATCTTTGAGCTTGCATACTTACGAGAATTCTTAGGTTGTACCAAAACCTCGGGTTGTGTCATGTACATCCTCAGTAAGTTTCCATTAAACACGAGTTTTAACATCCATTTGCCCCGAATCATAATCATGATGTCACGTGATGGCAATAAAGTCGATAGACTTAAGCATAGCTCTGGGGTGAAAAGTTTCATCATAATTATACCATGAGTTTGTTTGAACCTTGCAAACTTCTTACAGCATAAGCTATGCACTTTGCCATCCATGTCGATTTCTTTTTAAAAACCCATTTGTACCGATGGTCTTTGTACGCCGGTGGGTCGATCAAGGTCCATACCCGATTATCATACGCTGGATTGAATTTGACGTCATGACCTCTGGCCGTTATGATGCGGATCAACGCAGCCTCTTGATAGGTAGTGGGTTCATTTTGATCCTTAACAATACATCATAGTTGCTTGATCCACCGAAATCCATATCTCTCGGGCTCATGGCGTATCTCGGATCTGTAAATTTTGTGCTATAGGAGGTGTGTGAAGCAATAGTTTGTTGACTATTAGTATCCGGAAAGTAGTTCAATCGTATCTTTGTGGTTCTGAGCTTCTTGAGTTGTACCTTACTCCAGTTTGGTTCCTTAGAAATAAATTCCCTTTCTAGACGCCATTAGGGTAACGAAGCCTTTTGTTCTCTATGGGATTGTAAGTAGTATCCCTTAGTCTCTTTAGGATACCCGTAAAAGACATTTGTGGTTGGGCTCCGAGTTTATTTGAAACTTGGCGTTTTTCAGCCTCCACAGCCCGATCTTAGAAAAGAACAAGCCCGGGCCTTTTACCGAGTCCATCTCATATGGTGTCTTTTCAGCTTTCGGATGGAACTTGATTTAGTGTGACCTTGGTTGTTTCAAGTGCATAACCCCCGAAAGGTAAATGGAAGATCTGATGGACTCGCGCCATTCGAACCATATCTAATAAAGTTGATTCGCTCTGGACCACACCATTCCATTGTGGTGTTCCCGGGAGTTAATTGAAATGATTCCACAAATTCTAGATGGTCATCAAATTCTTGGCTCGAATATTCACCACTCAAAGATTAGATCAGTGCGTGATTGTGTCTTGCCGAGTTGGTTTGTACTTCATTTTGAAAAGATTTGGAACGACTAAATGATTCAAATTTATAATACTCATCAAGTAGACATAACCATATTTGCTAAAGTCATCAGTAAATGTAATGAAGTACTTGTAACCTCCTCCCAGCATACGAACTTAATAATTTACATACATACGTATGCCTTAAAGGATCGATAATTCATTGGCCCTTTCAGCAATACGATAAAGGGATCCTTTGTCATCTTACCAATAGACAAGATTCACATGTCTACTTTGTATGATTCAAAATCAGAGCCGAATTCAAGGAATCCAACTTGATGGAGTTTTTGAGATGCGTTTCTCATTTATATGGCGAGCGCAATGCCAAAGATAGGTTGTTAAATCATTTGTGGACTTGAAATTTCTTAGTAATTTATGTTATAGACAGCAAAGTGTTTGGATTTTTGAAGGAGTTCCACTACCTAAGAACCATCACATAAATGGGCATTTGCATAGAACATGTCTTTATGAAAATGGAGCAATTATTGTTGTAATAATAAAGAAAAACCATCATTAATCGAACAAGTGAAATAATATTTCTACATTGTGAACATGTGCTGATTTATCCCAAACTAACGAGCTAACTGGGCAAAATGAAGTTCATAACTTCCCTACGACGAAGGAGTAACTTTTTGCTCCATTGCCTACTTAAATGAATCAACCGCCCTTCTTAGGTTGTCTGCTCCCTTTTGAGTCCATGCACATTTGTACAAATGTGAGATCGCATCGATGTCCCTAATACTAGGAAGCCCCAGAGGAAAAGTGTCTGGCCCTTAACATAAATGCACGAGAAGAACCGGTCTCACCAGTCTTTTTCTTCCTTCTTTAGATCCTCTAGATACCACGACACGAGTTTCCTGCTTCAATGACCGGAGTTCATTGCAAAGAAACAAACACCCTCCTTTGGGGCTTGGCCTTGGGTTCGAGGTTGGGTTTTGGTTGAGCATTGGACTTTTTCCTTCTTTGCCCCTTGCCCGCCACTTTGCCCTTGCCCTTGTTCTTGAAGCCCTTTCTATTTTGAACCATCAGAACATGGCCGGGCTTGGATTTAATATTCTGCTTTCGGTTTTAAAGCATCGTATCACATTTCGAAAGATAGATTTGTCCATTTCATTCATGTTATAGTTCGTGAAAAATTGGCCGTAACTAGCAAGAGTAATTCGGGATTGTCAGGTTACTGACTCTTACGGCTCATTAAATCGAGCCTATCAAAGATTGCTTTCGATATAGCCTTTTATTTTTCAGAACATGAGCACTAACTGGAAGCGCACTACCCTCGAGCCATCTTGCAAGAATGCAATGCCTTACGGTAGTCTCATGCCTTTATTTGCCTTGCTTGTTCTTCGGAACATTTCCTTAAGATTGAAGATCATATCACAACACCATATTTCTAGATCGCGAAGTTCGGAACTCATGGTAGCTAGCATCAAGCATCTGCAACACCATCAATGAGTCATTATGATGCTTCTCATAAGCATTCTTTTTCAGCTCTAAGAGCATTATCGGCCTGGTTCTTCGGGGAGGGGTTCATCCAGACATAAAGCTTCCTTCTTTGTTTGAGAACAATTCCGAATTTCAAAACTGATCCAGGAAGTTAGTCCCGATAAGTTTATCCTTCTCAAGAATTGTCCTTTGATGACATAGTAAATTGTTGTTGTTATTGTTGGCCGCATCACAATGAATGCAAGTTAGATAAGTATTTTGATTATGAAAAATTCTCCTTTAAATTAACATTCTCGAATAATCATATTAATCTAGTATTTAAGATCCATATTTTACTCGACTTTAAGTAGCGGCTTTGGCATGACACTTAAAATTAAGTTATTTAGGTAGATAACTCTTGCAAGTACATCTCATGCAACTCTTAGATATTTATGGGATTTTGACATCATATGTCCGGCATGTTTAAATCCCGTCTAATGCCGATCGACTAATAGTTTTGATAACCTAATAAAGTTAAACCATTTTTAAACATATGGGTAGCACCATTACTCATCTTGTCACCGCTGTGTAACCTAATGCACTTCTACTTTGGTAGAACCCACATTGAGTGATAAAAGGTTTGACAAGTGTTTAAATAATATGGATGGCATATTAACTTTAAATTTTATGTCGAGGATCTTGATTGATTTTAATTTTCAATTAATAGATCTCATCATACATCTAGCATCACATACTCATGTAACATCATACATAGCATCTCATACATGCATATAATAAGCGTGTCACAGTATGGCCTTAATCTAGTTGATCTCCATAAGCCAATATGAAGATCAACAGTCATTCCCTACCATTAGTAATAAAGCGACTGTGATGTCGGTTGACCGCAAACTTTGCGCATAGATACCACAGCTCCTCCGTCATCATGGTTGGATTGCATGACTTCAATTAACCTTGCATTGTCTTTTGTTTTATTACAACAATTAAATAAAATACTACTAATAGTAAAATAAAAAAATTACAATAAAACAAAAAAGCGGCATCTGAGCCGTATTTAATAGTCTGACCCTTGTAAAAACAATAATAATAACATCATTCCACATTGGTCGGCCATCTTGTGCACATGTGAAACAACACAACATCTCAAAAATATATCATGTTATCATATAGCATAAAACAATTTGCATTAAAGAAATAAATTATAATAGGCGTGTATTTAAAACCAATTAAATTCATAAAAGGTGCTCGCAGAGAGAAATACATTACGGCGGTTGGATTAGCTGTTAGCGAGCGAAGTCGAAGGGGCCGCCCTCGTGGGCTGCCCGTAAATTTTCCTTTTTCGAAACATTAGAGTTCGTCTCAAAAATTAAATTTTCATTGATCTCATCAATAAATTTCTGAATAAGCCCAGCCATCAAAATCGCATTAAACGACATATTATGTAATCTCATTTACACATAAGGGCTTATTTTAGCACCACCATAAACAATCATTGATAAATCGGTGATATATGAATTGATCCATGCATTAATTTGATTAAGACAAAGAGCGATCATATAACATGCTATTAAACACTTTAATGGCAATATCCCATTAGGATTCTTAATCATATTTAGCGAATCCTTTTTAGGTTTGATTCGATCAATTAATGCCTTAACAAAACCTATTAACTATGTCGTTCGCAAACCATAATATCACATATATTCAAAACGCAAATCATGCGAATCATATACATCACATACATACGATCAGGCTTTGACATTATCGATTTTATGAAACACAGATGGCTCACGATACCCTTTGTTGGAGTTCTGAGCGAAAATCAATATGATTGGAAAACATAAATGCAATTTAAAATTTATCCTTAACCCACCAAGGAATCCTGTCGTTTCATAAAAAGCGAGCGGTGAAACGAGAAACTTACCTCTTGTGGTCGATTCATCAAGCCTTCAAGTTTGCGTCTTAGTTTGTCGGATCTTCAAAGGTCTTGCACCATAGCGACCACCCTACAAGTATCCGCTTTTACAAACAAATAATAAACGGTCTTGTTGAATGCTAGTTCAGGATCGTCTTCTCAAAACGAAATTAGGGTTTTTCTTTTCTTTCTCTCTGTTTTGGTTGTTCTCAAAGTAAAAGACGTCTACTACAAAATATATATGTCTCACATATATATCTATATAAGTCTGCTAGGGTTTTAGTCAAAAACGAATTTATTATATATTTAAAACTCTTTTAAATAATAACAATTTAAATTCAAATCCTTATCAGATAAGGAAACAAATTAATAACAATTTAAATTCAAAAAACATAACCGTTCAAGACATAACCGTTTCACGAATTTAAACTTTCTCAAAATTAAATTCGAATTTAAATTCACAAAACATAATCGTTCAAAACATAACCGTTTCACGAATTTAAACTTTCTCAAAATTAAATTCGAATTTAAATAACAGCTAATTGTTATTTGTAATAACAATTTAAATTCGAATTTAAATAACAACTAATAGTTATTTGTAATTTAAAATAATCTCATCTTTTAAATTACTACAGAGAGTGAAAAACCATAACCGTTATTATTCGTTCAGCCAATGTGAGCCCTATGAGTTCAATTAACATTTAGCGAGTACAGGCCTAAATCACATTTTGATCCACCACAAGTCATAAGTGGCCTCTAGCAAGACATTGCGACTACCCCGAGTTAAATGAAAAGCTCATGATGAGGGAACTGACCTTAGCCATAGCTAATGACATAATCCTTTTGTCCGCTGATATCTTGATAGAATATAAGGCATGGACAAAGTCGACCTTATATCGTTCTGCTCTTTGATTACTCGAAACCCGGTCATGACTAAACAAATGACATTGATGCTCCATCAATTCATTTGAGCACGATCATGCATTTCTCGATCTCGATTGTCGAGGGACCAGAGATATCTCTCTTTATATTAAGAGGGACAAATTCCGTGTAATCGCTCATATCTCACTACATAATTCTTATTATGTTCAAGTATAACTTTATAGTCATCCGATTAAAGACAATGTTTGATTATATCAAAACACCAATATTATTTCTTATGTTGAGAACTATATTTCAGGTCAAAGGATTTAATGACACAACTATTAGAGATTAACTTATGAGCTTTGATCCATGTGTTAATCAAGACGGGTTATCGATATTACATTCTCAACAAATAGATATAAATTTGATTTGTATCTCATACACATATTCATCCCATCAATATCAAATCAAACTTTATACTAATCTTAATTCATTGTTATTCCCATAACAATAGCAGATTAAAGGGACATTTAGAATAATTAATAATATTATTCAAAGGACATTATATATAAATAAACATGCAAATCATCATAATAATTAATTCTGCTTAAATAGTCGAAATATCATGTCCATATGATGAGCTGAAACCTTATTACTAACACACGACTCTGAATCAAGTAGGTCTTTATAGGCTTGTAATGTAAGGCTTGGGTAAGAGGTAGTTGAGTAGTAATTTTAGGCTAAAACTTACCCAAACATACATATTTTTTTGCATTGAAAGCTTTTACTCCATCCCGATTCTTACCATCAGCACAATGGCACTCTTAAGCACCCTAAAATCCGTTTAGGTGCATCTTTCCTTACTCCTCATATCACATTTCTGCACAAATTCTACATTCTTTGAGCAAACACCAAGAAGCCTTTTTCTCCAAGACAAGGTTATTCGAGTGGTGCAATGTCAAAACCCCCTTAAGCTTTCTACCAACCCTTAGCAAGCTTTAAATCAATAGCTCCAAAACCGGTTGGCCTTAGGGTACCAGGTGTTAAGACACCCCTTGGGATTTACTTACTCTAGGGAAGGAAGGCTACGGTTGAACTCGCTCCTCCTTGACTTTTTTATTCTATTTTTGCTTCATTTTCATTTTATATTTTTCCGTTTTGTTTTATTTTCTTCTTCCTTTACAACCTCTTGATTTTCAGCAATTCATTTCAACCAATTTGAAGTTATTTTTCTATGGAAAGAAATAACTCCCCTAACTTTGCTCTAGCCACACATTTCTCAATTATGTTCAAATCACTCATGTTATGAGTGAGTTTGGTTCTTTCTTGAGGAATGATGTATAGGAAGGTTATTGGCTTCAAACTTGGTTTATAAACCAAATTTTAGCTCTTTAGGGCTCAACATTCTAGTACTAGAGGAATATGCATATGCATATTAATAAGGTTAGCTTGAAAGGCTCAATCTTTCCAAAGATGACCTATATCATTTCTCAATTGTTGTGTTGCTTAGGATTTCACCTCAAGAAATAATAGAACAAGTTATAGAACCTATGGAGATCAAAGATAGATTGATTCTCATTAACCTTCTCTAACCCAAGCAAAAACTACTTTTCAAGGGTACTTAGTGACCAAGTGTATAGATTTTGAGAAACCAATGACTAAATAGCCTATTAGAGAGATAAATCATTAAAAATTAAGTCATATTATGTTGAGATAATTATGTCCATAGCTCAAAGTTTCAATTACCAGTCTTCATTTACTTCTAGCAACTACTCGAGAAAAACTCAGTGTATGAGAAACTTTGTAACTAAGAATAAACCAAAACTAAGATGTAAGTTGAAGAAAACATCGAACAAATTACATTATCATGAAAGCACCATAAAAATTTCATCCTCCAAGTTATCATGTACAGCATGTGGGGTGTGACATGATAAGAAGCTAACCAAAATTAAAAACACCCACTAGAGCTTTGCCCGGATAGGAACATTGTCCTAAATGTCTGTGAGCAGGAGCAATAAAGTAAAGGGTACTTGAGAGAGGGAGTTGGGAAAGCCCCGAACTACTCTTTCTAGATGTAGCCGCTTTGAATACAAAAACCTTGAAGATTTTCAGACCTTGAAATTAGTATGCTACCCCTTGATATAGTCTTTACATCTGCACGAAGCTAGTCCATGACAACATGTTGGGGCTTCCGGCAATTTGTTTACAGAAGAGTGCCAACAAATGAGGTTAAAACATTGTTGGAATTTTCATGATAGTAAAAAAAAAAACAACAACAGCGAATAAAATAAATAAAAAGGCACAAAAAGAGAAAAATATAGTGGATAGGTCGCGTACTTAGCTTGAGTTGCCTCCTAGAAGGTACGCTCAGTTTTAGAGTCAGGCTAGACTCCATTGGGAAAGTACTAGTGTTTCCATTTGGCCCGATCATCCATCTTGGACATCACTTCCTCTTTATAACCATTCGACTCAAGGGGATGAATTTGCTCCAGATTTTGAAGAGAGGGAAAGAAGCTTCGAGAATCCCAGCACAATTATGGTAGTGGTTTTAGCCACAATTTCTTCAAAACAGTCCCCTTTATGTGATGTAGATGCAACCACATTTATGCTTAAAGGGGACTGTTCAAACATGTGCCCTTTTGATGGAAGCAAGCTACATAATTTTTTGTACATGGTTCTTTCTAGCTCCGTTAAAGGCCAATGGTTTAAAGTGAAGATTGAACCCCGGCTTTCTCCTCACCCCTGGCGGTGAGCTCCCTTGTTGGCCTCAATCCATGCTTGGATTGAGGAATGAAAGTGGTCTTCTTTGTATATGAGAATTTTTGTAGATCCGCTTGATACTTGAGTCACAAAATCCATAGGGGAATGTAAACGTGTCAATCTTTACCAAAATGTTTTCAACCAGCATCACTTGACACCTTCTTACAAATTTCAGTTTATCCACCTTGACTTTTCATTCTCTAAGTTGTTTAGGAGTGCATTTTTCTCAATTTCAGCTCATTCTCCACCTTCTTCCATAAATTTCGGACCAGGAAATTTACGCTGCTTGTATTCAAAGGAGTATCCATGCATTCATTGGAATTTGGAAAAGTGTTTCTAGGGGAGGTCCTAGAGAATTTTTCCTTGAATGCTTGGACCAAGTGTCCTATTTGAGCTTCTATGTTTTTCAATCTAGTACTAGTACTGACTTGGAAGGCATCTAAATCTGGAAATTTCTGCTCATGAAGACTAATCATCTTCTTGTTTCCATCCATGTAGATAAAATTCTGCTCCTTAATAAGAGACAACTCTTCTTCCTCTTGAAATGTGGGGTTTGAACTCCCTTGATAAGGCAATACTCCTTGTTCCACAAGTGAGTCATTGTGAATTCTTGGGTCCAAATGATGAATAACAAAGTCGACTTAGCAACTTCTGTAAGGCATGAAGTTATCTTCCTCTTGAATATTCCTCCATAAGTACCTACAAATAATAAGAAAAAGAAAGAAAATAAAGTACAAAAATACTAACAGTAAAAAAAATATTAGCTAAGAAACAAATTACAACCAAAAATAAAAATAAAAATTGCCTAAATTAGCAATTCTCACGTTCTTCAAAATGTCAACTTCCAATGAGAGATAGTGAACCGCACTAATCCCTGGAAACAACGCCAAAAACTTGTTGACCAATGTTTCGACATGGCTACCAAAGACTAACTAAAGTCCCCGGCAACAACACAAAAAACTTGTTGACCAAAATATGTATTATATATGAAAATATGGCTAAGGAGTGAATGTGGTAAAGAATCAAAAACTGATGCAAAACAAAAGTAAGCGTACTCAAAAAATGAAATGAAAAGCATTACCAACACTCATCCCCTTTCCTGATGCAGATGTCTGAGTAATAGAGATGGACTCTAAAAGTCGGGATATCATGCCCACACGAGAGGATTGGAGGGTTCTCTCTAATTGGAATTTGAGCACCCCAGATTACAGGGCTCTTCGCATTGGCGACCAAATAGGATATTGAATAAAATCAATTTAATTGAAATAAAAACTTATTTAAAACTAATCCTAAAATCTACCAAACAAACAACTACTTAATTCTAAAATGTATGAAGAGAGACACTAGGGATGGTGATAATCATTTAACAATCAATTTGCATTTCCTTGAAAGCGCAACATTTGTGAATTGAATGCTGAATTTGTCAAAGGGCAATGTAGTATAGCTTGGATTCCTCCACACACTATACATTTCACTAACTAGAGAATCACGTTCCTTCCAGATATATGGGTCTAATCAATTACTTGTAGGATATAATCCTCTTTCTAAGAATTGGGTATTTTTCCTTTCTAGTACTTCACATCCTTTTCTTAGGAATGAAGACTATTTGCCCCCATAGACATGATAATGCAAGCCTTCTCTAATTTAATTGGTACCTCATCCATCAAATCTAATAAAGTTCTCTCTCTCCTTGATTAGATCTATGCTAACACGAGATCGAGGTCATTCTATCAAATTGAGGTGAGACCTCTAAACATTAAACTGATACATCATCTAATTATCCTCACACCGCCAGGTAAATTGTTGATCTATCAAAAATAATCTTTTAGAGTTCGTTGGTTCCATAATATTAGTATAACGTACAGTTTGCTGCTCTTTACTCTTAGAATCTCCATCTCGTGTCACTCGGGAGGGCCTCTGAAATTAGAGCAAGATTCACGACTCTTTTCTGTGCTTATAAGCTCACTAATGTTTGAACAACTAATTATGTAGAATAATTTTCCAATTATATAAATTCAATCTTCAAACCACAAAATAATGAGAATCTAAAATATGGATGTTCGAGCAATTCAATCCTCTGGGTGTTTAATGTTTGCATTCTTGGATCGATGCATTCTGTCGAAGCAAAAGTAAGAAAATGAAGAAAGAAATTCAGAGACAATGAGTGAAAAATCCAGTTTTAGTTTCAAAGTATTTTATTAGAACAATAATGAAATTTGAATCTCTAATGTACTACACGAGAAATATCTTCAATGCAATAAATCTATAAAACTACTCTAAAGATCTACTAAAATCAAAATCTTTGGCAGCTAAAATTTGGTGAATTTGAAAGAAACCCATGAGGGTGTTCTCCCTCACATTGCTCCCTAAAAACATAAAAATGGGTATTTATAATTCTGGGTGAAATGGGTTTGAAAAGCCGTCAAAATAAGCGATTTTCGAGGCTTTTGAGATTCAAGCCAGGCATTTTGTTCGCTAGCTTTCTGTCGCGACGAATGTCGCGAAAAAATACGGGTTTGTCGCGTGAGTTTGTTACTAACTGTGATACGAAAAGTATCTGGAGTTTTTTAGCGACGAGGGTTTTGTTGCTTTGCTTGCAATAAGTGACAAAATCTCTTTCAACAACTTGTTTTTCTTCTCGAACATCGATGACATAACTTCACGTTGGCTTCCGGTTGGCGTGGCAAGGTGCCAGTTGAAACCTCTTTGAATGAAGAATATAACCATGGAGAATTTGGAACATCTAATGTTTCCCATCGTCTGAAAAATTCATCTTCTGGTGGTGTGATGTGAGACACGGGTTGAAACTCTTATTTCTGCTATATAACCCTTACCATATATATCTCTCCCATACTCTGCACCTCTTTCTCTATATATATATATATATATATATATATAATGCCTCATTTCTTGTCAAATCCTTTGCTTTTCATCAAAGAATCCTACAAAATAAGTTTTAGAGGAAATGTTATAAGGTTTTATGAATATGGATATAAAATGCTCAAGCATATTGAAATGAACTCCAAAACATAAGATTAAGTTCAATACTCATCAACGATCCTATTAGACTATAGGCATGCACAAACATTTATGCCAAATGCTTGTCGATTTAGAAATTTCTGAATTTGGTTATTTTACATTTGCATTTATACTACGAATCTTGTCTCATATTGAGCTGGGATCAAGTATGTATCACTACAAGATCATTTTAAGTTCTTGGCCACTGCTATGATAGGCCCTTATTGGTGCATAACAATGTCTAGCAGAACATGATGGTTAACATTCTCACGCCCAAAGGGCATTGTATGTAGTCATTTACAATACCATTTTCACATTATAATTAACATTCTCGACGGATTCGTTTTTTGTATGTCGTCACATCATGCTTGCCATACATAGTTCGTTTACTTAAATCAAATTGTTCTTGTCAAACAAATTCATTTTATGGATTTTGGTATAGCATATGCGAGATGTTTATCAATGTTTAGATTTAGCGGTTTCCAAACAACCACGATTTCATAACAAACATTCCGAGATTTGTTTTGACAAACCAAACCTGAAACTTGAAACAAGAAGTATGAAGAACAAACCAAGGTTGTCGATTCTGGTCTCCCTATCCTTGAATCTGGTGATATTAGTCGGGATTTTATCATCATTAGCCCCTAATTCATCACAAATACGTCACAATCATAGAGCAAGCAAAGAAAAATCGATCATGCATGCTAGTGTTTTACAGTTAGGGTTGATTTACACATCACACCTTCACTTGTAAAAATTTTTTTGAGAACAAATAGGCCATATTTTCCCTAAGCGTCCTTGTGATATTTTTATGGTATTTTCGAGTAGAAATTGAAATCATCGATTCGAACCAGCAGAACTCAAGATATGTCCTAAACAACCGGGACTACTCTATTTTCAAAACATAACCAGAATTTTCTTGAAAACAATGCTTCACTTTGACAAATTTCTGGGTCCAATGGGGTCCAAATTTGAATATATTTATTTCATGGAAATTTGTTCTCCTAGAAGTTTAGTTTACCCATAAATTTGAATCACTCACTTTGGATGGGTGAAACTCAACTTAGGGCCTAAATACCAAAACTGTACCAAAATAGAACCAGTTTGCCCGAAAATGGGCTTCACTTTGGCGAATTTCTGGGTTGATAGGGTCCAATTTGAATACACTTATTTCAAGGAATTTGTTCTCTAGAGAAATACAGTTTACCCGAAATTTGAATCATTTCAGTTTGGATAATTAATGGCCAAAACAAAAACATGGGTTTTGGAAAAATTTTGACAGCATCTCCCCTAAAACCCTAACATTTCCTTTATACAAAAATTCCTCAAAACCAATCCTAATCAAAGAAAAAAGGTTGCTTGAACTCTAACTCAAACATATATATACTAACTTATGGTTTTACCAATCTAAACACAATCAAAGAGGGAGTTAGGAGGGTTCCTATATAGTAAATGGGTGAATCCATACCCAAGCTTAGACAAGTAGAAAGAAATCCATACCTTAATCTTTTTGAACACTCCTCTAGCTTTTTCTTTCTTCCTTATCTTGAGAACAAGTAGGTGGGTGCTTCTCCCACTCTCTGCGAGAACATGCCACACAGCTCTGCACGCCCAATGAGAGCGAATCTCATTTCACTATACCAAATTTGATCTTATTCTCATCTTGTATAAGGCCTTGTTTGGCCTTCCCCTTTTTGGTTTTTTTTTTCTTTTCATTTTTGCATTAAAGCCCTTCATTTCTATTTCATTTGCATAACAACTTATCACCTTTCTACTTTGGCATATACTCTTCTTCATTTATGACCTTTGGGTCCTCATTTTGACATTTTACCAATTTAACCTTGACTCTTGTATTAATTCCGATTTTATTTTAACTTGTGTTATATCCTAAACATATCATTAAACTACTAGGGCTTAATTTGGGGTGCACCAATTCTTTATGTGAATTCTCACTTTAAAAACCTTTATTTTTATCACTTAAAACGAATAAAATATCGAATAAAAAAAATTATAATAGTAGAAAATGCTATAAAGTAAAATAATAAAATGAAAAGGCTATTTTTGGGACGTTACATAAGGGGTATTGATTGGGTTCCCAACCGAGTACATGATGAGGATAGTGTATAGCCCCTTTATCATGCCCTACTATGGTTGTCCTTTGATTAGATTTGTATTAAGTACAAGTTCTAGGAGAATGATAGAATATGCTAACTAAGTGAATGTCTAATAAGCTCTCACCTTGGCTATTTCAGGGTCTGGACAAGAGACAATCTCAATCGTGCATAATGGAGGAAGGATCTTCTCAACAACAATCCAATATACTGGTAGGATTTGCCAAGTATCAAGAAAACTAAGTGACTAAAGGTGAGAAACTCCTTAAAGGATAGTCTGGGGGATCCTACGAGTATAGCCTTTTACTATAAGAGTCCCCAAACTGTTACCACATGTCCTAAATGACACTCAAGTTGAAATTATACCTTACCTTGGTGTTCGACATCGTTTACCCCTTTTACTCATCATGGTGGGAGGCTTGGATCCACCAAACGCCAAGATTGGAGGGTCAACTCACTCATGGCTGGTGTGCAAGTATCCATGGGGTGTGGAAACATTAAAAAATGTGTACAAGAATAAAAGAAAAGAAAGCTTTATTGAAAAATTGAAGAACAAAGAAATTCTCCAATGAACAAACTGTTACTAAGCATGATTTTCATTTTGCGATACCCCTATAGATAAGGGACAAAATTACATCTTGGGGGCTAATTAGGCAAGTTACAATGATCCCAATCATAAATATATTAATTACAGAGCTATAGGATCGAGAAAGAATGCAAAAGGTTGCCTTTTAAAGCTTCTAATATAAGTTCGCACTACCTCCTGGGCGATGTGAAATTTGAAATAAGCTAATTCTCCACAAAATACAAGTTTGCACTATTTCCTTGGTAGAGCAAAAATTTCGCTCTAACTAGGGAGGGAGTGAAACTTCACATAATGCGCTTCGGCCTCCGTCTATTCGTCTAATCATGCTTTCAAGGCTTCAACTCAATCAAATATCATCTCAAGGCTTCAAAGCCTGAACTTGAGACCCTAAAATGTCCTCATTGCTTGTCCTCATGCAATCTAAGAGTAGAAAAAGTACCTAAGAAGGCAAAAAAGCACACCAAAACTCAAGAAAACGTTAGTTCAGGGATTGAGACTTGATAATGCGCATAATTGGCTAAGTATGATAAATTTAACACAAAAGGGGTTTTAAAAGAAAGGTTTTTAGTGAGTAAAAATATCCCTTCAGCCGTTATTAGCGATCTCAGGGGGCACCCCTTCCTATCCGACTCGACAGGGCTCCAAACCCCGATTCCGAGGTGTTAGCCGAATTACGACAAACATATTTCATTTAGACATTTAAAAGCCCCTTTTTTTTCTTTTCTTTTTTTCAAAAATTGCGGAAGCGTTTCAATCGTTTTGGTAGGCCCATACAATTTACATTTAACCAAAATATATTTACAATGAAGGCATTCCATGGCCATTCAAAATAATATACAAAATCGTTTAGAGTTTAACCGTTTGACTGGCAAACATCAATTGTCTCGAATATAGGATGAATGCATATGACAGAGTATACTTACTCGCAGTTTTCTGGATGACTCGCGTCCTTGATCTCGGGGTCCCATCGTTAATCACTCCGACATACCCACGCATCGTAAAAACAACACGCTAAGCATTTTAATGCTTAGTGGTTCTATAAAAATTCTCTCTTCATTTCATTTTAAATCAAAACATGCAATATTTATAAAACAATGCTTTTGTACAATTGTTAATGACCAATGCAGTACAATACGTATATATATATATATATATATATATATATATATTTATAATAGATCAATTACAATTCATTAGTCATCTCAAGCTATGCATTTTCATATGCACTAAATCATTCAAATCACAAATCGGACACTTTTCAATCTCATTATCATTTTGCATTTTAGCCTTATCGAATTTAATCATGACTGGCACGATAACTAATCACCGCAAGTACCTGCCTCCGCTGGCCGCAGGCCCAAGATGTGTGTGTGTGTATATATATATATATATATATATATATATATATATATATAATACTTATTAGTGTACACTACCGATACTGTCTTGCTGGGTTACGGATCGGTATGCCACAATAGGACATTGTTCGACTCTTATTGGTATACCAATTTATCCTTAACTTGAATTTAACAGTTAACATTTTATTAAGGGCATTCAAACCATTTTTAGGAAAATACAACATAGTATGTATTTTTATACAAACAAATCATTTCAATACTCATGCAATTTTTCATGTCATTCATTTCACAATCAATCAATTTCTCAAATTTCTTAACTTAAATCAATTTGCAATTCATTTTCACAATTTATTTGCATCAAATCAATTTAAAAACAATTTAACATGCAATTCAAACATTTTGAGATGAGATTCAAATAATGAGAGAAAAGTGTACAAACCAAAAAGTTTTGCACTTTGATCTCCAGAATCACTCCAATCTCGATCTCGGGCCGAAGCCTCTTCGCCAGCCTCAATTCCAATACAATTAAAGAAACTATATTATCTCGTGGTGTGCTAGTAGTTTGGTTAGCTCGATTTTCTGAGCTTAATACTTATTCTTAATCTCATTAGCAAATAAGGGCAAGATACAAGCCCGGTATGGTTGTTAGTTTCCCAAACTTTAATCCATCACATAACCAAAATACTAAATTTTTGCCCTGCCTTATAATCCTTTTCCAACAATACTCTGGATCAACTAAACCATCCCTAAAGGAAGATTAAGTCAAAAACCTCAAACAACCACTAACACCACATGCCAGGACCGTTATTTTCCAATTTTGTACTCTCTAAACTTTATTACTCAAAAATTATTCAAACGGTCTTCAAAAATTATGAACTCTCCAGTTTAGTCCTTTATATATCCAATGACATCTCTAAAAATGTTCAATTTAAAATTCCTTCTCTAAGGCCCTCAACCACATAACACAAACAGGCAAATGCTCGCTTTACGCAGTACCTTTTAAAAACGTGTCACCAAAACCAATCCTAATGTTGTCCAAATTAACTTCAAACATTGATTTGATTAGCTTAGACCAAGGCCTCTAAATCCAACCCTAAGCACCCAAAATTAGATTATAAACCAATTGCACGTTTTTAACTTTAACATCTAGACTAATTTTAATTTGCATCAGGACCGTACATAACTCCACTTTGACAGATTTCTGGGCACTTTGGGGTTACAAATTACATGCACTTCCTCCAAGTAAATTATCTCCCTAGAAGTCTAGTTTACCCAGAATTTTGAATCACTCAAATTGGATGAGTGAAACTCATTTTATGGCCAAAACACCACAACTACTCCCAAAACAGGGCATACCCATGAGCTACCCGAAACTCACCTTTAAGCCCATTTTCGAGAGCCTTAGTGCTGCAATTTACTCTTGGTTCATTCTATACATTTTTATCTCTATCTCTTATGGTTCTTTATCAATTGGAACCACTTCATTTGGTTGATTATAACTTAATCTAGAAAAATGCGAATGTGTTTCGACAAATTACAAGATTTCCTTTTGAAACCAAACATTTCCCTTTTACAAACACTCCAAACCAATCCAAACCAATACCAAAACTCATTTACAACCAATACAAAACACCCAGATTCATTATTTAGTTTTCTAACCCAAACACAAGAGAAATAAGAGGTCAGTTTACCTCTAAATCTTTGATTCTTCAACAATTCAAGCCTTCGTTTCTTCTTTTGATCACTTGGAAACTATAAATGGGAAGATCTCCCACCAAACCTTTGGTCTTCTCTCAATCCTAGCTCTCTTTTCTCTCCCTTTGCTCTCCAAGAATGAAAATGCACAAATATGCCTTATCTTAGACCACATTTGGTCTTAATCTCATTTAATGGTTAAGGCCTTGTTTGGCTTCCTATTCTTTGGCTTTCAAAATAAGTCCCATTTATCATTTTTTGACATTTAAGTCTTTTATTTCACTTCATTTAACTCATATTAGCATTTAAACTTATTCTATTTTTGGCCCTTAGGTCCTCATTTTACAAATTCCAAAATTTCCCTTTATACTTGGGTAAATTCCGGGTTATATAAATTTTTTTCGTTTTTAGGATTTAAATTCCAAAAAAAAAATTTCCATTTATTTTATTTTATACCCTAAACACATAATAATAATAAAAAAATATCATAAAAATACTAGAATATTTTTGGGTCATTACAAATCCCCTAAATTTTGGCCTTTATGACATTTCTTGGATGTTTCCTTAGCTGAAAAATCACTAGCAACAATAAGGTTAGCTTTAGCATCATATATAGGGGAAGGGTTTTGTTTATCTTGAGGTGTTTAGCCTCTTCGGTTCACATATGGCTGATTAGTTCCTACTTGGTCACATCCTTTTTCTTGTGTTTGAGTAGGTTCTTGTAGTCACTCCAAGATGGTGGGAACTTCTCCAACAAGACATTTGCTTGCAAGATTTCACACATCTTCATTCCTTCATCGAGCACATTAACAGTCAGGTTCTCATAACAATGCACCTGCTCCATAAAAGGTTTGTCATCAACCATCTAGAATTGCAACCATTTCCCCACAATATATTCCCTTTGCATTGCATCATTAGTGACAGACTTTTTTCCAGCAAGGTCTAAATCTCTTCAGTTGATTTTAGAGAGACAAACAAATGAAAGAGAGGGTTTGTCAGTCATGTGGTTTAGAAGGTGGCCTCTAATAGTTTTGTTATATTTTTCATATTTTTTTTAATTCTCTATTCACTCTCTTGCCATGGGCAGTAGGAGGGTGTAGTGACTGGTGTAGCAGGCGGGACAATGGATGCTCCAGAGGTATCAGTTTGAATAGAAGGGAAATTTGAAAACAACACATAATCAACCTGCTGTCTAAAGAAAATCATTAATTTTTGGGACTAGCATTTATAGTTAGTTTCATCTAATAATCCCAATTTCGATAAGTGTGGTAAGGCTTTTCAGAGTAATACCCACGATAAAAACAAAATGAAATCGCTTTCAAATTCTTAGTGAAGAAAACAAAAAAACCTAAAAACTTGATCAACGGAAATATAAATCAAAATTATAGGAATTAAAGAGTAAACTTATCAACAAACAACTATGTTGTGACCATTGCTTTAATAGTGATTTTAGCCAACCCTCCATGCGAGTCTTAACGTCGCTCCCCAAGGTTTACACAGCCCTTTCTCCGGAAGCGTGCACTCGTTATAGGAGAACTGAAGATCTTCCTAGCAATAACCCATAAGTTTTTTTAGACTACAGATAAAAGAGAAGAAGGGTTTTTAAGGTAGAAATCCTTTTTTTTCTATATCAGACCCAGCAACCCCTATATATAGTGTTCACCTTGGAAAAACGAATCTATAAAAATTGAGGTGAAAAGGATGGCAGTGGGGTTTGGAAAATGGGACGGCAGTTGGGTTAAAGCAGAAAAATTGGGTATGTGAAACTGTTCAATAGCTAAATCAAAAAAATAGAAGTCCGTCAGATGGGAAAATTTAAAAATAAAAATAAAAAATAAAATCAGGCCCAAAAGATAAAGGGACCCGCCTGTTCTCATTCGGAACAGTTTCTAGAGATTACAGTACAAGTTTAAAATATTCATTTAATTTCTGGAATAGGAGGAACATCGATGACTGTAATTAATCGAGTAAGGCTGACTGACGTGCAATGACTTCTCGTTGAAGCAACCGGAGTACTAGGATGCTTCTACAGCCTACCGAGCCATCTTAATCCAACTTCACTTACTTCACAAATTTGTTCTCTTATAGCATCTCTAATAATCATTTAAAAATGGAAGTATCTAAGCTATGTTTTTCTTACAAAAGTCGTTTTGAGGATTTGGTCGAACGTCTTGACCGATTGAGCGTTTAAAGTTTTATCATCGTAATCTATTTGATTTTACGTTTTTTATTGTAATAATTATATCGTATGTAAAGCCCCGTTTATTTATGTCGTTTAAATACAACATAAATTTTATTATTGATAATAAAATCAAATTTTAAGTCACTAATGCTTTATTCTTGAGTGAATGGTTCCCAATAATATTTGGGTAAATATTAAAAGCGACCATTTAGTAATCTATTTCTATTATTCTTCCATTCTTAAAATTGATTTTTTAATTTAGCATCCATGTTGGCTTTTTACACATTGTTGAGATGTTAATTAAAAGTAGTATCTTAGATTTTGAAAAGAAAAAATTAGGTCATATCTCTGAGGCTCATATTTCTATTTTTATTTTTTTATTTGGGTGAAGGATCTAATTAAATTATTTTCGCGCAAATGAGAAAAATATAAGAATATGCCGACATATATTCACTCTAATTCTCAGAAGGTCTGGAAGCATTATTTTTAAATTAAAATAATTATGGAATTCTAGAGAGATACGGAGCGAAGATAAGGACAAAATTTAGAAAGGAAAATGAAAGGTAAGAGCATTTACAACCGTCATTTAAAAATTAAACTATTTAAAACTTTATTTTTACTTTCAAAAGTTATTTTTTGAGATTTAATTAAAGTTTGGTTAGAACAATTCAACTTGATGAAGCGTCCCCAAGTTTTATTTATCACAAATACATTTTAATTTCACATTTTTTATTAATAATTAAATCGTATGCAGATTTATTCGTTTATATACATTTATACATATAAATTTTATTGTGGAAATAAAATAAAAATTTTCATTCTTGAACATTTATTCTTAATGAATAATTTCTAACAATATTTAAATAAATATTATTAAAAACTATTTATTAGTAATACTTTTACTCTTATTATTACTTCATTATTAGAAATAATTTTCTTCAATTTACCATCTATATTTATCTTTTTATTCAGCCGAGTGGCAACGATCTAGAATCATCGAATGCTTTAACACGACACTGAAACCTCCTATAAATGCTTAACATTCCCATGTGTTGTTCCTCATCACTTAGGGTTTGAATCTTCTCAATCAAGAACATAGTAGCAATGGCTGACGAGATTATCTTGTTAGATTCCTGGCCTAGCATGTTCGGTATGAGGGTGAGGATTGCCCTGGCGGAGAAGGGTCTCAAGTATGAATATAGAGAGGAGGATTTGCGGAATAAGAGTCCTCTGCTTCTAGAGATAGACCCGGTTCATAAGAAAATCCAGTTCTGATCCACAATGGGAAGCCCATTTGTGAGTCTACGATAATAGTTCAGTATATTGATGAGGTTTGGAAGGATAAATCTCCGCTGTTGCCTACTGACCCGTACCAGAGGGCTCAGGCCAGGTTCTGGGCGGACTATGTGGACAAGAAGGTATGTATTTGCTGTTGATTTAAAGCATAATTTTCCATTGATTCATGGCGATTGTCTTTGATTTTTATAATGGTTGAGGAATTTGTCAAAAATGGTGGTCTCCACTCGTGTTCTGATCTTGAGTTTTTCTAGGTTTTATGGGTTTTAAACTGCAACTTTTACTGATTCTTTTTTGCTGTCGTTGAACAAGATTCCCCTTTTTGGGTTTTAGTTTCGGAAAAACAGTATTCGGGGCTGTTCAAACTTTTTGGAGAACAATTCTTGTCAAAGATATTCTCTTTCTTGGATCTCTTTCTTCTCGTTCTTTAAATCCAAATTGAGGGGAAAAGAATTAGCAAGTCGTACATTCTTTCTGCTGAATCTGATGTTTTTCTTCCACCTTCCATTTGGCGCGCCTAATGTTTGAGATTTGTACGCTGAAGGCTCCTTAATAAACTTATCCACAGCCATACAGAAAGTTGAAACTGAAAATGCTCCAGAAAAATATAACTATTTTCTCTTTTTTTGACTGCATCACTATCAACAGCTCTACGAACTTGGGAGGAAGATATGGACAACCAAAGGAGAGGAGCTGGAAACAGGCAAGAAGGAATTCATAGAGTGCCTTAAGCTTTTGGAAGGAGAGCTTGGAGATAAGCCTTACTTCGGTGGTGAAAATTTTGGGTTTGTGGATGTGTCTTTGGTTACCTTCTCTTGCTGGTTCTATGCATACGAGAGCTTCGGAAACTTCAACATAGAGGCGGAGTGCCCTAAGTTGATAGCTTGGACCAAGCGGTGCATGGAAAGGGAGAGCGTTTCGTCTTCTCTTGCAGATCCACACAAGGTCCATGACTTCGTTTCGGGGATGAGACAGAGGTTTGGTATAGAGTAGTAAATGGGAAACATATTTAGGGATCTACTCATGACTTATGAGTAGTAGTTGCTGTGGCAATAGTTTAGATAATACGTGTGTTTGCTTTGAAAATGTTGGGTTGCTGTTTCTGGTTTAATTCCCTCTCCGAGGGCAGTTGGGTTTGGTGAGCTATGTAGTTGGAGAGACACGTGAATTTGTTTTCACTTGTTCTGGGCCAGAGAGAAATAAAAATGGTCTTCAACTACCAATCTACCATACTATCGTGTCCACTGTTGTGTCACATAAACAACTATTAATGTAAAATAAATGCCTCTTGCTTTTCTGTGGTTAGGACTCATTATTAAAAAGGAATTATAATAATAATAATAATAATAATCTAAAATAACAATAGGTTTTTTTGAAAGAGATCATTTTCAGAGTGAGGCTAGTAAATCGGTCCGATCAAAAACTGATTTGACGTGAAATCAGGATTAAATCAATTGGTTTTCAGGGAACCGAACAGTTTAACAATGTCGTTTTAATGCCTTTTGTATATGAGGTATCCAATTTTTGCCTACCTCATCCCTTACCTGAATCTCCTCTTGCCGTAACTTCCTCATTTGCCCTCCCCGTGTCTCCTGAGGTCACTCCCCTAGATCCAAGGGCATCAATAGCATCTTCGTCAGCGACCCGTAGTCGAGTTACGGAGATGAGATACAAGGATTTATTAATTTTTGCATGAGATACAAATATTTTGTTGTAAATCAAATGATCCCAACGTGTAAGAAAGTTGAAGTTAGTGAGGGAATAAGAAGTCGTAGCGTATTGAGAGTGAGGGACGAAGATGGAGATAAGCTTTTATTTACGATGATGCTTTGTGAAAATTGAGAGTAAACATAGAGCACCGGATATTAAGATCACGTAGACCTTGATAATGAGATTCATTGATGAACTCTGAGATTCGTTGTTGTGATATGAATCTACGGAGATTCATTAATAAACTGCTTATTTTTACGCAAATTGTATGTGGTCGTTCGCGCATTTATACGCTCGTGAATAGTAATTATAGGAAGAATATCTTTCATTAAAGAGCACTACTTGGTAAAAACCCCGTGGGAAAATACTAATTGAAGGAAAAAGAGTCTGTAATTAACTTTATCAGATTGTTGGGAAATCACGTTCTTGAAGAAGAAAGAAAGAAAAGAAATCAATGAGAGAAAGAAGATTATGCGCCCGAAGAGTGTACAATGCTTGCTCCACTTTTGTCTCGTCTCTCATCCTTAAGACCATTAGTAGTCGTAGTCTAATTTTGAATCTTAGTTCTTAATTTCTTTGTAAGTAGTATAACTTTGTAAATATATCATTGAGTTATCACTAGATCGAACTTGTTGAATACTCCGATATGTGCGCTCTTGAATATCATGCGTGAAGAATTTTGGGGATATGTCTTGGATTATCTTTGATATATCAGGCCTTCAATTGCTCTATATGCATCTTTGTATTATCTTCCTCTGAAATTGTTGGTACTTCTCTTTATTAAGACAACCCACATGTTTATGGATATGATTGATTATTATTCTGAAACACATTCTCGGCTTGCTTCATGAATTGCTAGGATCTCTGCATGGTTTGATGATGTGGCCTTAATTGTTTTGCTTTGTGGGCTCCTTAGTCTCAACCAGGTGCCACCATATAGGAAGACATAACCATTTGTGATGGAGCCATTATGAGGATCGGACAAAACCACTATCATAACCTACAATCGGACTTGAGACGAAGAGAATAATATAAACCCGTATCCATTGTGCCTCTAAGATATCAAAATATACGTTTATACAATCAATGTCTTCTTGTAGAGAAGAACTATATCTTGCTAATAGATTTACGGCAAATGATATGTCGAATTAGTGTGACTAGTAAGATACATTAGTGCGCATGACACTTTCGGATATGGTGCCCGGGACAGCGGTTCTTAAATCATTTCCTTAGGTCGAAAAGGATCCTTAATAGTTTCAAGTGATCCTCACAACCATCTGAGTACCCAATGGGTGTGCTTATCCTGTATAAAATCTTTTACTTGAGATCTTTGATATATAGAAATAGATTGGTGCATAAAAATTCCATCCTTGAGATGTTCGATCACGCAAGCCAAGACAAAACTACTTGTTCTCCCAAAAGTCTTTCATTTTCAAATTCCAATTTTAGGCAATTTCTGCGGCCTTTTGAAGCTCTTCGAGTTAGATGATGTTTAAATCATCAACATATCTTCTTATTATCACAAATTGTGGCCGATATCTTTTTATAAAAACACGGACAAATGGTCATTATTATAACCTTGTTTCAACAAGTATTCGATTAACAATTATACCACATACGTCTGCTTTGTTTTAAGCCATAGAGACCTTTGCGGTTTATTGAATAAAGCTCTCTTGGGTTAGAGTCATACTGTCGGCCCATTGTAATCCTTCGAGGATTTCATAAATGTCATTATCAAGTGAGCCCATCTGGTGGCGGTGATTACATCCATGAGGCGCATTTCAAGTTTTTCTGGCTTGCCAGACTAATTAAAAATCGAAAAGTTGTGGCATCCACCACGGAAGATATGTCTCTTCATAATCAACAGGGTCTTTGTGAAAACCCTTGGGCAACAGATTGTGCTTTATACTAACAACTTCATGATTCTCATTTACGTTTCGCACGAAAACCCATTTATATCTATAGGTTTATACCATAGGCGTCGGGACAACAGTCAAAACTTTACATTTGCTAAGCGATTTTAATTCCTGATCTATGCTTTATTTCCATTTGGGCCAATCTTCTACGATGTCATTCTTCCATAGACATTGGTTTGAATCCTAAATTTTCATTTGCAACATTTTGCGCAACATGATATCATTAAAAATATAAAGTCGACGATTATTTCATTTGATTCCTTCGTTCCCCGATCCTCTTATAGTGTAGAATCTCTTCATTTCCATCATCTTAGGTACCTTATTCTCTTTGGAAGCGGCTCATGCAGGTTTCTTTGAAATTTTCTTGAAGTGATATTACCGACTTGGTCATTTGTGTCCTTTGCTCCTTTTCGTTTGCGGTTGTATCTTTGGGCAGAAGCGGGGTCTGCGTAGCCCAGGAGTTGTCCCTTTGTATCTCATTAAGCGGTGTGGTCCGTCGCCCGAGAACAACAATTCTAATAGAACATTTGCGGTAGTATGTGACTTAGTTACTCTTTTGGATCGATGCATCTTGTGTGATTGACTTCTTAAGTTTTGTAAATGAATTATCTTTTGAACTTCCTATTCACATTGTTTCGTTCGAGGATCATAGTGGGACAATGATAATTCATTCCAGCTAATTACCAGCTGCTTAGTTTCTCCCCCTAATGTTGGGTAAAGTTTTTCATCAAAATGACAATCGACAAAGCGTGCCGTAAATAAATCTTCAATAGATGGTTCAAGATATTTAATGATAGATGGAGATTCATACCCAACATATATTCCTAACCTCGGAGTCCCACGTCTTGGTGCGATGTGGTGGAGTAATTGGAATATAAGCTAGCACATCCAAAGAATGCGTAGATAGGAAATATTTGGTTCGACCATGAACCAATTGTAATGGGGAGAATTCATGATAACATGGGCCTTATGCAAATCAGTCTTTAGCGGCATGTAAAGATAGCATGCCCCCATGCGGACTCTCTGGAAGTTTTGCCCTCATAAGTAATGAATCTGCAATTAATTGAATTCGTTTATAAATGATTCGCAGACCATTAAATTATGAACATATGCTACATGATGTTGATGGTTATGCAATGGCGATTACAATAATCATTGAATGCTTGAGAAGTGAATTCACGGCATTGTCAAGTCTTATAGTTTTAATGGGATTGTGATTAGGCTCGTAGTCTAATTAGTTGAAATTTGTGTCTACATAAGCCTTGAGGTGCGAGGTTGATAATGAGCAAGCGTGTGACCATCGAGTCGAAGCATCAATTAAAACCATAAAAGAGTATTTAAATGGTCCACTAGATGGTTGTATAGGCCCGCAAATATCGCCATGTATCACGTTCGAGAAATATAGAGGATTCAATCCCGATCTTGAGTACGGTGATGGCCTAATGATTGAATTTGCCTTAGAGCATGCGACTATGAGAATTCATTTGTTTGTAATATCTTTTTTATTTTGATAGATACCGAGATGAATTCTCTATAATCCTTCGCATCATAATGGAGCAGGGATGACCAATAGGATATGCCAAATTATAAATTCACTATGATTAGTTAGCTGGCATTGGTTAACTATTGCATGTGCCTCAATCTTTGCTAACTTGGTGTAGTATAGGCGAACAAAATGCGGAGTAATCTTTCCGGCCACACACTTTTCTTTCCAGAAACAATAGTCGTAATGCACAAATATTCGACATTGCCTTCGTTTGTAGTCTCAATATGATATCCATTCTTGCGAATATCTTTGAAACTCAGTAGATTTCATTGAGACTTTTCAGAATATAAGGCTTCTTCAATCACAAGCTTTGTTCCTTTAGGCAATATGATATGAGCTCTTCCAAAGCCTTCAATTAGTTTTGCATTGCCACAAATTGTACTAACACTTGTTGTTTGCCTCTTTAAGTAAGAGAAATATGTCAAATTTTTAAGTATAGTGTGCGTTGTTACTTGCTTATCTATGAAATGACTTGTTGCACATCATCGACAAATGGTTTTCTTTAGTGATAATTCCATATTATTCTTCATTGAGATTGACATGTGTCAAAACAAAAATAAATAAATATAAGATAAACATAAAAAAACGCACAAATGATGAAAAGGTATTTATTATAATTACTTAAGCATGCATTCATAAACATTAATGTAGTTATGTGATAATATAAACATTTATCTCATGAAGATAATATGATCATCGCCAAGCACTTTTGCTATTGATTAAGCTAGCAATATTGTCTTCACATTTGAGCCATCGAGCAACATCTAGATTAGTAAAATCATCAAGCGTAGCTAGCTCGGAAGTACCACACTCATTGATGAAATTTGTTCCACCTTTTCTCATTCCGTTCCAATGACTCCTTACAGAGATCAACAAAATGTTTGAGCGTCACGTGGTCTGCGACCAGTAACCCTTCATTCTAGCGATAGCATACATTATCGAATTTGTATTTGAGTCCCCTTGATCCTTTTTTCTCATTTCTTTCCCACTTGAGGTGGCGAGATGGATTTTAGATGACCCTACGATTACCAAGCGACATGAACGACCTCGAGCCCGTCCGACCACGGCCCGCGACCCAGGCCTTGTATTTATTATGAAGGGCATTATGCGAATCACATTCACTTGAGGAATGGGCGAACGATTGGGCGTGCTTCATGATTTTCATTAGAGTTCATTATTTTGTTCCCGGCCATGAAGACAAGAGATCAATCGAAGTATTTCTTAAAACGTTTTCCGCGATATTGTTCTTTGCGGGAAAGGCGAAATTCGATGCGTGAAAAGTAGAAAAAGTCTTTTTCAACATATCCTCATCGGTAACTTTTTCCCCACATAATTTCAGCGGGAGCTAATCACGAAACATAAGCGATTATATTCACTTCTTGTCTTATAATCTTGAAGGCGTGATGCGTCCGTCATAACGGAACTGGGAGAATGGCCGTCTTTTAGTGGTCATACCTCTTTGAGGTTATTCGAAAGAGTGAAGGATCCTTTATTGTTAAATGTCGGCTTTGACCCCTCATGAAGGTAATGCTAGAAGAAAAATCATGCTTTAACTGTCTTTGATTGGATGCATTATTACCATCTTTAATTGTTTCTCGAGGCATTAACTTCTAGATGGATTTGTCAGTATCAGTGATAAATAATTTTTTCATTGTTGTCTATGCCACAAACTCAGATTTTGCAAATTTGCCATCAAAACAAGGATGAATAGTTCGATGGAAAAGAATGTTTTGAGTTTTGAATAATATGTAATATAGAGATAAGAAACCTTTTACCTTAAAAGAGACCGATGCACTGTAGCAACATAGAGCGTCGTGCTGATAACGTGTTGTAAACCAAATGATCCCAATGTGTGAGAAAGTTGAAGTTAGTGAGGGAATGAGAGAAAGTCGGCACGTAGGAGTAGAGAGAGATGAAAGATGAAAGGCTCTTATTCGATGATCCTTTTTCACCAAAGGGTGAAAACCGCACATGAACTTCTTAGATGATAAGATACATGAACCTTATTAATGAGATTCATTGATAGTCTACAAGATTCATTGATGAATCTACATGGTCATTGTTGTGACATCGAATCTCTGAGTTCATTAATAAACCTATTAAGTTCATAACTATTTTCCATGTATGTGGTCATTCACATTTATAACAGATTTGATTTATTTTTCCTAACCATTTGCGATATTTATAAAATAAAATAAAAAATAAAAATCAAATATTTTCTTTTGATTCACCATTTCTGGAATTAGAAAATTAGATTGGCTTAGAAAATAATTTAAAATAACATAAATTCTGATTATATTTGGAGAGTCTGACATAATTCTATTTAGACATTGTCTTTTATTTGTATTTATGATATAATTCTATTTGGAAATTCTTTTTGATTTGTATTTATAAAATAATTCTTTTTGGGAATTCTATTTGACATAGATATATGTTCTTTGTATATCATTATGTGCCAAACAAGGTTATCCATTTGAAAATGTTTTAAGAATGGATTGAGATTTTCTGTGAAACATTTTCAATCTTCTCATTACGATGATAAATATAGGAGCATAAGAGCTTCAAAATTGCTCAAAAATTGTGAACGAAAAAGGAAATGCAGTCTTGCTTGTTGAACACATGTGATAAGATCTCTTTAGTCAAGTTGACCATGATCTTAATGCTCAATACTTGGGCAACGTTCATTGTGATTTGTGATGAGAATAATAGAACAAATGATCCATTTTAAATGCTAATTAGGCTAATCATAAGAGTAAGGGCTAAAAAAAGCTTCAAAAGGTATTAAATGGAGTTGTGAAATAGTTTATTCGGGTTAACTCATCCTTTAAAAGAAGTGTCCAAGTCAAATAAAGTGTTCGAAAGAATTGGAGCCAACAAAAAAATTCAAAAGTCCATAAATGTGATCATGGCTGTTAATGGTAATAATTTACAAGATTTTGGCATCTAAAAGGAACATAAAATCAAAGGAAATCTGTGCTCCAAATTGGCTTCATAATTAGTGCACAATCAAAGACCTATTTTAGAGAGTTTTTACCATTGCAAATTGTATGATCAAACTTGCCAATTATTGTGTAAATCATAAGTTGTCAATTTGTTCTATAATGGTCAAAATACCAAGGATATGCATCTTATAAAAAAAAGAATAAATTATCTGCATGTTGTTTTGATAGTTCTCCAATTTCAGCTTTAGTAATTTGTGTGTCAAGGCTGAATTTCAGCAACTTTTCATTTATTTCTTAGTCAATAGGGATGTCCTAAACTCTATATAAGAGTCATTTGATGTATTTTTTAAAAGACATTGATGAATAATAATTCTTTGTAAGGTTTTCTTCACTTTATGATTTTTGTGAGAATTGTCGAGCCTATCAAGGTTAATTCCTTATAGTGTTTAAACTTACAGATCTTGGTTTCTTTTATAATCAAGTGGACGGGGTTATTTCCTTTGTTGTTACGGTTTTTTATTCTATAACAAAGGGGACGAAGATGCAACATCTTTGCTTACGACTTTTGATTCAATATAGTCAAGGGGACGAGACCGTTTTTCTAGATCGTATTTGAAGATCCTTGGAGTAATCCATAACAATTGGTAGATCTCGAAGCAACAGGCAGTGGGGTTCACATCAATTTGATATTAAAAAAGCAAAAAATGAAAAATATAAAAATTATCTATAATGTATATTTATTTTTAATTCTAATAATATATAAATCTATTTATGATGTAATTGGTTCAATCACCGGTTCCACTAGTGAAAACTGATAACTGATAACTTTTTCGGTTTAGTCACTGATTATATTTTTAAAATATCGATAATTTTATTGATTCAAATTAGTAATAAATTTGATAAAATTTTTTTATCAAATTCACTAAAAACTTTAGTGGATGACACAACATTCAAGTTAATAGTATAACAAATTAGCTCAAAGTGTACATATTTGTAATCCTATAATTACTAGAATATCTATGACTCCAATTTTGCAACATATTGACTACCATGATTTGATTGTTATTTCTATCTGATCGAATATACTTTACTGTCTGAATTGCCCACACATTGCCAAGATCACAAAAAAACAACCATTATTCCAAGACGACAAAACCACTCGCCGTAATAGGTCGTGTAGCACCCCTTTCCGGTCCGACTTGATTGGTGGATCCGAACCGATTCCGGGATGCTCGTTTAATTATTTTTGTTTACTTTTCATTTGTTTTTTTTTTTTTTGTAAAAGTGTCACGACCCGAATCCTCGGCCCGACCCGAATCCTCGGCCTAACCCGAAGGGCGGATCCGAATCGGAGCTCGGTTTACTCCGATCGTTTTCATTTATCTTATCAAAATATTTTATTTATGTCATTTCATTTTAGGGTTTTCAATTATGTGGAAACATTTTCAAATGGTAAGCCCATAAACATTTACTCTTATACAATTCGTTTACAAAATGGCGTATCATGCCTTTACAAAGTGATATCTGAAACAATAGTTAATTTATCTTTGTTCACAAATGTCCTGCAGTTCAAAGAAATGAAATGCATATGGCCGGGGTATACTTATCGCGCCTTTCTCTATGACTGCGCTTCTTGATCTTGCCTTCTGCTTGTTTTCGAAACACCATAGATAAAAAGCTACATCTTTAAGCATTTTTTAAATTAAGCTTGGTGGTTCCACATCACAGTTCTATTCTTAATTTTTCGATTTAACATGACGCTGCATTTATCACTTGAAACTATACCCTTTTTATATCAAACTATCTCATGCTTATTCATTTCACATGCTTTCACATTACAATAATTGATCGCATATCAAAATATGCATTTTCACATGCTTTCAATTTACATAACTCAAATCATGAGATTCAAACATATACTCGAGGAAGTATTTAGTTAAAATCCCATTGCACTCATCAAGTTCGTTATTTCACATTGTCTATGCAATTCACATTCATGACGGATTCCGTTTGGTGAATCTTATCCTTTTTATCATTCGGTAATGTGCTTACACATTTCACAATTTCGGTCTCCCATCTTAATGGATCTGGGTTGGTGCACCCACCATGTGGTCATTTAAAAATGTCTGCGCCATCGCAGCGGATGCGATTGGTGCATCCGCCAAGTGGGACATTTAACATGCCATACACCATCATGACGGATGGCGGTGGAATTGCATCACTTCGTGTGGGCATTCTGTTCCGGTTTGCCCTTCTGCGCGGATGTTGATTGGTGCATCCCGCCGTATTGGATGTTCGGTATATCGATTAATTCGAATGTCAGAATTAAGCCAATTAGTTTGCAACTTTCGATTAATTACTCACATACAGTGGTACTGACATTCAAATATTACATTTTAAATCCATATGCACTTTCGTAATATCATTTCAAGATATACTCATTCAATATAACATTTAGATTTATTTGGTATCTTGCCAAAACACTTGAAATAAGGATAGAGGGTCGATGAACAAAGAAAGCGAAGTACATCGGCTCGTTTCCTTCCCTTGATCTCGGTCCTAGGTTGGTGTTTCCACAGTCTCTAGTCAAATAACAATTATGCCCTCTTAGTAGATAAAAAGAATTATTATACATTTTTAGTGGACTAGAATTATCGCCGTTAACGGTTTTGGGTTAAGACACTAAGTCACGCTTGATTCCCTTAAATCAGGTGGCGAAGTGCAGTCACGTTTTTTTCATTTAGTTTCATTCTTATTTGAACCCCCATTAGTAATTTATTAGGGTTCCTATACTATCGGTGTACAAAAACTAAAATTTTACCCTCTATGAACAGTAGCTACGCCTTGGCGTACCCAAGGGGTGCCATTTTGGCACCTCGGCTGTGGCGGAGCATCCATGCCTTGGGAGCAGGTGATTATTTAAAGTGCTATTTGAGTCTATTTAGAATGGGTTTGGTGCTTTTCGTACTAATCATATGGTCGCGATTGACATGTCTTGAAGTCGTTCGGTACTCTGATTTTGTTTTTGAGGAGTGTGTTTTGGTAATTTCACGGTTTGTGAACACCATTAATCATTCAAGCTCGGCAGTTGGTACCGATTTATGCCATGTTCATGTAGTTCTCGGCGATTTCATCAATGGGAGTTGAAAACTGTCAGTGGGATTAGGAAGAAATGGAGGTTGGGCCGAATGCGGAGGATGCGAGAGGAGTGCGGGATTTTGCTATGCATTCAAAATTTTGCAAGGATTCTCAGAAAATTTCGCAACCATAGAAAATTTCGCAATCCTGTAATTTAGCTATCTGATTTTTATTATGATGAAAAACTATTGTGCATAAGCGAAGATTGAATTTTGCTATTCTCACATTTTCTCTATGATAGCGAATTTATTGCTGATAAGCGAAAATTTCGCTATGATAATGAGGAAGTGGCTATGATGCGAAAATTTATCCCCCTACATTTTTATCCAAACAACCTCGTTTGTGCCTTAATTCATTTGTCACCACATTGTAATCATATATTCTTGGTATTTTGGTATTTACCGTCTTGCTTCATGGCTATATAAACTCATATAACTTTTTGTAACCTAACTTTTCATTCACGGCTTTTGTTTTAGGTTTACGGTTTTCTCTCTTACTCTCTCTTCTTTCTCTCATTTTCTTAGGCGCGAACACCGCAACGAGGATGACAACTCGAGGGATGTTTGGCTAAACCTCAAAACACTGAAAGAGGAAGTTCTTCAGGACAGTTAATGGTGGTTTGCGAGGTGGTCCTCGGAGTTTTAAATGAAGCAGTCTTGCATTGTGTTCAAACTTTCAAAGTAGGGTTTAATGTCATTTAATGTGTTTCTTTTGGTCAATACTTGTCATGCTTTAGGGTTAGTCATTCTAGGGTAGATGCGACATTCTTTAGATGTCATTACGAGCCATTGAAATGAGGTTAAATGCTATGTTTTCAAGCTAACTAGAACATTTAAATGCTCGATTACATGTTTTATTTCGAATAAGTGTTTTAATGGTTAGTTTTTAAAGCGAACAAAGATTAGGTTTTAATTTATGACTATAAGTTATTTGCCTTGCAATGCGAGGAAATAGCAGGACACCTTTATAACCGATTTATCAAGCTAGTGACCCGAGCCTTCTAGGTCGACATTTCACACTTTAATTCAAATTGTTTTGGTTACCAGTGAACAACTTGATCTCCCGCATTTTACCCCAGTCAAAGTCCAAATGATCTCACCATTTTTGAATCATGATGCGAATCATTTGTGGGATGAAAACGCATCCAGGTGCGACCCCGGAGCCGCTATCGCTTTGTGATAGCTTGACTACGGCGATAGGAAGAAAAATAGAAACAAATTTTGTTGATTCGGATCACCTACCGTCAGCAAGAATCAAATGGCGCCGTTCTTGGGGATGGTGCCAAACTACGGATGATGAGTTGATATGTACTTGTAATCCTACGTTACAAGTATTGGTGACAACACAGCCCTTTTTGAATTCGTTTGTAAAATTTTAAGATTTTTCGTGGAGTCTCTGTGAAATTTGTTTTATTTTTCACGGTCGAGTTTTTATTTAGCTAACACCGATCCTTTTTAGCGAACCTTGTTTGTAATTCTACTTTGTCTCATTTGTGTTCTGGTGTTTATGCATCACTAAGATAGGATCTCCAGGAGTAGATTGCAAAGAGTTGGTGCCTCAGTTGAGCAAAATTTCCTTGAAATCGGTGTGCAGGTGATCAAATGGATCCTGCACGAGGAACGACAAAGTCGGCAAAGGCACTCCGGTGAATCAGCCGGCATCTACGGATCAATGAGGACCATATACCCTCCCAGAGTGAAGTCTTTCCTTCTACATCATACCACCTGCTGAGGAGGTAGCAGTGAGACCTTATTTGATTTTACTTCCCATTTCATGGTATGGAGAATGAAAATCATACTCACATTCGGGATTTTGAGGAAGTATGCATAACTTTTAGGAGGTATAGCAGGTATGGAATTGTTGAAGTTGAAGAGAGCATTCCGTTAACCTCGAGACAAAGCAATATGGCTCCCATTCAGTAGAAACGATTAGAAATTGGGCGATCTTGAAGCTGAATTTTGAAGAAATTCTTGATACAACCAAGACCAACAATTTGAAGAGGCAGATCTACACTTACTCGACCTATGACAATGAGAAATTTTATCAGTGTTGGGAGAGGTTCATGGAGACCATCAATGCATGCCCACACCATGGTTTTGATACGTGGATGCTAGTGAATCATTTTTATGATGGTATGTCTCACGCCATGAAATGCTTGCTAGAAACCATGTGTGGAGGTGGCTTTTGAGCAAAGCCCGGATGAAGCCTTGGACTAGAATTATGTGGCTGAAACTTCCAAGAGATTGGGATGAGCCAGAGATCGAGGAAGTGAAAGAATGGCGATCGACCCACTCAAAGGGGAGGCATTTATGCACTTCAGAAGATATGAGATGGCCAAAGATATCAACCTTAACTAGGAAGGTGGAAGAGTGAAAGAAAAGCTACATGGGGTGCGAGCGGTGGTGAAAATCTGCACGAGCTGACCCAGCCCATCAATTACCAATCCACTAGCCACGGAGAACAGCGTCGAATCTTTCTGTCGGTGAGAGATTTGATGTCGGAGCATGCCAGTAATGGTGGGCGTCTGACCCGCAAACCCAATGCCCCGTATGGTAATACATATAATTCGATTGGAAGAATCACTGATCTACTCTTGGAAACCTAATCCCCAGTATATGCCTCTGGTGCGAAACGAGTTTGGTTCCTCACATCTCAACCACGGCCATCTGCCATCTCTTCCCCGCACATTGGAGCAGCATATTAAATTTGAAGCCCGAGGTGGTAGAAGCTGATTTGTGGAGAAGCAAGGGAATCAGTAGCCTGGTTGGCTCGAAGGTAGATCTTTGTGACCTGCGAGCAGAGAATAGATGAAGCCGAAAGCAACCTTGTCGAGAAGATTGATAGCCTCTGATACTCAGTCACTGGGGATGCTTGATTTGCTGAAATTACGGAGAAAGGAAGATTCCTTCCCGACAACTGCCCGAATCGAGGAGTCCATGAAATAGGTTCTTCAATGACTCAAGGATGGATGAGTAAAGGCCGTCATTACTGCAGGAGTGGGAAAGAAATTGAGCAACCGGTGCCCATGGCTTGTTGAAAAGCGAGAAAGAAGGAGTGGGCTGAGAGGATATGTCGGTGAATTCGAGTGAAGAAAAACATGCCTCCATTTCCTCAGCTTGCTAAGAAGCGAAAAAATCCCCAGACAAAATTTAAGAATTTGGGAGGTGCTAAAGAAAGCGAGAGTGAAGGTAAATATCCCTTTGCTTGACATGATCAAGCGGGTTCCCGACATATGCAAAAATTTTTTTGAAGGACACGTACACACCGATTAAAGAGGGTTAGGCATTGAAAGAAAGCCTTCTATGAGCAAGTCGGTCTGATTATTGAGCAAGACCCAGTGAAATACAAGGATCCAAGATCCCCACAATATCAGTCAACATTGAAGGGACTTGCATAGACAAAGCTTTCTTGTTGGACTTGGGGCAGTGTAAAACTCGTATATTCAGTGTATAAGTAGTTAGGTTTAGGGGAGCTGAAGCCTACCAACATCACTCTGTCATTGGGCGTCGTTCGGTAAAAATTCTGAGGAATAGTTGAGATGTGTTGGTAAGGTGGACTAAATTCTGCCAGGTGGTTTCGCGGTGCGATCTAGAACGATCGCCGTGGACTGAATCATGTGCGATTATCTGGGAAGACCGTTTTGGCCCGCTTCCGATGCGATGTCAATTGAGATGGAGTCGTGCGGCTGGCGTTGGCGACATGACGTGGAGCTCAACATTTTCCTGAGCTTGGCAAGCCTGAGCGAAGAAGGGTGAGGCGAGATTTTGATGATCGCTCTGTGGTCCACATGCATGGAAACCCAGTGCCCCCTGAGTGGCGAGTGGTAAAGGAAAGTGGCGGTTGATGGGGAGTGGGCGTGGTCACTCTGCCCAGTGATGATCGGCCATCACCTAGTGAGGAAAGTTCAGCAAGAAGGAACTAAGCATGAAAGTGCAGCACACGTCCCAGCTGCGGGGGTGAGGCTCCTTCTCCTTGACCCTCGTAAAATAGTCCGGTGTAGTTGAAATTTGGTTTGTAGCCTGTATTTGAGACAGCTATGACTCGAAAATTTTGAATTTTAAGCAATTTGGTTAATTTTTAGTTTATGCTATTTTTAGTAACCTTCCTTATCTTAATTTTAACTAAATATAAAAATTTTGGTTTAATAATTTTACTTTAATTTAATTTAATTTAATTTTATCTTATTTTTATTTATTTATTTTATTTTATTTTATTTTAATTAAAATTTCATGTTTTTCTGCAGGTTCGAAGTGGACGGGGAATGATTTTGCAATGGCGGGAAATTCATTATGTGTACCCCGAGTTGCCCTGGACCCTCGGTTACTTTAACGACTTTATAAAAGAGGCCTGCTCATTTTCATACCCATCATACACATTTGCTCACGAGCTCAGTGCCACTGCATCGGTGCCACGGCTCATTCTTAGAGCCTTGAGCTCCACGGACAGCGCCCCACTAGTGAGCCCCGCTGGTCTGCCGTTCACCCGTGCGACATCCAGTGCGGCATCCATTGTCGGTTCTTTGGCCGGCCCGGCCCACACATCGCCGTTGCCGATTGTCGCCCGCGCTACCGATCTTGCCATTGCCCGTCTTGTTGAGCCCCTCGTCCTGCGCTGTCTTGTAGCGCGATCCTTCGCGCTCTGTCCTAGCCGCATTGACTTTCGGGCCACGCTGCGCCTATGACGAAGCCCGGACCACAGCCGTGGTTGTGCCGTGGAAGGTCATCGCTTCTGAGCCGAGTCAGTTGATTACCACAGAGAGAAGGATGCGAGAACTCAGGGCGCGGATGCCCATTCCGGACACGCCTCGGTGACCACGACGCATTGGCCCGGTACGCCATGGGAGCCTCGAACTTTTGAGCCCCCGTCCGGCGATGTCGGACCGGTGGGACCGCCGGGCCTTTCTCGGTACCATAGAGGTGGCCGAGAAGGGCCCGACCCTCCCAGCCGGGCGGACGCCGGGCGAGAGTCTTGAGATCGACCGGCGTCGCCTCCTGGCGTGAGGTTCGTCGCCTCCCGTTATCACCGCCCTCGGATCGGGCGCCCATGTTCACGTGATCAGATTCGAGGGCGTGGATCTGCGTGCAGAGACTTCCATGAGAGGCGGATTACATGATATCACCGGCATTGGCCGCGAGACGGCGATTCGAGAGCTCGATGCGGTTGTCAGAAGCGATATTTGCTTCCTTTCATGCATGGCGGTTTATTATCCGGGTTGTTAGCCCGGTTTACCACACCATGACATCCGGGGAAGTCTGCGAATCAGATTAGAGCTTCCGATTCGGCGTGTGTGGCGAGTACTCGGCGATGGATAATACGGTTGCTTTGGAGTGCCCGGCGGCCCATTGTCAATTCTACGAGATATAGAGTTAGCCCCGACCATCATAGAGAGAAGATGGTCCATTGTCGCTCGAGATACTCTGGCCAGGTTATACTCTTATTGACTGACTTCGCCCTGGATATCCTAGTGGACCACACGCCCGGACGGCTTATTCCCATTACTCTTTCGTACGCATCAGCGAGCTATACTCGACTCTATCTGAGGATCTCGGAGGGTTACGGTTTAATCCCGACTTGTCATGACTTCCATCGCGCATTTTGAGAGAAGGTCCTGCCATGGTGCTCTAGGCGAAAGTTTATCGTTATTGATCTGGGGAAGCTGTGAGCCGAGGTCTCTGGGTATCTGGGGTTCCTTGAGGAATACGCGTAGAGCGGAGGATCGAGTTGTACTTTCGGGTCTTAGCCAGCGGCGATCGCCATGCTAGATCTCCTTTATCCTCCGGCCGGCGGGAGGAGGCGGCCGAATGTTGTGGCGAGGACCCGCAGGGGAGGATCCTATTCACGAGATGGAGGTGGAAGTGTGGAAGAACTTCAGTTCCTATTCTGTCTCCTCCATCTCCACACTCCTACTTGCCGGCCCTGCTTGACAACTGTGACCCTTCTACTGCAATGCTTGATGAGTCTCGAGCATATTCATGTCGATTCAGGGAGCTGCTGGCGTTACATGGATCTTTGTACCGGCTTGCTACTACAGGCGTCGTTGGACGGCCAGTGGCTGGTCGAAGTCACTCTGGCGTAGAGTCACTCCATGCTTCGCGGATCATGAGTCACCCTCGGTCTCAGCGAGCCACTTGGCTTTGCTCGAGATCGGTCGCGGCGCGGCCTCCTTGGACATGTTAGCATTGCGGTAGTGGCCCCAGATCCACCGGCATCTACACCGCCACGAGAGTGAGGTGGTCACACTCCCTTCTCTAACTTTCCTATCCTTACCCAATGGAGGCATGTTCATACTTTGGTTGGGAGGAAAAGTTAGAGTGGGATGTCGCCACATCATATTTTGTATTGTTTTTAGCTTTATCATTTGCCTACTCATTTTTGTATAGGATTGTATAGGATATCTGATGGCGATAGTAGAGCGTTGTGTTCACTGTCATGTTTAGCTATGTTAAGCTTGTACTAGCCACTTTGGTTATATCAAAAGCTTTATAGCATTATTTGCTTACTTTCTACACTTTTGCAAATCATTTTTGTGCCTATATTTTTGTGTTTCTACTCTTGCCTTATGTTGAAGAATTGAAGCCTTATATGCTACCTTAATGTTAGAACAATTCCATGCATGATTAAGTTTTTGGTCGATTGAAGTTCCAGCGTATTCACCCTTTTGCATCCACCTTTAGCTAATCACACCTGATGCACATCGGTTGTATCAATAGGTTGAGAAGAGCATATACCCTTTTCACTTTGCGGAATAACCTTAGATGCATTGGCTGACCCATAATAGGTTTGTTTCCAAAAGAAGACGATGAAGTCTTCGAAGAATGAAAAGAAAAAGAAAAGAAGAAAAAGAGAAATGAATGCCGTGACACATTGCCTTGAAACCCGAACACGGTCTGATGGGTATATGGCGAAAGCCTTTAAAGCCCGGTGCCCTAAACCTTCAATGGTTGGGAGTCATCAACTTAGTGTTCACTATACGGGTGGATGGGTAGAGATTAGCGAGTTGTAGGTGCTTAATTCTCGAAGTCATTGAAGTCCCAAGGTGAAACTGAAAGAGTTTGTGGTCGGCCCGATCCTTTTTGACTTGATATACTAAACCTTAATTGGTTGGGAGTCATCAGTGGACCCCCGTTACGGACTTTGGTGAAGTCGAGTTTTTAGCATTACCTACAGCCACAATCAAAGAAAGAAATAAGAGTGTAACTTATTCTATTTAGGTTAGTTAACAGTTTAAGGCCTGGCAGTAGCTTGGTTGGGGGGAGGGAATAGCTTTGCAACTTATTGGTTCAAACTGGTTACCTTAAGAACACTTAGATTTTAGTGGAAGTGTAGGTTGACTTCTTCGGAATTGATGTTGCCCTAAAACTTGTTCATATATGGCATTTTTTCTCTCACGATAGTATTTGTCTGAGTCCAAATTGTTCATCTGCGAAGGTAAGGCGTTACTGTACATACCTTTTGGGGCCGGCATACACTTTTTGGAAAACCTGGCCTTCACCTTGATTGTTTTAGCATTGCTAAAGGGATTGCTTGTGTCGGTTAGAGTGTGATTAGTACCCAAAAAGTGCTGGCCTGAGTCCTATTTAGAATGGAGTTTTGAGTGCTTTGCATATAATCATATGGTCGCCCGATTGACATGTGCAATCCGTTTAGTACCTCTGATTTTGTTTTCAAGTGTGTTTTGGTAATTTGCGGGTTTGTGATCCTCGACCATCATTTCAAGCAGCTGAGTTGGTGCCAATTTATGCCATGTTCATATGAATTCTGTGATTTCATCAAGCTAGGAGTTGAAGCTTGTCCATGGAATTGAAGAAATGGAAATTTGAGCGAGATGTAGGAGGATGCGAGAGGGAGTGCGGGATTTTGGTATGCTGTGCGAAAATTTTGCAAGGATTACTTGAGACTAGCAACCATACTACGAAAATTTTGCAATCCACCACTAGAGTTCATATCTTGCAGTTTTTCGCTATGATAGCGAAGTACGCTATCATAGTGAAGTCGCTATCATAGCGAAAACTCTTGTGCATAAGCGAATTTGAATTTTCATTTATGCCTGTATTCGCTATGATGACCCGAAATTCACTATGCATATGAAATTGTCTGTTTTTATCCCAAACGACCTCGTTTTATTGTAATTCCCCATTTTGTCCCCATTGTAATCATATATTCTGTAGTATTTTGGTATTTCACACATCTTGTGTATGGCTATATAAGCCACCTTATAACTTTGTAACCTAACTTTTCATTCACGACTTTTGTTTTAGGTTTCTGATTTTTCTCTCTTCTCTCTCTTCTTTCTCTCATTTTCTTGGGCGCAAAACACCACGCTGAGGATGACAACTCAAGGGATGTTTGGCTAAACCTCAAACAGAAGAGAGGAGGTTGCTAGGTTGGTTAATGGTGGTTTGCAGGTGGTCCTCGGTTTAAATGAAGCAGTGCGTTATTGTTCAAACTTTCAAACTAGGGTTCAATGCCATTTAATGTTTCTTTTGGTCAATACTTGTCATGCTTTAGGAGTTCAATGCATTCTTGGAGTAAGTGCGACATTCTTTAGATGTCATTTACGAAACCAACTGAAATGAGGTTAAATGCTATGTTTCAAAGCTACGGAACATTAAATGCAAATTACATGTTTTGACTCAAATAGAGTGTTTTAAGGGTTAGTTTTAAAGCAGAAACAAAGATCCGGTTTGGCTATGACTATAAGTTATTTGCCCTAATACGAAATAACTTAGAGGACATATTTATAACCCATTTTATCGCCCAGCCTTCCAAGATGCCATTCACACTTTAATTTAAAGCTGTTTTCAGTTACAGTGAACCTTGATCTCACCTTTGTTTTTACCCCAGATCAAAGTCAAATGAAAGTCTCACCATTTTGAATCATGATCTGAATCATTTGTGGGATGAAACGCATCCCAGTGTTCGATACTGAACACCGTATGTACGTGGCTTGACTACGCGTGGGAAGAAAATAGGAAACAAATTTGTTTGATTCCGGATCCTTCTTGGGTAGCGCGCAGTCGTGGAGTCGCCACGGCGTGGAGTTCCTACACTATGGCGGTAGGAGCGGAGCATGCCCGAACTTCCCGAGTTTTGCTCTTTTGCGATTTTTCTCCAAAAATCCTCAAAATCCCAAAAAAAATCATGGGAATCACTCTCAATAACATCCCTAATATCATCTAAACCAACCATGAGCCAAAACCATTGGATGGATTAGAGGTTTCTTGAGCATCAAATACATCTTTCTAGGGTTTAGGTTCATACCTTGAATCTCTTGGAACCCTTTACCCTAGCTTCCTTCTTCCTCCTTGATCACTTGGAAACCAGAAACGGGGATGATCTCCCACTAAAATCAATTCTTCTTGCAAAACCCTAACTTTTCTCCCACACTTGCTCTCAAAACCGTTTTTGCTCAAAATGCACAAATGTGCTCTTCTAAGACCACATTTGGTCTTATTTCTCCATTTAAGTGTAAGGCCATTTTTGGCTTCCACACAAATTCCATTTCTCATTTTTCTCCTTTTTGGTCTTCATTTCACTTTCATTTATTATTTAATTCACTTTTGCATTTAAGCTTATTCTATTCTTGACCCTTAGGTCCTTATTTTACTAATTCCATATTTGCCTTTTTTACACTTGGGTTTATTTCCGGGTTCAACCAATTTCTCATTTTAGCATATAATATTTAATCATTTGCTCACATATTAATTTCACTTTCCTGATTTATCAGTTTCTTGAGGAAAAACCAGTTTAATTTCCGATTCATGCCGGAATATAATAAAATTATTATAAAAATTACAGGTATTTTGAAGATTACAACTCTCCCCACTTAAGAAAATTGCGTCTCGAAATTTACCTTGGTCGCCGATTCGCGAATATTGCTCTGCGCTCGTTTCTTCACTTTCCTAGTGTTGCTTCTTCGGTCTCTGGTTTCTCCCACAACACTTTGACTAAACCGGAATCTTCTTGTTTCATAGTTCTTTCACTTCGCGAGCCAAAATCTCCACTGGCTCTTCTTCATACGATAAATCTAGTCTAAGCTCAATTGTCTTTGACGAGACTACGTGCGATGGATTGGATCGGTACCTCCTCAGCATCGAGACATGGAAAACATTATGAATCTTTTCCAAGTCTGGAGGTAATGCTAATCTGTATGCCACTGGACCCACTTTTTCGATCACTTTATATGGACCAATAAATCTAGGGCTCAATTTACCATTTTTCCCAAATCTCATCACCTTCTTCCAGCGTCTTTAAAACACTTTTCTTGTCGATCCATGTCAGATATCTTTTAACACTCGTAGCCGATATGATTTACGTCTATCGGTGGCCGCACCGATTTCTCTCTAATAATTTTCACTTTTTCTCTAGTCTCTTGTATCAAGTCAGGGCCAATCACTTTATTTTCGCTCAATTCCATCCAACACAACGATGCTCTACATTTTCTTCCATATATAGCCTCGTAAGGCGCCATTCCAATACTTGATTAGAAAATGTTGTTGTACACATCCCAACTACCCTCATAGTCGATCCACCTGACTCCTTGCTTATCTTCGAATCTGAATCACTCTCTACGATTGTCCATCCCGAATCTCTGGTGGAACGTTATCTTGAAATTCGGTCAGTGCTTGAGGCCTCTTGAAATTTTCCCCCAATCTCAGTAAACCTCGGATCTCGAATTACGGAAATAATGAATCTGAATCCCATGTAATCAAGCTATTTCCTTGATATGTAGCTTTGCTAACTTGTCAAGGAATGATGCGTTCTCCAGCGGTAGGAAGTGGTGACTTGATGATCGATTACTACGACTGGCGAGTCATGCTTCCTCCTTGTCAATGGTAACTGACGAAAATCCTGGTGATTCGGTCTCATTTCCACTCACGACCATTTTGATATGCTGATAATCGAAGAACTTGATGCTTTCTGCCTTTACTCTTTGACACACCCAGAACAGTTTACAAACCGATACATCTCTTTTCATTAGGACCACGAGCTAAAATTTCAAATCTTGATACATCTTTGTGCTACTAGGATGGATAACAAAAGATCCATTGTGTGCCTCTTCAAGTATGGCTTTCCTCAAATCATTACCATCGAATTTACCTGAGCCGATCCTTATAATGCAAAACTCCATTTAGTTCTTTGTAAAGCTAGTCTCTTTATCATTTCCAATTTGACTCACTATGGCATAAATTTTCTCATCTTTCTTTTGTGCCTCTAGCACTCGATTCAACATCTCCGATCTTGTTATCAATTCTGCCACTACGGTACCATCGTTTGATAATGACAAATGGGCATTGGCCAGCTGGCGATTTATCGACTTTGCTCCAAAAGCATCTTCCGCTACGTTGGCTTTTCTGGGTGATGAGTGATCCTGCGATCCATAATCCTTTATCGACTCCATGCATCTACGTTGTCTCAAATTAAGCTCGTTGTGAAAGCCAAAATGCGCCCAAGACTCTTATGAAGTCGATTAGATGAAACATTTTTCTCCATATAATGTGTCTCCAAATTTTCAATGCAAATACTATTGGTAATTCCAAATCATGCATGGGGGTAGTTCTTTTCCGCAGCGGCTGTATCTTGAAGCATGACTCTCACTTCACCCTCTTGCATTAGGACACATCCAACTCCATTTAGTGACACATCACTAAAGATCACATATTCTTTACCCATAGGTTGGCTGAGTAAGAACCAGAGCCTTGGTTAAGAATGCTTTCAACTTATCAAAACTTCTTTGACATTTTTCACTCCATTCATACTTTGCATTTTAAAGACGATCTCTTCCATTGAGCTACGATCATAGAAAGCCCCTTGAATCTTACGTAGTAACACGCAAGTCCCGAGCTAGCACTTACGTAACATTTCTTGGTGGCTTCCATTCAACAACCACTTCTATTTTCTTTGGATCCTCGAATTCCTTATTTGATACAATGTGCTTGAAATAAAGACACTTACGTTCAGCAAAACTCACACTTGCTGGGTTAAGCGCCACAGCGCTATTTTCTTGAGTCTCTGTACACTACCCGAAGGTGTGTGTGGTGATTTTGATCTTGGGCCACGGGAATGTGCGACCCAGAGGCGGCGAGCCGATTGGTGAGTCAAGCCAGAAACCCAGGGGCCTTCGTTTTATTCTTTTAAAGACATTAATTAAATCTCTTTGGTGTCGTTTTATTAAATTTTGGTTTTCAAAAGTGTCGCGACGAATCCCCAGAGCTTGACAGATTGGCGGATCCAAGCAGGCAGGATTGCCTCAGGCATTTTCAGGTATCTTATCAAAACATTTGGCTTGTCTTATTCATTTTAGGTTTGTAATTTCGCGGAAGCAATTTCATTTTGGCAAGCCCATAAAACATTTACAATTAACAAAGATTCATAATGTTTACATTTAACAAAATGCCTTTACAAAATAATGATCCGAGAGTTCAATTGTTTTACAAAATGTCAGCGTTCGAAAGAAATAGGTAATGCATATGACGAGCATACTACGTAATTCGCCTGCATGGTATGAGCTCCTCGATCTTGAGTCTTGCCCGATGTCTATCACTCGGTACTGCGCATTGATAAAAACAATACGCTAAGCATTTTCATGCTTAGTGGTTACATCTGATTAAGTATTCCATTTTGTTCATATAAATCATGCATTTATCAAAATAATGCCCTTTATATGTCTCGATTGTAATGTAAAAATACTTTATGCAAGTACACTTTTCAATACCATCGTTTCATTGTTAGTTTGTGATTCCATATGGCTATAGAATTAGAGCATCCACAGCGGTCAGTTGGTGAATCTGCCTGTTTGTCATTCGATGTATGTGCTTTCACATTGATAATGCCAGTCTCACCTTGACTATAGAATTCGACATTCACGGCGGTCGGTTGGTGAATCACATCGCATCACGTCATTCGGTAGCAATGTGATTTCGCATTAGACAAATAGGGTTGCAGCACAAAGCCGTTCAGTTGGTGAATCCGTCATGTTGGTCATTCAATAATACGTTTCAAAATCAATTTACTTTTATGCGACAAATTCCTTGCAGGTTCAAATATCTTTCGCATACATGCATATATTGTAAGCAGTTCGAATAACAATGATTCAAATCAATATATATATATATTTCACAAATAGAGAACTGAGAACAAGTATAGAATATCTCTTTGGAATAAAGAACATTTAGAGAACAAACAAAGAATAAAAGCGGGTATAGAAAAACCAATTATCGATTAAAAAGTTTCTTTCGATGTCAATCCTAGGTCGGAGTTATCGTCTTCTACGCACCTAGCCAAATACAATTTATTCACTCTTAGTGATTTAGCAAAATAATCATACTAAGCGAATATCGCGAGCCAAGCGGCTTTGCGGAGGCGGCGAAATCTCCGATGCGTTTTTGACTTAGTCTCATTCTTATTCCTCTAAGAGTCTACTTTACTCATAAATTGGAATCATTCAATCGGATTATCGAACTAAATTATGACATTTCATGCCAACTAATAAATTTACCGATTACCTTGAGGACTGTTTGTATTGCTCATTTTAGAGTCTTAACTTCATGTTTGACTCTAAGGTCATTGTACTCTTTAATGCTAAGGTGCTAGGGGTTCTATTCAGCTGGAATCACCCGGTCGAACTCAGAAACTCAAGTTACGTCCGAAACAACCCGGACTACTCTATGTTCAAAGCTGGAACCAGAATTTGGCTTGCACATGGCCCCACTTTGAGTGAATTTTTAGGCCACTTAGGATCAGAATTTGACAATGCCTTCTCTTTAATTTTGGTTCTCATGAAGTCTATTTTCACATTAGCCACTTGAATCACTCAAATCGGATAAGAAATGAGAAGTTATGGCCAAAATACGAAAACTGAGTGGCCCCGAAACGAGAATCGGTTGTGCAGTACATGTCTAACATGTCTTGAGTACAGTTAACTTAAAAAATGACCGAACACAAGTTGTGCAGTACAAGTTCAAATTGTACCGGTACAAGTCTCGAAAAGTGCCGAGAATGTGTATTTTCTCCCATTTTCATGCACTTTTCCATCCCAAACCAAGTCTATACTTCCTTATACACTTCAAAAATCATTTCAAATTCATCTTTTAACCTCGATTATCCTCAAAATCACCTTTCAATGGATATCTTTCATCAAAACCTTTCATGATTTTCTCCCCAGAGAAACAGATTCTAATGGTCATGCTTATACACATGCCTAATACACAAATTTGTTAGGGTTTGTTCTAACCCAAACCCCTTTACTTGCAATTAGTAGTAAATCCAACCTCAAGGGAGGATTCATGTCTTTTCTTGTACATTTGGGTTTACCAGCGACACCAAACAAGTTAAGGGTTTGTGTGATCTCTTCCTGAAAACCCTAGACAGGGGGACCATTCTCCCAAAACAAGCCTTAGGAAATCAAACACACTTGATCCTAAGATGAATACATACCTTAGTTTTGATCTTCCCTGCCCATCTCCTTATTTATTTCCTCTTCTTCCTCTTGTTCTCTCTCGCTACTCTCGCACGGTTTTTGCTAGGAATAAGTGGAGACAAAATGAATTTTAGCTTTTGTTTTCCATTTTTAATATTTTTCCAACTTTCATAAGTGCAACTAGCCCTCATATCTTTAATTTAGCAATTCAACATTTTATTTCACCTGGCCCGTCTCTACTCCCTTTTGATTTTATACCCCTTATGGAAATCTAGAATTTTATCCCTTGTTCTAGTGCCACAATTTTCGGGTTCACTAAATTTACATTTCACAATTTGTCAATTTATCAATTTTCACGGAAAAACTAAGTTTGGCTCAATTCATACCTAGAATATATAATAAAATTATTATAAAAATTCTACAAGGTATTTTGGGCGTTACAAGAATATCTTCATGAACCTTCACGATGGCCAGTCCACATGTGGTCGGAAAATCACGATTCATTAGGTCCATGGCATTTGGAGCATTTGTTAAACCAACGGCATTACAAGGAATTCGTAATGTCCATATCGCGTTCTAAACGCCGTCTTATGCACATCCGCATCCTTAATCCTCAATTGATGATACCCAGATCTAAGTCCGATCTTGAAAGATACTTGCACCTTTCGATTGGTCAAACAAGATAAGTCAATTTGGGTAACAAATACTTATTATTTACGGTCGACTTGTTAAGTTATATGTCATTACATAACTGAGCGTACCATCTTTCTTTTTAACAAAACTACGAGGTGTGGAATCAACAATAAGCGTCGCGGAAATAAGAATTTAAGGCGAAGCGCATTAGGATCTAAGAGTTTTGATGAAACTAAACAATGAATCAAGGAGTGATGTTGCCTCTTATGGGCCGAATCCTTTCGACTAGTGCAGATTTTCTTGATCACCACCTGTTGAAACACAAACGAACTCCATGGAAATGATCCGGTAACAACGAGCAGACGATGTAGTGTCTGGCGCCCTCCCAAGGTATCCACGAACAGCTAATGGATGGGATGGATGTGCTAGCACCTTATGATAGGTCTTTGTCCCATAAAACCAAAGACACCTTAGTGTCTTCCAAAACTCTAAAAAGAATTCTCACAACGCCCGCTAAAAGAACCACATACTTTTATGATAAAACCCATATTTATATCAAGCCTCCCCGAACCCTTTTTATTAAGCGAATTTAAACCAAATTCCATTAACTATTAATAGGCTTGGGCTTGGGCTTAATCATGGGCTAAAGAAGGAGCCTTTCTAACATCCCATTATGGTTTCGTTCTTGTAGTAATGACCCTGAGTTCACTGATGTTGACGGAGCCCAAATCATATTCTAAGCCCCTGAAGTTATAATTGGTCTCTAGTAAGACATTATAACTACCCAAATCCAAGTAATTCGATGACTCACAAAAACCTTACCATAGTATGATATTAGTCCTTTGTCTACGATGTCACCGATTAAGCACAAGCATGGATAGAAGTCATCTTTATACAACTTAACGTTTCTTGATTCTCAAGTGGTGACTAAACAAATGATATTGATAACTCTATCAATCTCATTCGAAACACGACTCATGCATTTCTGGTCTCACTTATCAACGGTGATAGACATCACTCAATTAGGCGGGACAACTTCCTTCACTATCACTCACATTCCTCCACGCCTGATTCTGCATGCCCAATCTGCTGTATTACCATCACATTAAAGGCGTCCATTGAGCTATGTCGAACACGAAGTTCCTTATGTAGGAATCCATGGTGAATTCAGGTGAAGGACTGAAATACCACTATTGCAATGAGAATTACGTGACATAATCCATGGTATTTCTCGCAGCGGGTCGATCGATAACATGAACTAACATGTATTTATGTTACGGTAACATCTTATGTTCATGACCAACCAAAGCGTGGTCTTTGCTCGAGAAAGCTATAATAGTCTTACTTTATTATTATTCCCCTGATAATGATCATTATGGACTATTTAGAATAGTGTTCTTTTATGCCTTAAGGTTTTACTATCAAGTCACATACTTGATGACATAAAGCGGAGCCAACTGTTTAAGGATCTGATTTTATCAAGTTAAACCACAATTTAAATAACAAGATAAAGTGATAAATGCCTCATGTATATAAACATATAATGACAATGTATATGCCACTAGGCTAGAGCATATCACTAACAGGAGCTCCCCATGGTGATACACTTGGTCGAATAAACCCTTTTTCTAGCAGGTCTTGCAACTGTAATTTCAATTCCTTTAACTCCAACAAAGCCATTCGGTTCAGTGTAATGGATGCCGATGTGGCACCCGGTACAATGTCGATAGCAAACTCAATCTCCCTCCATGGAGGCAATCCTAGCAACTCTTCTGGAAATTCACTAACGGTAGGGATATCGAATACACTAGGCCTAGCCTTTTCCGTTTCAATCACATAAGCCAAATAGGCTTCACATCCTTTTCGCACCATTGTTCTAGCAATGGCCGCGAATATCACATTAGAGAGGTGGTTTGACCTCTCGCCGATGAAATTTACTTCATCCTCATTGATTGTTCTTAAAGGTCGCTCTTTTCATTTCCTGATAGGCTAATAAGCTTGGTGTCGGGATAATAAGTCCATCCCTAATATCCACATCAAATTCTACGAGAGGATAACTCATCAAGTCTCCCGAAATTCATATTCTCTTATTTTGATGAGACCGTCTACATATCTTTTATTCGCGCATGTGATATCAAGTGGGTTCGTCACCAAGATGTCATACTAAGGTATCACTCCTCGGTAAATTACCCAAGTTGGGTATGTCAGTACATATGTATGAATGAGTCGATCCTAGATCTATCAATGCATGCATAATAGTATCAAAGATAGTAAAATTATCGGCTATCACATCTGGGACGTCGGTATCTTCCACTACTTTCATGGCATATGCTCTAGCTAGAGCATGACCATCTTGCCTACCCAAAGTCTGTGTCCCTTGTCTCGGAACACTCAGTGATGCAACACTTTTGCTACCTTAATGTATTGATAAATTGTTGCCCCCGTCTAGGGTGCTGTGAAGGGACGTGCCCTTGTACAATTTTGTATCTTGTGCCCTATGGATCCACAACCCAAGAAAGCACCTGTCAATCTCCAACACTCTTCCTTGTGTCTTCTCCCACACTGAGAACAACGAGCTTCTTGTGCACTTACAGCTGACGGTGCCAATAGAATAGTCTCTCTATCGGTGGCTTGCTTGTGGCGTAAGTGAAATTTGGGTCCCTGTGGTCCACAGATCTCTTTCTGGCTGGCGATGGAGCATGATTGACCTGGTTTTCTTTCACTGTCTTCTATCTTTTCTTTCATTTTCCCTATTTCTTTTCGTTCCATTTAGAGAACATGTCATGATTTTGGAGAAATGTCATGCGTAAATCACGTGACATGGGCACGAATATGGTCATTTGAGCGTCTTGAGCTTATGACACTTCTTTGTTGGTTACTAGCATCGGGAGCATCTTGCTGATCGTGTGAATTCTCTCGGATATTCGGGATTACACTTAATTGCATTTGTTTGGATTATGAAAACTCTCATTCGCATATTTTTAAATACATCTGACCCGTATAATGCCCCAGTGAACTCATCGAGAGGAACCTCCGCCTTAACTCTCTCTGGTGGTGCGGTCTTGGTCATGGAAACCCACCACTGATAAGCGTCATCCTGTAGTAGTGAGGTCGCACATTCCAACTTCTCTTCCGATGTGCAATGTATTTGCACAAGCATTCGCTCAGTTCACTCGAGCCAATTCTCTGCCATTGAAGGCTAAGTCTTGCTCTTTCGAAGATCTATCGATTCGATTTACCTTGATTCTCTTAATGGCTGCTTCATTGCCGAACAGTGCGGTAATTTCCGGCTCTTTGCAATGCGGAAGCTAGCGGTGGAGCATGAGATGCTGTCCACCTACCACGCTAAGCCGGAGACTATCGGGACAATTTCCTGGTCACCTTGACCCTATGGGTACAGACCATCCATGCTTACCTATTAAGGCCAGATGAATGCGTCGAGAAACATGTCATCATTTATATGCAAATCGATGTGTCAAATACCATTTTCAAAATCCTTTTACAAAATGGATTTAGGGCCTTTTATGAAACGCTAAACTTGAAACGATACCTTAAGTGTAACACCCTTTTCCGGTTCGACCCGATTGGCGGATCCGAACCGGTTCCGGGATGCTCATTTAATTCTTTTTGTTTACTTTTCATTTGTTTTTTTTTTTTTGTAAAAGTGTCGTGACCTGAATCCCCCAACCTAGAGCCCGGTTTACTCCCACCGTTTTCATTTATCTTATCAAAATATTTTATTTATGTCATTTCGTTTTAGGGTTTTCAATTACACGGAAGCATTTTCAAATGGTAGCCCTATAAACAATTACTCTTATATAATTCGTTTACAAAATGGAGTACCATGCCTTTCTGAAATATTCTCTAGCAAATAGTTGAGTTTAACTCTTTGTGCACAAAATGTCGTTCAAAAATGATAATAAATATGGCCAGGGTATATACTTATCACGCCATAACTTTATCTATGACTTTCGCTTCTTGATCTTGCCTTCTTTCTGTTTACTCCCGAAACTGTAGCATGAATATTACACGCTAAGCATTTTCATGCTTAGTGGTCTACTGATTTATTCAATTTCGAGTTTAACATGACATGCATTTATCATAAAACCATGCCTTTTATATCAGAAACTACTCATGCTTCTTCCATTTTCACATGCTTTTCACTTCCTGATCATTGATCATATCAAAATATGCATTTCACATGCTTTCAATTTACTTAACTCAAATCATAGAGATTCAAACATATACTCCCGAGGAGTATTTAGTTAACAAATCCCCATTTAAACTCATCAGGATTTGTTATTTCACTTTGTTAGCTACAATTCATTCATGGCCAGTTAAAGTTTTGGTGAGATCGGAGTCCTTTTTATCGTTGGTAATGTGCACATGATATTTAACAATTCGGTCTCCATCATGATGGATCTTGGAATTGGTGCACCCCACCATGTGGTCATTTAAAAATGCCACACGCCATCATGACGGATGCCTATTGGTGCATCCCGCAAAGTAGGACATTTTAAAAATGCCATACACCATCATGACGGATCTTAGATTGGTGCATCCGCCATGTAAGGACATTACCTGATTACCGGTTTGCCATGCGGATCTTAGATTAGTGCGTCAGTTGTGATGATAAGATTGGTATATTGATTCAATTCTAGATGTCAAGAATTAACCAATTCGTTTGCAACTCAATTAATTACTCACATGTAATTAATTGTCAGACATTTCAAATATCACATTTCAAATCCATATGCACTTTCGTAATATCATTTCAAAGATATACTCATTCCATATAATCATTTCAAATTTTTTTGGTATACTACGAAAACACTTGAAATAAAGATAGAGGGTCAGTGAACAAACCGAAGTTATGGCTCGTTTCCTTCCCTTGATCTTGGTCTAGGTTGGGTGATCCTCACTTTCATCCCTAATTCGATAACAATTACGCCCTCTTAGTGGATAAACAATTATTATACATTTTTTTAGTGGACTAATGAAATTTATCTTCGTTAACGGTTTTGGGTTGAGACACAAAGTCTTGATTAAACTTAGCGGCCAGTCTGACCGTTTTTTCATTTAGTTTCATTCTTATTTAAACCCCCATTAGTCATTTATTAGGGTTCCTATACTATCGATGTACAAAAACTAAACTTTCGGAAGCAAAGCCAGTACGCCCTCTGTGAGCCGGTAACTACGCCTCCGGCGTACCAAGTGCCATTTTGGCACCTCTCATTCTCCCACGGTGAGGCATCCATGTGGCATAGGTCTGCCGCTACGTGGGTTCCCTACGCTACGGCATTAGGAGCGAGCTAATACTTTAGACTTCCAGTTTGCTCTTTGCGAGTTTTCTCAAAAAGAAATCATAAATCCCAAAACAAATCATGGGAATCACTCAATAACATCATATCATCTAAACTAACCATAGGCAAAACCCATGGATGGATGAGGTTTTTCCAACAAACATCAAATACACATCTTTTTCTAGGGTTTAGGTTCATACCTTGAATCTCTTGGGCCCTTTGCCACCTTCCTTAACACCTCCTTGATCACTTGGAAACGAGCTTGGGGATGATCTCCCACCAAAATCACTTCTTCTTGCAAAACCCTATCTTTTCTCCCACACTTGCTCTCAAAACCGTTTTTGCTCAAAATGCACAAATGTGCTCTTCTAAGACCACATTTGGTCTTATTTCTCCATTTAAGTGTAAGGCCATGTTTGGCTTACACACAAATTCCATTTCTCATTTTTCTCCTTTTTGGTCTTCATTTCACTTTCCTTTATCATTTAATTCACTTTTGCATTTAAGCTTATTTTATTCTTGACCCTTAGGTCCTTATTTTATTAATTCCATATTTGCCCTTTTTACACTTGGGTTTATTTCCGGGTTCAATCAATTTTTCATTTTAGCATATAATATTTAATCATATGCTCACATAGTCATTTTGCAAACAAATTGTTTGCAAAACTCTTGAGCATATATGAAGTTAGACATGATATGGGATTGGCTTATCACCATCAATCAAATGGTCAAGCTGAGATATCCAATAGGGAGATCAAGAACATAATGGAGAAAATAATAAACACAAGTAGAAAAGACTGGTCAATAAAGCTAGATGAGGCATTGTGGGCTTATAGGACTGCTTACAAGACTCCTATTGGAATGTCCCCATACAGGATTGTATTTAGAAAGCCTTGTCATCTCCCTCTTGAGCTTAAATATAAAGCTATGTGGGCAATCAAGAAGCATAATTTTGATTTCCTAACTATTAAGGAGAAAAGATTACTTCAGTTCAATGAACTATAAGAGTTGAGAAATTAAGTTTATGATAATGCTAGGATCTACAAGGAAAAGACTAAAAAATGACATGATTAGAGAATTCTAAGGAAAGAGTTCAAGGTACTAGAGCTAATCCTATTGTACAACTCCAAGCTCAGACTATTCCCAAGGAAACTTAAGTCAAGGTCGAGTGATCCTTACACAGTGATTGCAGTTACAAATTTTTGAGTAGTGACACTGAGAACATATTCAGGGAATGAGTTTAAAGTGAATGGCCAAAGATTGAAACATTATCTTAGAGGATTTCTGAAAGAAGAATAGCCTTAGATCAGAAGTGTTGAAGGAATTGCTAAAAAGAGAACACATGACAACAATGTCCAGCTAAGGACATTAAACTTAGTAGCTGTTGGGAGGCAAATCAGATTGTTGGTTATTGTCAGAATGCATTGGAATATTCTTCAATATGAGGAAAGGCTAGTCAAAGAAGGATAAATTTAAATTGAGCTTCAATGAAATCTCTGTGAGAATTTTCCAATTGCTTTATTCTTTTAAGCTAGAGTGTTTGAATTTTGTTTGATTGATTGAAGTTCTTTGATGTTCCTTAGTTTAGTTTAGTTAGATTTAGTCAGTTGAATTGCTGTAAATTTATGAGATAATAATCTACGTTTCATTCATATATATGTGAATGATTTGTTAAAAATTTCTTCAATTGTGTATGCTTAAATGAATAAAATTGAGGAAAACAAGTAAGAATCAAGAAGGTGAAATGCTATCTCTGAGTCACAACATCATTTCAGAGTCACAACATCAAGTCTATAAAAATTTCTCAAAGTCGCGACATTCCCTTCAGACTCACGACATTTTGATTTCAATGTCGCAACATTTTCTCGGAGTCATGACACTAGGATCAGAGTCTCGACTCCAATAGTGACATTATATCAAAGTCTCGACATCAAAATTTAGAGTCATGACATTGCACTTCCAATGTCACGACAATGAGTCAAGTCACTTTAAAATGTTAATCAATGTCACGACATCAACACTCAAAGTCGCGACATTGCATCTACAATGTCGTGACATTTCCTCTGAGTCGCAAAATCGCACTTAGGGCAACATCCCTATTTAAGAGAACACTTAGTGAAAAATTGAAAAATCAAGCCGATTCCTCAAACCCACGACCTAATCGCTACGTCTCTATTTTCTAAATCTAGTTGAAATGTCTGCCACAATTCTCTACTGCGGGCTGAAGTGGTAGAAGATCATGGACAACATCTAACGAGAGAGGGTAGAACAATCTGAGAACCAGGAAACTGTTCCTATGGAGGAATTGAGAGAGGAAACCGAGGAAGTAGAAGGTGACTCAGGAGGAGCGAGGGTGTTCCTTTCTAACGTAGAGGTTTTAAGAAAACTCTTACCAAGAAGGGATTCATCGAAGAAATAGGTGATTCGTGTGCCGTAGGTTATCCTGAATCAACAAGAATTTATACCTAATACCTCCTCTTTGTTGTAGCATTTCTCTTTGCGGTATGGTGGCTCTAGGATCATCCACCCGGGGATGAGTTTTCTTCCGAAGTAAATGACTTATAGTGGCTTCCAATTGGTGGTCGTTTTGGATTTTGGGGTTTGATAAAAGCGATTGAGGTGAAATGTTTAGGCGAAAGTAAAATGAAGTAATATTAAAAAAAAAGGGAAACTCCTTGAAGTATCGGGCTATTGGATTTGGGTTCTAAAGGTAACTGAGGGGTTCTCTGGCCCTTTTCCTCGCGTTAGGGAGGATGACCTATAGTTATCTCCCGAACCGGTTCTTCATTTGGCTATAAAGCTTGGCCCTTAATTATTATCCTTTGAAAAGTGGCATCCATTGAGCATTAATGGTCTCAAACAGTAAAAAACATATCTTCTTGACCCACCTTCCAATGACTAATAAATGGTAACTACCGAATCTCAAGGGATCTAGCAATAAGCATCCACTGAACCCTAAAAGATTACCAAATACGAATCATTCAAGGTGCATCTAAGGGATTTAAACCTAGAGTTAAAAGGAGACACATAAATGTCAGTGAATACCTACGTTTGGAAATATGAGAACCCTCAGTTTGCCTTAGATCCTTTGCCCAGTTGCCTTCTGCTCCAAGGAAAGAAAGGATTTAGCCGCTCATCCTTTGAGTTGTCATCCTTAGAGGTTGTTTGATTTTACATTGAAAATGGAAAGTGAGGGAAAATGGCGGGAACCAGCGAAAGCTTCGCCAAACTTATTAATGATTAAATTTTTGAATTCTGATCTTTCTTAGCTATACAAAATTACAAAAATATGAAAAAAAGTCTTTATTACATGAAAATGGAACTGAATCAGGAAAAATGAAAAATGTAACAAAAAAAGTCAAAAAGTCAAAAAATCAAAATGGTGCGAGCGAGTTTGCGAGTTTGCTTGAGAATTGCCAAGGTACCTGACTTCCATTCTAGCTTTGCTCTTCTTCTTCGGATCTTGACTCTGTAGTTTAACTTGGATTCTCCATGATTGAGCTGACTCAATAACTTTGGCATGATTAGCTTGTAAAAACTACAAAATTTTCCACAAAATGCGATCACTAGTATAGCTAGGACCTTGACATGCCAACCGAGGTTATTTAGATTGATTATTACGCAAAAAGTGATCAAAACCTGTAATAAACAGGGTGCAAAATAGCATTGTTTGGGTAATAATCACTCCCCCCAACCGACACATTGCTAGTCCCTTAGCAATGAAAGAAAAAGAAAGCACACAAAAAGAAAGGCAAAATCTATGTCCACAAAAATTCTAATGCCCGACTTGCAACAAGAGTCACCCAAACTTTGCCCAATAACTATCTTAGGAGACTGAGTGCTATGCAAAATCAAGTATAAAAAGAGTCTCCTTTTCTAGGGAACCAACCTGGAACTTCCACCAAAACCTAAGTGTTAGTTTGATTAGTTTTCAATGATACGCTGCCAAATTGCACTCTCCCCCAACCTAGCTAATGCCTAAACCTAGTAGACTAACCAACCTCAATAGACCAGGACCACTCTTATTCCACAACTCTTTTTGCATTGTAGGGGTGCAATGCTGTGGGAATTGATTTCGTAGATGTCCATGTAGCGGGGATCCACTGATGACTCCCTACCAATTAAGGTTTAGGGTATCAAGTTATAAGAATTTTTCAACCACTAACTCTTCAGGTTTCACCCCGGACTTCTAATGAGTTCGAGACTCCAACACCTACAACTTGTTAAGCTCTTCCTATTCACCCATGTAATGAACACAAAATCGGTGGCTCCCAACCAGTTGGCTTAGGGCATCGGGCTTTAAAGACTTTTGCCATATACCCCTCGGATCGTGCTCGGGTTTCAAGACAATGCATCACAAAAAATTTCTTCTATTCTTTTCTTTTTGCTATCATTTACTTTCTTTTTTTTGGAAGACTCATTGGTCTTTTATTCAAGGGGGAAGTCTACAGTAAAGAGGTCAGTACAAGGTCGGGCTTTGCGGGTTTAGAAGTCAGACGAGTTTTGACATCATTGAAGCTAATGTGCACGATTATTGAGTTGTCAAAGTGGAAGAAAAAAGTTGAAATTAATAGGAATTCAACTGGTCATCAACTCAATTAGGCATAACATCATTCTAACATCAACAGAATTGGGACAAAATTTCAATTTCTCTTACTAAAAGCTGGGCATTACAAAAAACAAAAAAACAAAAAAAAAAACAAAAAAAATGGATGCAAATGAGAAACTGTAACTATAAGCTTTATAGTATATATTGAAATTAAAGGCATGACTATATTTTAGCATCCTGAAAAAAGCGATTAACTTGATAAGTCATTGAAATATACAAAATGGACTTGCTGGCTGCTTGTTAAAAAAGCATAATGTAAAAGTCGGCAGCCCGTTAACTCTCCACGACCAAATATCGAATTGTCCTTAATGGGGCCCGGATTGGAAAGTTAAGGAAGGAGGTATACCTCCCTCAAGTGTGTCACAATGAAGGCTGGAATGTGCTCATCTGATGCGGGTGAATAGCTAGCGATGAGACTAGAGGAGAAGAGGCGATTGGAAGTGTCTACTATTGTATGGGAATATCCAATGAAGGCTGCCGTGAAATTTGGGTGACTAGGTGGTACTCACTGGCTATTTGGAGGAGGAATTTGAGAGGCACAGGCGGTCTTGATAAAGAGATCTAAGGTAAGCCCAAGTGGCTCTGAATCTGCATGAGGATGACATTGTTTTGAGCAAGGACAGTCTCGGCCCGTGCCATCCTCTTGGCCAAGGCAGCATGGGCAATGGCGAAAGTTTGCTGAAGTGGCTGCAAAAGTGCGTACTGTAGCCATGATGGCCAAAAAATCTCGGGGTGATATAGGGATAGACTCCAAGGGTGGTGCTGAAGTACTCGGTCCAGCTAAATCTGAGGGACCGGAGGCACTTGAGGTGAAGAGGATGCAAATGATGCAGGAAGTGGGATAGTGGATGTTGGAATTTGGGGCTCCTCAGTAGGTACTGAAAGAGGTGGTTGATCCTCTACTAGGTGATCGAATCCGGCGGCTAATCCCTGCGGATCTGCAGGTGGGAGGTAGGAGCACCAACCTGGCCCACTCCACTTCTCTACAATTAAAACGACCTCACATGAAGCCAGGGCAGGCGCTCAAGATGGGGCTCAACGGGAAGGCCAAAGGTGTTCTAACACACGAGATAAGTAACTTCGGAGTATGTGGGGATGGTCGGCCCGGCGAGGTTCTTGTAGTGAATCTTTTCCTCAAAGTAGAAAAGAGCAGTCATAACTAATTCTGCGGGGCTAAACCAAAAGCCCTCATATATGCGGTAGGCAACCTTTAGTATGGCTCCTTGTCTTTGCACCAAGTGCTGAAGTTGAAATAAGTTAGATCACAGTACATTGTCAATCAATAGCATCCTACAAGGAGGAAGAACATTGCCGACGAATGGGCCAATGATGTGTTCTTGAAAGGATCTCGATGAGCGTAAAAAGTCATCTATTTTTAGTCCATTTTTCGATTGATTTTAATGTAAAGAGAATAATTAAGATCTTGAGAGATATGAAGAAACTCACCAAATTTGTTATCTGCGGGTATAAAGAAAAGAAGTAAATCTCGCGATTGGAAAAATCACGATGTGGCCCGGAGTAAAAATCTGAGAAAATAATAAATGAGGCCGAGGGAAATGAAGCAAGGCGGCTGGCTTTGCGATGCGTTTGGGGTTTCTATGATCTGGAGTTATGAGTCGCAACATCGGGAAATTGAAGGAAATGTCGATCTGGTCGCGACATGGATAACAAAGATATCGGTCGCGACATGAGGTACGCTCATGAGAAAATTTGTAAAGCGGCGAGGTATGACGTGAAGGTCAATCGTGACATCGGGAACCACGATTCAAAACTGCTGAGTCATGAAGTGAGTCAGCGACAAGATATTGATGTCGCGACATCGAACGACGATTGAGACCTTATGGAGGCATGAAGTGATGTCGGAACAAAGGGTTGATCAATACATGACGGCCAAAGCGATCAAAGGAAAGAATCAGTGGCGGCAGACGGAAAGCATGCGTGTCCGAGTTGATGTCACGACAACATATTGATCGCAGCGACATCATGAAAGCGGTTAAAACTGCGGATCAGCACTAGTTGATGTCGCGACAAGGGGCGGTATCGAAGATTCCGTTGGAAGCTGAATTTTGTTTAGTTGATGTCCGCGATAAAGAGGTGAAGTCCGCGACGCAGCCATCAGTGAAGACTACAACCCCGTAAGTTGATGTCAGCGACATGAGATGAAATCGCGACGAGACACCTTCGATTGAAGATTGAAACTCCACAAGTGATGTCGCGACAAGATATCGATGTCGAGGACATTAGGAACTAACGGTCAAATCCGCAGGCCTTAAAGAGATATCGACGAGTAGAAATCGACATCGAAATATCGATTGAATGCATTTCATTTAGTCGATGTCACGACAAGAGAATGACGTCGCGACATCAGGAGCAACATGTGAAACCTGCAGAAGAAGTAAGCTGATGTCGTGACAAGATAATGGCGTGTGACATCATTAATGATCGATTCGAAGCGCATGAGCGAGAAGTTGGTCGCGACATGGTCAGTCAGCGACATGGATAATGTCAGCGACCAGAGGTGAGTGTGACTTGAAGGCGGTAACATGGAGCGACCTTTGGAATCCCGCAAGGCGCATTGGAATTAGGGCGATTGAAACCACATGCATCTGCGGTATCGGAAGAGGAAGGCGACTTGGCGACGCTGGGCGAGAATGCCGGATATTGAAAACTCACTCTCTTTCTTTTCTTTTCTTTTCATTTTTTTTTCTTTAATGTTGATAGTTAGAATTAGGTCAGATTTATCGTTCCCCAGTTCTTTTATTTTAGGTGGATATTTATCGTTTGGGCTAAAATTTGAATGCGAAATTGATTCTTTTCAAATTACCTAGAATGTTGAAGTTCGAGACAAATTTACGGAATTCGGTTTTCAGTTTAAATGCAGTTATTCTTATGATCGGAAGGAATCTTGTAGTGTGTAATTAATTAATTGAGAACCGACTTCCATTGAGTAAAATGTTATGGTCGAAGTATCTTTCTGTAGTCGTTCCGGCCGGCTTGTGAATTTAGTTTGTGGTGTACTTACGGTTTTGGAGTTTAATGTTTTGATCTGGTCTCAGTCTCTTATACGGATTTAAGATTTGTTTAATTGCTACGATTTCAAGGAGGTCATCCCCGGGTGATTAACCTGAGAGAAAGACATTCAGGAGTTATGAATTTCTTTGAAGGTATATTAACACCCGCTGTTGAGATCTGTGAGCTTTGTAAGTTTACTTAGATAAATCCTCTTCTCCACTTGAAATCAAGAGCGAGTTGAGCAGGTTATCAATTTAAACAAACAAAGTTCACCTCGGTCGGATAGTGAGGCCCGATCAGAGTGTAGTTGAGAGCTAATCAAGGAGAGAGTGATCTATTCTAATTTTGAGGAAGAATGGCTTGGAAGTTGTATATCGCCTTGCTTAATGATAACTTGGAAGCTAAGGTTCTGGAGTCAGTAAAATGGGTATGAACTATTGCAAAGAAAATACCAGTTAAGGAAATCCTTTTAAGTAGTTATCTCATTCCCACGTATTCGAGAGTCGGTGAAATTAGATAATGAAATGTAGATGTGGAGAATCATTTACCTTCATCTGCCAGACGGATTTTAAAACTGAAGACCAGTTAAGAAATTTTATCGGTGTTAACTTCACGAATTGATACTTCACTATAACAGGTATTCTTGATGGGTACTCTAAAGATAATATCATTCCATTTATTTTCTTCTCCATTCGTATTCTTTATTCTTTATCTTCCGATTTATTAGTTCGTTGATTATTTTCTTTTGTTCGTTTAATTTTCCAGCTACCTTGTATCTTGAATCCTACTATCATTTGTGGTCCAAATAGTATGGAAATTGAGTAGTCGGAACAGTTGATTTAAAATTCTTGAGATCTACGTAGGATCGATATGCGGACTTAAATCCATTTTATTACTTGTCGGCACATTGCACTTGCGAATATAGGACGAAACCAAACTTTGAAAATGAATTACTCTAAGAGATTTTTGGTTTATATAGTATAATATCAACAAGTTTTATGGCGCCTTTGCCGGGGATTAGACAATAGTCCTTGGTAATAACGTCGTAAATTTGTATGTGTTCTTTGGTCTATCAACAAGTTTTATGGTGCCGTTCTTAGGGGATTAGACAATAGTCCCTTAGTAATAACGTAAATGAATTTGTATGTGTTCTTTGGTCTATCAGCGAGATACGAGGACCATCTCTCCAAAGGTGAGGATGGGGCCCTTTATGCATGCTCAGTGAAATAGCTAGAAACAATGGAAGGTGAATGTGCCGGCTATGTCGATGGCAGTATTCCCTTCATAGGCATACATGGAGAATGAAGAAGTTGTAGGATTGGGGTCTCACTTGGAAGTCATGGTCTCATAGAACTTGATTAGTACGTGGGGATAGAAGAACTAGTGCGGAGTCATGAAGGGCTCAAAATCTGGATTGAACTTGACCTCATGGGAGTCTCGGCTCGGGAAGAGCTGATAAAATCCCAGGAATGCCATAGAAATTCTCGTTGTGCAAGTCCTTACCATTACAGTCTGAATTACCTGGTATTGAGCCATAGTGGAAAAGAGGCCTCCTGATGATGGAGCCGGGAGAATGGTGCGGGGCGCCGGAAATAGGCTCTGGGCAAGTGAAGTGGGGCTCTGAGGTCGTGGCCCCGGAGGATTCACCGGGCTGAGGTTGAGCCTGCTTTGGAGCGGGGCCTCTGGTTGGTCATGGATGCGGAGGTGAAGGAGGAATGGGCCTTGTCCTCATCTCATAGCCGCACGGGGTAGGAGGAACAAGAGTAGGCGGTGGCGGGTTGGAGGCGGCAACGATGGCGCCGGCGGCCAGCGGCCCGAAGCGGAAACGGGGCATCATCGCCGGTGCGCGGGAGGCTGCGCCCGATGGGTTTTGACCGTTTACCGGGAATGGGCGAAATTTGGGAGACGGGGGAAGGGCTTTGTTGTAGGGAGAGATGCTCGGGGAGGAAGATTTGAGGGATGGAATGAAATGTTCAGGGGGCAACATATATATTGGGGATTGGGAAGGCAGAGGGTTAATGGATATTTAGTAGTGATTAATGGTGGCAAAGTTTTAGATTTCTTGAATTGGGGAGAAATGAATAGGTTTGTAGGAATTGAAGGGTCGGAAGACGAAGAGGCGTAGGCTTTAAGAGGCAGGGTGAAAAAATTTCACAACCTGCAAAATTTTGCAACCCTTATGAAAATTGGGCCTTCAACCCGCTAAACCCTGCTTCATGAGATCAGCAAATCCTGCAAAACAAAACACAACATTAATGAATAAGATAACAGGAAATTGAAAAACTCAATCTAGAGCTAGGTTTAACCTAGAGAAAAGATGAGGGAATATATATAAAATTCGAAATGAAATAAGAAAAATTTCAACAAAAGAAATTGGCACCGGAGTCTACGGAGGGCGAAGCCCACTCGAATCATTTTCTCGAGCTTAAGGGGTTGATGAGGAAAGTTCCTCCTTAATGCAGTGTGAAAGGCTGAATAGGGCTTGAGCCTTTGGCCATTCACTTTGAGCGATCATTGTCCTTTGAGCCGAAACAAATTGCCCCCGCTCCATTGAAATTGAACTTGATGGATAATGAAAGGACGATCCATCTCGGTTGAGTTTGCACAGAAAGGGGTGAAGCTTAGATCGTAAAAGCGGGCAGTCCCCCTTTTGAAATTCTTCCAAGCCACCATCTGATCATGCCACTTTTTCAATCTCTCCTTTGCAATTTTTGAATTCAAGTAGGCATCATTTTGCAGTTCCTCTAACTCATTGAGGTCGAGGAACCTTTTGAGGTCAGCTCTTCCTAAATCCATGTTCAGCTTCTTGATTGCCCACCATGCCTTATACTTTATTTCCATAGGGAGACGACATGCTTTACCATAAGCCAGGCGATAAGGGGACATTCACGGGTATCTTGAAGGGTGTCTGTAGGCCCGTAATGAATCCCGGCGGCGAAATTTAGATCCTTCCTGTGGAGTTCACACCTTCATCGAGGATGGTTTTGATTTCTCTGTTAATGACTCACACTTGCCCACTAGTCTGAGGGTGATAAGGGGTAGTTACTTTATGTTTCACTCCATATTTAGCTAAGAGGGTTTCAAAGGGTTTGTTGCAAAAATGTGAACCTCCATCACTAATTATTGCCTTAGGTACCCCAAATCTGGAAAAGATGTTTTCTTTCAAAAACTTCAGCACCACCATGTTGTTATTTTCTTTGCAGGGAATAGCTTTAACCCATTTAGATACGTAGTTAACCCCCACCAAGATATACGAATATCCAAAGGACATAAGGAATGGTCCGTATGAAATGATACAAACATCGATAAGTCGGCTACGAGTGGGATTGAGGGCATCATGTGTGACTGACGAAAGCTTCAGTCTTTGGCATGCTCGCAACCTCGGCACATATTTATAAACATCCTTAAGAGGGAGAGCCCCGGTGGAGCACAGTTTAACCCGTGTCATGGCGGTCTTCTATGAAGCCAAAATAGCCCGCACATGCATTTTTCATAGCGATGTTGAAATCCATCTTTGCTCCCCCTTAATTTTATCTCTAATGTCTGGTTTGTATAATATTTGAACAAAAATGGCTCTTCCCAATAATAAGAATGGATCTTTGCGAAGAAGTATTTCTTGTCCTGTGCCTTCCACTCAATTAGAATCTCCCATGGTTCTAAAAGATTAGCAATGTGGGCATACCAGGGAGTGCTCTCTACCAACAACAGTGATTCGTCAGGAAACTCATCATGGATTGGCGGGCTGTGTGTGTTATGGGCTATGGTCAACCTGAAGAGGTGGTATGCCACAACATTCTCTACCCCCTTCTTGTCCTTGATTTGAATATTAAATTCCTGGAGTAGGAGAACCCATCTGATGAGCCTTACTTTCGCATCTTGCTTGGTTGGGAGAGGAACTTCAGAGGTGGTGCATTGAAGATAATAATGTCGACCCGCCGTGTACTGAAACTTGTCTAAGGCATAGATCACTACCAACAGTTCCTTCTCTGTGGTGGTGTAGTTTCTTTGAGCTTCATTTAAAGTTTTGCTTGCATAATACACCACATGGGGCTTTCCATCCTCTCTTTGCCCAGAGTACCCCAATGCGAATCAAACATACACATGATCTCGAGGCTTTGCCGGTTAAGTGCCTTCACTATGGGTGCAATGGTCAAGTGAGATTTGAGTTCTTTAAAGCTCTTTTAGCGAGTTTCATCCCACATAAATTTAGCATCCTTTTCAAACAACTCATATAGGGGTTTGGTAATTTTTGAAAAATCCTTGATAAACCTCCTGTAGAAGCCTACATGGCCAAGAAATTGTCTCACAGCCGGCTTTTACACTTGTGGGGGGTGGTAACTTAGCAATAAGCTCAACTTTGGCCTTATCCACTTCAATTCCCTTGTTGGAGATAACATGTCCCAAGACAATTCCTTGATTCACCATAAATTGGCATTTCTCCCAATTTAGCACCAAGCTCTTTTCAATGCATCTATGCAACAAAGTTTCAAGGTTGGCTAGGCACTCTTCAAAAGTATCCCCATATATGGTGATATCATCCATATACACACCTGTAATCACGCTCCACCATGTCATTTGAAAATCGCTGACATACACCTTTGGAAAGTGCGGTTGCATTGCAAAGGCAGGCATCCTCTATAAACATATGTGCCTTGCCAAATGGGTAGGTGAAGGTGGTCTTCTCTTGGTCCTCTACAGCAATCTCTATATGAAAGTAGCTAGAATAACCATCCAAGAAGCAATATAATGGGTGACCATAAATTCTCTCAAGAAGTTGATCAATGAAGGGTAAAGGGAAATGGTCCTTCCTTGTCACTTCATTTAACCTCCTGTAGTCTATGCATACCCTCCAACTTGTGGTAAGGCGGGTGGGCACATCCTCTCCTTTTTCATTTTGCACAGTGGTTACCCCTGATTTCTTTGGCACTACTTGAGTTGGACTCACTGATTAATGCCCAAAAAGTTCTATTTTGAGTCCTATTTATTGTAGGTTTTAAGCATTTTTTGTGTACTAATCAGCCAAGATAACAGATTGCTGTGAGTCCTGTATTCTCACAGTTGCATTTGTGGCTAATTTGTAGTTTTGCAAGCTATTTATGCCAAATTTGTTGGTCGATCGAGCATGAAGAATTAGTCGAACTCGGCATTGCATACCGAAATGTCGAAGGAAGAAGAGTAGAAGAGGCAAGGAAAATGAAATGATGTAGAAGATTTTGGCGGTATAAAATTTTAAATGGTCTTAATTGCCTTATAAGCCTTAATGTTAAGCTTATCACCTTTTTGACTTTTTGACTTTCCTTTGTCACTTTTTGGTTTTCTTCTTGTTTTGTCCCCTGTGATAGCTTTTGCTTTTGGTTTTTTTGGTATTTTGTATGAGGGGGGCTATAAAAGCCCCTCAGACAAGCACTGTAAAGGAACCCTTTTTTTTTTTTATCTTGATCATTAATAAAAATTTTGGGCGCCAACCTTTCGACAGTTCCCACTTTTTATCTTTTTCCCTCACTTTCTCTCCCTTTCTCACTAGCCAAACACCCTCCAAGGATGACAACTCGGAGGATGAGTGGCTAGAAACCCTTTCTCCTTAAAGAAGAAGGCTATTAGGCAGGGGATATAAGGCAAGCGAGGTTTCCATGTGTTTTGCCAGTTATTTCCTACTATGGTTTCATTCAAACATCGGCTTGAATCCCTTCGAGTTGCTTTGAATGATCGATATTTGATAAGCTTTTGGGTTCATTGGATTGCTTATTATTCGCATATCCATTAGCATTCATTAGTTATCATCATGGGTTGATGAAAGGTGAGATTCAAGGATGTTTTTATTTTCTCCAAATTTTAGGTTTGATCCTTCGGTTCACCTTAAATGGTCAGTACTTGGTAAGCTTTTAGGGTTTGTTGTATGCTTGTGTTAGAATCTGTTGATATTCATTAGTTATCTTTATTAGTTATTGGAAAGTGAGTCAATTGATGTTATTCCTTATTCCGAGGACCATCAATAGGAAGCAAATACCAAATTTTCAAAGATATTTATTTAGGGTTCAGTTTTTATAGCCACATCAAGATCCGGATTGGGAAATGGCTATAGGTCATCCTCCCCACCACAGGGAAAGTGGACCTGAAAACCCCTCAGTGACCTTTAAAACCCAAATCCAGTAGCTTGACACTTCAAGGAGACTTCTTTTACATGTTATTTTTTTTAACTTTCAGTTTTCTAAACAATACCCTCACTGTTTTTATCATCACCTTAAAATCCAAACTAAATTCACCATTTTGGCCTTCACTACAAGTCATTTGTGCGAAGAAAACCCATCCCTGTGTTCCACCTTAGAGCCACTATATTGCAGTAGCTATGCTACGGTAGTAGAGGTTTATAAATTTTGTTGATTCCGGACCACCTATTACACACGAATCACTCACCCAGGGACTATCAAAGACAGGATAGATAATGCCAGCCTGCAGCAACTTGAGGAATTTAGTGCACACTACTTCTTGCATATGCGGATTCAGTCGCCTCTGCGATTGTCTTACCGACTTAGCTTCCTCCTTTATGTAGATATGATGAGTGTAAACCAAAGGACTAATCCCTTTTAGATCAGAAATTTTCCATCCAATGGCTTGCTCACACCTCCTGAGAGTGTCCAAAATATTGTCCTCTTGTAGGGCATTCAGTAGTGAAGAAATCACCACTGGACATTGGTTACCCTCTTCCAAATATGCATATTTTAACTCTGTAGGAAGAGGTTTGAGGTTAAGCTTTTAGGGCCCTATGTTGTTCTTTCTAGTCAACAAAGGAAGGATTTCTTCTTTTCTCCTCCATGACCCATGGACAGCACATAATTCTGGGGCATCCTACAGTTCCTCATTAGCTTCTGCTGATTCCCCTATCAATTCTTCCTGTAGCTACTATAGTTGAGTCTGTTAACCCAAAATGGAGTCAATCATACAAACTTCTTCTGGATCCTCCTCCACTAGGGGCATATGCTTCTTGCTCATGTGGAAAATATTGAGTTCCAACGTTATATTCCCAAATATCAGTTGCATAACTCTATTTCAACAATTAATGATCGCATTTGAGGTCACCAAGAATGGTCTCCCAAGGATGATGGGTACATAGTTAGCTCTCATAGCAGTTCGGTGTCAGGACGAGTCCACTGGAGTAGTGGGAATTTATCCACCTACACCAAGACATCTTCAGTGCCCTTAGATTTTAATTGACACATGCCCAAAGATAGGGTGATGGTGGTAGGCTTGATTCTCGACCCGATTGTTTATGGTAGGTAAAGCCAGCGGAGTTAACCGCTAGCCCCTAAATCTAATAAGGCTTTCTCCACACAAGTTCCTCCGATGTTGCACAGATGGTAGAATGACTGAGTCTTTATACTTCACGAAGTTTGCATTGAATGATGCGACCTGTTATGTTAGGGAGCTTTCTTATCGATATTGACCCTCTTTTTTACAATGCCATGATCCTTTCAAAATTTAGCATACGTTGGGACTTGTTTAATCATGTCCAAAAAAGGGATGTTAACCTTCACCTGCCTCAACACTTCCAGGATTTCAGTCTGGTTGATCACCTTCTTTTTACCTTTTAGTGCTTGAGGGAATGGAGGGGGCATGCTCTTCTTCACCATATCCTAGATTAATCATGACTCTTCAGAGCTCGACTTCCTTTTCCACTTGAAAGCTGTTCAATAGGTGTAGGCATTGGTTGCTCAACCTGTTTACCACTCCTCAAAGTGATGACCACCTTCACATCATCTATCCTGGGAGTAGGTTCACTGGAAGAAGCTATCTCATGGACTCCCCTGGGATTAGGCTGTGTCTAAGAAGGGAATTTACCCGCACTACCTTTTCTTGGTGGTTGAAATCGACTGAAATTAAATGCGTAAGAGATTATCGAATTTTTAGCAATTTCACTATGGAGGCCTTCAATCTTCTTGTTCAAGGTGCTCTCCACTGTGTCAATTTTCAGATTTTTTTGAACATTCACTGCTTTCTGCTCCTTTACAAAACTTCCCACCACCTTGCTCAAGTTCAGTATTGCTTGCTCAAGCCCGGTCGTGGAGTATGGTGGATGTGTTTCTGAGATGAAAAACCATGCTATGGTTATACAGCAGGGTATACTATGAGGCTTTGGTTTCCAAGAGATATTCAAAATTTGATTCCTCGGTTAGGATTATAAGTGTTGCCATATGATGCATTGGTTGGTAGTTTGAATTGACGGCTCGCGTTAACAACCACGTCGCCAAAACATCTCCTCATTATCTTGGAACATTTGGCCATTGCTCTCTTAGATGTTCAATAGAATGACAGATGAAACATGGCTTCTCTGGCATAGGGGTCTCAGTCACTGCTCTCACCTCATGCTGGTTTCTCATTTCCAGCTCTTCCAACCTTTTAGCTAAGGTTGAGTGCTTGGCCTTCATGTCCAAATCCTCTAGAAGGGAATACATGCCACCTCTATTGTTGGGCTGAGGCCTCATCCTCTTTATCTCCCTTGGGTTAGGCTCATCCCAACCTTTAGATGCCTCTGCCACATAATTCAGGAAATCCATGGTGTCTTCTGGATTTTTGCTCAAAACGTCTCCTCCACACATAGTTTCCAATAATTGTTTCATGGCAGGAGACATACAATCATAAAAATAGCTGGCTAGTAGCCAAGTGTCAAACCCATGGTGAGGACAAGCATTAAGTGCTTCCATGTATCTTTCCCAGCATTGATAAAATTTCTCATTTTCATTGGCTGAGAAGGTGGAGATTTGCCTCTTCAGAGTATTCGTTTTATGGGTGGAGAAGAATTTCTTTAAAAACTCCGCCTGCATCTCGGTCTAGTTAAGAATTGTCTTGGGTCTTAGGGAGTTGAGCCAAATCTTGGCTTTGTCCTTCAATATCAAGGGAAAAAGTTTTAGCCTCATCAAGTCCAAGGTGGTAATGTCCTCCTTGAAGGTATTGCAAACTCTTCAAATTCCCTAATGTGTGTATAAGGATTCTCACTCTCCATACAAAGGAAAGTGGGGGAGAAGTGGCACCAGGTAAGGCATAACAATCATGTCCTCAATTGGGGGTACAATGCAGGAGGGTGCACTCATCTGTAGAGGGTGTATTTGGTTCCTCATAGACCTATAAGCATTGAGGTTCCTCTCCATTCCTTGTTGACTTTGTTGCTCTTCATGTGGGGGTTCCATTTGATCACAATTCAAGCCCATTTCACAACCTGGTTCCTGCAGAATACTAATTTTCACTAATCTGCTTTCTGTATTCCTAATCCACTAGAACATAAACCCTTGAATGAAAGACAGGACAACACAAGACAACAAAGAAAATTCTACCAAAAAAGGGTTAAGGTTAGTTTCTAAAAAAAACAGTGAAATTAAGCTAAGAAAACTATCAGTAAAATACTAAAAAAATGATAAAAGAAAATTCACCAGGACTTGTGATGAGGATCACAAGTGTTCAGTATGTTGTCATTTGCACTTAGGCACCATCCCCGGCAACGACGCCATTTGATTCGTGTGTCGTAGGGTATCCTAAATCAATGTAAATTTATACCTAATACCCCTACCACCGTAGTTTCTACCCAAGCAGCATAGTGGCTCTAGGATTGTCCACAGGATGGGCTTTCTTCTTGTAAATGACTTATGCAAATAAGCCTCAAATTAGGAATCTGCTTTTGGATTTTAGGTTTGATAAAAAACAAAGGAGGTGAAATGTTTGGAAACTGAATGTAAAATGAAGTAATATAAAAAAATGGAAACTTTTTGAAGTATCGGGCTACTGGATTTAGGTTCTAAAGGCAACTTAGGGGTTTTCTGGCCCTTTTCCTCGTGTTAAGGAGGATGACCTATAGTCATCTCCCGTACCGATTCTTCATTTTTCTATAAAGCTTGGCCCTTAATAATTATCCTTTGAAAAGTGGCATCCATTGAGCATTAATGGTCTCATATAGTAAAAAACATATCTCCTTGACCTACCTTCCAATGACTAATAAATGGTAACTACCGAATCTCAGGGGATCTAGCAATAAGCATCCACTGAACCCTAAAAGATTACCAAATATGGATCATTCAAGGTGCATCTAAGGGATTTAAACCTAGAGTTAAAAGGAGACACATAAATGTCAATGAATACCCGCGTTTGGAAATATGAGAACCCTCGGTTTGCCTTAGATCCTTTGCCTAGTAGCCTTCTACCTTAAGGCAAGGAGTTAAGGGATTTAGCCGCTCATCCCTCTCAGCCACATCCTCAAAGGTTGTTTTATGTGTGAGAAAATGAGAGAAAGTGAGGGAAAATGAAAAAGAACGGGAACCACTGAAAGCTTCCCGCCAAACTTTTATTAATGATCATGTTTTTGGTTACAGTGCTGCTTAGCCATACAAAATTACGAAAAAAATATGAAAAAGTCACTATTACATGACGGACAATTCAAGAAAAACGAAAAATGTAACAAAAAAAGTCAAAAAGTTAAAAGGGTGCAGGAATAATTTCGCAAGGGTTGCAAAATTTCACAGGGGTTGCGAAATTTCGCAACCCTTGCAAAATTGCCAGGGTGCACAGTTTCCATTATGTTGCTCTTCTTCTTCCAGATTTGCAGCTCTGAGTTCAACTTGGATTCTCCATGATTGAGCTGACTTAATAACTTTGGCATGATGGGCTTGTAAAAACTACAAAATTTGCCACAAAATGCAATCAGTAGTATAGCTAGGACCTTGACATGCCAACCGGGGTTAATTAGACTAATTATTATGCAAAAAGTGCTCAAAACTTGTAATAAACAGGGTGCAAAATAGCACTGTTTGGGTAATAATCAATAGGGTTTAAGGAACTAGTACCGCCCTTCAAGGCATAAATAGAAAGAAGAGGCTAGGAGGCTATTTACCAACATAACCTGGGAGACAGAAAAAACCTGACGTGCTATGTCAAGGGAAGATGGGTGCCTTTTGGAGAAAGGGCCCTCTCCTAACTGTTCAAACTGAAGGAAGGAGGAGACTACTTAGAGTTTTAGAAGCTTCAGAAAAATCCTAACTTCGATTAAATTGCAAAAGAGCTCATGGGTGGCTAAGGGGAATGGCAGAGAATAAGGACCATCTCCAACGCATTCATTAACAAAGGAGATTTAACAGAATCATGTAAAGTATGGTTTTACTTTATCAATTCTATACAAAAGCCCTCAAAACATGTCTCTATTGTGAGACAGGACCGCGTAATACTTTTGTATGCGTTGGTTAAGGGCTACGAACTGAATGTTGGAAGAATAATTGAAGAGTCCATCCTAGATTATGGGAGGGGGAATTTCACTGGAAATATCCCCCACCCTTGCTTGATCACACTTTTGTGCATCAAGGGGGGTGTTAACTTCAATGAAGAGGAGGATAAGAGGTGCCCCAAGGCCTCACCTCTCACTCTTACTGGAGTAGTCAAAGCTCCAATGGAGAGTGAAGAGGGAGAGAGGAGAGAAAAGCCCACTAGAAAGAGAAAGGGGGCAAAAATAGCAGAAAAAAAGTTATATCAAACCCCAATAATCGCTTTTAGTAAGGGTAGCAACAATGAAAGGGGTGGATTTTAGGCAAATTCAGAGCAGCTAGTGCTCTCCCCTACTACAGACCAGGGAATACCAACTCAGATTGGTGCTAAGGATAGAAGAGAGTAAAGTGCAATGAGAGAAGCTCAAGTGCAAAGTAGCTGCCTTCAATGATGCAAAGAGGTAAAGGAAAAAATAGAGCTACAAATGAAGAAAGTAGTAACTCTAAGCTACTAACCCTATTGAAAGAAATGGAGGAAATAAGGGAGAGAGATGAGCAGATTAGAGAAGAATTGAGGTGGAGAGACAACCACTTAGAAGATCAAATAAAATAAATAAATAAAACCTCTTAATAGCAGCCCTCCAGCAGAGAGATGAAGAATGGGGAGAGGAGTTGGCTAACAGAGACAAATCTTTGAGGGCTGAAATGAAGGAGAGAGAGAAATCTTTTGTTAATGAGCAGCTGAAAAGGGATCAGGACCTACCGAAGATACCGGAGGTGAGGAAGAAGGATATGGAACAGAACCTGCTGCAAAAGGCTGATGCCTTTGGGTACCTACACAAAGTGCATCAAAAGGAAATCAAGGCCGCAATTTAAAGAAGAGATGAGGATATGGAAGCCTCCCAACCATGTGGGAGAAGCATGGATCGAAGTTTAGATCTCTCCCCAACTCCAACTGAGTGAACATGTGTACAACGCCAAGGTGAGTTTTCCGAGGGCGCATCAACTCTATCGATAAGGCGTATCGAGTTGATAAAGACTAATGCCAGGATGCTTGAATGGATGAAAAACCAGGTTCTAGGAGATAAATCAAGTGAAAAACTCTAAGCTTCTATTTCTGACTTTGTCCCATCTTAGGCTGGTTACAAATTTGAACCAGTTAACCTCAAATCCTCTAAATCCTAAAAGAATAATTAAGGAACTCAAATGTATCCCTCTCTCTCTTTGTAATTCAGTTCCTTGTAATTTAAAGTATAAATAAAATTCAGTTTCTGAAATCTTTGTGTCATTTGTGCCTATTTTCTTATTTTCTTATTTCCTATGCATTTTATATTCTGTAATGTGTGAAGCATACCAATTACGAACTCTGTCGATTGTCAGAATAAATAATTCATAATTCAACTACATTAAATGTAATGAAATTACTGAGTTGGAACCTGAAAATGAGGCAAACTAAGCTTAAGGAATTTGCAAATTGTGTCTTGTGTTAAATATTGTTGCAGTTTGTACAAAAAGTGCAGAAAAAGTAATTAAGAGGACAAGTTGGGGGGAGAAAAAAAATTTAATAAGAAGAAGGAAAAGAATTAAGGATGTGAAAAGCATACCAATTGAGTAAAGATGTACCAAAGAAGGTGCACAACAGAAAATTGAGAAGCTGAAAAAGTATAACAGATTCAAGGGGGAATGAGTTTTGCCTTGTAACCTTTCTCCCTTGAACCATTAAGTTCTTAGGGGTGTTTTACACCTAGTACCGTAATGCCAACTAGTATGGGAGTTACTAACCCAAAGCTTACTAAAGGGAGGTAGAAAGCTTAAGAAGGTAAAAAATTGTACCATTCCTAAAACCTTGAACAAAATGACAAGGATAGAGCTTCTGAAATGAAGGAACTTAGTTGAAAATATAAGTGGAAAAGGAAAAAGGCATAGTGGAAAATATGCAGAAAGATGCATCCAAACAAGTTTGGGGGAGTTTTTAAATGTTGTTCTAAGAAGAAATGAGAGGATGAGCAGTTTGAAGGCAAAAGTCTGACTAGTATGTGCACTTTGGGTGAACTTAAGCTTTAAATGTCCAATCAACTACCCAATGCTCAAGCCATACATTACAAGCCTAAAAGACATATTTGATCCCGAGGGTGGTGAATTGCCTAAATTAGTGGAGAATGATATGACCAACAAGCCTATGGGACCTTATCATTCTAAAGAGACTACCATTATTTCATAATAGATCTCCTAAGGATACCTAACCTGGAAGTTTTTCATAAAGGGAAGACCAACACACACTCACTTCAGAGGTCAAGAATTGTATTTGTTTACAATCTATGAATTTTCTTCTAAATTGAAAACCTTTAGGATTCATAAATGGAAGCTTAGTTGGAATTGATATGACAACTGACATTTCACTGTATCCAGATTGTTAATAGAATTGAGAAGATAATTGAAAAGAAAAATGTCCTTGAAAAATCAATTTTTAATTGTTTAAGGACAAACAATCAAATTTCTTTTCATTGTTTGAGGCATCATCACTTGTTTGTGAGCTTGATGAGTAACCTATCTATTTTTAAGCCCATTTTTAATGAATATTTGAGGCTTAAAAGTTCAATTGAATGCAAAATTATGGAATCTTCACCCAAATTTGTGTTTTGCATGAATATAATGAAAAATAAATAAACCATAAAGAAAAGAAGCAGAAAGCAGTCAAAAGTCCAAAGTAGCGACATCGGGTGAAGAATGTCACGACATCATATTAGAGTTGCGACATCGAAAGAAGAATATCACGACATCAAATCAGAGTTGTAACTCCAAAAGCGACATCAACAAGAATATTCGGAGTTGCGACAACAATGAAGTAGCCACGACATTTTCTTAGAGTCGCGACATCGAGAATTAGAGTCGTGACATTGGCTGAAGGCCTCATAACAGAAGGAGTGGAGTCGCATCATGGGAATTTGACACCAAACTGCAGAGTCATGACATCAATTCTAGAGTGCGAAATCAATTCTAGAGTTGCGACATCAGAACGAGGTTGCAACATTGAAGACCAAATTGAAGAGTCGCGACATTGAAACTCAGAGTCACGACATTGAAACCCAAAGTCACGACATTGTACGAACATGCAAAATGTAGAGTCGCGACACCAAAAGTTGATCTACAACATCACAGCTACAATATCGTGACATCAGGAGCAACTAGGGCAGATTTTTGGGCTTTTCAAGGTCCTCATTTTCCGCCTTGTTTTCAAAAATACCAATCATTGGGGCCTATAAATATAAGCTCCTAGGGTAGAGTGTGGCAATTCTTATGAGGATAGGAACTTCAAAATTTCTCAAAAGCGGAATAGTAGCTAAAGCTTTTTGTATATATTTTTTCTTTTTCTTTTCTTATTTTTTTTATTTTGGTTTTTTCATTTTTTAGATTAGAGTATTGGATTTGAGCTGAAATTTCAAGCAGGACTGTTGTAAATCAAGTTTCATTTATGTCTGAACTTAAGTGGAATCTGGAATCATTTATAGAATTCATTTTATTTAGTTTTGATTATAGTTTCAGTGAATTTGTTTGATCAACTAGTCATTGTTAATTATGATCTAGTTATGGAAGGCTAAGCTCCCTCTGGTAAAGGAATTGGTGCTTTGGTTATCATTTTGTAGTATTTAAATGAATGCCGTGGGATTAGGTATTGGATTGATTTAATTGATATTGTTCCAAATGTAGAACCTGCTCTAAGTAACAAAGATATCATACCCAAAAAAGAGTCAGACTTGTTCGATTTCCAAGGTCCCTCTGAGTGACATGGAGATGGATTACCTGAGAGCAGAGAGCATTAACTTAGGGGTATGCTCTACTGAAATCGTTAGAACTAATGCACTCCAAGTATCACTTGTTGAATCATTGGTGATGTTCTAACCTCTGACTTCAAGGTTCCCTTTTGGGTGATAGCATAAGTGTGTTCTCGAGGCATAAAAACCATTTGTTGATTTGCTCATTTAGTACTTAGAGGTCTCGTCTCAGTTTGGTAGAATAATCTTGATCCCGTGTTAGGAAAAATTCTAATCAAGAAGAGAGAGAGTATTCTAATTGAATTGCATATTGAGATGTCAATTAAATTGAAAGAGGATTGTGTTATCCTGTATAAGGGGGCAACCAGACTTCAGGCTTGAGAAATGGTTTAGGAAAAACAACCAGATTTTACAAAGAGGATCCAATCCTAAAAGTAGCAGTTTAGACCCATTGACCTGGTTTAGGAATATGGTGTTCTAAAAATTGAAATGTAACACCCCGAAATACACCCTAGTCATTTTTAAATATAATTAGGGTATATTATAAGTGCAATTTGAAATTTTTCGTAAGTATTATGTTGCTAAGTGAGAAAATTTTGAAACCTGGAATTTGTACAAGATACAAGGGTAAAAGTGGAATTTGTCAAAATAGGATATAAAAGTCATAAGATAATAATATTATATGCCAAAGTATAAATATGAGAGTTAAGTGCAAATAGAGGAAGTTTGTAGGCTTTAGAGCATTTTGGGAGAAACTTAAGACAAAAGAATGCATTTTGTGGCTAAACAAGGCCTTATGAAGAATAAGTGACTTAAGACCAAGTTGGTCTCTCATTTGGGGGAAGTGCTAGGGCAATACGTGAAGAGAGGGAGAAGAAGAGAAGGAAGCCAAGAAAGGTATGGAAACTATTTGAGTATGGAATTACAATGGATGCTGTTTTTGTATGGAACTTGTATAGAAGTGTTTGTATGGATATTAGTGGTTCCATTCCTAGGGTTTAGTTAAGAATGCATCCTAACCCTAGATTTGTTGAAAGTTGGGTTGGTAAAACCCTAGTTTGAATAAGATTAGTATGGAATCCTCCCTTTGAGTAATGATTCTTGGCTTATGATGTAGGGATACCTATTTGGGTGTTAGGAAGTTAACCTAACTTACAAGTATTTGAGTTTGGGTTTGGAAAAACCCTAATTAATCTCTATGTTTGGTTTTGCTAGGTTAGAACACATTTGGGGGAGTTGTTTTTGGTGATGCTTGATTATTTTGGGGTTTTAGGTTGGATTTCGGAAAACGGACTAAATGAGTAAAACTGGGTACTTCGGGAGGGTCCTACGTCGGGCGTAGTGATCCCACGCTACAGGCATAAGTCCACGCTGCTGCAGGTTGTCCACTCTCATGGGCTGGCAGAGGAGCTCAATGAAGCTCGGTAAGCCACAACATAGTAGAGCTACGCTGCAACAAAGGTCTACACCGCAGCGTAGCTACTGTTCACAGCGTGTAGATTTTTTAGTTTTGTTTTGTTTTGCTATTTTGTTATTCCGAGGACTTGTCTATTGGACTAATGAGGACCCTATAAGTGTATGAAGGGGTCCATTCATGTTTGGAAGGTAAAGGAAAATATACTGCACTCGCCACCCTATTAAAACGTAATTTGTCAAACTTAACGCCCCAATGATAAGCAAAAGTTCCCGAACACATATAATTGTAGTAATCGCCTAAGACCGGACATTGAATGACACACACCTCTGTTATGTGGGCACGTATAGTACTTTGGTACTGACAGTACGACGGCACTCTTCGACGGTGCTTCGCACATTTAGTACTTCCTTGCATTTCCCGATTAGTGTCGACACATTTAGTATCACTTCTAAGACTCTCTGATTAGTGCCACGACACTCTCCGTCAGTGCTTCGGCACTCTTGCTTTGTGCTATGGCACCTCAATACTGTACTATACCTTCGGGTACTTATTGTGTTGTGTCCTACTCATTTCTTACTACTAGTCTAGGTAGTCAAACAGTTATATGATAAGAGTCTGACTAACAAATAAGTGTAAAGTAATGTCCCTGCACCTTCTGCAATTCGTACAAGTATAAGCTCTATAGTACCTATGGGTACCTCGGTACAAGGATAAGTTCTGTAATACCTATGGGTACCTCCGTACAAGTATAAACTCTATAACTCCTACGGGAGATCTAAACAAGTATAAGTATGCTATAAGTACAAGTATGTGTATAAGTTTGTTATATGAATTCATAATAAATTGTGATATCTGATATCTGCTATTGTATATCTGTTACTGTTATATGCTTACTATAAATGAGTATTAGTGCATGTGTATACATATAAGTCATATGTTTCCCACTAAGCGTAAAGCTTAGCACGGGTTTTTATCCGTGTAGGTACAAAGGAGGACGCCTCAAGGATCTTCTCGCATACCACACAACAAACTAGTAGAATATATCACGCAGGTTTTCATGGGCCTGATTATGTAAATGTAAAATGTAAATGACTTAGACTATATGGTTGGATCAAAACACCACTATGGTGTGCTTATTTTGTATCTTTGTATATGATATTTTGATTTAGTTATAAGACCTGGGCCCACCAACCAAAAAAAAAGAGTAAAGAGTCCTGGCCAAATTCACGCTCTCTTCATCCCCTCAGCGGACGGGGTGTGACATGAAATGATACATCATGGGAGGTCTCCAAGGCTATACTACTTTGCTCTTGGACAAATCCAGAAGTCAAGTTCATGACTATATTGTTATTGAAACTTATGCAATTTGATGATCATGTCCCATTTCCAGTGTTATTCCAACTTATTGAAACCCTCTAATCTATTTAGTTTTAATTATTCTTTTTCCTTAAAGAACAGTATACTAAAATTCTTTCATTCATTTAGGCTAGTTAATCCAATCTTCAAGTTAGAAGTTCAAATATTGATGATCTTGAGTAATGGGGGTACTTGATCTTTAAATTATCTCATCAATGGGAATGATATCTGAACTTATAATCCATTTTATCACTTGTATGACCTGTGCACTTGCAATTTTTTAGACCAAACTAAAATTTCAGTATTATTATAAGCAAAGACTATACATTTTGTCTATATTTTAGTCTCAACAAGTTTTTGGCATTGATGCTAGGGACTGAATTAGTCTTTGGCAGTAGTGTCAAAAATTTGGTTTTGGTTACGATCTAACAAGTTTTATGGCGCCGTTGCCGGGGACTAATTAGTAGTCTTTGGTAGCTAAGTCAATCATCTTTTCAGATATGGTTTTAACTAGATTTTGGCATTACTGTTGGGGGTTTTACACAAGTCTCCAATGACAATGTTCCATACAACTTGAATAACATTTTGATCTATACAAAATCGGTCTAACATTCTTACACATTGCTCAAAGGAGTATCCATGCATTCATTGGGATTTGTCAAAGTATTACTAGAAGAGGTCCTAAAAAATTGTTCCTTCAATGCTTAGATTAAGTGTCCCACTTGAGCTTCTAAGTTTTTCAATGTAGCATTAGTGCGACCGAAGGCAGCATCTAAATCAGCAAATTTCTCGCTTCATTAAGACTAATCATCTTGTTCTCACCATGTAGGTCAAAATTATTTCCCTAACGTAAGACAACTCTTCTTCTTGAAATGGGAGCTGAAACCTTGATAGTATGCTGAGGTAAATAGAGACCTGAGTTCTATAGATAGGATTGGTTTTATGTTAGGAAAATATAATTTTGTTAGTGAATACTTGTTTCATGAGTGAGCTATTGTAATTTATCAAATATGTAACTGTTCTTTGATTCTATGTGAGATAACTCTGTAAAAGACCCATTGAATATCTGTTAATTTCTACAATAGAGGTAGAAGGAAGAATTGATTAGACAAAAATTAGCTAAGAAACAAATCACAACCACAAAAAAAAAAAATTGTTTAAATTAGCAAATCACTCGTTCTTCAAAATGTCAACTTCCAATGAGAGAAAGTGAACCACGCCAATCCCTGGCAATGATGCCAAAAACTTGTTGATGACCAATGATGTATATATGGCAATATGGCTATGAAGTGAATGTGTACACTCAAAACTCGATTCAAAAACTAAAAATAATTAAATGAAAAGTATTACTCAACACTCTAACTTCTTTTCTCGATTCGTGACGTTAAACGTGTAGCTAGGCAGCTCCGAACCAACAAAATTAATAAACCTATACCTTCTACTGTTGTAGCCTAGCTACTGCAGTATAGCGGCTCTAGGGTCGAACTAAGGGATGGGTTTTCTTCGCACAAATGACTTATAGTGAGGTTCAAAATGGTGAATAAATTTGGATTTTAAGGTTTTGGTAAAAACAAGGGATTTTGATGGTGAAAACTAACAGTAAAATAAATTAAAGTGTAAAAGAGAACTCCTTGATGCGTTGGTCATCAAGCAGCCCTAGGTAAATGAGGATTTCAAGGTCTCTTCAAGGCTGGGAGGACGACTATAGTCATCTCCCGAACTGGATCTTCATGTAGCTATAAAAACTAACCCTTATTAAATCTCTCTGAAAATGGAATTCACTAGCCATTAATGTTCTAAGTCAATGCAAACAAGTCTCCTTGACTCATGTTACAATGGGTAATAAATGGTAACTAATGAACATCACAAGATCTAGTAACAAGCATCTAGTGAGCACTAAAAGATTAATAAAAGACCGACTCATCAACATGACTCTAAAGGAATCTAAACTCAGAGTTAAAAGAGAACACAAATGACAGTGAGTACTCAGGAAAAAAGTGAACCCCATTTTGGCTCCTAGATCCCGTGCCCAATGACCCTCTACTCAAGGAGGAGGGTTATAGCCACCAAATTTCCGAGTCATTATCCCTGAGGGTGTTCGCTACCCAGAAGCGAGAGAGAAAATGAGAGAAAATGAGATAAACTGGAGAAAGAGCGGGAAGAGTTGAAAGCTTCCCGCCCAAAAAGTTTATTAGTGAGCAAAAAAAGGTCCTTGTACAAGAGCTTCTCTGAGCTAATAAAGTACTCAGAATAGGCAAATTTACAAAAACATCTCAAATACCCATTATACATGAAGGGTAAATTGGGAAAAATCACAAAAATGGTCAAAACATCAAAAAGCAGGAAAGGTGAACAGTGGCATGAGGTGGAAAATTTGCAACACTACGAAATTCTGCAGGTTGCAAAATTTTCGCAATCCTGCAAAATTCTTGCAGTGACCCAATTTCCTTGCATTTTCTACTCTTCTTTCCTTCTAGTTTCGACCAGAATGTCAGTTCAACTCGAATTCTTCAGACTTAGATCGACTAACAATTTGGCAAGTTTAGCTTTACAAAACTACAAAATTAGCCACAAAATGCGATCGTAGTATAGTCAAATCTTAATGTGGCACTGGGTTAATTACGCTGATTAGTACACAAAGTGCTTAAACCCCGGCACAAACAAGGCTCAAAATAGCACTTTTTGAGCACTAATCACACTCAACCCACGACATAGTCCCTTAGCAATGAAAGAAAGAGAGAGCACAAAAATCAAAATTATGTTCAAAATGATATTTCAAAAGGTTGTGAATGAGTAATGCCTAACCTCGACGAATCATCGAAACCTCATTCAATAACTATCTCGAGAGAATTAACAAGCCATACGTAATTGGAGTATCAAAGAGCCTCCTCCTTCTAAAGGAATCAACCGCAGACTTCCACCAAAACCTAAGTGTTTGTTTGATCGCCAACAATAAACCCGCCAACCGCACTCTCCCCAACCAAGTTACTACCTCCACCTAGACACTAACCAACCTAAATAGATCAGACTCACTATTCCACAACTCTTTTGTACAGAGGGGTGCAATGCCGAGGAATCGACCTCACCAAAGTCCATGTACAGGATCTACCGATGACTCCAAACCAATTAGTGACTTAGGGCACCAAGTCATGGGCGATCTTTCAACCACTAACTCTCGTGTTTCACCTCGACTTCAAATGATTTCAGACTCAGCACTTACAACTTGCTAACCTCACCCATCCACCCATGTAGCGTAGGTGCAATAAAGTCGGTGACTTAAACCGCTGGTTTAGGGCACCGGGCTTTAAATACTTTCACCATATACCCCTCGAACCGTGCTCGAGTTTCAAGGCAAAGCGTTGCAATTTTCTTCTTTTTGTTTTTCTCTTCTTTTTATTTTGGAAGACACATTGGCCTTCTTTTTATGGGGTTCCTAACCTATTAAAGGTAGTCAACGAAACTTGGGTAGGTTTTGCAAAGTTTAGGAGGTTTAGGCAGTTTTTCAGCTTATTGAGGAAACCTTATGTGCACAGTGTGTGGCTAGCTAAAGGTGGAAGAAAATTTCGAAAGCAACAAGAATTCAACTGATCATCCGCTTAATTAATCATGAAATCAATTTAACATCAATATAATTGGATAAAGTTTCCATTTTTTAAACTGCAGGCTAGGCAAAACACAAAAAAAATGGGTGTAATTTTTGAAAACTGCTAGTGCAAACTATAAAGCTTGTATTATATAAAAGAATGACTATATTTTCAGCTTTTGAAAAACAAACTAGCAGCTTCACAAACAAAACAAAAAACTATACAAAAGGAAACTAAATAGCAAGTCATTAAACTTAACAAAATAGGCTTGCTCAAAATGGAAACAAACACAAAATAAATGCCACTTCCTTCGCTAACTCTCCCCCCAACCAAATGTCTCATTGTCCGAAATGAGGCTTAGATTAGAAATTTAGGGAAGGAAGTGTTAACTCCTTGATGAGATGTACCCATTTTTGGATAGAAGAATTCGCAAGCTTTCCACCGAGACCTTATTCACTCCATTTGGGCTTCAAATGAACAAGTTGGAAGAATAAAATAGAGAAAAAAAGTGACCAGTTGGAGCATTTTGAAAATTTCTCCTTTATAAAAATTTCAAAAGTGTTTTTTTGTGGTTATATTTAGATTCTACACTCTCTAAGCTTTCCAATGGTACCAAGAATGCCTAAAACGGAGTTCGGATGATAAAGTTATGGGCGAAACAAAATGGGGGTATTACAGGTTGCGCAACCCCGTACATGCGATTTTATATATATATAAGCTGAAATAATAAAAATAATAAATTTTTTTTTGGAATAGAAATATATTGATTTTTGATTTTTTTTAAAAATAATAATAATAATAAATAATAAAATAAAGGAAATAAAGGTACATCAAGATAAGAGTGGTTATAAAATTCGCAAGGTTGTGATATTTTCTCGGGTTTTACCGGGTGAGCTACACCTCCCTAATGCAAAATTAATCTAAACCGCAAAATAAGCCCAGAAAAAAATTTAAAAAAATGCAGAAAATTGAAAATAATCTAAAAACAAAGATTTAAAATTTGAGAAAATCTAAAAAGAAAAATTAAATAAATCAAAATAAAATAAAATACAACAAGAAAATCAAAACAAAAGGTGGGGGAGACTAAGCCTCCCCCAAACCAATTTCTTGAGCTGTGGAATTACTGAGGTTCAGGTGCTCCAAATCTGAACCAGCACCCAAACCATCCGCTATGCCATGCAGTGTGAGCAGCTGCCAATGTTTTTGATGTGGTGGCGAAGGTTTGAACAGAGGCCACTAACTTCCTAAAATACGTACGTGCAATAAGGTGGGATGGCCTTAGCTTCAATGTACAGGAGTTCGGGTGGATCAGGCTACGTGTGTAGGCAAGGTGGTATACACTTGGTTAGTAGATGGCAGGTGTAAATTGTGCTTTTGGAGCTCTTCCACTACATCCTTCCCACTGCCCTCCTCAGTCAGCATTAGAGAGTTTTTTTCTTTCTTTTCCCATGGACAGACAGCAGCACTAATGTCTGAGGATTCAAAATTTTCTATCAGCCCTTCTTATAGCTACTATAGACACTGCTCCTCCACCATGGTGTCACTCAGGCACTCTTCCTTTGGTCTCTCTTTCTCTTGATGAGCGTGCTGATTGGTGAGCCTTGAAATGGAGTTTTGCAGGTTGTCAAATTTCTGATCAATTTCACTCTACAGGTTGGCAAACTTCTTATCAATTTCACTTTGAAGCCCATCTAATTTTTGGTTCAGAGAGTTCTCCACAGTATGAATTCTTTGACTTAATTGGGCATTGAATGTCTTCTGCTCTTCCACAAAGTCACCCACTAGCTTGGTGAGGTTCAGGATGGCTTGCTCAACTGGAGAGGTTGACTGTGGTGGTTGAGGCTGAGATGAAGAAGCATACTGTGGATTTGGAGGAGGTGCATATTGTATAGGTTCTGGTCCCCATGAGAGGTTTAGGTGGTTCCTCCAACTAGGGTTGTAAGTATTTCCATATGGTGCAGTTGTTGAAGGCATCATGCATGAAGGCACACTCATTCGTGGAGGGTTTCTATAGTCCTTCATGGACCTATATGCATTTGGATTGCTCTCCATGGGTTGTTTACTATGCTGTTCTTTCTCTAGATGTTCCATTGGGTTCAAACTAATATTCAATTCAGCATTGGACTCTCGTAGAACACTGACTTTGATCAACCTGCCTTCAGAATTCCTTACCCACTAGAACATGTTCTCCTGCTGGAAAACAGGGCAACACCAAACAAGAAAAAAAAGGAAAGCAATTCTACCAAAACTAAAAAGAAAGATAAAAGAAAATTCACCAGAACTTGTGATTCGTGCCACAGTAGGGTGATCCGGAATCAACAAAATTTATATCCTATTTTTCCTCCTACTGCCGTAGTCAAGCTACTGCAGTATAGCGGTCTAGGGTTGAACACGGGGATGGGTTTTCATCCCACAAATGATTCGTATCATGATTCAAAATGGTGAGGCTTTCTTTGGATTTTTGGATTCAGATAGAAAAGTTGCAGTTGTTGCTACTAAAGAATCAACAGTTTAAAATAAGGTGTGGAAAAGGGCACTTAGGAAGGCTTGGGTCACTAGCTTGATAGAATGAGGTTGCAAAGGTGTCCTCGTTATTTCCTTCGAGATTAGGGCAAATGACATAGTCACGCAAAACCTGATCTTTGTTTAGCTTTAAAACCAACCCTTAAAAGTATTCCTAGTCAACCATAGCATTTACTAAACATTCAATGTTTCTAATAGTTGAAAACCAAGCATTTAACCTACTTTCGGCTCAGAATGACATCTAGTGATGTCAGTGTATCTACCATTAAGAATACACTGAACCCTGAAGCATGCCAAGTATTGACCAAAGGAAATACATTAAATAGCATTAAACCCTAGTTTGGAAAGTTTGAAACACATAAATGCAGTACCTGCTTCATTTAGAACAGAGGAACACCTGCCAACCACCATTAACCAACCTAGCAACCCTCCTCTTCAAGGTTTTGAGGCTTAGCCAAACATCCTTTGAGTTGTCATCCTCAAAGGGGGTGTTTGGAAGCCAAGAAAATGAGAGAAAGAAAAGAGAGAAGAGAGAAAACTGTAACCTAAAATGAGAAGCTGCATGGGTTTACAATGAATCAAAAGTTAGGGTTACAAAAAGTTATAAGGTGGCTTATATAGCCATACAAGAGATGGGAAATACCAAAAATACCAAAAAAAAATGATTACATTGGGGACAAAATGGGAATTATACAAAACGGGGTCGTTTGGATCAAAATCAGAGGGCAACCACCTCGCATGCATACATGTTATCATAGCGAAAATCGCGTGCATAGAGAGAAAATTCAAATTTTCGCTATGCACGCACTTTCGCTATGATAGCGACCAAGAGATAGCTAATTTCGCCATCATATTAAAATATGGCGCCATAGCGAAATCCCCCCCGCTAGGATCGCGGGGGTCTCACTATGAGCCATAAATTTTCGCTGCGCCATAGCTTAAAATCCCGCACTCGTATTGCCCCGCATCAGTTCAGCCTCCATTTCTTCCGCCCACTTGACATTTCTTCATCTCGGCTTGATGAAATCCCCGCTGAGAATTCATACGAACTGAAATCACAAATTAACAAGTGAACATAAATCAGCACAATGAAAGCAAACTTAAAATAGTCATTTAAAGTTCACTAAATTTTGCAAAACTACCAAAAACAACCTCGAGAAACAAAATAAGTAGTTCTAAAACGGACTGTACATATCAAATCGAAGCAGAATTAATGTAGTTAGTGCGCAAAAGCACTCAAAACCTATCTTAAAATGGGACTGAATAGCACTTTTGGTCTTAATCACACCAACCGGCAGTTGCTAGTTCAGCAACAATGCTTTGTGTCAGGAGATGCCATCTTTGTGCTTTTGCAGAAATTATATCGCATCAAAAGAGTGCTCAAGCCTGATGAAGGCCTTATCTTGATGCTGGTGTTAGACCACGATGCGAAAACCATCATGAAACACCAATGCCATATAGGAACAGGATTTTAGGCGGTATCAATTCCACGAAAGTGACTGAACTTCCACCGAAAATCTAAGTGTTCTTAAGGTAACAGTTTGAACTAATAGAGGATTGGCGAAAACACTAATTCCTCCCACCAAGCTATTGCCGGGGCCTTAAACTATTGAGCCTACCTAAGTTAGGGTGGTTACGCTGTTTCTTTCTTGATTTGATGTGAAGTGCGATACAGCTGACTTCACCAGTAAAGTGTGTGAGGTCTCACAAATGTTTCCCAGCAGTCAGTTCCCAGGGCGCTCAGCCGAGGTTAAGGCCACGAAACTCCGAAACTACCTGGACTTGAATGGCTTTAAGTAGAAAGCTTTACTGACTCAACTCAAACTCTACCGATCACATGTATATAAACTTTGTAAAGTTAAGGTGATGCGTAACATTGAAGGTTTAGGGCACCGGGCTTTAAAGGCTTTCGCCATATACCCCTCGGACCGTGTTCGGGTTTCAAGGCAAAGTGTTGCGACTTTCATATCTCTTTTTCTTCTTTCTTTTTCTTTTTGCTTTTTCTTTTCATTTTAGGAGAAGACTATTCCATTGCTTTTAGATAACGGCTTCATTATGGGTAGATCAACAGATCAGAGGTTTTGCAAAGTAGAAAAGTATTATAAAACTTTAAACCTGTTGAATTCATGTTAACCACCTTTGCCATGATTAGTTAGATTGGTTATACGAGATTTCGAGCTACAAGACACTAGCACGGACCAAAACTTAATCATGCATGGAGCGTTAACATTATGGTAGCATCTGGGAGACTTCAAATTCATCAAAAAACAAAGCAAGAGTAAGTACAAAAATATATATACAAATGGCGACCTCAATTTTAATAAGCAATTTGAGCATTTATGAGGCATGTATAACCAGTAAAACTAAATGCAAAATATGAAACATACTTCTAACATAAATTGTCCATGCATGGGAATGAGAAAGTGTGAAGGAGGATGGAGTAAGCCTATCGTCGGTGGGGGTAGGAGAGAGGATCAACCCACTGGCGGCGGATTGAGTGCTTTGTTTGTGAGTGGTTGATGTTCTTTGTGGCATTTGTCAACACAAAGCAAAATATGTCACTCAACTGATTATTACGAACCAAAAAGAAACTTGGACCAAACTAAGTAAATAAATTGGTGGCCACGAGACTACTGTGAGGGAGCCACCAGCAAATATGTATATTTTCAAATACTGGGTTTCAGGAGAAAGGGTCCAAAGGAGAATTTCCTCACAGTGCACTTTCTATTTGCACAACATAGGGCTTCACTCTCAGGTCAGAGTAACCTTGATCACCCCTATTATCATTTGGATTGATTAGGTCTTTGAGGCTGTGAGGGTGTGCTTCTTGAGCGATGAAAGATATAGACACGTCGAAATTGTGACTTAATTTTTATAAATGATGAATTTGAATCATCTACGAGCTTGGTCCCCCTTGTTGAAATTAACACTAGTTATCATTTGATCACAATGCCACATTTTTGAATCTTTCCTTTGCAATCCCAGCGAGTTAAGTAGGCATCATTCGTGTTTCTTCGACTCATTGAGATTAAGGCTCTTTGACTGGCCTGCCCAGATCCATGTTAAGCTTCTTGATTGCCCACCATGCTTTATACCTGCGTTTTCCACGGAAGGTGACCATGCGCGCATGACCAACGATGAGGACATTCAAGAATAGTTTTGAAGAGGATTGATGCAGCCAGGCCGGTGAATGCGGTTGATGGACGATGCACTACGATGGCGTTCACCGCCCCTTCGATGGACGACCTTGTCTCCATGACGGCGAGTCTTTGCTGGACATTTCTTCAAAGGATGGTAAAATTTAGCCACCTTATGTTCCACCATATTTAGCCATGAGGTTTGAAGGTTTATTTACAGAAATGTGAACCCCCATGCGCTAATAATGACTTTTGGTACCAGAACTGACTCAGATGTTTGCTTTCAAGAATTTGAAGCACCACCACTGTGAGCCAGACCAGTTTGGGGGACCTCGCTTATTAGTTACCTCAGTTTCGCCCGCAATACCTTGCCATGACCATAAGATATTGGGGAAAAGGTCCCATGAAATCGATGCCCCAAACATCAAATAGCTCGACCACTTAAAGTGGAGTTCAGAGTCATTTTCTTGTGAAACTGTGAGACAATTTTCAGGTCTTCATCTATCCACTCTCTTTGCATTTGGTGTGCTTCTTTTAAATCAGAGGAGGCTGATGCAGTGGACCTCTTGAGCACATGCATTTGCGTCTTGTGAGAAGCTCAGTGGCCACCTGGCTTCTGTGTAGGTGGCTTAGAATTCCCCTGTTCTCGCCGTGCACTACGATTATCGATACGCACAGGTTAAGCAAAAGAATGCTTCCCGATAATAGGAATGGATCTTTGCCAAGAGGTACTTCCCTATCACACAATTCTTTCCAATGGATGGGATTTGCTCTGTTGCGGGGAAATTGGCAATGTGAGCATACCCCGAGGAGCTTTCAGTACATTAGAAGATGTGGAATTCATCATTCTGGAATGGGCAGGGTTTGTGAGAGTGGTAAGTGGGAGCTAATAGTAACCTTAAGAAAGATAATTACATACCACAGCAGCTCTCCTACCCCTTTTTGTCCTTAATTTACCAAGTTAAATTCTTGAACCCCTTGGATAAGTCTGCAACAGCATTTGCTTGGTCGGGAGATATTTAAAAGCTGAATAGTCTGTAAAGATAATCCTCCTCGAATGACAAGTATCTTTCAAATTTGTCTAAGGCGTTAAGACCACCCACGACAATTCTTTCCTACAGCAAGGTAAGTATAAGTTTCCATGTACTTCATTAAAGGGTTTGCTTGCATAATAGGCCTTCTATAGGTTTCATCTTTGTTTGGGCGAGTTTGGCTGACAGCAGGGTCATTATCACCATGAAAATTTATTGATTGATTGCTTTGTTTTTATTAGTGGAGTGATTAAATGGGGACTTGGCTCTTCAAAGCTCTATTCTATTTTGAAACAAATTTAGCATCTTTCTCTGGCGACATAAAGGGGGCTTGACAATCTTACAAAGTCCTTGATAGAATCTACATAAAAGCACAAGTGTGAGAATTACTAACTATTTTAACGCTGGGCAAGACGCGTTTGAAGGATGATTTGAAATTTTACCTTGTCAAAACTTCTATTCCCTACTGAAATAACATACCTCAAATCCTAATTCATAGTTCCTGTCAGATATGGCATTTCTCAGTTAAGCGCGATTGCACCACAGCCCTCTGCGGGGATGGCCCAGGGTGGATTGCAAGACATTCTTCGAAATCGCACCAGCGCTAGGTGATAATCAACTTCCGCGCCATCACCCTTTATCAAACTAAGCGCCACTGGCGGCATCTACGAAAGGTGGCGGGCGTTGCCGGGCCAGGCATCGCTCTGTGGCGCCAAAGTTGCGAAGATGGGCCAGTAAAGGTAGTCTTTTCTTGATCTTTAGTGAATCTCTATCACGAAAGTACCACCGAGCTTATCCAGCAATGATCGTGTCCCGAGCGCTCTCTCAAGAGCTGATCGTGAAGGGCGATTAGGAAGTGATCTTTACTTATTACCAATTTGACCTCATAAATGCAGCCTTATACCCTCAGTGGAATTTAGTATTCTGAACAGACTGAATTCTCACCCTTTTCTGTTTCCACGGTGGTCACCACAGTTTCTTGACACTTACTGAGTTAGGCTTACCCAAGTGTACTCAGATGTGGGGTAATAATCTGACTTGACAATTTGGACTGAATCTAAACTCAATCTGCAGATGAGATTCAAACCTCCTGCGATGTTTTTCCCAGAGGCTAAGTTTTTTTATCTCTCTGAGATAGGTGTGTTGAGTCAGATTGTTGGGTTTATCTGCTTTTAAATAAGAAATTTTCCACTTGAGCTTGCTTGTTCCTTTTGAGGGTGGCGGGTTGTGCTCTGCCAAGTGGTGAAATGGTGATGATGTCTATTTGGACATTGCATGTTTCTTCCGAGGAATGCATATTTTTTAACTCAGCGGTAGGAGTTTGACTCGCCCATTGAGAGTTCTTTAAGTTCCACAGATGTTTCAAGGAAAAAATAGAACTGTTTCTTTCTCCCATTTCCCTTGCACTAAACTCATATTCAGGGTTCTTGTTGCTCCACAAGGCACTCGGGCCTCTTCAGAGTTAACACATCTTGCACTTAACTGCTCATTAGTGTTCTTGAGAATTGCCTCTATTTATGGAGACTTTGCTTCACGGTCGTCCTCCCACTTTGAGTGCATATGCCTTTACTCAAATGGAAGATATTGAGTTCTAAAGTCATATTCCCAAATGTGGGATTGCATAACCCATTCAGAAGCGATTTATTATGGCATTAGTAGCGAAATGGCACTTTCCCAATATGATGGAGCACGCTGATTGGCTCCAGCTACTAACCGACTTTGTGTCAAATCACGACAAAATCCAACTGGATAGTAGAATCTGTCCACGCAGCAGTAAACATCCTCAATGGTCCCCCTTTGGTATTTAATGGACCCTGCTCGACTAGAGATAGTGTGATGGAAGTGGGCTTCAATTCTCCCCTAAACCAAAGTACCTTGTACATGGGAGAATATAAGCGGTGGGATTCGCACTAGCTCTAAGTCATGATTACTTTCACCACTAATACCTCCCAATGACCAGCTGGAGTTATGAACATCCACGGGTCCTTATGTTTCCACGGGAGTCTTACATCAGCATGGGTGGCATTTGCCCGGGTAAGATTCAAGTACGCATGTAGTGAGCCAGCACACCGTGCGTAAGTCATGAGAAATTTAGCATAGCCGCTGGGACTTGTTTGATCATGTCAAGGAGGGGAATGTTAACTTTCACTTGTCGTAATACCTCTAAATTTAAGCTTGGGTTGACTGAATTTTTCTTTTCGGGCCTTTGTGGGAATGGCGAAGAAGTGCCTTTCAGTTTCGCCTCTTCCTTTTGCTCGGTGTTTATTCGCTTTGGTGGATCGGCATTGGCATTTAGGGGCTGATATTGGTGGTCTTTGGTGTTGATGAGGTCTGAGTTCTTTTCACTCCTCAAAGTCACCTTTGCCTTGACTTCATCAATTCTTACATTTGGATCCATTGGCCGAGCTATTAAATGCACTCCTTCGGGTTTTGCTTTGTGTTTGGGAAGGAAATCTCCTTTTGAACCTATTTGTGATTGGACAACTTTGAACATCTCGGAGAGTGCACATCTTGTCCAATTTCACGTTGAGTGAGCTCTCTCTTGCCTTAATTTTACGATTAAGTCTGAGATAATTCAACACCTTATGTTTTCTACAAAAGCGCGTGCCTACCACTTTGCTTAAATTCAAGATTGCACGCTCAAGCGGAGGGAGGGAAGAAGATTGGAGGCTGCTGGCTGGCTGATAGCTCTGCGGAGGGACATGTGCAGGGGGTTTTGGTTTCCATGGAAGGTTTGGATGATTTCTTAGTGGGTTATAGGTGTTGCCATATGGAGCACGACTGTAGGTAGCTTATTTGACCCAAACATGGGCATACTCTTGTGAGAGTGCTCCCCAAGGTGGCTGTTGGCCCGACAACAAAACAAGTGGGTGAGATACGAGACGACTCACTGGTGACTGCCCGCCATTACTTTGATTTTCTTTCATTTAAGACTCACTCGCGGGTCGCGGTGTTCGGTTGCTTTCATCTCCATATCTTCGGAAGTATAATATATTTTGGTGAGGTGAAAGCTTCCATTCTTTGAAACCCTCAGTTGGTTTGTGTTGGCATGGGAAGTTTCATCATGTTCTGAAGTCCATGGCAAATACGGGTTTTTCTTTCGGAAAGTCACCTCCGCTTTATGGTTTCGCGGTTGCTTCATGGCAGGGAGCTGCCTGTCGCCGTGATTACTGCATCAATATATCGATCGTCTGAACCTTCACGATTAATCGTCCTCGCAAGAACCCTCAACCATGAACCTTTAGGAATTTCTGCCTGCGTGTATGAGCTGGTAAGTGTAGATGCGCCTCTTGGTGGTCTTGGTTATGCGAAGAATTTCTTCAAAAATTACGACTTGAAGATCGGCCCAATTTCTAATTGTTCTCGGCCTCGGTGGTTGAACCACTGTATAAACTTTATCATGAAGTTGCGGGGTATTGCCTTCAACTTCAACAGTTATGTTTGGGTTTAAAACCACCCTCCTTAAAGTTCATACCATGCTTCCATAAATCAAAGGCTCATAATAAATCTGAATTTTCCACATTCTCATGCCATGAAAAGGAAAGTTAGAGATGGGACCTAAATAGAGGTCACCTCCCCATCCTCCATGGTGAGTATGAGTGCAGGAAGGAGCACCTAACTCTATAAAGTCTCATGGTCCTCCAGCTACCCCCTATAATATTGTTGGATTCATTAATTTCCTTCTTGACTTTATTCAACTATAGGGTGAGAGATCCATTTTCCTGTTTTCTGACTTCTAACACGTTTCATTGTTGGTTTTTTAACAACATAGTTATGGATATATGTTGTTGCATCTGTTGCCTATAGCATTAAGGATGGGATAAGCAAAGAACTCTGACAGGCTTTTGCAAGATAGTGTTAGCAAACTATGAAGCCTAGTGTAATGATAAAAGCGACTTGGCCATTGTAACCATTAAACTTGAACTAACAGCTGAGGTCAAAGGGTTAGTCACCGGCGCGTATGGTTCCACAGGTTCTCCTCCATATCATCTATGGTTGGCACCATCCCTGAGGCAGCGTTTTGTTTGTTAATGCCGAGCCAGGTAATTAAGGATCAAACGATTATCATCTCATTTTTCATCTCTGCCAATGATATTCTGCGATATAGCGATCTAATTCGGAACTCTGAGGGATAGGTTTCATCCAAGATGGACCATGTCGCTGGAGTTAAGTAGTGAGACTTTCTTTACGGTTGGTTTTTGCGGAAAGTGGGGTGATTTGTTTGTGGCTGACTAACTAAAAACAGTTTAAATAGGGTGTGGAAGGAGGTATAGAGAACGATTAACGGCATTGAGAATGAGGGGTTACAAAGGTGTCTCGGGTTATTTCCCTCGCATTAGAACCAAATGACATATAGTCATTTGCCAAAACGGATCTTTGTTTAACTTTAAAACCAACCCTTAAAAAGTATTCCTAGTTGAACCATAGCATTTACTAGAAGCGTTCCATTATTTCTCTGAGTTAACAAGAAACATTTAACACCTATGCAAATTGGCACAAAATAATGAAACATCAGTGGATAATAGGTGTATCTACAAATTAGAATACCTTCGAACAAAGCAGTAATATAAATAATAAACCAAATGCATTAAACTAGCAATTAAAACCTAAGATTTGAAAGGTTTTTGAAACACATAATCGATACACTTTGTTTGAAATGGAAGAACACACATAACCACAAAGTAACCAACCGCAACCCTCATCTTCAAGGTTTTGAAACATGACATCACTTTAAGGTTGTCATCCTCAAAGGTGTTTGGAAGCCAAAGAAAATAGAGAGAAAGAAAGAGAGAAGGAGAAAAAGTAGCAACCTAAAATGAGGAAAGTGTGGTTACAATGAATCAAAGTTAGGGTTACAAAAAAGTTTACTCAGAGTAGCTTATATGGCCATACAAGAGAGATGGGAAATGCCAAAATCCAAAAAAAAATAGTTACATTTAGGGACCAAAATAATTATAACAGAAATTCATTTGGATCAAATCAGAGAAACGACCAATTTGTATGCATAATGAATTTTTATTGTCATGGCAGAATTTATTAGACGTCAGCAAAAATTTTGGTTTTTCGCTATATATTATTTACTATGATAACTAGGTACTAAATATCATAACGAAAGCTATCTTCTCTAACCAGAGGCTTTGCTAGGATTGCGAAAATTTTCGCTATGGACGTAACAAAGTCTTCTTGATCTTGCGAAGTTTTGCGTATATAGTGGAGATCTTTAAAATCCTATTAATTGCCTCCCTTCATCGATTCGGCCTCTATTTCTTCGGTTCCATGGCGACAGCTAAATACGGAAGCGGTGATGGTAGAGATTAATGTACGTTGAACATCATCAGCCACCAATCCTGCAAGCCAGCGCAGAAGTGATCGTTGAGGGTTTCAACACCAACTACCAAAGACGAACCTCGACAAAATCGGTAGTACTAAGCGGACGCATTGCATATCGATGGCAATTAATATGATTAGTGCATAAAAGCACTCAAAACTTCATCACTATCCCGGACTCAAAATAGCACTTTTTGGGTACTAATCAACTTGTGATGAGGATCACAAGTGTTCAGTAAATCATCATTTGCACTTGAGGCGCATCGACCAGCGGCGTCATTTGATTCTGCGCGTAAACATGTAGCTAAGCGACTTCGAACCAACAAATTTATAAACCTATACCTTCTCTTGATGTAGCCTAGCTCTTTGCGAGTATAAGCGGCTCTAGGGTCGAACTCAGGGATGGGTTTTCTTCGCACAAATGACTTACAGTGAGGTTCAAAATGGTGAATTCAATTTGGATTTTAAGGTTTTGGTAAAAACAAGGGATTTTGATGGTGAAAACTAACAGTAAAATAAATTAAAGTGTAAAAGAGAACTCCTTGATGAGTTGGGTCATTGGGGTTAAGTCTGTAAGGTAAATGAGGATTTCCAGGGTCCTTTCCTGATTGGGAAGGATGACCATAAATCTCCAGCGGATCTTCATAGCTGTAAGCCAACACTTATTAAAAATCTCTCGAAAATGGGAATTCTTTGGCATTAATATTCTAAAATCCGGTGCAAACAAATCTCTGTATTCACATTACAATGATAATAAATGGTAACTATTAGACATCACAAGATCTTGTATCTGAGCGTGACTTTTAAAGATACAAAATAAACGTTCAACATAGATTAAAGGGATAAACCTAGAGTTAAAGGAGAACCTGAATGGCGGTGAGTACTGTATTGGCGTGAATCTGGCTGCCACTGGTCTGGTACCTAGTGACCCTGCTTCTTAGGAGGAGGGACTGCAGACCACTGGATCCTCCGAGTTGTCATCCTCAGATTGTTTCCTTCACCAGAAGGTGAGAAAAGCGAAAGCGGAGAAAAATTAGGGAAGGAGTGACTTTATAAAGGTTCTTAAGTAGGCAGGATCATAAGAACTTCTAATTTATATCAAGGTGCTTACAGAATAGACTTAGAAATACAAAGCACATCTGGGAAGCTCCACATTATATATAGGAAGGTGATTGGGAGAAGAATCATAAGTAGGTGAGGAACATTAAAAAAGAAGGAAAGGTGGGCACAGTAGTGGCGGGAGGTGATAGTCATATGTGTAAAATTTCAGGTTCTTTGAAGTTGCGGCTGACCTTCTAAGAGCGCCGCATCTATGAGGGGTGCGAGGTTAACGAAATTTTCGAGGGAAATCATACAATTCTTTGGTGAACGTTTCTTGACTTTCTACTTTCTTAACTGTATACGGTTTTTTGATGCAGAATCATGGACTTCATTCAATTCTCTTAAATTACTTAGATCTGACTCAACAATTTGGCAGAGTTTAACACAAAAACTACAAAATTAGCCATAATCATGATGAAATGATATAGCGGGGACAACTGTATTCCAGTGGTTTAATTACAGATTGGTACCACAAGGGTCACCTCAAAACCTAAATCTTGGGAAAGCACCAAAACTCAGCACTTTTGTTATATTAAAAATATTGCAGGTGTTTTTGTGGGTCCTTCTCATGATTATTTCTAAGGGGTGGATAGGAGTTCAGAATATCACCCACCAGAGTTGGAGGTTCTCTATAATTTAGATTTAAGCACACCCTCGAGTACAAGGAGGCCTATTCACTATCTAGCTGATAAAATATGACAATAATAATTAGATGAATTTAACTAAAGTAAGCGATTTAAAACTAATCAACTAATCTTAAAATCTACAAGCAATAACTGCAATTAAATGTATGAAAGGAAGCACTAGGGATGTGAATAATCATTTAACTTGATCAATTTACTTTCCAGAAAACTTTTTCATTTGTTGTGATATGGATTACGCTTTGTCAAGGGTATGTTAAATATAGTCTTGAAAAAGCCCAACTAACCCACTATACATTTCTAATTCGACCACCATGTTCCTAAACAAGACAGAAGCATTGATGCAAATGTTTTGGGATAATTCCATACAAGATTCAAAGGGCTTCTAAACCAAGTACTATTCGACAATTCTTCAGAGCACAGGCTGGCATCCCATAGACACCAAAATAGCGCCTTTGGCTCTCCCGATCTGAGGCTGAATTTTCTCGATTAGCATTTCAATGAGAATAATCTGATCGTAGTCGGTGGCCTGGGTAAGGTAAGCATGTTGCAACTATATCATATAACCGCGAAATAAACCAGCTGACCGACCATGCTAAACGAAGGATGAAATGTTGGTGATTTTGACGAATTAAAGGTAAAAACAAAAATTGGTACCTGCAGATTGAGAATCTAAAGATATAAAAAAGCAATAATGTTAATATTACAGGCAAAGAAATCAAATGAAAAGACTCGAATGTAAATAAGATGATAGTTTATTTTGGTTATTTCGGTTCTGGGGTTAAAGAACCATGACCCATCCATGGCCCATCGCAAAAAGAACGTTCTCAGATTAGGACCAAATGCAGTATGGCGTGGGCGCCTCAATCACACCGGGAGGCTCAAACTCTTCATCTTGCATGGCTGACCCCCTCTCAAAACTCCATACACCATTCTCTTTTTCCATCAGCTGCGTGCACCTTTAAAAAGCCCCAAGAACCCTCGAAAAACAGACTAACCGTCACCTTGAGCACTTAAGACTGCTTTACTTTCATCCTCTGTTTCATTATACTTTAGAAAACTTCTAATTCCCTCTTTTTTGGTATATCACAGTGTTTTTGTTTTTCAGCTGAAAAGTGGGGTTCATTAAAGAGTGAACGAAAAATGAGCTTAGATGGTGTTTGGAAGGAAGAACTGTTCAGGATTTGGAAGGAAAGGTGAAGTTATGAAACAAAAATCAGTTACCAACAGGAAAACTTAAGAATATTCTCAGAGAGAAAGATTGCCTTTAAGCACCGATAGATAAGGAATTGATTGCAAGAGATTGTGAAGTGGTTTATGTTTATAAATTTTTTGATTTTTAAGCAAATATTATCTGAAATTGGGTTGGGAGTAAGGTTAGGTTAAATTAGCAATATTTTTAAGAATACACAGAAATATTAAGTATATTGAAAATAATCATGAGTTATTAGAGTTTCAGTTTTTGTTTCTCATTTTTAATGTTATTATTAATTCTTGTATTTGAAGAACCAAAGCTTACTCTATAATAGATTTCATCTATGATGACATATGATTATTGACAAATTTTTAGATAATTTATGAAATTTTAAGGAATTTTGGAATTTTTAGGGATATTATGTAATGGTGTTTGAGTAGAGTTTGGTTTTGTTAATTGAGCTATTACAAAATTACAGGAACTTATCAAAGATAATATTGAAAATAAAGGTACATTTATTTAACTTTTTTTAATTTTATAATATCTCAGTATATATATTATGTGACATTACAATTGAGATAAGTTTCAAGAGATTTTATGAATCATATACCAGATTTTTAGGTAGAATCTTTAATTTTTAGAATATTATGCAATGGTAATTTGAGTAGGTTTAGGTTTTGCGATGGCTTTCAAAATTTAGGAATCATTGATACATTAATGCCTCAAAATACTATATTTTCTGTTTTTTTGCTTTATTTGTTGAACATGAATTAAAAGTGGAATAAAAATATTTAAACTATTTTATGCAATGAGATCTGGAGTTAAAGAGATGGTTTTTTGAGATTTTCTCGAAGTGTGAGGGATTTTGGAATTAAGTGGGAAGGATTAGACAATGGTGTTTGATGGGTTTGGCAGCGGATTATCTCAGCGAACATTAATCAACACAAAGAATTTATAAGCTACTACCTCATGCAGCGTGGCATAGCTACTACCAGCATAGTGGTTACGTGACACCACAAACCGAGGGTCCGTTGACAACCACGTCAACCAGCGAATACTCGTGGATGTCAGTGCTTGTACCTCATGAAAATCGAGACGGGAGTCTCTAACTGTGCAGGGGGCTCACGAGGGCAAGGCACCGTAGATTTACAAAATGACACCTGGGAGATTGAGTATGAACAAAACAATAGCCACTTAGGCCCACACAAATATCTCTAAAATACCACATAAACTATATACAATAGTTCAAGAGTTAATAAATTACTCTTAATTAAAAATATATTAAAATTTAATTTTTTATTACATGTTATCTAAATAAAATCACAAAAGCCACAACCGGCTCTCTTCTATCGCGGCCTCAGTGATAGTCCTCGTGCCTCCACCAGTACGCTGGAAAATAGTGAGTCTATAGTACAGGGATGGCAAAGGCCAATTATTGATCAAATTTCTAGGGGTTTACTCCACTTCAAGTGCCCATGATAAGCGCAATGACCGCATTAAACAATTTCATGAACCTAAACCCCAGTATCACATACTGACCCATTTGTCTGGGATTCCTCAATGGAAACAATAGCATATATAAAAATATCATAAGATAAAAATACACTCACAACAAAAACTTTTTGTTCTGACTTACCTCTTTGAGTTAAGATAAAACGTGTTGGACTACCTCAGTGATTCTTTGGATAATATAAACGGATGTGATTCATATTCAAAGTAAATCTAGTGGACACTCCTCAGACAGTTCTTGAAGATATAAGTATTTGCTGCAAACATTTTCATTTTTGGCTCATTTCATGTACACTCTATCATCTATTGTATTCTGGTGCCCAGTATATGGAATCATCTGATACCAAACTCCAAAGCTATTCATGCTAATATATTCACATGCATATATATTGACATAATTAAATCACATAAATCATGTTATGTGTCACTATTCACATGAACAGTGAAACCCTTGGAGTTCATTAAACCTAAATAGAAATTTTCTCCACCTCTAGGTTTCAAAAAGCTTTTAGGGGACAGAGATTTGTACATTAAATCAAGCCTCGAACATTCCTAACCATTTTACACATGGCTCTTATGCCAAAGATAACTTTAAGTAGGAAAAGATCTCTACCCCTCTTGGAGTTATTGGAACTCCACCGAAATGGGTATCCAGCGCATTGGCACATACTTGCTTTATGACGGCACATTCTTTGCTGGTGAGGCCGGCTAGATTCAAAGTCACCAGGAATCCTGGGAAATTTTATTCTCTCTCTAAACTCAAAAATCCACCTCCATATTTCAGTTTGCTTCTTTGGAGAAAGACCTTATATTTCTCTTGTCTTTATTATTTAAAACTTCCGTTAATACCATCCATTCTCAGTCATGCAGTTTTTTGACATGGCTTATCCCAAGATATGAATTGATGCTCTCTCTGATCTTGTGTGTCGCGTGGGTACATATATTAGGTGACTTTGTCACATCACATGTCCCTCAAACCCGTTTCACGAACACCCGACACCGATTGCCTCAAAATAAAATTAATTAATCTCGGAATTAGAAAAATTGAAGTGTTAGCTAGATTTGGCGATAGTTCAGCATCAGTCCTGCAAATAATAAGGGATCAGAAGAACCCAGGTTTTTGACAAGAAGTGCTTGTTTGCCCTTTTTCCGAAAATTGGAATTTTCTCGGGTTTTACAAGTTCTAGGATCATCCATAGAGACGGGTTTTCTTCTTGGAAATGACTTACAATGAGGCTTATACTGGTGGTTTCTCTTTGGATATTGGGGTTGTGATAAAAAGGGTTGGTTTGCTGAGCTGATTGTAGCTGAAGATAAATGGATTGACCTGGAAAGATTCTACAAATATCAGACACCTAGGCTTGGGTTCCATGACCAAAATGAGGGGTTTGGATCTTTTTGGACTCACTTGTTAAGGAGGATAACATATGAGATTATCATCTGAAACCAGAGGGATCTTCAGGTGGCATATCAAAGCGCCATCATTTAAATATCTTTACGAAAAATTGCATTTCCATTCCATTATGTTCTCGGGTTCTAGTAAAAAGCATATCTCTCATGACTCACCATCCAATAAGGATCATAAGTGATAACTAACAGACATCATTGGGTTCTTGTCATTAAAAAGTAATGACTCAGAAACATTGCAGGCCAGGCCGCTGGGTGGAGCTTGAGAGGGATCAAAGGCTCTGGGGATTGAAGGAAAGAGCACAGCCAGAGTAGCAGATGAATCACACCATGGAAAAATATGGAAACCCTTGGTTTGCCTTATGGATCCTTTACTCAGTGTTGTATACAGCTAAAGGAGGGAGGAGTTTTAGCCACTCATCCTCGAGAAATCTTCGAGGAAGGGGTGTTTGGCGATGAAAGAAAGAAGAAAGAAAAATGGAGAAAATGAGGAAACGAGGGCATGGATTAAAGCACCTCCAAACTTTCTTCAGTGAAAAGGATTGTCCACAAAGTCTTCTTTTGGGATCTTATATAATACCTACCATCATTCAATTACCAAATACTTAAAAATGAATGCTATTACATGGGAAATTGGAAGGAAATAAAAAATAAATCAAGGACTAAAATGTGGCGAATAAAATTCATAACCCCTTACCATCTTTGCCTTATACTTTGAATTGCAACCCTTGTCCGTTCTGAGGTTCAAAACCACAACCCTTGTTAAAATTTTATGAAGGATTTTCTTGCAACTTCTTAAGTTCTGCTTTTGCCTTCTCTTACGCTACAGAAGCTCTTGCGTAGCGAGTTGAATCTCTTTCTTCAAGATATATAGCCTTTGAAAAACACGAAACTTGCCACAAGGACATGATTCGTAGCTTTTTGCAGATCCTTAACATGCAAATACTGGGTTAATCAGCGATTACTACAAAAAAAAAAGTGCTTAAAAACTAAAGTGTTAAAGTTTGTAAACCAGCTTTTAGGTACGTGATAAACTCCCCTAACACCGACATTACAGCATGCATCATTATACCATTACTTTTTTATTTTAGATATAAATCATACACCATTTTACTTAATTTTACCTGACTCGATACACCTGTTTGTAACATCATTCACTACCAATACTTTATACTAGATATATTCAAACTTCAATACAAGCAAAATACGTTTTTCAATACGTAGCTCTATATATGTGCTCTAATACCAAAATAAATGTAGAATATATAATAATATGCATAAAAACATTTGCAGTAGGCCCATCATTTTGGGATAATTCCACTGTTGGCGCAATGACATTCAGATGTTTACTTAATCAGATCATTTACAAAAATATACATGGGAGTTTGCTTTTTATCCTTTGAGTTCGTGTAAAAGTAATTACAAAATATCATGATTAATAATGCCATAAAATAAGACATTTGCCTCTCGCTATGTGGCGAAGGGGTGATACAAAAACGACGGTCTTGAGTCTCCCACTTTCGATACACATACGATGACGAAAAACAACACGCTAAGCATTTTCATGCTTAATGGTTCTATACAATTCTCTCTTCATTTCAGTTTAAATCAATTCATGCAATGTTTATAAAACAATGCTTTTAATACATTCAATGACCAATGGGTACATTACACATATATACATATATACATAAATAAATATATATATATATATATATATATATATATATATATATATATATATTTTATATACCTTATATATATATATATGTCAACATATAACATATATATATATATATATACCTATACCTCTATCTTTCTCTCATATATATATATATATATATATATTATTTCATTTACATTCAATTACAATTCATTGGTCATTTCAAATTATGCAATTTCATATGCACTAAATCATTCAAATCACAAAATCATGCACTTTTCAATCTTATTATAATTTACACCAATGATTTAACCTATACTTTAGATGCATGGGATAACGAAGATCACCGACAGGTCACTGCTGGATCATGGGCGTTATAAGAAAAGTTTATAATCCTGATATAAGACAGTCATTGAGCTGTGCATTGATTGTGTAAAAATCAGTTTAGTGAGCAGTGTGATGTGTCAAGGTTAAAATTTCTGAATCGGGAGTGACACTTCCGTTCACAGTCAAGCGCAGTACTATATTTAACCCTTATTGGGTGCATACAATCTATCCAGCCAACTAGTTAACAAGGTAACGTTCTTTTAAGGGCCTTGAATCATTCAATATAATTTACAATAGTGTATGTATACGTTTAGATCACAATAATTTATTTTCAGCACCTCATGCAAGAATTTTCGCCTTTGTTTAATTATAGCTAGGTTTTCTTAAATCAATTTAAAACAAATCAATGCTGCAATTTATCATAAATCATTTCAATATTTCACAAATAATTTGAAACAGAAAGTGAGAAAGAGAGTGTAGATCAAACTTTCACAAATTTGAAATAAGAGAGAGATTGAAGAACAAACTAAAAAAGGTTGTCGTTCTTCGATTCTTATCCTCAAAATCCCGTTCTTGGGTCAAGCTTCCTCGTCACCAACCCATAATCCATCACAAATATGTCACAATTAAAGAACAACCCAAGAAAGAAAAATCAGTTGTGTATTCTAGGATTTTTGGTTAGGGTTGATGTCTACCCAATACTCCCTTCACACTTGCCAAAGTACTCTGGGGACACCTTGGAGCCATGTGGCTGCCTTGGCTGGCCCCAGAAAACAGCCAGGTCCATGAGTCTAATTTAGTATAAGGTGGAATCATCTCTTTGGATCACCCAAAACCATTCACGACTGTTTTTAATGCCAAGTAGTTGATATGCCATCTATTTGGATCACCTAATGTTATTTTCAAATTTCTAGGTCTGCTCCATATTAGTATGGTTCCATAATCAGGTACCAAACTATGGTTCCTAAAGGTTTCTTCTCAGTTGAATCATCACGGAATTTTGATCATAAAAACTCAAGTTATTGCATTTACATAGGAACTACTCTAATTTACAAAAGCAGAATCACCCCATAGCAAGCAGTTTTATAGGGCTTTTTTTGTGAGTTCTGATTTAATTATACTTCCTTCAAGTAAATTGACTTCCTAAATTCTAGTTTGCAAAATTTGAATCACTCAGTTAGGGATGAGTAAAACTCAACATAGCCAACACCACAACTATTTTAAAAACCAAAGCATACCATAAGACTGCAAGAAACTCACTTTAAGCCCATATTTAAAGAGAGCCTTAAAAATATAATTTGCTCCTGGTCCATATATTAATTGACCTGCAAACAACATGAGTTTTTTGATTCAGAACAAGTTAATTTGGATTATTATGAACTGTAAATGAAAAGAACAGGGTTTTGAAAATTTTTTTGGCAATGACTCCCTTTGAAAACCTGACATTTCCTTTTACAAACATTCCTCAAAACCAATCCAAATAATACATCAACAACTTCTGCCAAACCGGCTTCTTACAACCCCAAAACGATCTACAACCAATCAAAATCACCTTTTACATAAGGTTAGGGCTTTTCCCAAATCGAGCACAAGAAAAGTTACAGGTTTATTCTTTGAATCTTGAAACTTCTTGCCTAGCTTCCTCCTTGAACTTTCTTGTAGATCTTGCACCAAAAGAGTAAGTTCCATACCAATCTCTCTTGATCTTCATTCAAAACCCCTAGCTTTCTCTACTCTCTCGATCTCCAAATATGTTTTGTACAAAATGGCCATTTAATAGACGGAGAAATGTGGTCTTGAGTCACTTAACATTAGCAGGCCATTGTTTATTCTAAACTTATTTTAGTTAAGTTCTCCCAATTTCCATCTAACATCTTTGTTCAGCTGCTTAAGTTCTCTTCATATACACTCTATTTTTCTTTATCATAAATAAGCCCTTAGAGTCCTGTTTGTCATTTTCCCATATTGCCCTTAACACTTGGGTAAATTCTGGGTTCAATCATTAAATCATAATCAATCATTTATCATTTAACATTTAACATATAGTCATTTAACAATACCCGGAAAATCCCCTAGTTTGCTCAATTTATACCCTAAACACATAATAAAAATACTAGGGTATTTTTTGGGTGTATTCTGTGCTCTAAATCACTTGTGTTGAAGAAGGAGATATAAGAAATAGTCTAAAGCAAGATGATCTATATATCCACAAAAAATGGTTTTCCAAAAGCAATGATGTGATAAAACCCAACCTTCAATAAGATAATGTCAAAATACTTCTCAATGACTTATCTTAAAGAGGAATGTATGTACTATGCAAATTCAAAGTATCAAAAGAATTTCCGCTACAGGAACGACTGGAAACCCTTCACAGAGCCACGAGTGACAACATGGTTTCAAAAATAGTATATCAAATTGTCCTCTCCCCCCTAACCTAGCTCTTTTTCTACACTTAGTAGGCTAACTTGACACCCGATAGATCGGAACCACTTTTTATTTCACAACTTAACTTTGTAGGGGTGCAATCTTTGAGGGCCTTAAGTCAAAATTTCCACATGCAATGGGTTACCCGATGACTCCCAACGAACAAGGTTTAGGAGCATCAAGTCATAAGGATCTTCGATCACCCAACTCTTCTAATAATTTCACACCATGTGGACTTTTTTGAAGTAGGTGCGCCAGGCTTATAAATTACAGGAAACTCCACCTATTCACCAGCGCAATGGCAGTAAAGTGAGTGGCTCTTAGCCAGGAGTTGGAGTTAGGTCATAGAGGGCTTTAAATCCTTTCACCATATACTAGGACACCGGTTTCGGGTAAAGTGTCACAATTTCCTCTTTCCTTTTCTCTTTTTTTTAGGAGCTCTGTTGGTCTTTTTAGGGATCTGAGCCTACTATAGGTGCTCAAAAAACTAAGGTGATTTTTGCAGGAAGCAGGAGGCAAATGGAGTTTCAACTTATAAATGAGAATTAATATTGCATAGTGTGTGGTTAGCTCAAGAGTGGAACCAAAATGAGTCGAGCAAAGGAGTTTCAACAATTCATCAACTTTTATGAGCATAACTCCACTCCTCTAAATCAAAGAGTATTGAGACAAGGTTTCAATTTCTCCGTACTAATTTGAGTACAAAGCTGGCTGATAAATCCAATGAAAAGTAACGAGAGACTAAAGAAACATGAACTAAAGACTGTAAAATAAAAACAAGGAAAAAGCTTTATTATTATATAATTTTGAGAAGAGAACTGTGATACAAACTTTTTTTTTTTTTTTTTTTTTTTGAGGGAAATCATCTTTCAAACATAAAGTGCCGCCTTCTTTTAAACAACTCCCCCTAACCAAATGTTGCATTGTCCTCAATCTGGCTCAGGAGGGAAACTTAAAGGAGGAAGTGATATCTCCTTAGGTAGGAGCAGGGGTTAGAACCTTGTCCTCATCCTGTGATAGTGTAGGAACTGAAGGATGATCAGCTGGTAGAGTAGTTGAAGCTGCTAGTGGAAATGTTGGACTTGGGTTTGTAGAAGATGCTGTTGTAGCTGCTTGTGGAGCTGGTGATGCTGGAGCCGTTGTTGTTGGAGGGGTAAGTGGGATAGGCGGCAAGCCTAGGTGCTCTTGAATTTTAACAAGAATGAAAGCCATGATGCGAGTCGTCAGATGTGCCATGGTATTGTAGCGACAAAGTTCTATGATGTCGTAGAGAGTGCGAATGATAGCCATAATGATAAGCTAGGAACTACGGTCACGAAATGAGAACAAACTCCGGTGGTGCCATGTACTAAAGCCGGCTGAGTGATAGGGGCTTAAGGGGTGATAGGGGTGCGGTGCTCATCTTTAATGGCATGGGGACGAGGATGGTTGATGACATTGGGGTGCAGCGGAGTCTGGGCAAGGGCAGGAGGAGCAAGAGGATGCTGTTGGACCTCTGGGGGAACTTCCTGTTGATCCTCCTCGATATTAGGAATGGCAGTGAAGGTGGCCTTGCAAACACGACGGTGCTCGTGTTGCGGCTCAACGAGAAAGCCTATGTGCTCTAAAACATGGGAGAGCAGCCGCAGGAAGAATAGTGGAATGGCTTTGGCCCTGCTAAGATTCTTTCTATGAACCTTTTCCTCAAAGTGGAACAAAGCTGACATGATTAGATCTTAAGGACCAAACCAGAAGCCCTCTAAGATGAGGAATAAAGCCTCAAGGATGGCTATTATAGCGTGAAATCTTCTGTGAACATATTAGAGCCTTAACCACGTGGTCCACGAAAGAGCATTCAGAAGGAAATTGCAGCCACGTTAAAGTATAGGACCAATGGATGTATTCCGGGAGAGAATCTAGAACATCTCTCGGGGCGAAGGGTGGGGCCACTGCTTGAAATCTGTTGAATTGGCAAGGGTCGCTGGAAGTTGAAACACGACAGCTATATCGGTTTTCTCTCAAAACGTCCTGTCGACCATCAATGGTGAAATGAAGAGTAGTAAAGTGGCGCTCACCTCTGGATGTCATGGTCTGGTAAAAATCTATCACTACCCTTGGGTAGAAGAATCTGCGTGGTCATAAATGGCTCGGGAGAGTAGCGATGAATGAGCCTCATTGACTCCCAGAGCTCCGACTGATTGGCAAAGGTCTAGATGTCATATAAGTTCTCATAATGGAACTCCTTGCTGCTACAATTATTGTTCCTTTCTATTGGGGCATAGGGGAATAGTGGCCTCCTGTTGGTAGAGCCAGGAGACTTTGTCTAGAGAATGGAAGAAGTTGTGCTCGGGGAGAGGCGTTGAGGTACACGAAGTTTGTGTTTGTGAAGGTCCGCAAAGCCGGAGGTCTGGCACGCTTGGATGGAGGTTGTGTGGCCGTGGGTAAGATGGAGGTGTGAGACTAGACTGACCACAGTGGTATACTGCGCACTATGGGTGGCGAAGGGGCAGCAGGATAGGGGCGAAGCAGTGGGCTCGACAGTTCATGACCTTTGGGCGGGAGGAGAGGCCTCGCGGAATTTGAAGGATGAAGGGTTGTTTGCTCACTCTTGATGCAGTTATGGCTTATTTCTTGGAGGAGAGAGGTTTGATTTGAGGAAAATGAGAAGGTTTGCATTGGAAAAAGGATGAGGGGGGGGGGGGAGGGGGGTGTTATTTACAGGCCAGGGATCTTTGATGGGTCTGCGGAGGCGGGGATAAAAACGGAGGTCTTGGAATGAATTTATAAAAATGGAGTGGCTTATAAATTTGCATAAGTTTCTTGGTCGTCGGAAATAGGGTTTCGAAATTTCGCAACCCTTGCGAATCTGGAGGGAGGGTTGCAAAAAATTTTGTGAGAGGGTTGTGAAATTTTTGCAACCCTTGCGAAAAATTTGGTGAGGGTTGGAAAATTTTCGCAACCCTTGCGAAAATGCTGGGTTGGGTTGCGAGATTTTCGCAACCCTTGCGAAAATACTGGGGATTATGCAAAATGATGTTTTTGAGTGGTTTTGACCAGCAGAGCTTCCCCTGCGTCAGAAATATAGCAACTTCCTACAAAAAAAAAAGAACTCAAAAATCCAAAAAAAAATAACTGGAAGAAGAAATAGGAGTTAAATTAAGAGAGAATTTAAGGAAAATTTTGAATAATGTAAAATAGTAAGAAAATACAGCAAAAATATGATGGACTCTACAGTCTCAGGGGAGACTAAGTCTAGCAAACCCAGTTTTTCAAGTATTATGAGGTGCAAAGAGGGTGAGCTCCTCCTTGTTTGGCTGCATAAGGCTTGAGGCGGTGGCCATTTACTTTAAAAGTTTATCTCTCATTTGAATTGAGGAGTTCCACTACTCCATTGGGATACACTTGATGAATGGTGAAAGCACTGATCCATCTGATTATTGCCCCGAATAGTGCTGTGTGCACCATTTATCTGAGGTTTGAGCGCTCTTCGTAATAATCAACCAAATTAACCCGGTTGACACGTTAAGGCCCTAGTTATGCTACTGATCGCTTTTTGTGGCAAATTTTGTAGTTTATATGAACTAATCATGCCAAAGTTTTTGAACCAGCTCAATCATGGAGAATCAAAGTTGAAATCAGAGCTATAGGTCAGAAAGCGGAAGAAGAAAGCAAAGGAATGGACCAATGACAACACCCTTACAATTTCTCAAGGGTTGCGAAATTTCGCGACCCCTCTATTCCCCGTGAGGGTTGCGAAAATGCAAAAATTCGTGGGGTTGCGGGAATTTGCCAGCCTGCAAATTCACGGGGTTGTGAATTTTTTGTGAATTTTGTAGCTTGAAATTAGTTTGACCTCTTGTAATTTTCTTATTTTTTCTACAGATTGGCCTTCATGCAACAGTGGCCAATTCATATATTTTTGTAATTTTGTATAGCTAGGACACTATAAATTCCTCAAGCTTCACTATAACAAATATCTTGATCATTAATAAAGCTTTTTGGTGCTAAGCTTTTGGTAGCTCCCACCTCTTTCCATTTTCCTTCACTTTCTCTCATTTTCTCACCTGCTAAATAGCCTTCGAGGATGAGTGGCTAAACCCCATTTTCCTTAAAGGGGAAGGCTATAGGACAAAGGATCTATGGTAAACTGACGGTTCTCATGTTTTTCACACCTGTATGTAGTCTTCTATGTGTCTCTTGCTAACCCTAGGTTCAAATCCCTTAGACACACTTTGAATGACCTGTACTTGGCAATCTTTTAGGGTTGGTGGACCTTGTTAGATCCCATTTGAGATTAAAGTAGTTTTCATTTATTAGTCATTGGAAGGTGGGGTCAGGAATGAAGTTTTCACTGTTTGAGACCATTGGCCCGATCAGAATTCATCTTTCCAAAAGGGCAGTTTAGGAATTGAGTTTTATGGCTAAAGAAGAAGCCCCGGGATAGTGGCTGGTGTCCCTCCCCAGCGTGAGAAAAGACGAGAACCCCTCATTGACATAGAACTGAGACCGGTGCCTGACACTTTAAGGAGATTTCTTTTCTACTTTATTTCATATTACTTTCAGTTTCCAAACAATTCAACCCATTGTTTTTATCAAACCCCAAAATCCAAAACAAATTCACCATTTTGAACTTCACTGCAGGTCGTTTGTGCGAAGAAAACCCATAATTATGTTCAACCCTAGAGCCACTATACTACAGTAACCATGCTACGGCAGTAAGAGGAAATAGGTATAAATTTTGTTGATTCCGGATACCCTACCGTGCGTCGAATCAAATGGCGCCGTTTCCGGGGATGGTGCCTTAGTGCAAATAATGAACTATTGAACACTTGTGATAAATATCTTTGAATCTTGTTGTTGCATATGCTTCATTCTTTTTAACAGTTAATTTCTAGGTTCATTCAATTAGTTTTACTGTCCATAAACATTTTTCTTTTAGCTAACAATAACCCCTTGTTGGTAGCTTTGTTTTGTTTCTTGTTGGTGTGCTCTGTGTTTCATGTAGGGTTTATATTCTAGTGGGATAGAATACGACAGTTAGTAAGAACTGTTCCATGGAACAAAGGCACATGAATTGAACTGAAGCCGGTGACCAAATGGAGCCCCCACTTGAGAGACATCAAAGTCGGGTAGGGAGGCCGGAGGAACCTCCCAGTGCATGTGGTCCATGAGGACCCTTACACCCTCACGGTGAAGAGTGCACCCTCATGCATTGTGCCCCTCCCAGCGAGGACTGGGTTGTGGGACCCTAAATTTTGCTCCTACTCCCTACCTTCCATGGTATGGAGAGTGAGAACCTATATTCGCATATATTGGACTTTGAGGAAGTCTGCAACACCTTCAAAGAGGATGCTAACAATTTAGACTTAATGAGACTAAAAATTTTCCTCTGACTTTGACGGATAAAGCCAAGATTTGGCTCAACTCTCTGAGGCCAAAGACCATTCGAAATTGGACCGAGATGCAGTCTAAGTTCTTAAAAAAAAATAAAAATTTCAACACACAGAACCAACAGTCTGAAGAGGCAAATCTACACTTTTGCAGCCCACGAAAATGAAAAATTCTACCAATGCTGGGAAAGATACTTGGAAACCCTTAGTGCCTGTTCTCACCATGGTTTTGACACATGGCTACTAGTCAACATTTTTATGATGGAATGTCCCCTGCCATTAAACAATTGTTGGAAACAATGTGTAGAGGAGACTTCTTGAGCAAGAATCCAGAAGAAGCCATGGACTTCCTGAACTATGTGGTAGAGACATCCAAGGCTTGGGATGAACCTAACCGAAGAGAAGTTGAGAGAATGAGGCCTGCAACTAGCTTGAGGGGAGGCATGTATTCCCTTTCGGAAGACATGGAAGTGAAGGCAAAACTGTCAACCTTAGCTAGAAGGTTGGAGGAGCTAGAAATGAGAAATCAACATGAGAGTGCGAGCGATTCGGTGAGACACTTGTATGACAACCTTTGTTTCATTTGTCAGTCTACAGAACACCTAGGAGAGCATTTCCCAACTGTTCATTCAATGAGGGACATGTTAGGTGAGCAAGCTAATGTTGTGGGTCGTCTGAGCCCACATTGATGCCACATTAGTGACACATATAACCTTAATTGGAGGAACCATCTTAACCTCTCCTGGAAACCAAAGCCTCCACCATATGTACCCCATGCTGCACATCAACAGTATGGTTCCTCATCTCAAGCACAGCCCCAACCATCATCATCTCCAGTTGAGCAGGCTATAATGAACTTGAGTAAAGTGGTTGGTAGTTTTGAAGGCGAAAGCGATGAATATCGAGTGACGGAGAAAATCGACACGGTGGAAAGCACTTTGAAACCTGAAAATAGAAAACCTCAACGATCTAACATTGCTAAAAATTTGTGCTTGCAATATTCAATTACTAGGCTGACTAACCAGCAGTAGATGTAGGAAAAGGGAAAATTCCCTTCCCAGACATAGCTTAATCCTAGGGGACTCCATGAAGTAAGCTCTTCCAGTGAACCAACTCCCAGGATAGATGAAGTAAAGGCAGTTATCACTTTGAGTGAAGCAAACAAATTGAGCAACTGTGCCCACACCTGAAGAAAGGCGAAGAAGGAAAGAAAGCTAAAAGCGAAAAATTATAATTAAGAAGGTCCAGTGAAGAAGAAGAGCACACCCCACCTTTTCCTCAGAAGCACTTAAAGGCAAGAAGAGGCTATCAACAGGTTGGGAGATTCTAAGTCTTGAGGCGAGGTGAAAGTCGACATCCCTTGTTAGACATGATTAAACAAGTCCCAACCTATGCCAAATTCTTAAAGGACTTGTGTACAGTGAAAGAGGGTTGAATATTGATAAGAAAGCCTTCCTAACAGAACAGGTTAGTGCCATTATCCAGTGCAAGACCCCAGTGAAGTACAAAGACCCGGGATATCCTACCATCTTAGTGAATATTCGTGGAACTTGTGTAGAGAAGGCACTATTGGACTTAGGGGGCCAGTGTGAACCTTTTGCCTTATTCAGTTTACAAGCTGCTGGGTTTGGGAGAGTTGAAACCTACTACCATTATATTATCCCTAGCAGACAGATCGATAAAAATTCCTAAAGGCACTGTTGAGGATGTCTTGATATAGGTGGACAAAATTTATTATCCTATAGATTTTGTTGTTCTTGACACAAAGCCGGTTACGGAGGGACCCAATTATGTTCCCATCATCCTTGGGAGCCCATTCTTAGCTACTTCAAATATAATCATCAATTGCTGGAATGGAGTAATGCAGTTAACATTTGGGAATATGACACTGGAACTTAATATTTTCCACTTTAGTAAGAAGCACATGCCCCCAATGGAAGAAGATCAAGAACAAGTTTTTCACATTGATGCCATTCTGGGAGAACAGTATCAGTTGCAGCAGCTACTGGAGGATTTGACAGAGGAACCAGGAGAAGTTGCTAATGAATTATAGGATACTGCAGAATCTTGTGCAGTGCATGGACCTTGGAGAAAAAAGGAAGAAATACTTCCTTTGTTGACTAAAGAGGACAGTAACAGTGGAGACAGCATAAAACCTCAATAGCCTGACCTAAAACCACTTCCTATGGAGTTGAAATATGCATTCTTGGATGAGGATAACCACTGCCTAGTGGTGATTTCTTCACTACTAAATAACCTGCAGGAGGAAAGTCTTCTGAAAACCCTCAGGAGGTGCAAGCAAGCCATTGGATGGAAAATTTCCAATTTAAAAGGGATTAGTTCTTTGGTTTGCACTCATCATATATACTTAGAGGAAGAAGCTAAGCCAGTGAGACAACCACAAAGGTGATTGAATCCACAAATACAAGAAGTGGTGTGCACTGAAGTTCTCAAGCTCCTGTAGGTTGGCATCTTTTACCCTATTTATGATAATACCTAGGTGAGTCCAACTCAGGTTGTTCCAAAAAAATCAGAGGTGACCACTGTTCAAAATGAAAAAGGAGATGATGTGCCCACCTGCCTTACCACAGGTTGGAGCGTATGCATTAACTACAAGAGATTGAATGAAGTGATAAGAAAATATCATTTTCCTTTGCCCTTCACTGATCAACTTCTAGAGAGAATTTTTGGGCACCCATTCTACTCCTTCTTGGATGGTTATTCTGGGTACTTTCAAATTGAGATTGCTGCAGAAGACCAAGAAGAAACCACCTTCACCTACCCATTTGGCACGTATGCCTACCGGAGGATGCCCTTTGGCCTTTGCAATGCACCCGCCACTTTCAAAGGTGTAGCATTTCAGCGATTTGGTGGAGCGCATTATGGAGGTATATATGGATGATATCACCTTATATGGTGATACTTTGAGGAATGCTTGACCAACCTTGAAGCGTACTCGTCGTCGTGAAAAAAAACTTGGTGCTAAGCTGGGAATGCCATTTATGGTGAATCAAGGGATCGATCACGGGGGCATGTTATCTCCAACGAAGTTAGAGTAAGATGAGGCCAAGTTTGAGATGATTGCTAAGTTACCACCTCCCATAAGTGTGAAGGCAATGAGACAATTCCTTAGGCATGCAGGGTTCTACAAGAGGTTCATTAAGGATTTTTTGAAAATTGCCAAACCCTTGTATGAGCTATTGGAGAAGGATGCAGAATTGTGTGGAGTGTCTTGTGTGTGTTTGGCGGGGATCTGATGATGTTCTGTCTAACTCCTTTGTTGCTAGTGGAAAATGCTCCATGGTATGCTCACATTGCTAATTTCTTAGCAATAAGAGAAATCTCATCTGAATGGAAGGCACAGGACAATAAATACTTCCTCTCGAAGATCCACTCTTTTTATTGGGAGGATCAATTTTTGTACAAATATTGTGCAAACCAGATAATTAGAAGATGTGTGGTGAAGGAGGAACGAGGGGATTCGGCCACTGCCATGAAATGCTTGTGGTGGCCACTTTGCTTGCAAAAACAGCGTGAAAGTCTTTGTCACAGTTTTCTTGTATAACCCAGATGCTCCACTGACATATGTCGAGGGTGCGATAGATGCCAAAGACTTGAGAAGCTTTCTCACCATCACATGATGCCCTTGAACCTAATCCTGGTAGTGGACTTATTTGAGGTTTGGGGCATTGATTTCATGGGACCATTCTCGATATCTTTTGGGTATTCGTATATCTTGGTGGGGAGTTGTTGTATCGAGTGGGTCGACGGTTCACTACAAAGTAAGCGACACGGGGGTGGTGCGAATTTCCTAAAAGAAAATATCTTCTCCAGATTTGGGGTGCCTAAGGCCATAATTAGCGATGGAGGCTCACACTTTGCAACAAGCCACTTTAGAAACCCTCTAGCTAACTAAGAATTGAAACGCAAAGTGGCCTTCCTGCCACCATCCTCAAACTAGTGGACAGGTGGAGCTTTCCAATAGAGAGATCAAAACCATTCTGATGAAAGTGGTAAACACCAATAGGAAGTACTGGTCCCTCAAACTGTTGGACTCCTTGTGGGCCTATAGGACAGCCTTCAAGAAAATTCTTGGAATGTCCCCCTATCGACTTGTTTATGACAAGGCATGCCACCTTCCCGTGGAAATGGAATACAAGGCATGGTGGGCAATCAAGAAGTTTAACCTAGACTTGGAAAGGGCAAGCCTCAAAAGGTTCATCGACATCAATGAATTGGAGGAATTATGAAATGATGCCTATGTGAACTCAAAAATTACAAAGGATAGGTTGAAAAAGTAGCATGACCAAATGGTGGTTCAAAAGAATTTCAAAAAAGGGGACCAAGTGCTGCTCTATGATTCCAAGCTACATCTCTTTCCAGGCAAGCTCAAATCAAGTTGGACTGGTCCTTTCACTGTCCATGAAGTTTAAACCAATGGAGCAGTGGAATTGTAATTCAAGGACAGAATGTTCAAAGTGAATGGCAGGCTGAAACCATATACGGAGTCCCTTTCATAGTAAACGGAGGAGAACCACACTCCTTGAACCTACAGAAGTTTGAAAAGCTACCTTGAGTGGGCTTAGTCTCTACAAAGACTAGAAAGCCACTCCCTTTTGCTAGATTTTTGCTTATTTCACTTCAAATTTTATATTTCTTCCTTCATGCTTTCTTAGTTTTAGCCTATTGTTAGTTGTAATTTTTCACTTTTCTGTGCTCTTTTCATAATGTTGGTGTTTTGTTTTGCAGGAGTTGTTTTCTGGTGGGGTGCAGTTTTTAAGAGGGTTGAAGGCCAATTTTCGCAAATTCGCAACCCTGCGAACCTTGTGTGAAGGTTCGCATCGCAAGGGTTGAAAATTTTTGCAATCTTGTGAAATTTCACAAGGGTTACGAATTTTGTCAACCCTGAAAAATTTCGCAGCTCTGCGAAACGCTTGATTCCTGTAACTCTTCAAATCCCTAGTCCTTTCAATTCCTACATACCCCCATTCATTCCTCACCAATTCACTGAACCTTAACTTTTGTGCCCATTTATGGACCTAAGTAACTGGGCTCTTCTTTACCACGAATCTCCTTATATATAGCCACACTTACATTTCATTTCAATTCATTTCCCATCTCCTCAGAATAAGAAAATCCTCTGGAGCTGTAACCTTCTCCTCTCCCCATCCTCACGATCCAGGCTCATAAGCGGGCCGATGAGTGGACACGAGTTCTAGCTATAACACCTCGAGTGCGGCCCTTTTCCCAGCTCGATAACCTTTACTACTGCAGCCCTGGCGCCGTCTGGCTGCCCGACCATGGCTGCCCTTGCGATCCAGTTTTTATTCTTTTGCCTGTTGTTGTCCACAGTCAACCACGAGATACTAGACAAGGGTAGGACCTACCCTTCCCTTTCCTCCTCATCTACAGCCATCCAGGAGGCCCCCGCCTCTAAAAAGGGCTCAGACTTCAGGTTCGGGCGAATCCTCCAGCTTGCGGCCCTAAGAGCATCCTACATCGCCAACTTAGGGCCCAGCCTTTGGTAGTCCTCAGGACCTGTCCCCTAGCTCCCTTATCGAGAGGCTCGCTCCCACTTTGTGGCCGCATTCCAGGCAATTCGACTACGGTGGCAAGGATACACTGTGAGTACTTTTACAGCTTTCCGGCTTTGTAGCCACTCCCCGAGCTTAGAGATACTATGCAGCTTGTGCAGCGGTACTCCCTGCAACCCTTCATGACTCCACGCTAGTTTTTCTACCCCCGGGTAGTCATTGAGTTCTATCAGACCATGACCTCCAAGTGAGATCCAAATCCTCTGACTCACACATTTCTCTATTGATGGCGGAGGGCGCCTCACGAGCCACGAAATATAGGTACGCCACGTTCAATACGCTGTTATTCACTTGAATTCAGCGAGTTAGGGATGGTCGCATTATTGGGACACATTTGCAGGGCCCATTCTACTCAGGAGGCAGCTCCCTCCAATTATGCTTTTGATCAACCATGTATTGTGGTCCAACTTGTTTCCACTACAGCATTTGGTGCAGAGACGAGGAGCCATACTAGAGGCTCTCTATCGTATCTTCGAGGTTTTTAGTTCCAGCCTGCAGACTTATCACTTGACCTCTATTTTCACTTCGAGGTGAGATTCATCAAGGAACCTACCGGGCGAGAGGCCATTCCCCTCCTGTTTCCAAGGCTCCTATCTCAGGTGCTAGAGCACCTTGGTTTTTCTGCTGAGCCTCGGCTTGAGCATCGCCATGTTTACGAGGCCATATTTACTGTTGAAAAATGGCAGTTTGTGCCTAGTGTTCCTCTCCTCCCACTCGCAAACCCAGTAGAGGATGAGCCAACCGATGATCATCCTATTGAGGATCAGTCTCCCCCTGTAGTACCTGATAAAAAGCCCTAGATTCCAGTTTCTACAGCCCTATCAATCATTGTTCCACTTCCTGCATCACATGCTTCCTCTGCACCTCCAGTGCCTCCAATTCCCTCAAATTCAGCTGGACCAAGTACTTCAGCACCACCCATGCAGTCTATCTCTATATCCCATCATGCTTTTTTGGCCATCATGGATGCAGTCCGCACTTTTTCAACCACTTCAGCATCTTTCGCTGCTGCCCATACTGCATTGGCCGAGAGGATGGCACGCGTTGAGGCCGCCATTGGTCAGACCACAACCATTCTCACCCAGAACAATGCTATCCTCCTACATATTCAAAGCCACTTGGGCCTGCCTCAGACTTCTCCATCAATACCTGCCTAAGCCTCTTCAGCTCTAGTAGCTGCAGCAACACCTAACCATCCTGCCTAGCCAGTAGCTTCATTGGATCTTCTTGCAGCAACAACAATAGTAGACACTTCCCCAGCTGGTCCTTCTCATCCAGCTTCATTCACAGCTGCTCAGCCTACCCATGATGATGATGACATTTCTCCAGCTGTCCCACACTTGAGGAGGTAGCACTTCCTTCCTTAACTTTCCAATATGAGCCCCATTAAGAACAATGTGACATTTGGTTGGGGGGAGAGTTAGTGAATGAAGTGGCTTTTATATTATATTATGTTTTTACTGCTATTTTGAGCAAGTCCATTTTGTGTAGTTCAATGACTTGCTAATAGTTTCTTTTTGTGATGATGAAAATATAGTCATACCTTTATTTTCAATACATACTACAAAGTTTACAGTTATAGTTTCAAATTGCCATCATTTTTTTATGTTTTGCGTAGTCTCTGGTAAGAGAAATTGAAACATTGTCCCAATTATGTTATTGTTAGATTGGTTCTATGCTTATCTAAGTGGATGACTAGTTTAATTTATTTTGTCTTCAAACTCTTTCTTCCACTTTGATCTAACCACACACCGTGCACATTAGGTTTCTTTGATAAGCTGAAAACTTGCCTAGCCTCCTAAACCATGCAAAAGCCCGACCTAGTACTCTTGACCTCCTTTAATAGATATGGAACCCCCCCTCCCCTTTAAAAGAGACCAATGAGTCTTTTCAAAAAAATTAAATAAATAAAGAAGAAAAGAAAAAGAAAAGAGAAATTTATGATTCTTTGTCTTGGAAACTTGAAACCGCAGTCCGAGGGTATATGGAGAAAGTCTTTAGCTTGAGGTACTTACTAAGCAGTGGTTGGGAGCCCGCAGAGCTTTGTTATCGTTACATGGGTGAATAGGCGGAAGCTTAACAAGTTGTAGTCTTAAGGTCTTGAATTCATTAGAGTGCGGGGTGAAACCTAAGAGATTAGTGGTTGAAAAAGTACTTATGACTTGATGCTAAGCCTTGGTGGTTGGGGAGTCATCGGTGGATCCCCGCTACTTGGACATCTATGAAGTCGTCTCCTCAGCATTGCACCCCTACAATGCAAAAAGAGTTCTGGAATAAATGTGGGTCTCGATCTATTGAGGTTGGTCAGTCTACTAGGTTTTGGCATATGCTAGGTTGGGGGGAGAGTGCAGTTTTGCAGCCTATTGTTGAAAGCTAATCAAGCTAACATTTAGGTTTTGGTGCAAGCTCTAGGTTGGTGCTCTAGGAAATGAGGCTCTTTTGATACTTATCTTTGCATAGTGTTCAGTCTCTCAAGATAGTTTTTGGGGCATTGTTTTTGGTGACTCTTACTTTTGGTTGCGCATTACTCCCCCATTTTATTTTTTTTTTGGAAATAGCAATTTTTGTGTACATATATTTTCTATTTTGTTTGCTTTCTCTCTTCCATTGCTAAGGGACCAGCAATGTGTCGGTTGGGGGGAGTGATTATTGCCCAAATAGTGCTATTTTGTACCCCGTTTAGGTTTTGAGCACTCTTCGCATAATAATCAACCGAATTAACCCGGTTGACACGTTAAGGCCCTAGCTATGCTACTTATCGCTTTTTGTGGCAAATTTTGTAGTTTTTATGAACAAATCATGCCATAGTTTTTGAACCAGCTCAATCACGGAGAATCAAAGTTGAACTCAGAGCTATAGGTCAAAAAGCAGAAGAAGAAAGTAGAGGAATGGACTAGAGACAACACCCTTACAATTTCGCAACCCCTACGAAATTTGGCAAGGGTTGCGAAATTTTCACAACCCTTGCGAAATTTTGCAGAGTTGTGAATTTTTGCAACCCCTGCGAATTTTCGTAGGGCTGCGAATTTTTCGCAACTTGCGAAATTGGTTTGACTTTTTCTTGTAATTTTTCTTATTTTTTCCTGAATTGCCCTTCATGCAATGGTGGCCAATTCATATATTTTTGTAATTTTGTATAGCTGGGACACTATATATTCCCTAAGCTTCATTGTAACAAATATCTTGATCATTAATAAAGCTTTTTGGCGCCAAGCTTTCTGCAGCTCCCGCCTCTTTCCATTTTCCTTCACTTTCTCTCATTTTCTCGCCTACCAAATAGCCTCCGAGGATGATAGCTCGAGGGATGAGTGAAGTAAACCCATTTTCCTTGAAGGGAAGGCTCTTGGGCAAGGATCTAAGGAAGAGCGGGGGTTCTCATGTTTTTCACTTTTGTATTCTTGTCTTCTATGTGTACTCCTACTTAACATAGGTTCAAATCCATAGACATGCTGAATGACTTGTACTTGGCAATCTTTTGAGGTTCGTGGATGCTTATTGTTATATCCTTTGAGATTCAGTAGGTACCATTTATTGGTCATTGGAAGGTGGATCAAGGAAATAAGTTTTCACTGTTTGAGACCATTAATGCCCGATAAATGCTATCTTTCAAAAAGGCTATTAAAGTCAATGTTTTATAGCTAAAAGAAAGAACCGGTTCGAAATGACTATAGGTCATCCTCCCCAGCGAGAAGGGTCAAGAACCCCTCATTGACATAGAACCTAAGACCCCGATGGCAGCACTTGAGGAGATTTATTTTCTATTTTATTTCATATAACTTTCAGTTTCCAAACAATTAAACCCATTGTTTTTATCAAACCCCAAAATCCAAAACAAATTCACCATTTTGAACTTCACTACAAATCATTTGTGCGAAGAAAACCCATCCTTGTGTTTGACCCTAGAGCCACTATACTGCAGTAGCCATGCTACATCGGTAGGAGGAAATAGGTATAAATTTTATTGATTCCGGATAACCTACAGTGCATCGAATCAGCATCTCTCGACTTGAGTTTCCCTGGAAAGATATGAAGCTTGGAATCATAGAGTGGGACTTTATCTCGTTGTTGGAAATTTTTCCAAGCCACCATCTTATCATGCCATTTCTTATACCTCTCCTTGGCAATCTTGGAGTTCAGGTAAGCATCATTCCTTAGTTCCTCTAACTCATTGAGGTCAAGAAACCTCTTTAGGTCGGCTCTTTCCAGATCCATGTTGTGCTTTTTAATTGCCAACCATGCCTTGTATTCAATTTTCACAGGGAGGTGGCATGCTTTTCCATAGACTAGCCGATATGGGGAAATCCCAAGAATGGTCTTGAAAGTATTTGTACTTACGATGAGTCTTAGCGACAAGGACCAATCTTTTATGTTTGAATTCACCACCTTCATCAAGATGGTCTTGAACTCTCTGTTAGCTAGCTCAACTTGTCCACTAGTTTGAGGATGGTAAGGAGTGGCCACTTTGTGTTTTACCCCATATTTGGCTAGGAGGGTTGTAAAGGTTTTGTTGCATAAATGGGTACCTCCATCACTGATTATGGCTTTGGGCACTCCAAATTCGGAGAAGACATTCTCCTTTAGAAATTTAAATCTGTGATAATTTGTTTTACAAGGAATGGCCTCAACCCACTTGGACACATAATCAACCCCTACCAAGATGTATGAGTAACCGAAAGACATAAGGAATGGCCCTATGAAGTCAATGCCCCAAACATCGAATAGGTTTACTACCAGAATTGGGTTCAAGGGCATCATATTACGGCAAGTAAGCTTCCCAAGTCTTTGGCATCGATCGCAAGTTCGGTACATAACATGAGCATCTTTGAAAAGAGATGACCAATAGAAATCAGATTGTAGGACCTTCATAGATGTCTTTTGTGAAGCAAAATGACCTCCACAAGCATTTTCATGGCAGTGGCTGAGAATCCCCTATTGTTCTTCTTCAGGCACACACCTTCTAATGATATGATCCACACGGTATTTGAACAAAAATGGTTCCTCCCAATAATAGGAATGAATTTTTACGAAGAAGTATTTCTTGTCCTGTTCTTTCCATTCAATTAGGACCTCCCCTGATGCTAAATAATTAGCAATATGAGCATACCAGGGGGCATTCTCTACAAGCAGCAGAGACTCCTCAGGAAATTCATCATTAATAGGGGGACTGTGGGAGTCATGAGCTATGGTCAGTCTGGAGAGGTGATATGCCACTACATTCTCCACCCTTTCTTATCTTTAATTTGGAGATTAAATTCCTAGAGCAGGGGAACCCACCTAATAAGTCTTGCCTTAGCATCTTGTTTAGTCAACAGGTACTTTAGAGCGGAGTGGTTTGTAAAAATAACAATGAATGACCCCACCAAGTATGCTCTGAATTTGTCTAAGGCATAAACTACTACTAGCAGCTCATTTTTTATGGTTGTGTAATTTCTCTGTGCTTCATTCAGAGTCTTGCTCACATAATAAACCACGTAGGGCTTTCCATCTTCTCTTTGCCTAAGAACTGCCCTAATGGCAAAATCACTTGCATCACATATCACTTCAAATAGTTGTCATATGGGTGCTCTCACTGTAGGTGCAGTAGTCAGGTGTAATTTGAGCTCGTAAAAGCTCTTTTGGTACCTTTCATCCCAAACAAATTTTGTGTCTTTGTCCACCAGCTCATAAAGGGGTTTTTCAATTTTTGAAAAATCTTTAATAAACCTCCTATAGAATCTTGCATGGCCAAGGAATTACCTCACTGCCTTGACATTTATGGGAGATGGTAGCTTAGAAATAAGCTCAACCTTGGCTTTATCGATCTCAATGCCCTTGATGGAGATGACATGTCGAGAACTGATTCCTTGATTTACCATAAGGCAGCATTTCTCGGTTAAGCTGAAAGTTTTTTCTCAATGCATCTATTTATAACGATCTGAGGTTGGCGAAGCACTCCTCAAAAGTACCTCCATATATGTGATGTCATCCATGTACACTTCCATGTCTGGATTTCCACCATATCCTTTGAAAATACCGAGCATACACCTTTGGAATGTAGGGTGCATTACAGGCCAAAGGCATTCTCATGTAGGCATAAGTTCACAAAGGGGCAGAAGTGAAGGTGGTCTTCTAGTCCTCCGGTGGTTCTGTTTGAAAATATCCGAATAATATCTAGAAAACAATAAAATGGAGTGCGAAACTCTCTACAAAAGTTGATCAATGAAGAATAAGGAAAATGGTCCTTCCTTGTCGGCATTTAGCCTCCTATAATTACGCCACATACCCTCCCGACCCTTCGTGGTAGGCGTGTAGGCATATCTTCTCCCTTCTCGTTTTACACAATAGTCACCCTTGACTTTTTGGGTACAACCTGAGTAGGACTCACCTAGGGACTGCCTGAAATGGGGTAGATAATGCTGGCCTGCATCAATTTTAGAACTTCAGCACGCACCACCTCTTGCATGTGGGGATTCAATTGTCTTTGTGGTTGCCACAATGGTTTGGATTCCTCCTCCATGTAAATGTGATGAGTGCAAACCAAAGGGCTAATTCCCTTTAAATTAGAGATTTTCCATCCAATGGCTTATTTAAGCTAGCAGGATTCAAAGCTGTCTTCTGTGAGGCATTTAAAGATGAAGAAATAACCACAGGGCATTGGTTGCCCTCCTCTAAGTATGCATATTTCAATTCTATGGGGAGGAGTTTGAGATCAAGCTTTAGGGGCTCTTTATTTTCTTCCTTTTCCTTGTCTTTCTCAGTCAACAAGGAGAGAAGTTCTTCCTTCTTTTTCCAAGGATAAAAAGCGACACATAAATCTGAGGGTTCATCCATTTTTTAGGAAGCTCTGCCTATTCCTCTATCAATATTTCCTGTATCTACAGCTGCTCACACTGTTCTTCCATAATGGTGTCAATCAAACACACCTCTTCTGAACCTTCTTCCCTTGGGTGAATATGCTTTTTTCTTGGATGAAATATGTTGAGTTCCAGTGTCATATTGCCAAATGTAAGTTGCATAACCCCATTCCGACAGTTAATCATTGCATTTAAGGTATCCAAGAATGGCCTCCTAAGTATGATGGGCACATAATTAGCTCCACTCTTGGCTCGATGTCGAACAACAAAGTCCACTAGGTAGTAGGAATTTGTCCACACTAAAACATCTTCAACGATTGCCCATGAGATTTTCACTAACATGTCTGCTAAAGACAAGGTGATGGTGGTGGGTTTCGATTCTCCTAGCCCCAACTTCTTATATACTGAGTAGGGTAACAAGTTGACATTGGCTCCCAAGTCTAGTAATGCCTTCTCCACACAAGTTCCTCCAATGTTCACTAAAATTGTGGGACACTTTGGGTCCTTGTACTTCACTAGGGTCTTGCACTGGATGATGGCACTCACTTGTTTTGTCAAGAGAGCCTTTTTGTTCAGATTCAACCCTCTTTTCACTATGCACAAGTCTTTTAAAAACTTAGCATATGTTGAAAGTGCTTAATCATGTCTAAAAGGGGAATGTTGACTTTCACCTGCCTCAGCACTTCTAAAATCTCAGATGGGTTATTCATCCCCTTTTTGCCTCTAAGTGCTTACGGAAATGGTGGAGGCATGCTCTTTGTAGTGCCCTGTCTTGAATCCGACCCGATTGGCGGGTCCGAACCCAAGTCCGGGATGCTCTAATACCAACTGGGACTCTTTACTATCTTTCTCAGACATTGGTGCGCCAAGTCTTATAACTGAATCAAAATATTATATCCACAGATACAAAAATAAAACTACCACCATAGTGGTGTTTCCAGGTCCAATACATACGATCCACGAGTCCCATTTACATATACTTGTAGCGCTACATTTACATTATATTCGGAGCGTGGAACCTACATGTGGTGAACCCCTACTAGTGTGTTTGGCAGTGATATGCGGAAGATCATGGATGTCCTCCTGCATACCCACATGGATTAAAAACTCGTCTTTGAGAACTTACGCTTAGTGGGAAACATATAGCTTATACATATACACATGCATTGATACTCTTGTACAATAAGCATATAACAATAACAGGTATTCATTAGTAGATATCGGGATTTTCGCAGATTCATATAACAAACTTATACACCTACTTGTACTTATAAGCGGACTTATACTTTAGATCTCCGAAGTAGGAATTCTGAACTTATACTTGTACAAAAATTGCCCATAGGTACTAGAATATCTTATACAAAGGTACCAATAGGTACATTCAGAACAGAACGATGTACATTACTTTCTTCTTATTCGCTTATTAGAACCCTATCATATAACTGTTGGATTACCTAGACCAATAATAAGAAATGAGTAGGACCGCGGCCTGATAAGTACTGGAAGGTACGGTGCGATACTAGGTCTTAGTAGCACAAGCGAGGAGTGTCGGGCACTTCTTGAGTGTCGTCGCACTAACCAAAGGCTGCCAAAGTACTAAATGAGGAGTGTCGAGCAGGTCGGAGAATAAATCGTACTAATTAGGAAATGTAGAAATCTTATACATGTTTGCCACGTAACAAAGGTGCCATGTCATTCAATATTTGATGTAGAGCATTCCTACAAATTATATGTGTTCGATCAACTTACTATCTTATAATAAGGGCATTCGTTTGCCGCTTTGAAATACGCCTCGAAATTGTGGAGTGCAAAATTAAATTTTCCTTTACTTTACCTTCTGAACATGTATGGACCCTTTCATGCTGCCGCCGGGTCCTCGGTAGTCCAATAGACAAGTCTTTGGAACAACGGAAAAACAAAACGAAACAAAAACACAACATTTCCATGCTATGAACAGCGACTTCGCCACAGCGAACCCGAGGTCGGGCCATCCTTCCCTCTTGGCCTCGTTGCGACATGGATCCTTAGCGGATTGTGAAGGGTCTCTTAAGCCACTGGAAGTCACTATTACCACTGAGGTTATGACTCTGCAGAATTTTCCTGTTGATTGTTTTCAAAAATCTGCTTAAAGCATAAATATAAGTATCATTGAAACAAACTGACAGTTATAACTCTATAAACAAACATGGAGATGGTGGGTTTCGACGATCTCATTGTAGTGAGTTAGAGATTGAATTCACGGGCACTGCAGCATGTATCTGACCTGTAAACCAAGAATCCCTAGCAAAGGGAGGATTCCTACTCATCTTATGCAAACTAGGGTTTTACCAGCAACTTTCAAATCAGGTTAGGAAGAATTCCTAACTAAACCCTAGAAATCTATACCAATCCCATATGAATCCATACAAATCATGCTTTTCCATACTCAAAGTCACAAAGACATAGTGATCCATACTAGAATCCATACCTTTGCTCTTCATCTTCCTCTTCTTCTTCTCTTCCTTTCTCTCCTTCACGTTTTTCCCTCCAAAAATCCCCAAAATATGAGACCAAAATTGGTCTTATTTGGTCTAATTTCATAAGGCCATGTTTGGCATAAAAAATGCATTAATTTGACTTAAGTTTCATTTTATTACACTTTGGTCCTTCATCTCTCCTCTATTTACCTGATTATTCATATTCCACTTGGGCATATAATCTTATAATCTTATGACATTTATATCCCATTTTGACAAATTACAAATTTACCCTTGCTTATTTTGAGTTTTTCGAAATTTTCACGTTTGGATTAGAGGTGAAATTTTAAAATTATACAAAATACCCCATAAGCATACGAAAATGACTAGGGTATATTTTGGGGTGTTACACTCTTCTTCATCATGTCTTCCTTGATCACTATCCTTTCCCGGCTCCTGTCTTATATTCTTTAGCATCATCGAGGGTTGGCAAGTTCAGTTTTTACCACTTCTCAAGGTGATAATTGCTTTTACTTCATCCATTTTAGGAGCAGTTTTACTTGAGTCAGCTATTTCATGAACTCCCTTGGGGTTTTGTTGAGTTTGTGAGGGGAACTTCTCTTTTTCTTGCACTTTATGTTGATTGGTGAGCCTAGAAATGGAATATTGTAAGTTGTCAATTTTTTGGGCAATTTCACTCTGGAACTCATCCATTCTCTTGTTCAAGGTGCTTTCCACTGTGTCAACCCTCTGATTTAATTGCACATTAATTGTCTTCTGCTCTCCTACAAAATCACCGACCACTTTGCTCAAGTTTAGAATGGCTTGCTCCAAGCTGGAAGTTGGCGTAGTTGTGATGGATTGAATGTTGATGCATACTATGGAGGAAGCCCGGGAGGTGCATCTTTGTGGAGGTTTAGCTTCCCAGGAGAGATTTGGGTGATTCCTCCTAACTAGGGGTTGTAAGGAGTGTTGTCATATGAATTGCATTAGTTGATGGTTTGGGTGAAGCCCGACAAACGTTTTCTTGTTCACCTAACATCCTCATTGCTTGAATAGTTGGGCATTGTTCTCCCAAATGCTCAATGGACTAACAAATAAAACACTTAAACCTTTATTTAGCACAGAGAATCTCGATCTTTGCTTTCACCTCATCTTTGATTTCTCATTTCCAGTTCTTCCAACCTTCTAGCTAAAGTTGAAACTTTGGCTCTCATGTCCATGTCTTCCGGAAGAGAATACATGCCACCCCTTGTACTGGATTGAGGTCTCATTCTCTCTATCTCCCTTGGGTTAGGTTCATCCCAAGCTTTTGATGCTTCAGCTACATAACTCAGGAAATCCAAAGCTTCCTCTGAATTTTTGCTCATGAAGCCTCATCCACACATATTCTCCAGCAATTGCTTCATGGCAGAAGAAATTCCATCATAAAAATAGTTGAGCAAAAGCCATGTGTCAAACCCATGATGAGGGCAAGCATTGAGTGTTTCCATATATCTTTCCCATTATGCATAAAATTTTTCATTTTCATTAGCTAAGAAGGTGGAAAGCTGCCTCTTCAAGTTATTTGTTCTATGAGTGGAGAAGAATTTATTAAAAAATTCAACTTGCATCTCAGTCCAGTTTTGAATGCTCCTTAGCCTTAAGGAGTTGAGCCATATTTTTTATTTATCCTTCAGTGTGAAAGGAAAAAGCTTCAACCTCATTAAATCAACAGCGGCAGTCTCCTCTTTGAATGTGTTGCAGACCTCCTCAAACTCCCAGATGTGTAAATAGGGGTTCTCACTCTCCATGCCATGGAAGATGGGAAGAAGTGGCACAAGGTGAGGCCTAATGACCATTTGCTCAGTTGGAGGTACTATGAAAGAGGGTGCACTCATCCGAGGAGGGTGTATGTGGTCACTCATGGATTTAAATGCATTAGGATTCCTTTCCACTCCATGTTGACTCTACAGTTCTTCAGGTGGAGGTTCCATTGGGTTTAAATTTAGGTTCAATTTAGACTCTGATTCCTGTGGAATACTGACTTTGACTAATCTGCCTCTTGAATTTCTAATCAATTGGAACATAAACTCCTACAGGAAAAACAGGACAACACCAAAAAGAAACAAAAACAATTCTACCAAAAAGGATTAATGTTAGCAAAAAAAAAAAAGCAATGAAATGAAATTAAGTAAAATAAAAGTAAAATGCTAAAAAGAATGATAAGAGAAAAATCACCAGCTTGTGATGAGGATCATAAGTGTTCAACAAAGATAGTCACTTGCACTAAGGCACCATCCTCGGCAATGGCGCCATTTGATTCATCGCCCATAGGGTATTAATCAATAAAATTTATAATATAATACCTCATACTAGTGTAGCATAGCTACTATAGCATAGTGGTTATAGGATCGTCCATAGAGACGGATTTTCTTCGTGGAACTAACTTGCAATGAGGCTGATACTGGTGGTTTCTCTTTGGATATTGGGGTTGTGATAAAAATGGTTGGTTTTAATGGTTATAACTGAAAATAAAATAGATTGAAATATGGAAAGAGGTCCCTTGAAGTATCAGGACACTAGGCTTAGATTCCTTAGGAGAATGAGGGCTTTTCCGGGTCTTTTCCTCTCATTGGGGAGGATAACACATAGTTATCTCCCAAACCAGATCTTCATTTAGCTATAAAAATTGACCCTCATCAAATATCTTTGAAAATGGCATTCCGCGCCCATTAGTAGTCACCCAGTCAGAGTAAAAGCACTGCACGTCTCATGGCACTCACCTTCAAGCGGCTCATGAGTTATAACTATTAATGTTGGAGTTCTGAGCGGAATATCAATGTTAGTTGGAACATAAATGCAGCGGAATTTATAATTTTATCCCTTAACCCACCAAGGATCACATGCGTTTCATAAAAACCGAAGGAAGGGTAAACGAAACTTACCTCTTGTAGATCGATTCGTCAAGCCTTCAAAGTCTGCGTCTTGGTTTATTCGGATCTTCAAAGGTGCGCTACGGCGACCACCCTCTATGATATCCACACGAACAAATAATGAACGATCTTGTTGAATGTTAGTTCAAGTTCGTCTTCTTAAAACGAAATTAGGGTCTCTCTGTTTTGGTTGTTCTTTGAGTAAAAGACGACCACCCCTAAAAAAAAATATATGTCTCACATATATATATTTATATAATACCTTAGGGTTTAAATAAAAGCATTTTTATTATTATATATTTAAAACTATTTTAAATAATAACAATTTAAATTCAAATCATATCGAATAAGGAAAGCAATTTATATTATTATATATTTAAAACTCTTTTAAATAATAAAAATTTAAATTCAAATCCTTATCAGATAAGGAAACGAATTTATTTATATTATTATATATTTAAAACTCTTTTAAATAATAACAATTTAAATTCAAATCCCCTTATCGAGATAAGAAGCAATTTATATTATATATTTAAAACTCTTTTAAAAAAAACCCTTCTGAATTATTTCCTTATCAATAAGAAAATATAACAAATTAATTATTTGTTATAATTTAAATCCAATTTAAACTTTCTCAAGTAAATTCGGAATTTAAATAACAACTAATTGTTATTTGTAATTTAAAATAATCTCATCGTACAAATTGTTCCTGATGAAAAACCATAATCGTTATTATTCATTCTTAATGTGCGACCTATAGCTTCATTAAACATTGGCGGTAGGCTTTAAATCACATTTTGATCCTCTGATCATATAAGTGGCCTCTGTGAGACATTATGACTGCAAATTTAATGAAAGGCTTTGTGAGTCGTAGAGTGTTTTGCAGCTTTGTGTTTACTTAGTGTTTTTGCTCTCATGATATCTTGATAGAATATAAGGCATGGACAAGTCGACCTTATATCATTCTCTTTGAAGTTACCCGAAACCCGATTAGACTGACTAAACAAATGACGGTGATCTCCATCGATTCATTTGAGCACGACCATGCATTTTCTTAGTCTCGATTGTCGAGAGACCCGGAGAATATCTCTCTTATAATAAGAGGGACAAATTCCATTTAATCGCTCATATCTCACTACATAATTCTTGTGTAAATTCAGTATAACACTTTATAGTCATCCGTTAAAGACAACGTTTGATTATATCAAAAACACACAATATTCCTTATGTTGAGAACTGCATAACGATCTCGAGGTCAAAGTTTAATGACACAACTATTAGATAGAATTTATGAGCTTTGATCCATGTACTAATCTCAAGGCGAGGAATTACTACCAGTATTTGTTTTCAACTTGATAAAGATATAAGCTGATTTATTATCTATTTTGCATATTCATCCATAGAATATCAATCAAACTTCATACCCAATCTTAGTCCGTGTTATTTCATGGCACAATATGATTAAGGATGTTTAGAATAATTAATAATGTTATTCAGGACAAAATTGCTTTATATAATCAGCATGATCATCATAATAATTAATTCTCATAAATAGTCAAAATACCATGTCCATACGATAGGCCTAGAGCACTATTACTAACATAATGGACATCACTGGATCTAGCATTAAGTATCAAATGCACCCTAAAAGCTTACCAAATACTAACCATTCAAGGTGACTCGAAGGGATCAAAACCTAGAGTTGAAGGAAAGAACATCAATGACAGTGAATACCTGGGTGAAAAACATGGAAACCCTTGGTTTGCCTTAGGATCCTTTACCTAGTGGCCTTCTACTTCAAGGAGGGAGGAGTTTTAGCCACTCGTCCTCTGAGAATCATCTTCAGAGGGTGTTTGACCAGTAAGAAAGAGAGAAAGAAAATGAGAGAAAAATAAAAGAAAAACGGGAGCTTGTTGAATAAGCTTCCTCCCAAAACTTCAATAGTGAAAAAGTTGTCTACAAAGTCTTCTTTTAGGAGATTATATATCACTACCATCAATACCAATTACCAAAATATACAAAATAAACACTATTACATGGGGAGAAATTGGGAATAAATAAAAAAGAAATCAAAAAAGAGAGATCAAATGTAATTTGCAGCCCTTTACGAAAGGCTTTGTGAAATTTCCACGCGGGGTTGCGAATTTCATAGGGGTTGCGAAAAATTGCGCTCATAGTACAGGGTTGCTACTACAACTTCTTCTGGTTTTGCTTTTGCCTTCTCTTGCTCTGAAGCTCTGGATTTCTACTGATTTCTTCATGCTTGAGCTGAATTCCTTTCTTCAAGATATATAGCCTTTGAAAACAACAAAACTTGCCACAAAATTTGATTAGTAGCTTCGCTAGGTCCTTAACATGCCAACTGGGTTAATCGGGCTGATTACTACACAAAAAGTGCTTAAAAACTGAAGTGTTAAGGGTATGAAATAACACTTTTTGGGTAGTAGTCAGTTAGATTTGTTACTTTATGTTTTTTAAATTTTGGGAACCACTAGGGTGTGTGGAAAATAATAAATTGTTATTAAGCTAATATATGATTATACAACATTTACAATTTTGTATTAAATCTTTATTGACTTCATTTTATTTAATTTATAAGCTACTACCCCCTCAGAATGTTTTATAGTCAAAATACCCAAAGAAGAGCACTTCCTATCAAATGTTGCATGTCTATCACACCTATTTGTAATAGAAAATATTAAAAAGAATCTCAATATACAACAATTAGATATATTCATGAATTCTTGCTTTGGACATTTTTTGGTTATGCCATAACTTAAATTTTCAACTCAAATTGTGCACCACATGCTATTACGTCAATGTGTTACAAAGAAGGAAGATGAAATGTGGTTTTTAGTGAGGTCAAAGGGATTGAGATTTAGTCAAGATGAGTTCAGATTGATCACTGGTTTAAGTTTTGGTCCCATCCCTTAACATAATCGATCAACATTGAGAATAAGGGATGCTTATTTTAATGGTGAAAAAAAAGTGCATAATGATCAATTGAATAAAGTTTTCCTTTCTTTTGGTGAAGTTAAGAGAAAGAAAAAGAAGTAGAAGAAAAACCTTGATAATCTGAAAGATGATGACATGGTCAAGTTAGCTTTATTGTACTTTTTAAAGCATGTTCTACTGGGGAAAGAAGGGAAAAAATTTAATAGACATGGAATGGGTTAGTCTTGTGGATTGTTTGGAAGTTTTTATTAAGTATCCATGGGGAAGGATTTGTTATGAAAGAACACTTTTTAGGCTACAACGGCCCTTAGAAAACCGAGTGTTAAAATACCAAAGGAAAAAGCAACAAAAGGGAAATATTGCACAAGAGGCATATAGTCTAGTAGGGTTTCCATATGCCTTCCAAGTTTGGGTATATGAGGCTATTCCAATTATTGGAATGAAATATGCTCACCACGCTGCTAAGAGTTGCCTAAAGATATTAAATTGGAGTGCTACTTCTACACCGAGTTTTATTGAACTCCAACAAATTTTTGTGGACTCCAATGTGAGTAATTTAAATTATATTAACTTAAGTTAGTGTTGTCATTTACATTCTTATATATGTATGTTTATGTTTATTAATTAAGTTACTTAACTTGAATTTGGCAGTTATCCTTATGCTCCCTGCTTAAACTTACTTTTGAGGAATGTCAGTAAGAGTATTACAAGTATTTGAATACGTCTGAGTCATTGCATGATGTTCCTCCATAAGTTTTAAGCCAACCAACAACCCCACAAGATGATACTATGGGCGGGGAAAATAATGAAGATGGCCTAGTTCGCCTTGGTGTATATGTTGTTGCTGCTGTTGCGATGGAAAACAATAAGGAAGATGATTATTCCATCCATTCAATGAATGTAATTTCACTATCAAACTTTTTTCTATAAATACCCTATTTTCTAGTTCAATTGTAAAACAAGGTTGAAGTGAATATTCAAATTGAGAAATTAACCTAAGTTATGTTCTTCATCAATTTACTTAATCATAGCTAAGGGAAAGTGGATTTCTTTTTTTCTCAATTATATCAATATTATTTTTTTCTTAATTATAATATAGTCATGCCCTAATTTATTTATGTTTTAAATTTTGGTGCTTAATGATGTACAACAAGTTGAAGTTTGATTTGTTTATAACATGTGCAGAATCTGTGGATAGAGTTAATAAAGCATAAGGAAAGATGTGAATTTAATTTCAGCTATCTGAAGGAAATCAACACAAAGATAGATGACTTAAGGAAACTTTTATTGGATGTTAGTGATATTTTTTTTGAATTTTATATTTTATTGTACAAAATTATATAGTGTATTTATGTATTTATGCTATCTTATTATATGGTGCATCTATTATTTCAGGTTAAAGGGAAAAAAATAGCCAATTGCTACACATAATACAGGATGGCCAAAATCTGCTACAAAGGGACAAGATATCAGTATGGACTATGATTCCTTTAATGACAAGTTTGAGAGTTTCATGGAAGATAAAAAGGATGGGAATCATGCCCATATGGATTTTGAAACCAATAAAGAGATTGTAGTTGCAGAAAAACACATAATGGGGATAGGGATGGAGAAGGATGAAGATATGAGTCTTGATCCAATCATTGATATTACAAAACTATTTGATACCCCTAGTTTATCGGAAAACTTTTTGATTTATGTACTTTCAAAACAGTTCTCCCTTACTATATTTAAACGAAAACGTGAGTAGAAGAAGTCTTATTTTTTACAACATCCTTTCACATATCCTACAAAGAAAAGGAAAATAAGAAAGGAAGGAGAAACATCATTAGACTTTAATCCTTTGCGGTCTATTTCTGAAGAAGTAAGGATATCATTTCATAATTAGCTGAGTCTTCAAGAAGGGTAATTTATCTTTAATTGAAACTTGTAATTGTTTATTTTTTATATGTTATTTACTTGACTATGGGTTTATTTTATTTATATATTTATTTTGCAATATGAATACAATAAGGTCTATGGTTGATCCCGATTACTTGGATGCGGACAAAGAATGGTTTCAATCACTAGTTCAACATGGTGCATGTCTAAAAGACACGATTTGTAAATGTTTTTATTATGTTTGATTTTTTTTTCTTATTATTATAGTGACATTTCAATGAAATAATTTCACTATTTTTATTTTTTTTTGATATATTGTTCAGCATATTGATGTTGCTTTCTATTTTTTCCATAAGCGAAGAATAGAAAAGCCACATATATTTTCTCAAAAGTTTATCACTACAGATACCATGTTTAGTAATGTATTTATAAAAATTTATTATACTGTTAAAGATCCACCATATTATAAATAGATTACTCATTTCGTTCATATTATATATAATAAAATATTAAATAAGTGGGACATATAAATGGAATCAATTCAGATAATAGAGTGGGTATTCTGTGACTGTATAATGACTAAATAATGCTCATCAAAATGGGCCTCAGGTATCATCTATAATTCCTATCAATATTAGAAATGTGATAAAGTGTTAGTTTGGCTTCCTTGAGAGGGATGATATTTGTGTATGACTCATTGATAGTCATTAATAGTGATAGTCGATTGAAGGCCGCCATCACAACTTTAGCTAGGATGTTACCACGTATCTTTCATGTCATAGCGTATTATGGGGAGAATGGTGATCCTAAAGGTGACCAGCAATGGCACATTAAATGGTTATATGATGTTCCTCAACAAGAATATAAGTAAACAAATATCCAATCATTCATCTTATCATTTTACCTTTTTTTTTTGTCTTATACAATACAATTTTCATAATGATCTTACTTTTGATTATTTGTGTTTCATGCAGTGGTGATTGTGGAATGTTCTTACTAAAATATGCAGAATATTTGATGCATGATCATCCATTCAGCTCGCTAACTGGTGCCCGTATGGTTTGGTTTCAAGAGAAAATGGCAACCAAATTGTTCCATTTCAAGGACTTGCCTATGTAATGGGATTCAATTTGACTATGCTATGGTTTTATGTTTTGTGGAGGTTGATTGTTAGTTTGGATGAATTTATGTGATGCTCAATGTTTATAATATTTTGTATTGTTGTTTGCTATGTTTTAAAGCATCTTTTGAATCAAATTGAATGTTTAGATTTTAATAGTATACATCTTCTAATTAACACTTTATGTGTTGTTCACATCTGCATAACAACATGATATGAAACTTAACAAAAAAATGTAACATCTTTATAATTGAAAATCAATCAGAAGTTATCTCAGTTCATACAACTCAAATACAGGTTCAGGTGAAAATTGGAATAGGAAACTTAACCCTAGTTATGTCCAAGTGAAAATTATGTCAGTCAACTTAACCCTAGTTAAGTTCATTGTTATTAAAACTCAATTATAGTTAAGTTCAGGTAAAAATTGTGACTGAAAACTTAACTCATATTAAGTTCTTTGTTAATGTAACTCAACCATAGGTGAAAATTGTGACATTCAACTTAACCCTAGTTAAGTTCTTTGTTAATAAAACTCAACCATAGTTAAGTTCAAGTTAAAACTAAGACTGATAACTTAACTCATATTAAGGTCTTTGTTGATGCAACTTAACCATGGTTACATCCAGGTGAAAATTGTGACAGTCAACTTAACCCTAGTTAAGTTCTTTATTAATAAAACTCAACCATAGTTAAGTTCAAGTAAAAATTGAGACTAAGAACTTAACTCATATTAAATTATGTGTTGATGCAACTCAACCATAGTTATGTCCAGGTGAAAATTGTGACAGTCAACTTAACCCTAGTTAAGTTCTTACTAAAATTGAGACTGAGAACTTTCCTAGTATTAAGTAATATGTTAATGCAACTCAACCATAGTTATGTCTAGGTGAAAAGTGTGACAGGCAACTTAACCCTAGTTGAGTTATTTGTTATTTAAACTTGACCATAGTTAAGTTTAAGTGAAATTTGTGACTGTGAAATCAACAATAGTTAAGTTCTTTTTAATGAGACTCAACGATAGTTAAGTTCATGTTAAACTAAACATTAACTTAAACTTTCAATCAATAATTCAAGAAGTAGATACATAAAAAAAGGTGTAGATACATAATTAAATCATCCAAAAAAAAAAAACAAATCTACTAAATGATAACACTATTAAAGTGTGTGTGATGAACTGGTTGTAGGGAGAATCCTTAGATGTTGATACTGCTCTCAACAATGTTGCCACAACTATGTTCACCACTAAGATGTAATGGGATTGGTTACTTACGTTTTCTATTGCGCCCATAATCACCACACTCACAAAAGATCGTGTCCGCTTACCCTCTCCACCTGAATAATCTATTCATCCACTTACTGGTCGATCGATTCTGAGGTGGTATCATAACAACAGATTGAATGCGAATTACTGTTATTTCATGAGCGTAATTTATACACAGCAGTGTTCGCGGTATTGAATATTATCGATAACATTTATATGTTTCTGCACTTGTTACGGTGAACAGAATAAGAGTAAATGGTAATATAATCGATCAAAACATCCCATGTAACACTTATTCATACATTTAACACGATTCCAACATATTCATTATTAACTAGATAATGTGGATTTGACCTGGCAACGGTTGACTTACGCGTCTAGTATCATGGCATCCAGTCATAACAATCATGCCATGATTGTCTATCTAGTAATTCACTCACTGCATCTCACCTCCCAACATCGTGATCACCCACACTCAGAACGCATATTATATCCTCTATTTCACTTCAGGAATGAGCCCACCGCTCAACTCCTACATCAACTAAATATCTGACTTTTCTTGTAGAAATCATCTGTAACTAACCAAATATAACATCAAACTCTGACGTTCGGTATGCATGGGTAGCATCATGAAACAACAGCATTCTTAAACTTTGTTTTCAAATTTTTACCTAAATGGTAAGTGCAAACACCATGGCTTGCATGCGGAAACAATTTTTGTATTGCTTTTTCAATGCTACCATGACGATCTGAAATACCAATAAGTCATCTACATGTCCAATTACTTCATTTAATTTTGTGAGAAACCACTCCCAAGAAGCATCACTTTCTGAATCACCAATTCCAAAATCCAATGGGTAGATTTGATTGTTACCATCTTTGCTTGCTACAACAAACAAGGTACCTAAATATTTTGACTTCAAAAATGTTCCATCAACTACAGTTACTGGCCTTATGGATGTACAAAACCCATAAATACAAGCACTAAAAGCCATAAATAGATACTTGAATTGATTGTCAACATCAATAACAATATCAATTATTTTCCTAGGATTATTTTGTTCTAACATATAACAATACATGGTAAGGCACCATAACACTCTTCTGGTGATCCCATAATGGAGTTAAGGCCAAATTCTCTCGCTCTCCATGCTTCATCATAACTAATTTGAACATCATACTTGTTTTAAATATCTACTATAATGTCTTTGGGTCGGTATTGATGACCAAATTGATAAGTTTGTCTCATGCTTTCACCAACTAACCAACTACTTTCAGGACGATTATCACGAGACATCATATCTAACATGCAAGTGCGTGTAGGATCACTACAAGAAAAAACGGCAACCTTAACACATGATTCCTTAACATAAATTCATATATGTTATTATAAGATGCCTTAATAGGAAACAATGACTTATATAAATTAAATGCAATCAATAATGATATTTTCTAAATTCAAAGAAAGGGATATTGGCATATCATGAGTCTACCAAGACTAAAAATTATAAGTCAAGGTAAAATTAATGTAACTATTTAACATATAATCCATAAGTGAAGGTAGCCCATCTAATTGTCTGTCAAGGTTCCCCAAATATAAAAAGAACCTGCAAACATTTGCAATCTCCGTTTTAGCTTAAAACTGATACCTCAATGAGAGAGTATATCATTTCAAAACCCTAAAGCACTTTGATAGAGAAGGTTTCTCAAGAGAGGTGTCCATGAGGGCTTGAAACCCTAAACGAGGTGTCCCAAGAGTTAGAGCAATTTAAAGTTTCAGTTTTTAGGATGAAGTTTGAGATAACTCCAAAATACTCTTATAACTCAAGTATCAAACCATTATCTCTTCTTATTTCAATAATTTCTTGTATGCCCTTTACTACTCCTTTCCTTGTAAACTATGAAACTTTTTAAGAAATTTCATAAAGCATAATTTTTTAAATCATTTTTCAATGGAAAATGTAGTTTAAAAAATTGTAGGATTTTGATACCTAGTTTTGAATTTGTCTTTGAATTCAGATTCAGTAATATGCCCCACCATCATTTTCCTCTTTTTTGGGGAATTATTTCAATGTTATTTCATAATGGAGACGTGTTCGAAACTACGACATCTCAGGATAGTCAAATGTATAGGGAAGAATGCATGACTCTTGTTCTATTGTCCCATACTATGCGGACCTTCGCTCCCCCCACCATTTAGTCACTAACTAAACGAAGCTCAAGCCTTTTACTCTGGTCCCTATTTCTCTCAGTACCCTATTTAGTTGCTAAGAAATGTAGGAAAAGAAAATAAAGAACTGAATTTTGGGTCTCTTTTTCCTTCTTTTTTTTTTTTTTGTATTGTTAAAATAAAATAACAAAATTCTTATTGGTTAAATGAAACTATTCTAAATTAGTTGGTCCTAGTTCATGTTTCACCACTTTCCTCTTTTTTTTTTCTCGGGAAATCCAAATCAAAAGCTAATACCATCGTATTTTTGTTAATATCAATTGAAAGATTATGGGCTTATTCATAATGAACTAGCTAAATAGAGAAAGCATGTGGAGAAAATAGTGCTTTAGGACTGTTAAGAGGCTTTTTGAGTTTCGAATTGAAGTACGGAACCCTTCTTTCTTAGATTTTGGTTTAGAGAACCACATTTCTAATTAGTTTTTTCACATAAGGACTAAAAGCTTTGTGGAATAGAAGAAATGATTTAGCCACTTTCTTACAATAATCCACTTCCCTGGAATGGGATGCATGGTGATGGGATTTTCAGTCCCTCACCTTGTTGAGCTTGTATGAGTTTAGAAACACATTCTTTCGATTTTATGCATACTCACATAGTCTTGCTACAGGTGGGAATTACGGTTTTTGCAGTAGATACTGAATGGTTTCAAGATCACTAAATGATGTAAGTTGATGATCGTGGTTACTTTAATGATCGGCAGAGCCATGCCATCCATATATGCATCAATGGAGGTGTGAAACCAACTCACACTTCCTCTTAAAATTCGTCCCAAGAAACAATGAACAGAAAAACATGTCCTTAATAATAGTAGGGCTAACTTCAGAAAGACTGAGTTAAAAGAATCCTTTGTTCAATCTTTTGCTGCTGTGGATCCTAATTGAAAATTAGAACAAATGTAGAGGTAGAGAACTCAGGGGCAAGAGAATATATTGTGCTTAGTTTTTACATGAATTGCTAGTTAAACAATTGGACAAAAGTGATTTGTTGTTTATTATTTTACTTAAATAAGGGTTAAAGTCTGTAGTTAGTGTTTTTTTAAATACCTTTGTTGTGCTTATAAGTGACTTAGTGGAAAATAATGAGAAGACAAAAATACTTTAAATCTTTTATTTGCTTACTATTTCGTGCAGCTTCTAAGAAACCAATAATCATCATCGTGACAAACATATGAAACATTATGTATTTTATTGAAAGCATGTTTTTCATTGTACATTAATCACAACATTTATCCATAGAAGTAAGTATTTATGGCATTTTGAAAACTTATGTGAAACATTCACCATGGCAACCCCATGGAAAAATTCATTGGCTTGGTCCTAGCCTAGCTAGCTCTAGTTATGTTCTATACATGTTGGTCCTACCTTAGTTTGAAGTTATTCTTACCACTATCTGCTTCATTGAAATTCGCCCAAGCTCAATAACCGGGTGCTTGCTTTTCTCATTTGTTTATTTATTTATTCTTTTCTCTTTATTCTTGTTATCACCTATTTTTTTCTTGTATGTTTTGATTAATTAAATATTTCTTTATTATATTGAATTTGGACCCTAATTCCCTAGATTGTGAATGTTTGGTTAGATCACATGTTTCTAGTTGTCCTTGGATGTAAGTCCTATTAAAAGCATATATGAATTTTACGAGAAGCACAGTTATATGGTAGAGTAGTGGTCTTCATAGACTTTGCTGCTTGCAGGGCTTCCTAGGCCATTTTGTGAAGTGTAGCCTACCAAGAAATGATGGTATCATTTCTTTGGAAGATGAAAATGTTCAAGCTCATGCTGATTAAATATATATAGACAAGACGGAATTAAGTGTTGAATGACCTGCTTCCATGGATCATAAGTTCCTTGAGGAGATGTTTTGGTCTTCCATTTAATTGAACAACCACATTTAAGGTGAGGTTTTAAATTACATGTAGCATCCAGTTTAATATGATATCATGATATTTGTCATGGATGAAAACGTAACATGTTGTATATATATAGATAAAATGAGTGTGCAACACTTTCTTAAATTAACATTTATGAGTATTATGTAATTGTTTATTATTTTTCTGCCAGGTATAAATTATGTATTATAGGAAATTTTGGGATGAAATCTATAGATTATGGAGGGACCTTATTTTCAGTTTTTTTGGGTCCATTTCCACTATGATTTTTGGGTAGAGACATAAAAGATTTAACTTTTCATTTTCTTCACATGGACTTTCATTTTTTAATATATTTTCATTTTTTGTGATATTAAAAGCAAGTATATGGGTTTGATTTTATTTTTATTGCATGGATTGGAAGCAGTTTTGTTTAATCTTCAACTAAACTTATTTTTTTCTTTCATAAGGAATTTAAAATTTCATAACTTTTCTTTTGTTTTTAATCTTACAATAGAATGTGAATTGTGTTCTAGATCAAGTTAGGAATTTAATGATTACTAAAAATAGGATATTGCTTTTTTATTTCAAAATATAATATATTTTCTTAAATTCTTCTTAATTATTATGAGGTATTCTTATATATATATATATATATATATATATATACATACATTATGCTAGATTGTTGAAAAAAATCTGTTTGATTCAATAATCACTATTTGTTGTATTACTTGTACTAGTAGTTGATTCTACTTTAATTTTCTTTGCTTCATTTTTCTTTGATCATCCTTGTAATTTTTAAGTATGGATTTTGTGGTGTAAATTTTCTACTTCCTTGTCTACGGATGAGTTATATGCTCTCAATATAATGGTCATTTCATTCAACAATATGGACAACTAGTGTAATTTGGTACTATTTAGGGAGTAACAATCTTATTATTGTTTTATTTTTCTCATAAAAATTAAAACATACACTGATATTTTTCTCTAATTAGAATAGGTTGGTGGTGTTCAAAGAGGACAAGATGATGTGGAAGATTTTATTTATTATTTTTTATCATGTATACTAGAAAATAATATATATATATATATATATATATATGTCCATGTAACTAAAATACTTTACATAGTTTCAATAAAGATGTCTTTTTTTTTTCAGCATTAAAAGTGGATTAGATTCTTATATTTGATAATGTAAAATTGATATTTAGATATAGTTTTGGATTCAATTAGCTTGGACAATGATTGATTTGAGCGATATGTTAAATTATAAATTAATGTTACATAATTCATAAGCAACCTTGACAGTAAAAAAAATGCTTTAACGAAAGCATGAGCTAACCTTGATATAAACAAAACAACCTTAACATATGTTTTCACATGTTGACAAATGATACATTAACAAAATTTCATAATCTTGACATACGTATATGTCATATTAGCTTTGAGTTTTCGACAACTGCATAGGTAATGTATATGAACATTACCTACTCCTTGACAAAGGAAAACTGTCATTGAAGGCATTTTTTTCTTGTAGTGGATAGTATTTCATTACTTGAAACAAATTTGAACTTCCTAACTTGGTTACATGACATTGTCATTTGCATTTGTGTCAACACATTGAAGCACCAATAACTTTGTAGTAGATTTGATCGTTTTAAATTCAAACTTATTTTCATAATCATGTGCATAAATTTCTAAGCAACTCTTCTTACTAGAATAGATTTGCTTCTCTTCAATATGATCATCATTAGCGCCATAACCACTACCACCTGCCAGATTCATGTTTTGGTCATCATTGTTTACCTCCTCAATCATGGTTGGAATACCATTCATTAGACCATATTATATATCCATGATGCTATGAATTTCCATTGTTTGAGTTGCTTTGTTACTTGAATCCTTATTTTCAATTCCTTGGACATCGTTGCTTTGGTTAATTAGTATCCAATACATCATAGTCATCATCGATACCATACCCATTCATGTTGAATTCAACAACATTATATCTCTCAACTAACTCATAATTGAATTCTATAATGCTTTCATCAACAACAACATTCAAAGATTCCATTGATCCATCATTTAAATGACCGCTTCCATGCACAAACACTGACTCTGCTTTGTGTTTAGATCTTGTATCCACAGTGATGTATAATGGAGTTGATAACTTGTTGTAAGTGCAATTTAAACGGATGAAAAATTTAACATCTCCATCATCTCTCAACTGTATTGGTGATGTTGGTATATTACCTTTGAATGCGTACTTCATTGAAATTGAACACTCCATCGAATCAAATTGAAGAATGCGATACACAACTCCCAATAATTCATGATATAATATATTCTTCTTCACCATAATTTCTTTACCTTTATTTCCTTAAAAGTGGTATGTGTTCACATCTTGTACCCACTTCCCTTTAGATAAAAGCATTATTCCTATTTCATCACAGACTAAAAAACTAAAGATTCCAAACTACTATGTCAAGAATGAAATAACATAGGATATACTTTTATCAAATTTTAGCTCTACATTATGTAATGAGTATTTATATTTTTATTAACATAACTCAATACATAAATAATATGTAGACAACTCAATCTCGTTTTAAGTAGTATAATTATATCAAAACAGGGTTTTACGTTGAAATAGCAACACATAAACTCAACTCACATTAAGTTAAACTTAATATATAGTAAAGGTAACTGTACAATTAAGTGATGCAACACTGCCCCTAGATCAAAAATCCAAAGCAGCAATATATAACTACAAAGGGCATAATCGTATCAACAATACTCAAATCATAATAATTTTTCATGCATGAGATTTATTACTTACCATCATTTGACCTTGCCATATGATAAAGCTTCTCAATTTCTTTTGGCGAAACTTTTCACTTTTGCACCTTTCTAAACTCTTTTATCATAGCTAACAACGAAGTCCCTATTTTTTTCCCTGCAGTTGGTGAGGTTTCAAATTTCCTTATTATAGAGGAAACACAAAAAAATAAAATAGTTTTTTTAAAAAAAAACTTGTTGATTGCTGATATCTTTCATTATCTTTTCATCTTTTCGTAGCCAACAATGAAGAGTGGATGAAACAAATGTGAGAACTTAGGTTTTCTTTACAGGGAAATAAAGATGAGCAAGGAAAACTCGTTTTTCTTTGCAGAGAAACAAAGAAAATCAGAGAATGAGGGAAAAGAGTATGTTCTCCAGATTTAGATAAGTGAATGAGGTGATGAAGAGAAGAAAATGAGGTGTGGTGTGTTTTGGAGGGAAATAAAAGAAAGGGCATTTTTGTCCTAATCGGGAGAATGTTTTTGCTTTTTGAGTGATGGGTTATATTTCAGTAGTTTATGGTGCTATTTTGAATCCCCTTATACCAAATAAACCCTCTTTTTTAGAATCTCAAGAAGCTCATATTAGGAAAGTGTTAAATAAATAAATTAAAAAAGAACTCTACTTCTTATATTAGGAAGACTCAAATTCCAGACTAAACTACACTGAACTATACTGTTGGCTCCACCACTACTCACAAGAGTTTGCTATTTGCAAGAATTAATGCTCACAACTCATGATAGAGAGAGAAGTTGATCGTTTTTCTGCCAATCACAAGAATTTTTACTAGCAAGTCATTGATTTATGCAACTTAGTATTACCAGAACATGCTAATAGTTTTTTTCACCTTAAACATATGAAAGTAGAGAGAAAATGTAGTGTTTTCAATATCCAAGTCTACAGTAAAAATATTAATGAGAAAATGACATAAAATAACCTATCTTTTTAACTGTTAGCTAGAATCAATTTTTTCATTTTAAAGTTTTTGTCTTTAAGAATAAATAACTACTTTCAGAAAACAGAACCAAACATGCCTAGAAAATTCCATGGCTCAAGTTCAATCACTTTTCTTGATGTATTATTGGAAGACAATCATTGATTAAGAGAGGGAAATAATGAATGAGTGAAGTCCAGGATCTCGGGTAGCATTGATGTCTAAAAAAGAATGAGAACTATAATCATTCTCAGCATTCCAAAATGGCTGGATATATGATGCAGGTCCTATTCAATTACCTAGATTTGCATTATCAACTTGTCCCCTTACCAAGGCCAAGTGATAAAAAAGTCATAAATTCATGTATTCTATTTGTCTTTATAAGAACAGAAAACACGACCCAAATGCCTAAGAATCTAAACCAATGGCTATTCCACCACCAATGGTTCCCTTCAAAAGACCATGTCCACCAACAGTCAACAAATTTCTTATAATAATTTCTGTTAGTGCATCAAGTTTGTGCAACATCAACCATTGAGGGAATAGGACAAAATGGGACCCAAAGATTAACATGTTCTCTAATCATAGGAAGGGAGGAACATACTGCTTTATTGTAAGCAATCGTGGCTTCTTCAATAGCCTTAAGAAGATACTTCCTGCAAACAAGAGTCAGATGATTAATGCCAATATTTGAATCAAAGCTTAATATACAATTGAAAAGGGTCATTTGTTAAATACCTTATTTTATGGAGTGCTAGTATTGAATCTTGAGTGTAAGTTTCGAGGAGGAGAATATGTTCCAAAACCCTAAGACAATAATCGGATGGAAGGGGTTTTTAAACATAATTACCACATGAAATTTCATCACACACACAACATATATAAAACATGATACATCAATGGCATTTAAAACCAACAACTTGCAGCAAATATGATACATGTAATATATTTCATATAGTGCTTGGGAGGACAAGCAAATGCCATAGATATAGTCTCAAGGCAGTTTCTTATTAATAATATGAAAGGAATTATGTCAAAACAACAAATACCACTAAAATCAAAAGTATGGTCTTTATTAAAAAAATTGAACAAGATGCTTCTCTCTCCTATGTTCTTTCAAAGGGTCTCTCAAAACTAATTATAACTTTTTAATCCCTTAATCTTCCCTGTTAGCTCAAGTCTTTACAAAATTTTGTAATCTTCATCTCGAGATTCTTACACAAGCAAAGCACGTACATTGCTTCTAATTCGAAAACTATGAACATACTTTGTGTTATATTTTGACTACTATGCAATCCCACATCGAAAATAGTGGGTTTTTGCTTCTCCCCTTAAGCCTATAGAAGGGGCAAGTATTTCACCTTGTAAAAACACACCTTCCATTCTACTTTGAGTATTTGTAGTATTGCCCAATTGCTTGGGTATTTACTTTTTTGCTCAATTTCTTAGGGAATTGATTTGTAGCTCAAAGTTTGTAATTCTCTTGGATTAGTGGAAGTTAACGACGGTGCCCAAGGATGTAGGTATTTATACCAAACCTCGTTAAATTTTGTGTGCTCTCTTTCTTTTTTGCCTTTAGTTATTCTACTTGTTGCATTATTTGGTGCGTTTGCACAACAAGTGGTTATAAGAGCTTTGGGTTCTTTTATAAGTATGCTATGTGGTTGTGGCATAGATCGATCTTCCACATAATAATTTTTCTCTTGAACTATTAATGGTTGAAATTTGTTCAATTGAAGTTATAAGTATGCTCTGTGATTGCGGCGTAGCTCAACCTTCCACATCAGAAATATGTACTTGAACTAATAACAGTTGAAATATGTTCAAGTGAAGCTTCATTGTCTAGAATATATGTGGAAGTTCTATCTAAGGAGATTGGTATTTTGACATCATTTGTACCAATCCAACCTTTCTTGGGAACTTTTGTTCTGTCTGAGCAGATTGGTCTAAGTGGGATTGTGGTGATCAATTCAATCTTTCCTAGGAACTGTCCTAGTATTCGTAGACGCAATTATGTGGAAAAGATGATAGAATCTGCGTAAAAAAAATAGAGACTACAAATGCAAAAGTAGATGTTGAAAATTTTGATAGCTAGAATAATTTTGGCTTATGGCAGAGTGATATGAATGATGCATTGTGCATGCTAGATTTGGATCAGGTTTTGAAAGAAACAAAACCAGTTGATACCAATGAGAGTGAGTGAGAAAGGCTCAATATAAAAACTTGTTGGTTGATTCGTTCTTGTCTGGCTAAAGAGCAGAGGTATACGTTTCTAAAAGAGACATCTACCTATAGTTTGTGGAAGGCGCTAGAAAATAAATACATGAAGAAATGCAACGAGAATCAGTTATACCTATTGAAGAGAATTCCATCTCCAGTTAAAATCAAGTGTGAGTCTTAGTTCCCATATTGATAAGTTTAATAAATTAATTGTCGATTTATTAAACTTAGATGAGACCTTCATAGATAAGCGTAAGGCTATGTTATTGATTGGTTCTCTTCTTGATGAGTTAGACCATCTTTGTATTACCCTTATCCATGGGAAGAATAAACTGTCTTTTGAAGAAGTTTGTTCTATGTTGTTGAATTATGAAATTCGGAAGAAAGATAAAAAAGAACATCAGGATTAGTTAGTGGAAGCACTAATAGTGAGAGGGCATAGTCAAAATAAGAAATGGGAAAAAATGGGAAAGGTGAGATCAAAGAGTCGACTAGGAAAAGATGAGTGTGCCTTTTGTCATCAAAAGGGGCATTGGAAGAAATATTGTCCTAAGTTGAAAAAGAAACTATTTAGTTGGTCATCAAACTATTGTTGGTTTTGATGAATGGATTTTGGATTCGGGTTGTACCTTTCATATGTGTCCATATAAGGAATGGTTCTTCAATTTTAAAGAAGTTGATGGTGGAGCTATTTATATGGGTAGTGGTGATGTTAGTTACATTATTGGGATGGATTCGATCTTGTTGAGGAATCATGATGGATCAGCTAGAGTTTTGTCAGATGTTCGGTATGTATCGAAGTTGAAAAATAATCTCATCTCTTTGGGGGCCCTAGAGTCTAAAGGTCTTGTCGTGATGATTCGAGATGGAGTTTTGAAAGTCATTTCAAGCGCTCTTATGGTTATGAAAGACATAAGATAATGGTAGTTCAGTGACTGAAGTAGAGGCCAGAGTTTCTAGTAGTGATAAAGATGAAGAGATTACTAGTTTGTGGCATAGACATTTGGGGCATGTAGGTGAGAGAGCCTTACTCATTTTGGTGAAACGAGGCTTATTGAAAGGTGCAAAACCTATAAGATGGAATTTTGTAAGAATTGTGTTATGGGAAAGAAAGGAGAGTGAAATTTGGTATTTCTATTCATAGTACCGAGGGTATTCTTGACTATGTTCACTCGGATGCATGGGGACCTACCAAGAGTGCATCTATGGGAGGCAGACACTACTTTGTTACTTTTTTTGATGACTTGTCTAGAATAACTTAGGTGTATGTTATGAAGAATAAGAGTGATGTATTTAATGTTCTCCTTAAATGGAAAAATAAGGCTGAAGCATAAACTGGGAAGAAGATCAAGCATCTCAAAACAGATAATGGTGGTGAGCATTGTAATGACCGGTTTTTGACGTTATGTCAAGATGAGAGTATTGTACATCACTTTACTGTTAGAGATACACCACAGCAGAATGGGGTGGCACAATGTGTGAATCTGACATTATTGGAGAAAGTTCGATTTATATTATCCAATGTTGGGTTGGGCAAGGAATTTTGGTTTAAGGTTGTGACTTATGCATGTCATCTCATCAATCATTTACCTTCAATTTCTATTGATGATAGAATTCCATTAGAGGTATGGTCTGGACAACCTGTTTCTGATTATGATTCTTTACATGTTTTTGTTATGCTGCATATTATCATGTGAAGAATCTAAGGCTGAATCAAGAAACGAAAAGCAATATTCTTGGTTTCTCTTTGAGGTAAAAATTGTCTCATTCTAGTTGAGAGATTATATCAAGTAGAGATCATGTTATTTACAGTGATCGCTGTGTTAAAGGGGTGGAAAATTAGAAAAAAGAAAATGGCATTCCGCAGCAAGTGGAGCATAGTCAACAACAAGTTGAATTTGAAATAACAACATTGCATCAAACTCGATTTGTTGAGAAAAACGATGGTAATCCCATGATAGAGGAGGACTTGAGCAATAGTGGAGAAGGTTCTGCTCAAGAATCACAACAACTTGAATCTATTGTAGTTAATAAGCTAAGACGTGAGATACACAGACTTGCTCTATATAATGATACAGTGGCTTATGCACTTCCAATTATAGATGATGTCCTTGACTCATAAAGAGCGATCATGTGTTAGGCGTACTAAATTGGAAGACATCTATGAAAGAGGAGATGTAGTCTCTTCAAAAGAATGAAACTTTGGGGCTTGCTCAACTACATAAGGGTAAGAAGGCAATTGGGTGCAAATGGGTATTTGAAGAAATAAAGTTTCTTGTGACATGATGTCTAAGCTACAAGGGGCAGGGTTGGTGACTAAGGAAATAACCGGAGGAAGGGAATTGACTTCTGATAGAGGTATTTTCTCCAGTTGTGAAACATTCTTCCATTAGAATTTTGTTAGCCTTGGTAGCTCATATTAATATGGAACTAGTTCAACTTGATGTAAAAACAACTTTTTTACATGGTGACTTGGAAGAGGAAATCTATCAGCCATAGGGATTCAAAGTTGTTGGTAAAAAAGATATGGTTTGTAAACTGAAAAGATCGCTTTATGGTTTGAAGTAATCTCTTAGGTAGTTGTATACGCGGTTTGATTAGTTTATGATTGGTTAGAGGTACACTAGAAGTAAATTTGATAACTATGTTTTTGAGGCTACATGATGATTCTTTCATTTATCTACTCTTGTACATTGATGATATGTTGATAGCTTCAAAGAATGTCTAAGAAATTGAGAAATTAAAGACTTAGCTAAATCAGGAGTTTGAAATGAAGGATTTGGGTGAGGTGAAGAAGATACTAGGTATGGAAATCACTAGAGATAGAGAAGGAGGCAAGATTTGTTTTACTTAGAAGCAATATTTGAAGAAGATATTACAATGTTTCGACATTTTAGAGGAGGGTAAAAGTAAGTATCCATATCTCATATGAGCTTAGTGCATCTTTGTCTCATAGTTCCGATGAGGAACAAGAATGTATGTCTCGAGTTCCATATGCTAATGTTGTTGGTAGTCTATTATATGCTATAGTGTGTACGAGACCAAACATTTCACATGCAGTTGAAGTAGTGAGCAATATATGCATGATCCTAGTAAAGGACATTAGCAAGCAGTGAAATGGATCCTATGGTACTTGTTGAAAACCATAGATGTTGGCTTAGTCTTTGAGCTAGATGATACATGTAATTAGTGTGCTATTGGCTATGTGGATTCAAATTATGTTGGTGACTTGGATAAATGGCGGTCAATAACCGATTATGTGTTTACTCTTGTAGGAGCACCAGTGTGTTGAAAGTCTACTCTATAATCTATTGTTGCTTTGTCTAATACTGAAGCTGAGTACATGGCATTGACCAAGGCTGTAAAGGAGGCTATTTGGTTAGGAGGACTATTAGATGAATTGGGGGTTGGTCAGAAGCAAATCTCTATTTATTCTGACAGTCATAGTGCTATTTGTTTAGCAAAGAATTCGGTGTTCTATGTTCGTACGAAGCATAGTGATGTTCGTTATCACTTTCTGTGGGAAATTATTAGTGAAGGGCGAATCTTACTTCAAAAGATTGGGATTGTCGAGAATCTCACAGATATGTTGACTAAGGTGGTGACAACGATAAATTTCAATAATTGTTTGGACTTTATCAACATTGCAAAAGTTTGATTGCACTGTTGAGCGCATTTAGAGGCGTTATAGCTTTTATCAAAGAGAAGTTTCGAGATGGGATTAACATATTCATCAAGGTGGAGATTTGTTATATTTTGACTACTATGCAATCCCACATCGAAAAGAGTAGGTTTTGCTTCTCCCCTTAAGCCTATAAAAGGGGCATTTCACCTTTGTAAAAAACACACCTTTCCATTCTCTACTTTGAGTATTTGTAGTATTGCCTAATTGCTTGGGTATTTGCTTTTTGGCTCAATTTATTAGGAAATTGATTTGTGGCTCAAAGTTTGTAATTCTGTTGAATTAATGGAAGTTAACGAAGGAGCCCGAGGACGTAGGTATTTATACCGAACCTCTTAAAATTTGTGTGCTCTTTTATTTTTTTTCTGCCTTTAGTTATTCTACTTATTGCATTATTTGATGCGTTTGTACAACACTTTGCATATGGAAAACAAAGAATAAGGAACCTAACCTTACTCTGCTACACACAGGTTGAGGCAACATTTCCAATCTAGAAATATTACTGTTGATTGGTCTCTTCAATTGCATAAAGGGGGCTGTCATAATAATTTTAGTGTTTTTTTTCATTCAATTCATTAAATATGAAAATAATGAAGGCTAAGCAATACCGATGTCCTGAAGCAACAATTGAAAACATAAACTGAAGTAAAAAAAACCTTGATTTTGCACCCATGGTCTCCCACATCCTATAAAAGAAAGCAAGATATAGTAAGTTTGGAAATTCCGGAAGGAAAAAAAGAACATAATAAAAAATAAATTGAATTTACCAAACACAAATAATCAAACTTGAATACATCACACATGAAATACAAATGATAAGAATAGGGAAACATATACCTTGTTAACTAAATTGTTCCTCTTCAATAATTGGTGCCTCAAAAAATCAGGAAAAATTTTAACCAGAAAATCCTTCTTGTAACAGAGCATAAATAAGGCATATATCATGTCATTGTAATAGAGCACAATTCCCTCATTTTCATCATTTTTTCCATTTCTATTACCCTATGCCAAATCTTTAAGGTCGCACCCGCACATCAAACAAAAACAATTATGTGCTCAAGCTCACCAAAATGGATCACGATAAGGGTTTTGAAAAATGGGCTCCTTGGCCCTCATGAAACCAGAAGGCACATCCATTGAAACACTCAGGCCTTGAAGCTTGACCAAGGAAATGAAGGCGGGTCGCTCGGCCCAAAGGCCGGTTATGAGTATTCGAGAAAGCCCACATTCTGCAAATCAAACTAAATCCATTGATAAGGAAATAAAATAATCCCAGTAACATATTATCCTGAAATCCAACTAAATCTGCAATGAGAAAATAAGATAATTCCACGATATACTGACTCATCCACTGCGGATCAAGCCGGATCCCACCAATGAGGAAGAAAGATAATTCTAAATAAACTGCTCTTTCAATATCCCTAATCGAATCTGATACCGATAAAAGCAGGAAATATCTCGTCCAATGGGAAAGAATCCTAATCACCATCCAACTGGGAAAACATATACTATAAATACTAGGCCACCCCATCGGTGAAAGGTACGCAAAAACATTCGCCCTCTAAGCAGTCTATCTTTCTCTCTGCGAGATGACTTAGGCATTGGGCGGCCACGGCGAAAGCCCCGCCAAGCCCTTTCTTCTTTCTTGTCTTTGCGAGAGGAGTGCAACATCTGAGCTGCGAGATGCGATTGCCGCATCCAGTCTGCTGATCCGGCTAGCGGTAACAATCTTATCTACGGCCCCAGCTGACCCAGCGCTCCAGCCCGGTCGGTTGAAAAAAGGCATCATCGATTGAGCGCCGTCCCCAGCAGGAACGAAGGTTCTTTACAAATAAAGCCCGATCTCGATTAATGATGGTATCAACTTGGAGCTAAGTAAGACAACGCCGATCACGAGGATGCGGGATCAGCCGGGTAGCCTTGAGCCAGTGAACCTCTGGCGCGTTAGAAAGCGTCTGAAACCACCACCAGCGGTGGGCGCTCGCCTCACCAACCTTGGCGCGTGGGAGGTTAGAGAAACTCTGAGGCATATGCAACTCCACGGGAGGCACGTGGCTTCGGGAAGGTCCACGACATTCCTCCTCATGAAGAGCGACACAATCTCGACATTCAGGGTCTTTGAGGAAATAGAAGCCGAGAGTCCAGAAAGTAGAGACGGGGCATGGTATGGTGGCCCACACGGAGGGGAAGACGGCGAAGCGACACTCGGAGGCATGTCGGAGCAAGAACTCCGTACCCTCGACAAGGAAGCGGAGTAGTCATAGGAAGCGAGAGGTTCAAGGCCTCAGGCGAGATAGCATTATGAAGGTGGTAAGAGGACAGCTTGGCTGCCTGGATTTTGCCAATTTTAATGATGATCACCACTTGCGAGTAGAGTTGCTTGTTTTCCTCTTGACAAATTGGAGTTGCAGTGGAGCTGACAGGTGAACAACTAGAGATCGAAGGGTGATCATCTGACCTTTACAAGCTCTTGTCTGCTGAGTGGCATCACATATGGGCATCTTTTATGAACTGATTGACCTTAATTAAAAGCTGGATTGGGCTTCTTATGAAGTTCTCTTTGTGTTGCAGTGGATCATGTGCAGCCTGGAGTTACCTATATGACTTTATCTCATTTCTTTATTTGGCGTATGGCAACAGAAACTCAGTGAGCATGGGACTCTTCATTTGTTTCTTTAAATCTGACTGCATTCTTTGCTTTGTATTGTAACCTCTTCTTTGAGAATGACTTTACGATTGTTCCGTTTAGGTTTCTTGAAACAATTATTGATCATAGTGACTTTAGTCTTTAAACTTGACTTTCTATATGACTTAGTTCTGATTATGATACTCAAATTACTCATATGAGCGGAGTTCATAGATTTTAACAAATTTGGAGTTTTCTGTATTTCTTTGAATTAGAGTTTGAGGTCAAATTATCTCTTTTATACTGTTCAATTCAGCATTATTAATAAACTAAAATGGATCAGAAATCAATGGAGTTTTGGAACTAACAAATTGACTGGTAGATCATACTTTAGCAGGAGTTCTTCAGCATATCTTCATTAGATAGGATCTTACAGTTAAGAAGCAGACAGACAGTGTAAAGATCAGTTGATCATCATGACCTTTACAAAAACAGGAATGGACATGGATAAGAGACATATGAACAAAACAAATATCATTAAAGGTGACCTTGGCTTTGGACAATAGGAAACACCGCTGACCGATCTCACTCAATTGGCGAAGTACATCAGCAGTTGGTCTCTCGCCGATGGATCAGAGGGCGTGTGAAACAGATTACATCTTAATGACAATAAAGCGAAGCTGCTGACATTTGAATCACATATTGAAATTGGCGCGAAAGTCTCTACGAAGAACAGATCATCACAGTAGAAGTTGATCACGCATTAATTCTTGGGTTAGAGATTGCGTGATAGAAAGACGTCATTTTCCATCTCTAAGTATCTTAAAACGGCATATTTGGGTGCTGTAGTGGAGAAGTATCATTAAGCAGAAAAATACCAATATCTAAGTAGACTCTTCACCTTAAAGAAAAGCGGGACAGGCTGTGAAGCGACAGAGACAGTTAAAGATAACGGCGAGAGGTCTCTGATGAAAGATATGGAAGCAGTTCCCAAAACGTGAGCTGGGTTGCGCGGCCACCGACTCAGAGGAATGGCGTTGTCACACAAGCGGTTATGCGTTATCAGTGCTCATCACGGATCTGCGGTATCAGAAAGCGAAACGAGTTCACGGGGTGGCCGACTCAATGAAGTCAGTTCCGCTGCAAATTGCGCCGGTGTTGTAGGTTCGGCGGGACTCGGTTTCTCGGATCAGTTATAAACTAAGAGAAATAGGTGCCATCGGCACCGGGTATCGGCGCTATAACCACGAAAATGTTCAGAGCTGGAATTGAAACAAACGTTTATACCACCATGATGGACAACAACTTTCGACCTTCAGAAAGGTACTGGGGAAGTCCGTGGTCTGGGAGGATTTGGGAGGGATAAGAGCTGTTGGAGGGTGCTCTGTGCGACATGGATCAATGGGAGGCGACAAGGCTGGCGAATATAAAAGCTTTCTGAAACGACATCATAACGTTCTGACTTCAGATCGGAGGATGGCATTTTCCATGGCGACCATGGCGTGAGCGATGTGGCCGACAGTATTCATGAGTCTGGTTGTTATTATGGAGTTGAGTTGACGTGTAACCGCACCGACGAAATTAGATGGGCATCGAAACGGGACTTGATAATCATTTCATTGCGAAGTTCTCCGGAGAAAGTGTACCATGAACTCATTGACTTCAATGCTTACAAAGATTCTGATGCGGCGAGCGACGTGATTCTCGTTGTAGGCGCCCCATCTTCTTATAATATGTTGTTGGCGGACCCTCTCGATCTGATAAAGCCGTTCCCTCCACTTACCATGATGATTAGGTTTCCCTCACAGTAGTGAGTGAATGGTTCGAGGAGACCGGCAATTGGCAGAATGCTACTCGGCGTCCGTAGAATAAAGCGGTCGATAACATATATACTTGGGCGAGCTTTCGACATGCGCGGCGAGGTGCTCGCTGAGCGAGCCCTCGGAAAATTTGGAACTGTATGCGTTGGATGGCGACCGAACACCTTTCGCTACATTGGCTCCGAGCTGCCAGAGGACCTCAGACCCTCACCATTTTTTGAGCGAGCGAGATGCCGCATGGAAACGGCGAGACATGGGAGAGGATTGACAGTAATCACGTATAAGTGACGTCGACCCGTCCTTAATCGATCAAACAAAGGAGAACCGCTGAAAAGCTGGCGATCAACGAGGAGGTTGCGGCAAACTCCTCAACGGGAGAGCGATGGAGAGGTGGAATATCTCGAATGGTTGTGGCCCGTCGTACTTGTCGAAAGCGAATGGCAGGATTACGCATCGACTTCCTTTGACGTCAGCGAGCGTAAGCCAGTTTCCTTTCTTGTGAATGGAGCCTCATCGTGGATGCCCTTCTTAGGCCGTGAACTCCTTAATTTTTATGGATGCGCTATACGGCTACAACGGTCGGCATGGACAGAATGACGAAAGGCCTCGTTAGATCACGACGAGGGAACTTTATTGTTATTGTGTGATGCCATTTTGGTGACCCGAGCCTTTGAGCGCTACCTATCAAAGAGTGAAGACGGGATGTTAAAACGAATAAGACGACCATGGAGGTGTACATAGATGACATCTTTGGTAAAATCCCTGCTTGCCCGAGCTCCACATAGCTCGCATATGTCAGGCGTTCGGATCTGAGAGGTACAACGCGGAAAATTTGGTCGAAGCCGAGTGCGCGGATGTCGGTAGGAAAATTCCTGGGTTTCATAGTCGACAACGGTGAGGTAAATCCGAACAAAATAAAGGCTATGCTGCTGTGCTCGACATGCCATCGCCTTAGGCATAAAAGGAGGTCGGTCGACGGGAAGGATTCTTCGCTAGTCGGTCGTATCAGTGCTAGTGATAAATGTCGACCTTTCTTCGAGTTTTAAAGAAGGCCTTTCGATGGGACACGAAGTGCGAAGAAGCATTCTCAGCATTGAAAACATATTTTGAGCTCTCCCCCTCAGCCCCCACCCCAGTGCAGTAAGCCCCATTGAAGGGGAGGCTGCTCATACTTAGGCTTGTTTCGAGACTTCTCGACAGTCCTCGTCGAGGGACAAAATGAGGAGTGTAGCGCCGAGTTTGCTAATACAGTAGAGCTGCGAGAGGAGTGGAGGAGAGGTATCCAAGGATGGAAAAACTAATCTTGGCATTGAATGCTTAGCATTTCGGAAGCTCCGCTGCCCACTGCGAGGCTCATACCATAGAAGTTCCAACAGAATATCCGATGAAGCAAGTATTACATAAGCCAGAGACCTCAGGAAGGCTGATGAAGTGGGCCATAGAGCTAAGCGAGTTCGACATAAGATATAAGCCAAAAACTGCAATAAAAGGGCAGGTCTTAGCCGACTTCGTCATGGAATTCATCTCGGCGAGGCCTCTGAGAATGCTGAAGCGTCGTAGGCCTCCACTGTCTGGAAGCTCTACGTAGATGGGGCCCTGGCCTTACAAGGAAGCGGAGGCGTCAATCTGACACCTCCCCAAGAGATAGATATTGATGCGCATTTCAGTTAAATTCAAGCGTCAACAGCGGTAGAATATGAGGTCGTCTTCTTGAACTATCAACCTCGCTCATTGGCAAAAATTGACCGGCAGAGATCCTGGCGACTCGACTGGTAGTAAGACGCAAATAGAAGATACCTACGGAGCGAGTGAAAGAATGATCCTATACCTCAAAGGATCACAGTTTAATGAAAAAGTTACCGTCTTTGGTCGGTCGGACATATCCCAGGCAGAGAACTCGAGGCCGATGCCTTGGCAAAACTAGCAGCAGAGACTCACGGGAAGACCTCGGTGTGCACATTGAATACCTTGCAGAGCCTTCTATAGATCTCTGTAGGGTGGAAGTTGCCCCATTCGGGTCTGGCGGAGATTGGATGGACCCATTGGGATTACATAATAGGCGGCGTCTACGACGAAAGAGGCGTACAAAATTAGGACAAATGCGACCATATTCACTAATCATAAAGGGAAGCCTTCTGGCGAGGTTTCTTCACACCCATCCTTAAGTGCATCGAGGGAAAAGACACTGACTATGTGCTAAGGGAAGTACATGAAGGTGTATGCAGAAATCATATCGGAGCTCGAGCATTAGCAGGGAAGGTCTTAAGGCAGGGATCTGCGGCCCATGTGCTACCGTAGGCGTGACCCAGGCTGGTTCGGGAGATCTGCGAGATGCGCGGGAGCATGCAGAGATCTCGCCTCCCCATCGGGCCCATGATATCAATCCTGAAGCCCACGGCCTTTCCAACGGTGGGGTTTGGACGTGGGACCTCTGCCCGTTAGGAAGGGCCAATGCGAGATTCATCGTCGTTGCGATGGTCTACTTCACGAGTGGGTGAGGTTGAACCTTTAATACAATCCTTAGAACAAAAAGATCGCAATTTTGTGTGGCGAGCCATAATATGCGGGTTTGGTATCCCAGAGCCACTACAGTATCGGACAATGGAAAGCAATTTGACAGCATAAGCTCGAGAATTAAAATTATTACTCATCGACACATCGATCTAATGGTCGATGAAGTCACCATCGAGAACCCTTAAGGCGCGTGAAGACCAAATTGGAAGATCTTAAAGGCAAATGGGTAGAATACCTCCCACAGGAGTGTTATGGGCCTCTGGGACTACTGTATGAGATTAGCAACCAGGAAACCCCATTCGCCCTAGCCTTTGGTACTGAAGCAGTAGCCCCTGTCGAGGTCGGGTTAAAGTCCCCCAGTTAGGTTATTAGCGACGATGGAACTGATGACAAGGCTCTTCGCCTAAATTTGGACCTCTTAGATGAAAAGCGTGAGCAGGTCCTAAGGCGCACGGAAGATTACCAAAGACGGCGAGGTATTATAACCAAAAAGTCAAACTTAGGAGCTACATGTCAGGTGACCTAGTCTTGAAGGCTCCTGCGACCCAAGAGGAAGAATCGGCGCATGAAGACTAGGCCCCCAGCGGGAAGGCCCCTACATCATATCCTGGCGTCATCGGACGGGCAATTCTGACTCAGACGAGGAGAAGCGAAAAAATTCTACATCATGCTTGGAATCGAGAAACACCTTAAAGCGTTTTTATCGGTAGACTCGATTTGTAATCTTAAATGAAGCATTATCAATTTCGGATGTGATTTGAGCGTTCTTGGTTATTTTATTAGGCGATGTTAACGATTCGGACATAGAATGCTTCGGAAAAATTACATACAACGAGGAATGTGAAGTTCATGATCAAAGAAAAATTCTCTCTTTATTCAGTAAATTACAATGTCGGTAGTGTCATACATTACCTCGAAAATACACGGTACAAGTGGTTCCCTCGAGAAAAAAAAAAAACCCTCGAAGGAAGAAAGAAAAACGAGATGAAAATAAGAGAAGAAAAACGAGAGAGGTGGAAAGAGGAGAAAGAAGAAAAGGGATGGAAAGAGTTTGTGCGAAGGAAGAAAGGAAAAGGGAGAATGAGATGTGGAAGAAAAGAAGAAGGAAGGAAGAGAATGAAGAGAAGAAGAAAGAGAGAAGAAAGGAGAGAGGAAGAAGAAAGAATAGAAAATAGAAGCGGCACGAGAAATGTACAAGCCCTCTGGGACGCATTCCTAGCACGGGAAAGGTAGAGATGCCTCTTTCCCATAAAGGGGAGACTAGGGAAAAACCTGACTCCACTCAAGCGGAGGTCAGTGAAAACTGAACCGAGAATCCTCAGCCCAGGATCCGGTGAAGAGCGATCAAGCCTCGCCTTCATTTACGCGCAGATCTTAATTCACGCACGAAGAGCGGAATATCAGTATAAACTCCATAACGATAAACCGCCATTTATAAAAGCTTGGCTTTCGGAAGTCGTGTGATCGTTTCCAATTCTCCATGAACCGGCATTAAGACACTCGCGTCTTTCAAGAAAACGGTCGAGCGGTACGCCATAGCGGCTCGGTTTGTATTTCGGCCCCTGCTACTGTCTGGTGTCTGGCCTGGGAGTTCGATCGACTTAGGCTATTCAGCCCATAGGCCTCATCGCCCGGGCCAGTAGCTCGGTTGTATTTCGACTACTCTGCTGCGAGCCTGATGCGGCCCAGAGTCGGATCGGCTCGGGCTATTAAATGCGGGCCTCGGCGCGGGCAATGGCTCGGTTTAGCCAGGCTCGACTACTGCCACGAGCCATGCAACAAGAGTCGGGTCGGCTCAAGCTGTCGGCCCTGAGGCCTCGGTGCGAGCCCAGCCCGGCTCGGTTTAGCGAGCTCGACTACTGCCAGCTCGACCATGCGACCTAAGAGTCAAATCAACCGGTATTCGGCCCACAAGGCCTGGCGGCTCGGGCCAGCCATTTCGGTTTGAGCTCGACTACTCTGCTCAGGCCATGCGGCCTAAGAGTCACATCGACTCGAGCTATTCAGCCAGGCTGGCGCCGGGCCAATGACTTTCAGTTTGACGAGCTCGGCTACTCTGCCGCGAGCCGTGCGACCTAAGAGTCGGTCGGCTGGTATTACGACCCTGAGGCCTCGGCGCCATGAGCCCGGCCCCGACTCCGGTTTGGCGAGCTCGGCCCCACTGCGCTCGGTAATGCGGCTGCAGACTCGGATCGGCTCATTTGGTCGACCCGCAAGGCTCGGCGCCGGGGGAGCTGGCGGCTCAGTTTTGAGCTCAAGCGCTCGGCTCAAACCATACGACCCGGGAGGCTGCTCAGCAGGCGGCTCAACTCGAGGCTGGCAGGCCCGCAATTAATTGAGTTCATGCGAACAAGCGTGAAATGCATAAGTAGAGACAAAAGTGGTAAAAAGAACGTTTATTAAGGAAAAGGCTACATCACGCCACAGGTCAGGGCGAAAAAAATAAATAAAATAAAATCGACGTCGAGGCAAGCGAGAGGTGCGGGAGATCGGGCATCGGAAGGAGGGACGGAGGGGTGAAGAAGGAGTGGGCCTCGGCGGGGGTGTCAGGTTCTCGGAGATAGTCGGCGAAGGACTCCTCGACTCCTCATCGCTAGGGATGTCAGAGTTGAAGTCGGTGCAGGTAGGCAATACTTGACTTTCCTCACGAAGGCGAGTACCTAGAAGCCCATTGAGTACAGACCTCATCCCTCAATCTTCCTATAACTTCATCCTGCTGAGAAACCAGAGTTACTTGTTGATGAAGGTCCCCACGCGTACGACACTCCTCGGTCGGGCGTTCGGCAGGTTGCGACCTCGGAGCCTCACGGTGATCCACAGATCCGGTGGGAATCTTATCGCGCGAGTTCATCTTTAGGTGCCGCGTAGCTCTTCATGGACTCCGGCTTCATGTGCCAGGATGTAGAAGCTCATCCTAACCATCGGAAGCTTCATCTTTGGGCAGGCCTGGCCAGTCCACGGCCTCCCCAGCAAGTCATTTTGTGCGGCTCGCGGCTCGTCCGAACCTCCGGCTTCGCCTTCGACGCTCTCAAACATTTGAGGCCTCATCTTCTCTACCCTCGGCCGGCACATGCAGGCATTGGGTATGCTTCAAATCGGACTTAAAGCTTCACTTTGCCTCCTCGGCCATATCGCACCCGATCCCATGACTTCGGTCAGCTCGAAAGGAAGCCACCCTTGCCTTGTAAACTCGGGCAGCTTTGGCACGGTCTTCGTTTAGATTGGCTTTTTGGTTAAAGCTCTTCAAATGGTAGCCACATACATCAGCGCAAAGATCAACATCAACGCCAGAACCAATACCCGACTCGGGTGAGAAATCGAGACCGCGACGAAGATATGGGAACTTCTGAGCCTTGCGGAGGATAGGCCAGCTTCCTCAGCGAGGCGGCCAGGCCCGACCTCTTGGTCGAGAATCTTTAGGATGGGCGAGACGGTACGTCGGCTGGCGTTGAGAAGCGAATTAAGCCATCCGCCCGATTCGGAACCCTTCCTCCTCATTTCGTCTCAGGCCTCGGGAAGGTGGCTTAACACTCTACGGGAGGATTCAAGCCGTGATAGGCATGGCCGGCCAGTAATTTTACTCGGCCGCCCTCCTAGAAGCCTTTTGCCTTTGCAACGGATTTCGAGCGGATTGCGAACTCAAAGTTTAGGGACCTCGTAGGAGCGACAATATCTGCCGTGTTTTGAGCGGGGGTAAAGAGAAGGAAGACGCCCCGAATTTCGGGTACTTACCCCAGTCGGATGGTCTTTCTCAAACGGAGTCCGAGTTTTCGTTCAGCTCGGGACTTCGAGGCCGGCGTCTCCACGAGGCGAAGCTCTCCTGGTGAGCTTGTCGACGGGAAGGCCGATAGGAGAGACTTTCATAGTGGAAGCGAAGGCCTGTAGCAATGAAGGGCGGGCTGACCTCGAGCTCGAAGGACCAGGAATATCCGACTTGATCAGCTCCGTGTAGGGATGCGGGGGACACTCAGCCAACGCCTGCGCTATGACATTATCTTCAGGGCTGAGATCGGGTCGAGCACATGAGAGGCACGTGGACAATGCAGGTGGGGGTATCGATGACCTCGCTAAAGATTATATGCAAAAACAAGCGACACTCACATTGATTCTCGGGGGTGGTCCAAGCAACCGGAACGCCAAGGGTGTAGTCCTTGTCAAGCGGGTCATACTCCCAATTCTTGTTTGTTGACAAAGAAATGTTCCTTCCAAAGCTTTGTGAGAGGGACGGAAGGTCGGAAATCACGGAGGAGTGCCGGTGCGCTGGAAAAATAGAGAAAGCCACCGGCGGTTTCCTTCGCTAAAAGATAAAAGGAGCGAAGCTATCTTGGGAACATCGAGCCCACATCCCTAAAGAAACCAATAGACCAACAAAAATACCCTGACCATTGGGCGAAAGAGTTGAGGAAAAGGACAAAGAGTGGAAGTCTTGCCAAAACCCACTTTTATGAAGGGATACGGAGAGCAAAGACCATTATCAGCTACTTGAAAAGCATACCATCTTAGGTGCGGAAACCACATAGGAGGTGGCGCCTTCAGGGACCGGACTCGGACCTTGAGAGGAGGTCGGTAACGCCTAGCGAAAGTGGCCCCATATAAGGGACCAACCTTGCTAGGCCACGCGTAACATTACGAGCAGCGGATTAGTGTGACTAGGATGTATCCTGGTCTACTCTCCCCCTTACCCTTGTCCGAGGGAAGGGCGCCTGGAGCATCTCGAAGATCGGCCCGATCCCTGAGCGGTCGGAGCGCCGCTGGTGTGAGCTGAAGCTTGGTGAAAAGTCACCTCAAATCTACCTTGAGAGAAGAAGACCAGGACCCATGGTGATAGCGGGTAATGAGACGAAACTTGGCCACGATAACCCTAACGCCTCGGCGTATCGCCGAGCAGACACGAGAAAGACGTAGCGGTCCCAGGAATAACACGGAAGAAGCTATCTCAGGAAAGACGCCAGAAAAGGACTCTGCACAAAAGGTTTAGATGGAAATTAAGGGAGAGGGAAGTCCAAACTCGTTAAAAGGGAAGAAAAAAGTTTCAAGATCAGGGGCACACAAGACAGAGGATGTATGAAAGAACGAGAAGGAAGCGAAAGTGGGAGAATGGCATGAAAGCCCAGGAAAGGTGCATCATTATCGCGAGACGTATGACGACGACAGTATATGCTTGACGACGGACACGTGGAAATTGCATCCGTCTGAGAAAGCGTTACAGCCCTTGCCTCGCGCCGTGCGCGAGGTTGAAGCGGCCGATAAGGTTTAGTAGAACCGCGGGCCCACTCGCCAAACCCGAAAGAAGAAGCGTGCCCATTGGAAACACTCGGGCCTTGATGCGGCCGAATATGAAAGGCTCAGTCCGGCTCGGCCAAAGGCGGTTATGGGTAATGAAGAGCTACATTCTGGCTAAATCAAGCCAAATCCCATCGATAGAAATAGAATAATCGATAACATATTATGCAAATCGGCTAAATCTCACCCGGCGAGAGAAATAAGATAATTCGTGATATAGCAGCTCATCACATGGGTCAATGGGATCCATATTAGGAAGAAAGATAATTCTAAATAAAGCGCTCTTTCAATATCCTGTCGAATCGATACCGATAAAAGTAGGAAATATCCGTCGATGGGAAGAATCTGTCGCGTCAAGCGGGAAAACATATACTATAAATGCCGGGCCGCCCCGAGTCGGTGAAGATCTTACCTGTGAAAAACATTGGCCTCTGTGATGCATCTTTGCACATGGGAGGAGCGGCAGGCATCGGAGAGGCCCGTCTGGCCAGAGCGCTTTTCTTAACTGCTTTGTGCTGCGGAGGAGTGTCTGCATCCAAGGCCTGCCAGTTAAGCGGTCTTGCGCATCCAGAGCGCATGATCGACCAGCGAGTAGCAATCCTATCTGCGGCTCAGCGACCTCAAAAACGTGGAGTCAGGTCAAGTTGAAAAAGTGTCATCAGATACAAAAACCGATTGATAGACAATTTCAAATTAGAAAACAGAGAGCAAATAAGGAAATCATAGACATCAAACCTGTTCATGTTCTATACCGAAAACACGATTGGAAGGCTTCCAATGAGGAAAAAGAGGATCTAGAACAGATAGAGTCTAGGGCGCAACGATGACATTGGAGGAGGCCCGATGAGAGAAATGAGAGAGAGACGTTGGAATGAGAAAGATAACAGTTTGCATAGGAATAGGAGAGGCTGGTGGTGGTGCGGTGAGTGTCGTCTAGGGTTACTATGGAGGTTGTGGAAGATTTGGAGGGTCGAGAGAGACGAAGAGGAGTTCCTCAAGTGTAGTGGCACAATAGACATTGCTCGAGACCAAAATAGCAAGAAATGTACAGAGACAACAAGAGAGGGAGTGGGTAGCAGAGAGAAGGAAAGGGCTCTTGCCTGGCTTCGTGTTATTTAGAGATAAAAGGGACTTAGGTGGGTGTATTGGATTATGACTTTTAATGACTTTCATGAAATTATAAAGTTTATAAAAATCATGGTGTATTGGATTACGATTTTTAAAGACTTTATAAAAGTCATAGTGTATTCGATTAAGACTTTTAAAAAGTCTCTAAATTAAGACTATTAAAAATTTAAAAAAATCTATAAAAGTCATGATATATTAGATTAAGACTTTCATAAACTCTCTAAAAATATGTGATATTGAAAAAGTCATGGTGTCCTAAAGAGAGGGGGAAAGAACTAGGGCAAGTTATGTCAAGGTCTAAGGTAGCGGTCTTAAAATAAACATGCCTATTGGTTTTTCTTTGGAAGCAGTCATAAATTAATGTGTCTAATAAGCTACTTTATAGTAGCATTTTTATATTTTATGGAACTATAAGGGCTTATTTATTAACATGAAATTAACTTCCGCGACTAAAAGTTTGGACAAAACTTTCTTCTTCCGGGTGGATTCCATAAATGTGTTTATAGGTACTTTTAGTTATTAATTTTAACGACCCTTCCTAAATTTATACTACTATAACCTATTTTTGTTGTAGTGGCACCACTGTTATAACTATGTTATATTAAGGATAAATGTGTTCTATTAGTATATAATAATGATACATTAGTATAAAGAAGAGAGAAAAGAGAAATTTGATTTGATGATTTTCTCCCTCCTATGTGACAAATATACGAGGCCTACTGTTTAACTCATTAAGAACAAATTTGTCTTCATAAGAGGAGAGTGTATGTTTTTATTAATTTAATATAAAAAGTACAACTTAACATAATATGATGAGTGAATTGTGTTTCTTTTTCATTCATGTTGGTCCAACAATATATTTAAACGTAATTGTCTCTTTACTAATTTCATGAAAAGAGTGCATTTCAAGGTGATATCCTGGGTTCTATTTTTCTTTTTATTGATGCAATAGTATATCTTAACATAATTCCCTTTAATTTATTCAAATTTAGAAACAAGTTTAGACACATGATAAAGATACAACCTCCACATGAATTTTTAGAGGTTAGAATTCATTGCAGATAAAGTTTAAGATATTTATTTAATTTCAATAATTGAGGGGACCAACTTTGACTTGTCCACCGAAAAGGACACAGATCCTATCTTCCTTTTTCTATATGAAGTGACCAACGTACTTGATTAAGGCTGACCATAGCAATGAGATGGAATGACCAACTAACCGGAGTATTGGTAATTTTCTACATTTTACCGTTACATTTTGGCCCAACTTTACTTAATTCACAAATTTTTAATTTAATTATATTATATGCATAGATATATATTTTAATGCACATGTTCTTAATTTAATGATTAAGAACTTAGTCGTGGGCATGGAGAAGGGAGGTGAATAGGTTAAAGTAACAATAGGAATAATATTATGTACTTATAAAAAAAAATCAAAATTTGTAAATATAATATTTTCTATGTTTTCTGGTGAAAAATGACTCATATTCTTTACTATTTCATGTATTTATACAGTGCCTCTAAAAAGAAAATATTATTTTTATAAGAAAATATGAGGTATTTTTATCAAAATGAGATTAAAAATTGATGAAATATTATATTTCGGAAATTTAGCTTTCAAAAATCACCTTACTCTGTTGAGCCTCCTATAAATACTTGACAATTCCAATAGTGATGTTTATCATCACTTGGGTTTGAATCTTATCAATCGCAGTATTAGTAATGGCGGACGAGATCATCTTGTTGGATTTCTTGCCTAGCATGTTTGGTATGAGGGTGAGAATTGCCCTGGCGGAAAAGGGTCTCGAGTATGAATATAGAGAGGAGGATTTGTGGAACAAAAGCCCTCTGCTTCTTGAGATGAACCCAGTTCATAAGAAAATCCCAGTTCTGATCCACAATGGAAAGGCCATTTCTGAGTCTCTGGTAATAGTTGAGTATATTGATGAGGTTTGGAAGGATAAATCTCCTCTGTTGCCTACTGATCCATACCAGCGGGCTCAGGCCAGGTTCTGGGCAGATTACGTAGATAAGAAGGTATGTGTTTGCTGTTGATTTAAAGCATTCTTTTTCATTGATTCATGGTGATTGGCTAAGATTTTAATGTTAATGGTCGAGGAACCATTCCAAAATTCTGGGTCTTCACTCATGCTGTTATGATGTTGAGTTTTGTGCGGTTTGGTTCTCAAACTAGAACTTTACTGATTCTTCTTGCTGTTTGTCCAACAAAACTCCACTTTGCTGTTTCTTCTCAAGTTTGTTCTTTCCATCCCATTAAGCTGATCTCAAAGATACAACAATTTCCCCAAAGAACCAGGTTTTAAAGAACAGTATTTGGTTTTTATTTTCTTTAGTGATCCTGCTGTTCAATTTTTTTGGAGAACAGTTCTTGTGATATATTTCTATGCATCTCAATTTTCAAATTATTTCCCTTCACTCCATACAAACATAATTCCCCCTATTTTTATTTCTTTGATCTTTTTATTCTAACTTTATAAAACCAAATTGAGGGGAAAGATTCAGAAAATGGTATATTCTTTCGGTTGATTCTGATGTTTTTCTTCCACCTTCCATATTGAGCATATATAGCGTTTGAGATTTCGAAGATGAAGGGTAAAAAAAAAAAAACCTTAGCAATATTCCCTTTTCTCCATTATTTTAAATGTTTAAGACCTGAAGAAGATATGGTCAAGCAATGGAAAAGAGCAGGAAACAGACAAGAAGGAATTCATATAGTGCCTTAAGCTTTTCGAAGGACAGCTTGGAGATAAGCCTTATTTCGGTGGTGAAAAGTTTGGGTTTGTGGATGTGTCTTTGGTGACGTACTCTTGCTGGTTTGATGCATACGAGAGCTATGGAAACTTCAGCATAGAGGCAGAGTGCCCAAAGTTGATAGCTTGGACCAAGAGGTGCTTGGAAAAGGAAAGCGTGTCGTCTTCTCTTGCAGACCCACACAAGGTCCATGACTTTGTTGCGTGGCTGAGAAAGAAGTTTGGTATAAAGTAGATGAGAAACATCATACTCTGCTGAGTAATAGTTGTTTTGATAATATTAGATAATATGGGTGGTTTGCTTCACTTTTTTGCTTTGAAAATGAATCTATCGTTACCGTTTCAGGGTTAAATCCCTTTGTCAGGGTAATGGGATTTGGTTGAAAAGATGTTTTGAAATTGTTATCACTTGTTTGGGGGCCTAGAGGGCCAGAGACGTTATCTTATGTTATAAATAGAAGAGTCTACCAAAAGTCATTCGATCGTTTAAGCTGTTGTGTCACATAAACAACTATTAAAATAAGGGTCATGATAATAAGTCACGATCACCATCAGACTCTCCTTTAGAAGAAATTTTTTTTGGAAATCAGAGAGGGTGGCTGTTGGCTCTCTCTTTCTCTCTATCTGAAAAAGGAGAAGTATGTATCAGGTTGTTTATTTTAAAATAAAAGGGATATATGTATAAAGAATTCTAAATACATGAATCAGTACATTTGAAAAATTGTCTTTGAGGAACAAAAGTAATGAAGAGTACAAAATTCAAATGCCCCTTTTTAATCCAATCACTATTTTAGCTTAATAAAAATAAAAATTTCAAACGTTATTAAAATATATTTGAACCCCTTCCTTTCATTCAGCTGCAGGCATTCGGGCCTAATATAACGCAGTTATTCACCCATTATACCGTTATGCATTACCTTATAAGCATCGTGCAATTACCTTAATGGAACGCCTCTAAACCCTTATTTACCACAATTTTCTTTCCCCTCTTAGTAATCCAACTGCTATTCTAGCTGGAATTAAAAAAAAAAAAACATCGAAGGTACTAGTCTAATATAATGTTTATATCAAAATATATTTGAACCCTTCCCTCGATTAAGCTACAGAGATTCAAGATAATATAATACAAGACTACCGAATGTATTTCAGGCAGACCACCCACGCTGACGTACTACCTTCGATAAATGTCCTAAACCCTTATTTACCATATTTCCGCTTCAAATACTCAATTGTCATCCCATATATATTCCATAAAATCGCGACTATCAGGACTCCTCAATGCAAACCAAATTAGGTACATATGTGAAATGTTTAGGCATTCTTACCCATGTGAGCTTGAGGTCCTTATTTCTTGGGGAAAAGTACAATAATATCGCCTAATTTCATCCATTTTTCTAGCAATCTTGAGATATATTTGATTGATTTTGAATTGGAAAGATGGAATATTTAGCAAACTTGTGTTTTGTAGGTTCAGGAGGAAAAAGAAATAAAAGGCAAAGAAAAGCAACAAAAATGATCAAAATATCATAGTGTTGTATCACGATGCGCTACGTCTCATAGTTATAAACGCAATATAATGAAGGCAATTGGCAAGATCAGATCAATAACACAATTTACTACATCGCAATATAATGCATGCAACTATGACCCAGATCACAATATCGAACCTTTCAGACGCGATATAAACCATCTCAGCCGAAGAAAGGAATATTGCAATACAATGGAGTGTATCGTGGGATAACTAATGCAAGAGGAGAAGAAAGTATATCGCGATACTTTCTGAACCCCCAATGGTTAGCTTCATAAGAGCTAGGTACTGCTTAACATACTGCGCATCACCTTAATAAACTATAGATACCACCTTAACAATCCTAGGTACAACCATAATAAATAATGTCAATTATAATTTGTGCCCCGTATATAGGTTTAATATTTATGTGTTTAATTATATGCCGCAATATTATCATTTTAATTGTTAATATTATTTTAAAATGATTTTTGCTCACATTTATATAATATTGTATTATCCTTTAATTTTTCTTAATTTTAATATTAAATTTTAAGATATTAAATACATAAATTTTATTTTAAAATATTAAATTAAATAAATTAAATAAAATAAATTTTTAACATAATTTTTTAATAATTTGAATTATTTAAATAAATTAAAGAAAATATCAAAAAGATTATCCACAAGTAATAAAATTTTAAAATTAAATAATAATTTTATGGATATGTAAAATATTTCAATGGATATTTTTACGATTTTTATTTTTAAACAATTTTATATTTTATTGGATATTTTATTTTGTTACATATCCACTACATGTTTTTATATTGCATATCCCACACATGGTATATGAGACTGTTAAATGACAAGTGGCGCGAGAGGCGTAGAGAGAAATGGAAAGAGTGAAGGTCTTAGTGGGATGAGAGACAAGAGAGAGTGAGAAAATCTATGGGGTAAGAGAGAGTGTCTTCATCTAGCTTCGAAGTGTATTTTGCATTATTTTTGCAATCATTAGATTCTAACCCGACTTCAAGAATTATTTTTTTCTGCCATTACCTGAAACATGGAAAACAAATTCTTTATCCCTTATGTGCTATTATTTTCGTTTTAATAACCTGAAACCTACTTCTCCCATCTGAAAAAGAAGAAACAGAATCTATTTAAAGGGGAAGCCCTAGATTAGGTTGAAGAAAAGATCTCAAAAGCACGATAAGTTGGATTGATCCTAACGAAGAGTCTAGCGCGATTAATCAACACATGATTGATCAACAAGAATAAAACATCTCAATGTAAAGAACAAAGTAAAGTAAAAACTTTGAATTTATTCATAAATTGATAAAAGTCCCTAAAATAAACTCTAAAACATTTATTTATACCCGAGACATAATATTGATATAATAGGAAATAACATAACATTTCAAAACAATAATATGAAAGAAAATAATACTCCTAAAACAATAATAAGAAATACAAATAATATCCAAAAAATAAAGATAATATCTCAAAACAACCAAAATAAGGATTTTGGTTGATTTGATATAACGTCTTATGTTAGATTCACTCTAAATAGGATAGATCTAGGACCTAGGTAAAAAACAATTTTCTTTTAAAAGCTTTCCCTATTTTCTTTTAAAAAAGAAATCAAACCAAAACAGTGTAAAACAAATGTGGGGTTGAAGAGGATCATCAAACATTCATCAATTTAGCTTTGTTCACTAGAAATCTTCATTTTTTGAGCTTCAATTGACAAGTAGCCCATGAGAGATTTAGACACTCAAGACTGGGGAACAATTACGAAATTTTGTCTTGAATTGCTAACCTAACTAAACACTCATAGAACATTTCCCTGTCAAGGAGAGGTTCTTAATGCTACCTTTGATATCTCAAAGAACTAGTGTTGTTGTTGGGTGTAACCAAATGATGTAAGGATAGAATCGTAATGGATGGTCTAATGGTTTTGGTAAGTTAGGAATGGGTTTGTTGTAGTTTAGGGGTATAGGATGTAACTTTGAAAAGTAAGGGATAAGTTTGGTTCCAAAGGTTATCGAGCTTATTTGAGGTTTAATTATGATGGAATTTAAGTTTAGAATAAAGGATTTTAGGTTTGAAAGACTTGAGTTTGGTTTGATGCAAAACAACCTTGTTTTAAGCTACTTTACAGATTTTCGGGTTTTTCTAATGTAACCTAGGGTTGTGCATGATTTTAGGGTTTCTTGAAGGTTAGAGATGATGATATTTTTGGTTTCTAAGGTGAAATAAAGTATATGGAAATATGTTAAAAGTATGAAATAAGATTTGAAAAGTTTTAGGTTGAGGTTGAAGAATTGGTTATGGAAAGGTTAAAGAGAAAATGATAAGATGAGTAGAGGTTATAGAAGAATATGTATGCACTTCACAACTGAAGGAATTCACCAAGAGATAAGCAACGATAAAAATATCGGTTTTGATGGATATATCGGTACTTCAATTTTATGGATATATTGGTGGATATTTTTACATTGGTAAAACAAAAATTATTGAAAATTTAAATCAATACTTAAATTTCATTAGAAAAAAAAATTGAATAAGAATATATATATAAAAGTAAGTTTGATAAGTATACTGAATGTATATAGTTTATTAGTTTTTAAAAAAATTGTTTAAAATATATTTATATTTATTTATTACAAAAATCAATTATTTTTATTAAAACATATTTTTTCATATTTTAGTTATAAATTAAATATTTTATGATTTATATAAAATATTTTATTTGAGATTTAATTTCTAAAATTTGATAGTTATAATGATAATATTTTGATATTAGATATTGATTTATTTCAATAATTGATATTATAAAAAATTATATTAATACTTCATCTTATTAAATTAATTTTAATTTGTAAAATATTATTTCATTGATTAATTATTATTATTATTATATATATATATATATATATAATCAATGGAATAAATGGTGACATATTTAATAATATACTATAAATTATTATTTAAATACATTTAATATCGTGAAATAAATTATTTATAATTTTTTAAATTCATATAAAGTGCTTAGTTATAAAAAACTTCACAGAACAATAAATTTGTATTTAAATTTTTTTTGCAAGACATTTATGATAGCTAGATCAAATACTAAAAAGTTGGTTGGGGGCTTGTTAGTAACAAATAATAAACGGTCCATATTAAATGCTATTTATTTTTATTATTTAGAATTTCACCAAAAAGAAGGAATTGAGGTGATTGGGGGCATTTTTTGAGGCATTCAAATTTCAAACTGGAAAAGGTGGTTGAATCGACCACGTGTTCGACTTTATAAAACAATCGGCAATAAATCGATCCAATATCGATATATCGTCGACAATCTCGATTTTGTTTACCAAATTTTAACACAAACGATAAATGGTTACAGTTATCGTGTCGATGAGACTCAACACTTGATATATCGACGATATATAATCGATATATCCCGACATTTTTAACATTGGAGATAAGAAGGCACGAACTCGCTACTCAAGGGAATCCATCCAATAGAAGATAACAGGATATATACTTCGTCGTCCAAGGATTAAGAAGTAACGAACCCGCCATGTAAGGGAATTCACCCAAGAGATATGAGAAAAAGAAAGAACTCTTAAAAAAGAGAAACTTGAATTATTATTAAACTTTGAATTGATAAAAAAGAGTACATTGGGGGTATACATAGGCCTCTTACTTTCTAAATCAAATAAAACAACTCCTACTTTGACTAGGAAAATAAAACTTTCTAAATTGAATAAAACAACTCTTACTTTGACTAGGAAAACAAAACTTTCTAAATTGAATTAAGAAACTTCTAAATTGGAAACATGGCTCCAAATCAAACTAGAATTCATAACATATATAAAAAAAAACCAATAATCAACTTATTCAAACTCTTCTTCAAGCCTTGATCACGTCCTTAGCTCATTTGAAGTCTTAATTGAAGTCCAAAAATTCCATTTTGATGATCCTATAGCTTTGCAACCTTCTAAATTTGAATCTTCCATAATCAAGGTCGAATTTTCATTGGTTGTTGTAGATGCTCCTGCATCAATCCCCCTCAGTTCAAAGAAAAGACTTGTCCTCAAGTCTTCGAAAATGGTAAGACTTCAAATCCTTGACATTGAATGTAGGTGAGATATCATAGTCACCAAGGAGCACCAAGGTGTAAGCATTCTCTCCAATCTTCTCAATGATGTTGAAAGGACCATCTACCTTTGACTCGAGCCTTCCAAATTTCCAAGCCATAAATATATCCTTATTAAGATGAATCCAAACCAAATATCCTACTTTAAAGCCAAGTAGGTTGCTGTGCTTATTTGTATGTTCCACATACTTCGCATATTTCTTCTAAATCTTTAAGCCCTCATATAGCTTCTTGATGCCTTTTACTCTAACTTTAGATTCCAAACTTGAACTAACCACCGAACTCGCATAGAAGTCAGAATCAGGCAACAATGTTGATAGGAATTGAAGAAGAAAAATAAGAAAAACATAATACACAAATTTTATGTGGTTTGGCAGTGTGCCTACATCCATGGGAATGACCATAGTTCTGAAAGGCGTGCCTAGGCACATATGCAAGTGAAGCGCAGTGCCATGCCTCACCTAAGTCGCATGACGCCTTTCATGAAGGCGCAGCTGGCTACAAGTAGCGCGCACGCCTTTCATGAGGCGCAGAGTTCTCCACGTGCACGCCGAATTGTATGTATTCTTCCTCTTCTTCTTCCGCTTCTTATTCTTCTGCTTTTTCTTCTAAGCGCCGTCACGCTTTAGTGTGGACAAAACATCAGTGTTTGTTAGAACGCCAAAACGAAGTCGCTTGGTCTCTGGGACATGTTGAGCTGTTTTGCCTTAATATTTTTTTAAAACCCCTCCCAAAACGATGTCATTTGGGACTAAGTCACTTATCCAAATGACGTCGTTTTGGATAAGTTGTTAGAGAAGTGCTCTAAAGGCAATCGCCATTAGCACTTATTGTACGCACAACGTATTATTTAATATGAAAGGCTTCTTCGTTAATTTGATATTCATATGTTGAATTGATATAGATCTTTAATCAAATTAATAAAGTCCATGATACATAACATAGCATTAAGGAAATCATGATGGGATCATGATAATAAGATTCCTATCATGTGCAATTATGTTAGTGTCTAAATTATCCCTAGTCATAGAATCAACAAGACTGGACATTGTTGATCCGGATAGACTAGCACGTGTCATACTCCTTGATTGGATCAAGACGTAGATCATATAAACTATGATCAAGAGTTGATCAGAGTTGGCATGTGGATGCTTGCTATGAGTAACTAAGTACATCGAAGACCTATAATGAGACAATCATATGGATCATCTATTTAAATGTAGATGATTGTCTCATCATAGCAATGGCAGTAAGTGTCCTTAGGACTTGAGGTGCTCAAGGATATCTTTGATGTCGATCTCGCACTTTGACCTAATCCACGCGTCTCTGGGTGGTCGCCATCGGGATGAGGATCAGATATTGAGGTGTCTGAGAATTGAGTAGCCAACAAAGGATTTGCCACTCCCAATAAAGGGAGAGTATACCTAAGGCCTCTTGTCGGAATCATTACTTAAGAATCTCTGGCCAGAGTGAGAATGCCTTAAGGAGTGTCTTCAAGTGCCTAACAGTTGAGTGATGAATCTGGGGACAAGATAAATATCACTTGAGCTAGGTGTGGCATAGCCAGTCTAGTAGGAGCTACACAATTGTCAATGCTCTGAACCAAGTAGGGTATAGTTTGGTGAAAGGACCACGGTATTTGTTTATGGGAAGGGTATGCAATGCACCACCGACTCTCCCAATAATCGGGGATCATGATGTCATAGATGCTCAATCTTGACTTTCTTAATTCAATAGTTGAACTGCGCTAACATAACCGGAACTCTAATGGGTCACACACTTAGAAGAGTGTGGGGTCGATATGAAACCGTATTTGGATGTGATCCATATATGAGGGAGTTAATTCTCATGAATGAATGTCACGGGATTAGCGGAATCCCCAGATCGAAAGCCCTCACTTAGAGAGATAATAGGCTTGGGCTTGTACCTCGGCTTAAGGCCGTGTGGGACTCGCCATAACGCATAAGGATGCGTGTATCCTATCATCACTTCGAGTAAGGGGCTTTTTGGTCATTAGACATGAGGGGGTTTTCTTATAAATAGAATGCTATGGAAACCCTAAAATGATGATGACCTTTTGAGAGAAAAGGGAGTTCATGAAAAAGGCCAAAGTGCTCTCATCTCCAAGAAAGTGTTCTAGAGATCGAGAGACTCAGGTTTTGGCTTCCTCTTCGGATCGGGACTTGGCTAGCACCGGGACCCTTTCCGAGATCGTTGCCTTGGAGGTTGTCGGCTTCATTCTTCATGTGGATACCGTTAGAGGAAAACCTAGGACTTGGTTTGCTTTGGTCTAAAGCTGCCCCGACCACCAGCTCGGTTTTTGGAACTGACATAAGGTAATCCTACACCCTTCTCTTTGTTGTAGAACCGGTTTTGATGCTACTAGGGGTCCTTGGATGGGTTTTTGTTGGGATTTTTTTGTATTTCCACTGCTACTGGCAAGTGTTGCCTCTCGTGAAACCCTTTAGTGGTATTAGAGCAACCTTGTGTGCATCAAAATTGATTTGTTGTTGAAAGTTTTCGGTTTTTGGTACCCATGTTTTTCAAAGTTTCGAAAATGAGATTTTTGGTATAAATAGGTTTAGATCTAGTGTTGTTCTTGATGTATATGGTCATGAGATGATCTAGGATAGTTAACATGAAGAAAGAACAACTTGGAAGTGTGTAAAAGTCCCAAAGATTGGATTTTTGCAACTTTCTCGTTGCTGGAAAACCCAGCAATGTCGCGACGTTAGTGTCCAACCTCACGACGTTGCTCATAAATTTCCAACAACGTCGCAACATTGTTCATCCGAACCCAGAACGTCGTGAAGTTTCGATGTTGCGATGTGATGTGATGTGACATGATGTGACATGTAACACCCCGAAATATACCCTAGTCGTTCGATATGTTTAGGGTATTTTGTAAGCTTAATTTGAAAGTTTCGTGAGTCGAATGCGAACACTTAAATGAGAGACCGGAATTACAAGAATTAAGGACAATTTTGTAATCGGGTCCAAATGGGGCTTAAAAAGTCCTAATGTGAAAAGACTAGAGGCCAAAAAATACAATAAAAGGAAAGTGTATTCATAACAAGGAGTTATGGGGCTTAAAAGCAAATAAAGCAACTTAACCCAAAAAATGGCTTTAGTGCCAAACAAGGCCTAAGAAGGTCTGGATTTAAACACCTCAAAATTGGTCTCTATTTGGAGGAAGCGGAACAATCGTGAAGAGAGAAGAAGAGAGGAGGAAGAGGAAGAAGAGAAGATAAGGAAAAAGAGAGCAAGATCAAGCCAACAAGGTATGGAAACTACTTCAGTATGGATTTTGTAAGGGATCACATGGAATTTAAGGTTTGATATGGTTAATATCTTGTCTCTAAATCTAGGTTTTGATAGAATTCAAACATAACCTTAGATTTCTTGAAATTAAGGTATAACCCACAAGGAACAAGATAATTAGGGAATCCTTCCTTTGTTGTTGGATTCATGGTTAAATGAAAGGAAATTGAGTTAGGGTTTTTGAACAAACCCCAACAACAAATCTTGCATTGGTCTAGATACGGGTGGTAACCCATACTAGAATGATATCGAGAGATTCATGGAAAGGTTTTGAAAGAATGATAAGACCTGAAAGATGAATTGAATAGAAAAGAGATTCCAAGGTGAATTGAAATGGTTTTGATGTGGCGTTGCGTAGAATCGATTGATATCAAAACATGGAAGAATAAAACAAACACACATTTCGGGTATTTTCTGTGAATTGTACCTGATAATTTGAGCTTCAGGACCGGTACAATTTCGTTCTGGTCGTTTGCCAACTGGTACGGCATAAGTTAGACTCAGACCGGTACAACCTGTTATGGTTTTCTCCTGCTCAACCAGTTTTTGTATTTTGGCCATAACTTCTCATTTCTTATCCGATTTGAGTGATTCAAGTGGTCACTAAAATAGACTTCAAGGAGAAATTAAACCATATTTAATAAGTATCTCCAAATTATGACTCTTAGACAGCCCAAAATTCACTCAGTGGGGCTATGTGCAAGCCCATCTTCTGCATCACTGATCATGTAGGATTCCTGACGATTCGAACGTGTTGAGTTCCTGCGGTTCGATTGGTGTGATTCCTAATTGAAATGAACCCTTAGCACCTTAGCTTTAAAGGAGTAATAAAGAACCAGTGTCAATATGGAAACAAGGCACTGGAAAATTAATAATTCAAACTATCCCTGGTAAAATCGGTAACCGACTAGTTGGCATGAAAATGCCATAACCTTGAGTTCGATGATCCACTGGATTGACTCCAACTCCTAAGAAAAATAGATTCAGAGGGACTAGAATACATGAATGATGTGTGGATTGGCATCATATCGCATGGGTATATGAAAATGCCATATGGAATAGGCATGAACTATGAATATGAGATGAAATATGAAATATGAACCTGAAATGACAACATGTCATAAACACATAATGTGGCTAAGAAGGCCCCTATTATAAGATAGTAAGTTATTGAACTCATATAATTGTAAAATTGTCTGCACCGCTATTGAATTACATGGCACCTATGTTACGCGGGCGCACGTATAGTACTCGGTACTCTCTCGATTAGCGACGGCATTCCCTTCGATCGTGCTTCGCACATTAGTACTTCCGTACTCTCGATTAGCGTTGACGGGCACTCTCGACGTGCTTCGCACATTAGCATTTCCCAGACTCTCGATTAGTGCGACTGACTCTCGATCCAGTCAGGTCTTCAATGCACTTATTAGGTTAGGTCCTACTCATTCCAGACATCGGTTTAGGCAATCTAACAATTATATGGATAAGACCTCGAATAATGAATAAGAAATGAATATAGTAAGATCTTAATGTACCCACGAAAATCTCCAGAGAGTGTTCAATGTACCTACTGGCACATCCGTATATGTTCCGTAGCACTCCATGGGTACCCTCCGTATTTGCTCAGGAAAATTCATGGTACTTTTGTACACGTAACATCTCTCAGAGTACCTAAGGGGCATCTTTTGTATACCAAGAAACCTCAGAACTCCTATGGAGAGATCCGAATAAGTATGACCCGCAGGTACCTACTCTGCATTCCCGCATTTCCAGAACACCGCATAAGTCTCCAAGAGTAACCTTAAGGGTACTCGTATCAATAAAATAAGTATAGTCTCCCACCACGGGTACTCTCGTGATCGGAAAATAAGTATTGCTCAGAAAATAAGTATAAACTAAATGCATTCCATGGGTACCTCCGTATAATGAATCGTTGATCCTGCACCCACGAAAGACTAATGTCCCAGACCGTATAAGTCCGGGATCCGACTCAGACGTGTTATGATCCCGATATGTTCCGACTTATCGCACTACCGGGTACCTCTCGTAAAAGAATAAGATCGAAATACAAGAATCGTCTCGTAACACAAGTATAAGATCCAAGACAAGAATAAGTCCTGCATTAATAACCATAAGTTCCAGAAGATAAATATAAGTTCCATAATATACATGTAAGATCTGAAATACATGTATAAGTTCCAGAACACACTATAAGATCCGAAATACCAAGATAAGTCTCAGAAGACCAAAAGATAAGTTCTCAGAAGACAAGTATATACTCTGGGTGAATACATGTATAAAATCCGAAATACATGTATAAGTTCCAAGTACATGTATAAAATCTGGAATACATGTATATGCTCAGAATACCGTATAAGATCCGAAATACTGTAATAAACTCGTAGGTACAAGTAGAAGATCCAGAAGATTAAGGATAAACTCCGTGAGCACCTACTTCGCAATTTCATAAGTCTGTGTATAATGCTAACATAGACTCGTTAGACATGATACCAACACAAGTTGGTATCAAACATCGATATGTGATCAAGTAGTACCACGTAGCAATTCGTATAAGATTAAGTTCCGCAAATCCAAGATAATGCTCCATAATCTCAGAATACCTCACGGTACCCCAACAAGTGTAAACGTCAGAGGGATAATTATGGCTCTCAGAACTCCCACAGAGATCCGAGATAGATCTTAAATATCAATACGTGTTTAAGTACCTCAGATAAGCATAGTTCAGAACTCCATGGGAGATCGAATAAGTTTATGTCCGATACAAACATAAGTATAAATATGTATCCTACTAGGGAGATAAGTATCATCCGACGGTTCAAGTATATGTCCTTTCGGGAGATCCAATAGTGATAAGATCTGAACATGAATAAGTCTGCTATAAGTATAAGATCCGACACAGGGTATAAGCCCTCGATAGGAACAGTGCTATGAGTAAGATCCAAATAAGGATAAGTCCGCCATAAGTGTAATTCCCGAGTAAGTATAAGATCGACGTGATAAGTATTAGTCCGTATAAGCCTGGCAATTGTATATAAGTTCATGTGAATGCCCGAATATCCTCGACATACTGTTACCGCATCCGTATTCAGAGCCAGTATAAGAAATGCTTCCCACTAAGCGTAAAGCTTAGCACTCGCTTTAATCCGTGCAAAGTACGTGAGAAGACGCCAGCAAACATCCGCATACAGCTGGGCCAACACACTTGTAAGGGTTCACTACATGTAGGTTCCGTGCTCTGATTTGTATTTGTAAAAGTACAGTTTTGTATTTGAAAAAGGGACTCAGTATATGTGTATAGATTTTGATGGACACCACTCCGGTGGTAGTTCTTTTGATTATGTTATAAGATGTGGGCCATACCCACAAGTTCTGCCTTAAAAAAAAAAATTCGCTAAGAGTCCCAAGATTTGGTCTCGTCCCAAAATCGGCGCGACATGACATGACATGACATGATGTGACGTGATGTGACATAAAGTGACTTGACATGACGTTTGAGTCACTTCACGCGATGTTCCAATGTCGACGCGACGATCAGCCCAAACGTCGCATGGTGACGCCGCTGACGCAAGCGGCTGCGTCATGTCACCGCACGCAGCGCGCGGGTTTTTGAACCATCACAACGCCACGACGCCTTAACCCTCCTTACAACGTCATGATGTGGCGATAAACGCGACGCTAATGACCGCCGGTGCCTTGTTCATTATGTTTCAGATGGTTTGTATAAGTCGCCACACTATTCTATGTTTGAAATAGAAATGTGCGAGTTAAAACTGAACCGTTCGGCTTTATAATTTCTTGAATCATGGATTTCGAAAAAACCATGTTGAAATTACCTAAGAGAAAAATTATGACAAAAACGTCATTTTGGAAAAATTACGGTTCAAGTGTTGAATTCCAACAATAGTTCAAGGTAGAACCGCTTGGGAGTTAAATAGGGTTTATGATTTGTAAGAAGTTGAATCGGGTTCATGATTCAAGCGATGTTGAATCAGACGTTCAAGTGTCACAGCGCCATTGTTCAAGTGTTGAAATGAATCGATGTGTACAAACTTAGTCTAAGTGTCGACCGAGGTCATTGTTCAAGTTGTTCAAAACAAAATGGGATCACTTTATTTCAAGTGTTGAAAAACCTTGTCGTGCTTTAGAAATCATAGTACCATTACATTAAATTTTCTATGGATTTACAAGTAGAGGAATGCATATGTTTAAGGGTGTGTTAGCATGATGGATGATCATGGACTTCATTAATGGTGATTGGAGATACTGCATTTGATTATTATTTTCTTGATAAATAGTCTGTGTGTCCCTACCTCTTAATGTTCTATGTACTTTCTCAATCAAATCCCCTAAATGTAACTTGAGGTTATTTTACTAAATATGTAATTAGATTACCGTGATTGATAGTTGTCAAGATGCAAAAGGAGAAAGAAGTGAGAAGGATCCCACAAAGAAGACTTTGAAGATTGAAAATTTGATTTATTTTAAAGTGGTTGTAATAATCATGATATCCCTAGGTTTGGGACTAATAATTCCATTATGCCTGGTGGAATTGATTTTAGGATATCGGCACCATGCCATATAGTTAGGGTAACTATCCTTATAATTTCACAGGATGAATGGATAATGCATGCTAATGAAAAGATGAGACTTAAATAAAGAAAACCTCACTTACATTATTAAGGCTAAACGCCTTCCAATTAATATTGTAACACTTCGAAATATAAATCTTCTAAAGTGTGCTTTAATTTGTTTGTATATTATAAGTTAAATATGAATTTTCTAAATAAAATTTGAGACCAAATGAAAGATTGTAGATAAGATAGTGTAATTTTACCACTTGAGGACATAAAAGGCATAAAAGAAGGAAGATTATGTAATTGTGGAAAATTTGGCAGATTGGGGGTCAAATGAAATGGGCATAAGTTGAATTTCAAAAAGGGAAGAATCTAAGGACCAAGATGCAATTATAAAAACTTAAAGCAAAAATGGTTTTTATGGCCAAACATGGCCTTAACAAATATGGATTTAAAGACCAAAAATTGGTCTCATGTGGGGGGAAGGAGCAAACCGTGAAGAGAGGAAAAGAGAGAAGAAGAGAAGAGGAAGAAGATGGAGGAGCCAAAAAGGTATGGAACTTTGGATTTTTGTATGAAACTAACCTTGATTGTGGATTCTATGAGATTATGTATGAATTTCCATGCTTGGTTGGTTAGTAGTTTGTCCCCAAACATGGGGTTTTGCTAGGGTTTCATCTTAACCCAAAGATTATGGAAAGTAAGGTGGGTAGAATCCCATATGGCACAAGATGGTTATGGAATCCTCTCTTTTAGGTTGGATTCATAGTTAATTGAGAGTCTTTGAGTTAGGGTTTAGAATAAACCCTAACTAAACATCAAGTTTGGTTTGTGTATGGGTCCTAACCCATATTAGAATGATTTTTGGAGGAATTCATGCAAGAATCTTGAAGAAAGATATGAAATTGAAAGAAGAATTGAGTAGAGAAGAGATCATAAGATGAATTTGAAGTGGTCTTGGAAGTGTTTACATGAAGCATAGAGCACTTGGGTAGCAAAATATGGAAATGGAGAAAATACACATTCTGGGCAAATTTTGAAGGTGTACTCGGTACATGAACAGTAGTGTACCGGGTAATAATCCCACTCAGAAGCCAAAGTGTACCGGCACACTTTGGGGTGTACCGTACACCCCGTTATGCTTTCCCGCTTTGACCAAGATTTTGGCCATAACTTGCCTATTTCTTATCCGATTTGAGGATTCAAGTGGCTACTTAAAATAGACTTCAAGGAGAACCAAACTTAAAGAATAGGGATCGCCAAATTATGATCCTAAGTGGCCTAAAAATTCACTCAAAGTGGGGCCATGTGCAAGCCAAATTCTGGTTCCAGTTTTGAACATAGAGTAGTCCGGGTTGTTTCGGACGTAACTTGAGTTTCAGTTCTCCGAATTGGGTGATTCCAGTTGGAATAGAACCCTTAGCACCTTATATTTAAAAGAATACAATGACCTAGAGTCAAACATGAAGTTAAGATCCCGGAAAAATTAGTAATACGAACTGTTCTAGTGTAATCCGGGTAAACCGACTAGTTGGCATGAAAATGCCATAACTTTAGTTTGGATGATCCGATTGGATTGATTCCACTTCCTAAGTAAAGTAGATTCATAGAGGAATAAGAATATATGAATGAGGTGTGATTCCACATACATCATACTTCACAAGAATATAGCGCCACATGTAATAGGTATGAAACAAGGAAAATGTAGAAATGAAAATAAGATGTGTTCATGAAACATGAAAATGATTATGGAAAATGAAAAATGAAATGAATTGAAACATGATTAGAACATGAGAGTAATATGTCATGAACACAGAATGGTTAAGTGATATATGATTATTATCACATATAACCAGAAAATGATAACAAATGATAGGAGTATACGTGAATGAGTATACGTAAATGAATTTATGAATGAGTATACATGAATGAGTATACATGAATGAATATGTGAATGAGTGTATGAATGAGAATACGTGAATAAGTATACGAAATGAATTTACAGGAATGAGTATACATGAATGAGTATACATGAATGAATATGTGAATGAGTAAGGAATGAGTATACGTGAATAAGTATACGTAAATGAATTTATGGAATGAGTATACATGAATGAGTATACATGAATGAAAATGTGGATGAGGTATGAATGAGTATATCGTGAATAAGCATACGAAATGAATTTATGAATGAGTATATATGGAAGGGAGTATACATGAAATGAATTTATGAATGAGTGTATGAATGAGTATACGTGAATGAGTATACGAATGAATTTATGAATGAGCATATGAAATAAGCACATAGATTGAGTATATCTTTGAAAAGATAATATGAAAGTGAAATTGGAACTGAAATGTGATTTTTGAAAATCGAATGAATATGAATGATGATAAAGACGGGATTCATTAAACGGAATCCGTCATAGATGTGAATTAATTGATATATCGAATGAACCGCCTGACGGGATGCACAAATCGGCATCTGTCATGAAGGCACCCAGAAAATTATCAAATGTCCCACTTGGCGGATACGCACCAATCGCATCCGCCATGATGGCGATGGTATTGAAGAAATGTCCTACTCGGGCGGATGCACTAATCGGCATCCGCCTTGATGGCGTATGGCATTTAATTGATACCACGTGTCGGGATGCAATCGCCAAACGATATCCGCGCGATGGGAGAACCGGTCAATTGATACCACGCCTGGGATGCACCAAACATCCGCTGCGATGGGGAGAAACGAATAATTGATACCACGTGTTTCCGATGCAACCAAACGGCATCCGCCATGATGGGAGAACCAATAATTGATACCACGCGGTCGGATGCACCAAACGGCATCCGGCCATGATGGGAGAACCGGTCAAGTGATACCACGCGGTCGGGATGTACCCAAACGCATCCGCCATGATGGGAGATAGAATCGCGAACGATGGGCACATTACCGGTCGATAATAAGGCGGGTGGGATTCATCAAACGGAACTGGCCAGGAACAAATCAATAGTCACGTGAAATAGCCAACATTGACGAAAGTGTAATGGGATTGTTATGAATATGCTTAAATCTCATGAATTGATTGTGAATGAATTGTTGCATTGGAGAATGCATGATATGATATGGTAAATGATGGTATTGAAAGCATGAGAAAAAATGAATAACATGAGTATATGTGGGATACAAAGGCATTATTTGAAAATGCATGTTATTAAGTGTGAATGTTATGGGTCTTTTGATTTTGTAAATGGTCATGGGATTGCCCGAAAAGAAGTGCTTTCGCTTAATTAAAAAGGTCTAAAATGGAATAACATAAACAACATGTTTTGGAAAGATAATTGAAAATGTCGGAGTAAACCGGCTCCAGCTTGGATCCGCCAACCGCACAAGTCGGGATTCGGTCACACACTTTTGAAAATAAAAATTTAATAAGACTAAATGAATGTTTTGATTGAAAACGCCAGTAAAACCGCTCCACTGATCCTAACCGGTCAAGTAGGGATTCGGTCGCGACATCTCTTTGAAAATGAAAATTTAATAAAAACGAAAAACTAAAAGGATTTAACGGGCATCCCGCATCATGAAATGTAATTTCTAAAGGGAGTTGGACAATGGCTTCGCCGTGGATAATGATAAGAGTCTAATATGTATTGGTATTAGTTTGATTTGACTCGTATGAATTTAATATGACTCGACTGCTCAATTGCCATTGTATAATGAGCAGTTTACTTTGAATATGATTCGACCTATCATACATGTAGTAGATATGAGTTACAACCCAGAAAAAGACATGACACAGTGGTGCTAAATATGAACAAGATAATGATAAGGAATCTGAAAAGATTAAAATCTACATGTATAATATGAGATGAGTTAGAAGTCACATAAGAATAGGCTTCGTTATATGCATAAGTAAAAGTAAATGTAAAAAGATAGTGACAACGATTTTAGTTATTGGTCGTTACTGTCTATATGTTCCCACTAAGCGTAAAGCTTAGCACGGGTGTTCAATTCGTGTAGGTACTGAAGAGGAGATAAAGAGGACAGGACATTCCACACCAACGGTACGGGCCATCTCAGAGATAGGTGCTCACCAGCATTGTTTTCCGCAATCTCTGATGTTTGTATTAAATATGTACATGTATAAGTAATTGTATAAGTAATTGGGACTTAGCATATGTGTAGAGATTTTAATGGATACCACTCCGGTGGTAGTTCCTTTGTATATGTGAATGACATTTGGTTATTTCAAAAATTATTTGTATACCCACAGGTATAAGTTAAGCTCTTAAAAAAAAAAAGAAAAAAAGAAAAAGTAAAGAGTCCCAGTATATGGTTTCGCACCCCGAAACCGGTTCGGATTTACCAATTGGGTCGGATCGGGAATCGGGGCGTGACAAATATGGTGTGAACGAGAGTTCCTTTTGGAGATTGAGGTTGTCGGGCTAACCCCAAGCCTTCCTCCACAAGAGCATGTTCTATCCATGGAAATGAGTTTTCCTGATTGGTGGAATAGCCTTAACTAGACTCATTAGCTTGTTGGGCTAACCCCAAGGTTAATGTTGGATAGATACGCAGTTGGGTTAGTGTACATAAGATGTACACGTATCATGAGATGATAACCCAGTGATAGTGCACAAATCAACAGTTGATAGCACTGGATTCGATAGTTGCATCGCATTGCAAATTGGAATAATTATTGATCTAAGATGGCTTGTTGGGCTAACCCCAAGGTCACTCGAAGTTATATTGGATTACTTAAATTGCGTACGAATGTAATTGGTATGATCAAGGATACCTACCCTTTTGACCCGAGATAGCTTGTTGTAACCCCAAGGTGATTCTCGGTGATATAGGATATTGACCCGCTAGAAGAACCTCCATATAGCCCTTCTGATCAATAAAGGAGGGCTATGGATTCGCAATAAAATAGTGGGAGCCATAATGCGTGATTATCAAGCCGTAATAATTATGCATTTTAAGTACAATCTAATATAATCTCTTTTACATCTAGGTTGTGAAGAATCGATACATGTCGACCATCATGAACTTATGGTCCATACTGGATGCTAATAAATTAACCAGGACAAATTTCATGGACTAGCTAAGGAACTTGAGAATTGTTCTCAGGGCAGAAAAGATAGCTTATGTCCTTGATGCCCCACTCCTAGTGTCCCCATCTGTTGATGCATCTGTTGGAGACCAGATTGCATATCAGAAGCACTTGGATGACAGTATCATTCCTACATGTATCATGCTTGCATCGATGTCTCCAGTGCTTCAGAAACAGTATGAGGCTATGATAGCTTATGACATAGTCGCCCATCTAAAGGAGTTATTTCATGAGCAAGCGAGATCCGAAAGGTTCAAGGTCTCCAAAATGCTTTTTCATCCCAGGATGCAAGAGGGGACATCTCCAGTACAGTATGCACTGAAGATGCATGGGTACATAGTTAGGTTGGATCAACTGAGTTTTGGTATGGATAATAAATTAGCAGACTTGATTCTCGTCTGTGTACTACGCTTTGCACAAATATGTTTAACTACAAAGATGAACGATAAAGAGATTCACCATACTGAAAGCTTATCAACCGCTTAAAAACGCTTGAGCTCACCTTGATGAAGGAAGGTAAAATTGTAATGCTCGTGAACTCTTCTAGTTCCAAGAAAGGTTCTAAGAATAAGAAGAAGAGAAAAATCACTAAGCAAAAGGGAGGGGTGGCCAAGAAAAAGGTCTAGGAGACATCCTCAAAAAGTACATGCTTCCATTGTGGCAAAGAAGGCCATTAGAAGAGAAATTGCAAGGCTTACATGGAGTAAAAAAGGAAGGTGGCATGTGATGCACCAACACCTTTAGGTATTTATGTCATCAGAAGCACATTGCTTTCTATGGCAACTCGGGTATTGGATACCATTGTGGCTCATACATATGTACTGATATGCAGGGCCTTAGAGACAACAGGAAGCTCACAAAGGGGGAGTCCGACCTTCGGGTGGGTAATGGTGCAAGAGTTGTGGCTGTTGCCATCGGGACTTATGTTTTGAACCTCCCTAGTGGTTTTTGTTTATATTTAGACAATTGCTTTTGTGTGCCAGCTTTGACGAAGAACATCATTTCTGTTTCATGTTTAAACAAGAAAGGGTTTCATTTAAAATTTTGTGACAATAGTTGTTGCATTATGTTAAATGATGTTTTTTATGCTAGTGGTACCTTGAGCAATGGGATTTACATATTAGATATGTCAAATCCAATCTTGAATATCAATGACAGTAAAAGACAAAAAGGAGATAATTTGAAATCATCATATTTATGGCACTGTCGTCTTGGCCATATAAGTGAGAGACGCATGACTGAGTTACACAAGTGTGGAAGCTTAGGGTCATTTGATTATGAATCATTTGACACATGTGAATCATGCTTGTTAGGCAAAATGACCAAGTTACCTTTATGAAAGGGTGAACGAAAGCAACATGGATTATTAGACCTAATACACCGTGATGTATGTGGTCCTATGTCTGTGCATGCCAGAGGTGGTTTTGTTTACTTCATAACCTTCATCGATGACTATTCACGATATGGGTACTTGTATCTCATGAGGTATAAGTCTGAGGCCTTTGAAAGTTCAAAGAATTCAGAAATGAGGTAGAGAAACAACTTGGGAGAAGTATAAAAGCACTTAGATCAGATCGAGGTGGTGAGTACTTAAGCCAAGAGTTTCTGGATTATCTCAGGGACAATGGGATTTTGTCCCAATGGACTCCACCTTACACACCACAACACAATGGTGTGGCTGAGAGAAGGAACCAAACCTTGTTAGACACGGTAAGGTTAATGATGAGCAAGGCAAACCTGCCTAAATCCTTTTGGGGCTATGCACTTGAGACTGCTGTTTACATCTTAAACAGAGTCCCATCGAAGTCAGTTGAAGTTACTCCATATGAGATATAGACTAAAAAAAAGCCCTATCTTTCTTACATGAAAATATGGGGTTGTTTTGCTTATGTGAAGCGGACAATATCAGTTAAGCTTGAAGCTAGGTTTGATAAGTGTCTGTTTGTAGGATATCCTAAAGAAACAAGAGGATATCAATTCTACAACACTTTGGAGCAAAGGTTGTTTGTTTCAAAGCATGTTGTCTTCTTAGAGAAAGAGTTTCTCTTGAGAGAAGACAGTAGGAGCAATGTGGAGCTTAGTGAAGTTCAAGATGCTCTAACAGACGCGTCTCATTTGACTAAACCTGAAGCTGTAATTCATGATGATGAATTAATAGATGACTCTTCTAAAACACTAGTGTTTCGTAGGACAAGTAGGATACGTTCTGTCCCAGAGAGATATGGATTTAATAGCGAACAAAAGACGATACTCATAGAAATGATGAGCCAACTACTCACGAAGAATCTCAACGCTCGAAATCGTCAATGGCTCAATGCCATGAAGTCGGAGATGGATTCCATGTATACCAACCAAGTGTGGACTGTGGTTGATCCACCTGAAGGGATAAAACCCATAAGGTGCAAATGGATCTTTAAGAAAAAGATGGACATGGAAGGTAATGTGATTACTTATAAAGCTAGGCTTGTGGCTAAGGACTATTGACTAATCCCTGACAATGATGCCAATAAGCTTGTTGCGTGAGACCAAATGACATTTGAACCAGTTTATAACAAAATTACCAAGGACTATTATCTAATCCCGGGCAATCTTGCCATGAACATGTTGACATTATACTATATAAACCAAAAATCTCCTAGAGTAAATCCTTTTCAAAGTTTGGTTTTGGTCTGATATTCTGCAAGTGCACAGGTCGACAAGTAATAAAATGGATTTAAGTCCAGATATCGATCCCACAGAGATCTCAAGAATTTTAAATCAACTACCCCGATTACTCAATTTCCATACTATTTGGACCACTAAATGATAGTGAGAACTAACATTAAGGTGCTGGAAAATTAAACGAACAAAGGGAAATAACTGAAATGAACAATAAACTTGAATATAAAGAATAAAGAATAATTAATAGTTAGGAAAAAGAATAGAAATTGAATAATTATCGTTTAGAGAACGCATTAAGATCAATGCTATTGTGAAGTATCAATTCCTGTTGTCAACTTGTTAATTTTGCTTGTGAATTTCAGATTTCAAAATCTGTCCAAGGCGTTAATAGTTCAGCTGGATCTCTCCACACTTCACATTTCATTATCTAATTTTTGACCTGATTCTCTCGAATACAGGGAATTAGATAACTACTTTTTAACAGGGACTTCCTAATTCTGGGTATTTTTCTTTTGCAATACTTCATACCCATTTTATGGACTGTACACCTTAGCTCCCAAGTTATCGGTCAAGCAAGGATATACAACTTCCAGGTTACTCTTCCTCCAAATAAGAATAGATCACCCTCCTCCTTGATTAGATCCACTAACACCGGGATTGGCTACACTATTCGAATTGGAGGTGAACTTCGCTTGTTTAAAATCTGATAACTCATTCAACTCTGCTCTGGATTTCAAGTGAGAAGAGGATTTATCAAGTAAACTCACAAAGCCTATTAATTCTAATAGCAGGTTAATATACCTTCAAAGAAATATTCATAACTCCCAAAGTTTGTCATCTCTGTGTCACTGTGAGGACTTCCTTGAAATCGTAGCAATGAAACACTTCTATCAATGGTATAAGAAACTGATATTCGTATCAAAAACTTTAAACCCATAACCGAGAAAGTAAATTCATTAACTGAAATTTGCAATTTGTCGGAAATAATAGAAAGATAATTCGACAATAGCATTCTCACTTAATGGAAGCCGGGTTCACCATCAATTACACACTATAAAGAGTTCTCCATCATAAGAATAATCGTATTTCGAATCGATAAGCCGAATTCCGTAAATTGGCCTCGAATCTCAACATCTCAGGTAGACTTGAAAAGAATTGAATTCTCGTGATTCAGCTTTAGCTCAAACGCATAACATCCAATCTTAAAATAAAAGAAAAATAGAACGATAAATCTACCCAATCTCTAATCATCAACATTGGAAGAAAAAATAAAAAGAAAAGGAAAGAAAAGAAACTAAAAAATAAAATAAAGAAATGAACTCAAATATCTGCATTCCTCGCCTCGTGGCCGCCAAGCTACTTTCCTTCCGATAGCCGCTGCATTTATGTGGTTTTTCAATCGGACCCTAATTCCAATGCGCCTGTGGATTCCAGTTAGTTGGGCCCATGTTACCGCTCAAGTCGCGACCTCAATTCCTTGTCGCGACATCATCCATGTCGCGACCGACCATCGCCGCGACCGCCTTCTTGTCTATGCGCAAATTTAATCATCATTAGTGATGTCGCGACATCATTCTCTTGTCACGACATCACATTATGGCTTTGCAGGTTTAAAAGGGTTGCTTCTCATGTCGCGACATCATTCTCTTGTCGTGACATCAGCTAAATGAAATGCATCTTTCAACTGATATCTTCTGATGTCGCGACATCGATCTCTTGTCACGACATCACTTTATGGAGCTTCAACCTTCAACTGAGCAGGTCTCGTGTCGCGACTTCGATCTCTGGTCGCGACATCAACTTATGGGGTTGCAGTCTTCACTTGATGGCTTTTGGTGTCGTGACTTCAGCCTCTTGTCAGGACAACAACTAAATAAAACTCGCCTAACATCTTCTCGGATGTCGCGACTCGATCTCTTGTCGGATGCTAGCTTCATTTCTTTTCAAATTTTCATCCGAAGGTTCCCGATGCTGGATCAATCTCTTGTCGCGACATCGACTTAAATTCGAGCCTTCAATCGTTGTTCTTGGTGTCGCCGACAACAACCTCTTTGTTGTGACATCTAGTCACGCCCCTTGCGTGATTTCAACCGTCTCTCCCGATGTCGCTGATTCCGACCACGTCACACGCCGCCCCGTCTTCGCAAAGATTCAATCTTGTCTTCGGGATGTCGCGATTATCAATCTTTGTCGTGACATCAACCGGACATCGCGATGCTTCAATCTTGTCGCCGCTACTTGTATCTTTCCTTTTGATCGCTTTGCCGTCGCGACATCAATCCCTTGTCGCGACATCTAGTCATGCCTCCACAAGTCTCAACTGTTCGTTCCTGATGTCGCGACATCGGTATCTTGTCGCGACTTCAATTCATGACTCTGCAGCTTTGAACTCCAGGTTCCGATGTCACTGACTTCGATCTCACGCGACTTCGCCATTTCTTTTTCATGAGCGTTCGTCGCGACTTCGATATCTTGTTATCCATGTCGCGACCTGCATCAGATTTCCTTCAATTTCCTGATGTCGCGACCTCATGACTGGACTGTGTAAACCCCAAAACTGCAACATAAGTTAGCCAGTTGCTTTCATTTCTGCCCTGCTATTTTCTGCATTTTTACTCCGCCGCCATCGTGATTTTTTTTCACTCCGCATTTTCTTCTTCTTTTTATACTTCCTGCTAGGTCAACAAATTTGGTGAGTTTCTTCATATTTCTGCAAATTAATTGTCCTTTTTTAAATGAAAATCAAGCAGAAAAATGGACTAAAAATAGATGACTTTTAAGCTCATCAAACTCCCCCAATCAAAGAAACAGAAAGAATTGTTTGTCCTCAAACAAAATAAAAGAGAAAATTTTTAAGGACATTTTTCTCTGATTCGTTCTGCAGTGGCATTCAATTTAATTGAAATGCAAGGTATGCATAATTTTCACATCTAGCTTCACAAGTCCTGCCCAAGGTTGGTCTCTACTCATACTATGCAAAACTAAACTGCTGAAATTGTTTTTACAAACAACATATTCATTGGATCCTGTTGAATAATAGATTATTTTCCTTTCTCATTTTCTTACTGAGTCATTTAACTCCCTAAAGTCCTTCACAATTTTGATTGCTTCTATTCTTCCAAATTTCATAGGCTTGTTTTTCATATTGATCTCCACTAATGTAGATGATTTCAGCTTTCAAGATCAATCAGGTCTTTTGGGCTTTTATTGTTAGGCCTGGGTAATGGGTAGGATGGAAGGAATTTTTAGGTTAAGATTACCCTGAACCTTTTCTCTCCTCTTCTGCCCTTTTTTTCTTTTAGTTTCTATAATAAACTCCCCTAAACTTCATGTTTGGGACATCACTTAAATTTTATTTTTTTTATTATTATTATTATTATTATTTTTTTTTTCAATTCAGAACTGTATGCCCCATATTTCTCACTTGTAATTCCACTGGGGAAACTTCCTTGTTTGTCAACATTCAGAGATAGTGCAATGTTTTAACTTTTTAGGCTTTCTAACACTCTTAGCGAACTGTGGGTTAGTAGCTCCCATACCAGATGGCATTAGGGTACTAGGTGTCAAAACACCCTAAGAACTTAATTGTTCAAGAGAGTTAGGCCACAAGATAAAACTATCCCCATAAACTTTCTTTCTATTGCATTTTCTACTCTTTTCTTTTCTTTTCATTCCCTTTTGAGTTCCTCGGGAAAAATATATACTCTCCAAACTTCATTTCTTTCTTCCTTTGAATCTCTCAAGTAATCATAGGCTCTTACTCGAAGGATTGATGTCTTAGATGAGTCAGTTTCCATTGGTCTATTTTTGAAAAATAGGCTTGTTGGCTCAATTTCTGGAACTACTGTATATGCATCAGCTATGAATAGGGATGGCTAGAATGGCTCAAATCATTCAATAATGGCCTCGCATCATCTCATTTACCTGTATCACCTAGGATTTCGCCTCAACTAATAATCTAACAAATTCAGAAATTTGGTTTGAACAGTTGTGACTAACTATAGGGAGTACCTGGACACATTTTCGCTGGATGAATATTTAAATGAATTGATATTCAACAAAAGTTCCTTGACTTCTATTGTTCATACCCACAAACTCAAAATATGTTTTGTTCCTTCTATCAGAGTTGGTCTTTCTCAATTCCTCGACTTATTAGCTGGGGACTTAAGTAACTTTTGCACCTATGTTTCAATCAAATTGTATTCACTGACCCTTATTCTACATTTCAGCTCATTCTCTAATCTAACTCGCTTTCATTCAATTCAAATATTACATCTCAGCAGTTTTTATTCTGGAACTAATTTCTACTTTAATTTCCTCATCATACAATCAACTAGCAACACAATCTTGGAATCAAACAAATTCAAATTAGCACACAACAATTCAATTTAAATTTCTCATTTTATTACTGATTTAATTGCAAAGTAGCTTGGATACAAGAGGAGAGAAGGATGGTACTGAAAGTTAGGGCAGGAGAAGGTCTATTTTTCTTTTGAAATAAAGGTAGCATCAAAGATGTTGGGGTCTGGTCTAATGTACCTAAATGGGCTGAAATTCAGGAATTTTCTATTTCTCTTTCTTTTCTCTTCTTGGTTTCCTTCTCCATTTGTTCTTCAAGGAAAATCTCATTAGAGAGATCAACCTTTCTGTTCAACTCATCCTGCCTCTTTCCCAAGCCATTCATTGTATTTTCCATTTCAGTCATAACCTCTAGGAATTTGGCAAGATTGTTGTTAATCAGATCTAAGTTTTCCAGCCATTCTTTTTGCTTATAGGATTCTGCATCTTTCTGCTTCTTATCTCTATCATCCAATTTCTTCTCAAAATCTTTTGTAGAGACTTGTACAAAAACTTGAATCCTTTTATTTGCTCCCCAAATTTGGCTTCCTGCTCTGTATCTCTTTTCTTTATCAGAGTTAAGAGTTGAGAATCACGCTCAAACTGGTTGTTATAAAAAGCTTCATGACTGAGTTTGAGTTTCTGCAACAGATTGTGATCTCTTCCCTTCATTTCTTTTTTAAACTCTTCCCCTTGCTGCTTCAAAATTCTTCCCATCTGTTCCTCTTTTCTATTCAACTCTTCTCTCCACTGCTGTTCTCTTTGCTGTAGCTCCACTTCATGCTCCTTTTCTTTTCTATTTAGCTCTTCCTCCCACTGTTGGTCTCTTCTTTTCAATTCTCTTTCATAAATGCTTTCTCTGAATTCCTGCTGTAGTTTCCAATCCTTCTCTCTTTCATCTATTCTCTTCTGCAAGGCATTGAGAGCTTCCAGTACCGAGCTGTTCTCTTGTGCTCCCCTTGAGCTTTCTCCAAGTTGAAGCTTTGCTCTGCACAGGAGGAGAACTGGCTAAGGATGGAGAAGTCTATTGGGCTGCCTTCATCTCGCCTCGCATTGTTCGCAAACATGTAATCATTATTGTCCGTGAGTTTCCGGGTGCCTCTATTCGACAAAGAACCCCTGAGTCTCCTTTCCTCGGCTCTTTCAGCTCGGGGCTTCTTCTTTGCTCTACCAGCACTCCCCTTTCTTCAGGTTTCGTCCCTTGCTAACTCCCTGCTGCAGGAGTGGTGAAGCTCCTCGTACTTCTTCTTCCTCGACTCCCACCTTTCACCCCAAATTCTTCAAGCATAGAACTGTGATTGTTGCTGGGTGAGGAAGCAAGCCTATTTTGTTCCCTTCATGATACCTCATGATAGAGTTCTCTATGATAACTCCTATATTGATCTTGTACCCTTTGAGTATGGCATACAACAACACGTAAATACTTGTTTCAGGCACACATGTTTTGTTGGGACCAAAACAGAAGCCAGGAAATAAAACCATACCTTAGCCTCTTCAGTAAGGCTTCCTCTGTTCACTGTTCTTGGCTTTCCTTCTTCTTGGTTCAACTGCACTTTACCGTTAGTGAGCTTCTTGGCAATCTTTCCAAACTCTGGTTTTTCCAACAGTTTCTTGAATTTGGAACCATGTTTGTGCACTGTCATGCCATGCCTCGCACGGCCTGGCTTCGTATGAGACCTTAATTCCTCTGAACAAAACAGCTCCATCCTTCCTTCCTACCATTTGAATAAAAATTCTCTTACCAGTTGCTGTATACCCCGCTGTGTGCAAGCAGAGACTCTCCCACTCTCTCTTCTCTATCATCTCCTTGAAAGGAGCCACAGTGGTTTTTTGGAATCTCCTCTCTCGCAACAAACCCCTTGTTAGCATAATGCTTTTCCACTGAATAAGCTTCGCCCGGGTGACCGAAATCTTCTGCTTCTTCTTCTTCTCTCCTCTTTCCCTTTCCTTTTCCTGCTTTTTCATGAGAAGTCGCCGGAGCTTCCTGCAAGTTTGATATATTTCTCCGCTTGTTCTTCCCGACGAATCTCATCTAACTGTTCTCCTTAGCGAGTTTCTTCTTCTTCCGATTGTTCGTGTTCCCTCATAATCTCGTCTAGGTTAGGGACCAGGGTGGAAATTTCAGCCATTGGAAACGAGAGGAAAGCTTTTCAGAAGGTTTGGAATGCTAGGGTTTTCGGAGGTTGAGATTCAGAAGGAAGACGAAGGTGAATGGTTATGTGGGTTGGAGTGAATGAAATAGTTTCCAACAGTTGCAATTCAATCAATGTTTGTGGGCTAATTAATGCTTCAATTAAGACATGTCGCGACTTCAATTCCGCCTCTTTTTATTTGAGATCATTAAATTTAAGGCTTTTTTGAAGTGAGTAGTTGGCACATGTCGCATCTATGTCAAAGGGACATACCTAGGATGTCGCGACAATACAGGGTTTTCCAGGAATTGTTTGATGTGGCGACAATCCTTCTCCATTTTGAAACTTAATTCACTGTCGCGACATCACAGTGGTGTCGCGACATGTATCTTCTTCTTTCAATACACCCAAGTTGCCCTTTCTTCGGAATAAGGTCACAACATCAATGTGTTTTGTCGCTGACATAACTTATGTTACACATAACCTTCCCTGGGCCGCCCTAAGCCTTTAACTCAATGATTTCAAAAACTTTGAATTCTCTTATTGTTCCTAACCCATTTAGACATCTCTTCAAGCATATTTTAAACAAAGATTTAACAATCAATTCAAGTATATATACAGCATTGGGTTAGGGAGAAGGTTACTCCCCTTTTTCATGTCGCAATTCTCGCAAGTCAGCCGGAATTATCTCGTAGTTGCCTTGCTATTCATGTCTTTAAACCTTGCAGAAGATCACTGCAATATTCAAGAAAATTCTAATTAAACTACAATCGATTTCTAAAAATTAAATCTATCCTTCTAAAACAAATCTGACCTAATTTATCAGCAACTAAAAGAAAAGAAATATTTCAAAATTTAAATCCTCATGGGTTGCCTCCCATTAGCTGCTCAGTTTTGAGTCCTTAGCTGGACTTGCTGTTGTGGTACTTCTTCTTTTTCCTCAAGAACCGCTTGAGTTCTTCACTTCCTTCCCCTCGTTGAGATAATGCTTAACCTTTGTCCATTGACCTGAATTCTTCCCATTATCGCCTTCTCGTGTTACCGCCCAAATGTAGTACTTGATACCACTGTGTATGGCCCACTCCAATTGATTTAATTCTCCTTGGAACAACTTCAGTCTAGGACTAAAAAGCAACCTCGTTCCTCGAAGGTTCGAACTCTTTCAAAATTTCTGATCAGCTATTTCTTTGTCTGCCTCGATATTCTAGCATTATCATAGGCTTCATTTCTCGATTCTTCCAATTCAGACAATTGGAGCAATCTTTCTTCCCTTGCAGCCTTAAAATCAGAAGTTTAACTTAATGGCCCATTGCCTTGTATTCTAATTCAAGAGGTAGATGACATGGTTTGCCAAAAACAACTCAGATGGGGACATTCCACCTGGGGTCTCAGATGCACCCCGCCCAAAGTGCATCATCAAGTTTGGAAGACCAATCCTTCCTGCTTGAGCTCACAGTCTTTTCAAGTATTCTTTTGATCTCCCTGTTGGAAATTTCTGCTTGTCCATTGGTCTAGAGATGATAGGCTAAACTCATTACATGCTGGGATTCAATACTCAATTGATGAGTATTATAAATATTGTTTGGTAAATGAGTTCCCCATCACAATGATGCTCTAACAAACTGCCAAATTATTTTTGAAGAAACTAATAATCAAAGAAAATTAATTTGACAAGTTACTGCTTCCACCCATTTAAGATTAATCACGCTAGCAAGATGTATAGGTTTCAAATGACGCGGGAAAGGTCCCATAAAATCTATTCCCCAAACATCAAAATTTGTATCACCATACAATCTTTTAGGGGGCATTTCTATCTCGCTGCTGATATTTCCAATCCTTTACTCTACTCACACAATTTCTCACCCACTCACAATCTCTCGAAGATAGTGGGCCAATAAAAACCCCGATTGGAGTATCTCAGGAGTCGCTCTTTCCGTAAAAATGTCCCCATATGGTGATGCATGGCATTCTTTAAAATGTTGCCTTGTTCACCTTCTCGCACACATCTTCTTATTATCATGTCAGCACCTCTCTCTTGAATAATAGTGGTCATCCCAAATATAATATCTCACTGCCGCCTGAAGTTTCCTCTTCAGAATAATCAAGGCATTACCCATAAGCCGTGATAATTCACAATACGCATACCATGGAAGCTGAAGGAAACTTTAAACAATTGCTCATCCGGGAAGTTCTCTGCTAACTGAACATTTTCTTCTTTCAATGCTTCTTTCTACTCTCTTGACAAGTGGTCAGCTATCACATTGTCACATCCCTTTATCCTTGATTTCAAATCAAACTCGAGAACAAAGAAGACCTACCTTATCAATCTTAGCTTAGCTTCCTTTTTCGACATCAAGTATTTGATTGCTGCATGATCAGTGTGAATTACCACTTGGGATCCCAAAATGTATTGCCTAAATTTTTCACAAGCAAATACTATGGCTAGCATCTCCTTTTCAGTTGTTGAGTAGTTCTCTCAGGTTTATCAAGGTCTTACTAGCATAGTATATGGCCCTGAATACTTTCTCTTTTCTTTGCCCCAACACAGCTCCCATAGCAAAATCACTGGCATCACACATTATTTCAAATCCCTGATCCCATTCTGGTGCAGCCATTATAGGTGCCTGTACCAATTTGAGCTTGATTTCGTCAAAAGCATTCTCATAGAGTCATCAAATTGAACCTTGTATTCTTTTTCCGCACCGTGATAATGGTCTGGCTATTTTTGAAAAATCTTTGATAAATCTCCTGTAAAATCCAGCATGCCCCAAGAAGCTTCTTACTCCTTTTACTGTAGTAGGTGGTGCAAGAGTTTTGATAATGGATACTTTGGATTGATCAACTTCTAGAGTAGCAGAAATTTTATGCCCAAGAACAATTCCTTCTGTCACCATAAAATGGCATTTTTCCCAATTCAAGAATGCTGTCTTGGCATCTTGAAGTACTGTTTCCGCATTGTTTAAACATTGATCAAAGCTGGATCCATACACAGTGAAGTCATCCATGAAAATTTCCATCACTTACTCAAATCAACTAATATGGACATCATACAACTTCGAATGTAGTCGAGACATATAACCCAAAAGGCATCCTTGAAAAGCAAAAGTACCATAAGGACATGTGAATGTGGTCTTCTTTGATCCTCGTGTGCAATAGTACCGATTGTATCCTTAAATATCCATCCGTAAAACAAAAGTGAGGGTGGTCCACACCTCACCACATCTCGATCAATGAAAGGCAAAGGGAAATGATCTTTTCTGGTTGCTGTATTCAACTTTCTGTAATCAATACATACCCTCCATCCTGTCACTGTTCTTGTTGGAATCAATTTCTTTTCATTTCTGATCACAGTAAACCCCCCTTTCTTTGGAACCATTACGGACTGGCTTACCCAAGGACTGTCTTCAGATAGCATAGATAAACCAAAGATTTAACAATGCCAGTACCTCTTCCGACCGCTTCCTTCATCACCGATTCAGCCTCCTCTGGTGCTCCTACAAGATGGTTTTGAAGTCTCTTCTAGCAGAATCTATGCATAGTAAATTGATGGATCGACAATTTTCACTTCTTCAATGGACCGCTAGCGATTCTATGCTTCCATTTTCAGCAATCTTTGTTCCTCAGCATCACTGAGTCTGGCTGAAATGATCATTGGTTTTTTCTTTGGTAATTCTAAGTAAGCATACTTTAAATGACATGACAAACTCTTCAAAACTAGCCCTTCGTGACCGGTTCATGAATTTCCTGCTTTTCAACATTTTCCCCATTATCGTTTCTGTTTTGCTTCGAGCTCAACACAGTTTCTATAGAATGAAAACTGCTGTATGGAAATTCAGAATAGACTTCTTCAGTATACTGGGAATTCATCTCTTTTTCATTGATAAAAACTGGAGTGTTACAATCATTGTTAACAACAGAGTTGGAAGTATAGACAAAATCAGCTACATTAACTCTTCCTTATCTCTCGTCTATATTTTGTATACTTTTGATCAAATTAATGCAGCAGCTTTCTTCTCCAACCTCAAGATAATTCCTTTTTGCATATCAATCATGCCCAGATAGGGAATGGTCTTCTCCACAGCAAATGTAATCCTTCCATGTCATTAATGGATTAAGTCTGAACTGGAAACAAACTTCCTAATGACCAAAAGACTCAATGACTTCAAAGCTAATACATCAATCACCGCCATTTGAAGAGGGTACAATTGTGGGAGTAAGCTCCCAAATAGTTTCTGGCAAATAAAGAGGCATCAATTGATACTAGTTCAGAGTCACAGAGAGCTTCCTGAATTCAATCTCCAACAATACAAGGAAATTCAGGGAAACTCCCGGGTCCTCTTCATCTTTGATCGGTAGTTCTTTTCTCGACATCGCACTACAAGTGGTAGTGAGATTCAATTCATTCCTCTTCTACTATTTTTCTTTTCTTTGCTCAAGATGTCCTTCGAATCTTTTATAAGAGGGCATCCGGAAATGTTCACTTCAGAAAAGGCATACTGATTCAACTGGAAAGTTTTCAAGAACCTTGCAAACCCGCTTCCATTCTGACTGGGTAGCCTTTAGAAATGGAACCGCAGCTTTGATCCTGGATGTTCTCCTTTCTATTCTTCTTGTTCATCTCCAGCCTCCTCTTCCTTCGATCTTGGTATCGCTTTTGTTGCTCATCTTTCTTTCTTCTCTTCTAACTCCTTCTCATTCTAAGCCGCACCATGCACTTTTGCTCTTCTCAGGTCACTTGGAAAGGCATCTTCGGCTTTGGTAGAAAGCACACTGTCTCACTGTGTCTCCAAAGTTCTTCTGTACTATCAGGTGTTCAAAATTTCGAGAATTGGTAGCTTGCTTCCCAACTCGCAAACTGCTCATGGAGGTTCAATAAAATTTTATTATCCCCATGAAATGCAAAAGACTGCTCAAAAGATTGGGCCCTCCTCCGACTGCATTCATTCCCGTGTCACTCTGCCACGTCATTGAACCTCTGGCCGCCGACATAACCCTCGCTTGCGGGCTCTGGCTCGTCAGTCTCGAGGCCCCCTCCTCATCATACTCAGAAGCTCCTCATGGTTCCCGGAAGGCCGGGTGATAATGGCCGGAAGGTTAGGATTGTTTGAAATGGTAAGCCTTCGCTCACCCAAATAATTAACCCTTCGCATCATAACGTCTTCACACCTCCCAAGACTTCCTCCTCAACTCCCTTCACTGCTTCCATTTCAAGGAGCAGGTGTGTCTTTCTTTCGCTTTGTCCAACCCGTGTGCATAATGGCATCCAACTCGCTTCCATGGCTATCATCTGCTCACCCATGATCCTCCCATTGCTTCCTGAAAGCTCAGGAGCTCTCTCTGGCAAGCCAGATTTAGCTGTGTCTTCAATCAGCTTCTTTTTGGCTTCTTCAAAGATTTTTTCGCTTGAATGTCTAATAAAGATGAAGCATCAATGATCCCTTTTGATATATCGGTCTGCAGCATGATATACAGTCCATCCTGTAGTTTCAACCCAGATCCAGTGGTCACACATCTTCAAGAAACGCTTGAATTTTCCTGGTGCTACATACAAAGCTTTCATCTTCCTCACTGAACACAACATTTCCTCCTTCTTTCAGAAGAGAAAGGAACTGGGAAAGAATCTACTATAGGTTTCCACACTTTCTCCTGGCATCAATAACTATGGTAAAGATCTATACCATGTAGCCTGTATCTCTTAGAGAGAATGGGAATAGATGCATTTATGACTTCACACCATTCAGCTTAACTGTATTAAGCCATCCCGAGAATCTCCTGTGTGCTCATTTGGATCTTCAAGTAACAGGACTAGAACTGAAGTCGGCTGACCATTGTGTAATCGGGCATGTCAGCTCAAAATATTAGCATCAATCGCAGTTGTCCGACAGCCAGCATTCTTCATGTATTATCGTTCCAATCTCCATTGTATCGTGATCGGAGGTCTTCAGCTTCTTCTTATATATGTGATTTTCCAACCGATCCCGCCTTCATCCCACGCAAGGTTGAGTTTTCCGCCTTCCATCTTCTTCTGCTTTGAGCCCTTTCTATTTCCGTGTCACCGGAATCGATCAATGTTCTGTTTCCTAGTGCATCAAAGTTTTTCTAAAGCAAACACACTCCCATTAATCAGATTATCAAATTCATCAAATATATTCAATGTGTTTAAAGGTTAGTGGTTAAATGAACTAATCGCTTGAAAATCTATTTGTTCTTTTTTTCTTAAATGTCCAATTAGTATTTCAATATTGATTTATTAAATTCTTTCAGATCCAAGAACTACTATAAAACTTGTTGATCTAATAAACACATATATTAATTTATGACGCCATTACCAAGGACTATTGACTAACTCTGCAATGATGCCAATAAGCTTTATGTTATATAAGAGACTAAATGACATTTGAACCAATGCTTATAAATAAAATTGCCAAGGACTATTATCTAATCTCGCACTTAAGGAATATGTTGATATTATACTATATAAACCAAAATCTCCTAGAGTAAATCCTTTTTCAAAGTTTGGTTTGGTCTGATATTTCTAAGTGCACAAAGCCTATAAGTAGCAAAATGGATTTAAGTCTCGCATATCGAATCCTAGCATAGACCTCAAGAATTTTAAATCAATCATCTGATTACTCAATTTCCCATACTATTTGACCACTAAATGATAGTGTGAATTAACATTAAGGTGCTTGAAAATTAAACTAACAAAGGAAATAACCTGGAATGAACAATAAACTAGCAAAGAATAAAAGAAATAAATTGGTTAGTTAGAAAAAGAATAGAAATTATTAATTATCGTTGAGAAACACATTAAGATCCAATCTTATTGTAAGTTTCAATTCTATTATCCAACTTGTTAATTTTGCTTGTGAATTTCAATTTCAAAATACATCCAAAATTAATAATTCATTTGAATCTCTCCGCACTTCACATTTCATTATCTAATTTTGGCTGATTCTCTCGGAATCTGAGAATTAGATAACTACTTTTAGAGAGACTTCCTAGTGCAGGTATTTTTCTTTTGCAATACTTCATACCCATTTTATGGAATTTGTACACCTTAGCTCCCAGTTGCTCCCGATTATGAAGGATATCTGACTTCCGGTTACTCTTCTCAAATTAGAATAGATCACCCTACTCCTTGATTAGATCTCATTCAACAAGGGATTAGCTACACTAATCGAGTGAAAGTGAACTCTCTGCTTGTTTAAATTGATAACTCATTCAGCTCGTTCTTGATTTCAAGTGAGGAAGAGGATTTATCGAGTAAACTCCTGGCTTCATTAGATCTCTAATAGCAGGTTAATATACCTTCAAAGAAGTATTCCCATAACTCCCGGGTTTGTCATCTCTGTGTCCTTTCAGAGGACCTCCTTGAAATCGGAAGCGATGAAACACTTCTTAATACGGGTACTAGAGCGATATTCGGATCAAAAACTTTAAACCCATAACCGAAGAAATAAATTCATTAAGCGAAATTTGCAATTTCTTGGGAAATAATAGGAAAGATAATTTCGACAATAGCATTCATAATGGAAATTGGGTTCCTCAATTCTTGAATTACACACTATAGCATTCCCACTCGATCATAAGAATAAACGCAATGTGGCTGGATAAGCGAATTCAGAAATTTGTCTGAACTTCAGCATTAGGGTAGTAATTTGAAAAGAATTAGTGCATTCGGCTTTGGCTGGCTTGATAACATCGATTCGAGAAAATAAAAGAAAAATAGAGCGATAAATCTAATCTGTCTCTAACTATCAACATTGAAGAAAAATAAAAGAAAGGAAAGAAAGAAAACTAAAAATAAAATAAAAGAAAATGAACAGCCGGTATCCGGCCTACCGTGCGGCGCGACTACTTTCCATACGGATAGGCTGGCGTATTTCTAGGGTTTTCAATTGGGCCCTAATTCCAATGCGGGTCCTTGTGGATTCCAAAGTTAGTTGTATGTTACCGTTCAAGTCGCGACCTCCATTCAGCGTAGCGACATCATCTCCAGCGACCTCGATCTCGTCGCGACCTCCGGCCTTCTTCGTCTATCGACCTTAGGCCCGATCATTAGTGATATCAGCGACATCATTCTCTTATCCGCGACATCACATTATGAAGCTGCGAGGTTTAAGGGTTGCTTCTCATGTCACTGACATCATTCTCTTGTCGTGACATCAGCCTAAATAATCATCTTTCAGCGATATCTTACGATGTCGACATCGATCTCTGTCCGCGACATCACTTTATGGAGCTTCAACGCTTCAAGCGGCGAGGTCTCGTGTGCGGCGACTTGATCTCACGGTGCGACATCCCAACATGGGGTTGCGGTCTTCATGATGGCTTTTGGTGTCGTGACTTCAGCCTCTTGTTGTGACATCAACTAAGTAAAGCTTCGGCTTTCAGCGGAATCTTACGATGTGACCTCGATCTCTTGTCGTGGCGGTTCATTTCTTCGGCTTTCACTGCGAAGGTTCGATGTCGCGACATCAATCTCTTGTCGCGACAGCCGACTTGGATTCTCTGGAGCCTTCTTGGTTGTTCAGTGTCGCGACAACAACCTCTTGTCGTGACATCTAGATCCGCCCTTCTTGAATTTCAAGCTGGTCTCTCGATGTAACGACCTCAGTCTCACGTCGGCGTCGGCTCTATCTCTGCGACATTGACTTGTCTTGAGATGTCGCGACATCAATCTCTTATCGTGACATCAATGACTCTTGCGTGCTTCAATCTTATGCGCCACCTTATCTTTCAGCTGATTACTCTTCTTGTAGCGACGCCGACCCGCTGTCGACATCATCCATGTCTCCCGCAGTCTCATTTATTCGTTCTGATGTCGCGACATCAGTATCTTGTCGCGACTTCAATTCATGACTCTGCAGCTTTGAACTGTGGTTCCTGATGTCGCGACTTCGATCTCACGTCGCGACCTCAGCTCATTTCTTCTCCGACTTTCTCATGAAAGCGATCTCATGGCGACCGATATCTTGTTATTCATGTCGCATTTGCGTAATTTCCTTCAATTTCGATGTAGAGCCTCATAGTGGGCTATCATAAACCCAAAGCGCAACATAAGTTAGCCCGATTTGCTTTCATTACATACCTTTATTTTACGCATTTTACTCCACGATTCTGTTTTCTTTGCATTTTCTTCTTTCTTTTATACTTCCTGCAAATAACAAATTTAGTGAGTTTCTTCATATTTCTGCAAATTAATTGTCCTTTTTTAAATGAAAATCAAGCAGAAAAATGGACTAAAAATAGATGACTTTTAAGCTCATCAAAGGGTTATCGTCAAAAACAAGGAGTTGATTATGATGAGACTTTTAGTCCAATGGCTATGCTTAAATCCATAAGTCTCCTAGCCGTCATTTATCATTATGATTATGAGATATAGCGAATGGATGAAAGACAACTTTCCTCAATGGAAACACAGTGAAGGTGTATGTAACAACCTTAAGGTTTACATTTGGAAGTGGCGGTAAAGTGTGCTGGCTCCCGAGGAGATCGATTTACGAGGTTGAAGCCAAGCATCTAGGAGTTGGAATATCCAGGTTGATGAGACGATCAAAAGTTTGGTTTATACAAAATACTGGATGAACCTTATGTATATAAGAATAAACTTGAAGTGCGATCCTTATTCCTAGTCTTGTATGTGGATGACATGCACGATAGAAACGATGTCTCAATACTGTCTAAAATTGAGAATTTAAGTTATCAAGAATTTTCTCCATGAAAGACCTTAGAAGGAACGCACATATATTGGGGATAAAGATCTATAGAGATAGAACTAAAAGGTTGCTTGGTCTTTCACAGTCTATATACATAGACAAGATGCTAAAGAGGTTTAGCATGGAGTAGTCAAAGAGAGGATATATCCCCATGGTTAGTGGGATTACGCTCTCGAAGTCTCTGTGTCCGCAGACACAAGATGGGAGGACACGCATGAATATGATACCATATGCTTTGGCTATAGGATCAATCATGTACGCTATGTTATGTACTAGACCTGATGTTTCATATGCTCTGAGTGTCACGAGTAGATACCAATCAGACCCGGGAATGGGTCATTGGTGGTAATCAAATATCCTTAAGTACTTGAAGGACCCCTAGGATGTATGCTTGATTTATGGAGATGGGGAACTTATTGTTGAAGGGTATAGTGATGCCAGTTTCCAATCTGATAGAGATGACTCCAAATCTCAATCAGGTTACGTGTTCACATTGAATGGTGGGGCAGTCAGTTGGAAGAGTTCCAAACGAGCGACTACAGTTCTACAAGCGAATCGAGTACATCGTAGCCACGAAGTAGTAAGGCGGTTTGGATAAAGAAGTTCATTACTGAACTAGGAGTGGTACCTAGCATTGTTCATCCGATACTTTTGTATTGTGACAACAATAGAGCCATAGCATAAGCTAAGGAATCACGGTCTCATCAAAGGTCCAAACATGTACTCAGGAGAGACCACTTGATCAGAGAGATCATTGGCAGAAATGATGTAAAGATAGAGAAAATACCCATTGATCAGTAATTGTTGATCCCTTGACTAAGTCATTTCCCCAAAAGAAGTACGAATCACACATTCTAGCCTATGGTATGAGATACAAGGGTGATTGGCTTTAGTGCAAGTGGGAGTTTTTTAGAGAAGTGCTCTAAAGGCAATTGCCATTAGCACTTATTGTACGCATAACGTATTATTTAATATGAAAGGCTTCTTCGTTAATTTGATATCCATACGTTGAATTGATACAGATCTTTAATCAAATTAATAAAGTCCATGATACATAAAATAACATGAAGGAAATCATGATGGGATCATGATAATAAGATTCCTATCATGTGCAATTATGTTAGTGTCTAAATTATCCCTAGTCATAGAATCAACAAGACTGGACATTGTTGATCCAAAGACCTTGCGTGTCATACTCCTTGATTGGATCAAGCGGTAGATCTTATAAGCGTGATCAAGAGTTGTTGAGTTGGTGTGTGGATACTTGCTAGAATGGCTAAGTACATTTGGGGACACATATTAAGAGATAATCATATGGATAATCTATTTAAATGTAGATGATTGTCTCATCATAGCAATGGTGCAATTGTCCTTAGACTTGAGGTGCTCAAGGATATCTTGGGTGTTGATCCTGTACTTTGACTTTAATCCACGTTGGCCCTTAAGGGGTCGCTCATTGGATGAGGATTGGGTATAGTTTGAGGTGTTCGGAGGTAATTGGTAGCCCGTGAAAGTTCGCCATTCTATGCAAAGGGAGAGTATACTGGGGCTTCTTATCGGAATCATTACTCGAGATCTGGCGGTGTGAGAATGCAGCAGGGGTGTCTTCAAGTACATAACAGTTCGGAGTGTGAATGCGGGGACAAGATAAATATCACTTGGGCTAGGTGTGGCATAGCCCGGTCTAGTGGAAGCTACAGGTGTCATGCTTTGAACCCAGTAAGGTATAGTTTGGTGAAAGACGGTGCAGATATTTGTCTATAAGAAGGGTATGCAATCAAACCATTTACTCTCTAGTCAATTAGGGGTCATGATGTGTTGCTAGATACCAATCTTGACTTGCTTAATTTAATAGTTGAATCAAGAGGCCAACATAGTCGGAACCTAATGGGTCACACACTTAGAAGTGTGTGGGCGTATGAAAGCAGTTTGGATGTGATCCATATATGAGGGATTTAATTCTCATGAATGAAATGTCACGGGATTAGTGGAATCCTCGAATCGAAAGCCCTCGCTTAGAGAGATAATATGCTTGGGCTTGTACCTCGGCTTAAGGCCTTGTGGGACTCGCCATAACACATAGGGATACGTGTATCCTATCATCACTTAGAGTGAGGGGCATTTTGGTCATTAGACATGAGGGGGTTTTCCTATAAATAGAATGCTATAGAAACCCTAAAATGATGATGACCTTTTGAGAAAAAAGGGAGTTCATGAAAAGGCCAAAGTGCTCTCATCTCTAAAGAAAGTGTTCTAGAGATTGAGAGACCAGTTTTAGCTTCCTCTTAGGATCGGGACTTAGCTATACAGGGACCCTTTAAAGTGGAAGTTTTGACTCACTCTTAGTGTGGATATTGGATTAGAGCGGATCTAGGACTTGGTTCACTTTGATCTAAAGTTGCCCCGACCACCAGCTCGGTTTTTGGAACCGACATAAGGTAATCCTACACCCTTCTCTTTGTTGTAGAACCAGTTTTGATGCTACTAGGGGTTCTTGGATGGGATTTTTTTGTATTTCCGCTGCTATTGGGAAGTGTTTCATCCCATGAAACCCTTCATAAGTGACTTAAAATAGTGCCAAAATGACGTCGTCTTGGATAAGTGACTTAAAACAATGCCAAAACGATGTCGTTTTGGACTTTGGCAATCCCAAATGACGTCGTTTTGGGATGTGTTGGGAATTAAAAAAAAAACTTCCAAAATGACGCCTTTTTGTATCAAAAAGGTCTAAAACGATGTCGTTTTGGCTGCATAAACCTAAAAATCATTTTTTTGGGTGTTCCAGCCCTTATTTTGTCCCTCTTTCAAATCAAAACAAACCCTAACACTGCAACAACAGTACAAGAGAAGAAGGGGCAGAAAATCAACTAAAGTAGCCAAGAGAATAGCAAGAAAATTTTGGAAACAAGGAAAACACTCTTATTTCCATTGGTATTTGCTTCCTTTCTTTACTTTTATTTTTTTTTTCTTCACTTCTTTGATGATTTTGGTTCATGATTTAGATTATGCAAATGAGTAATGAGTCTCATGACTCATTTTATTTTATTTTTGTAGTAAAATGACTCAAGTATGAAGTCATGTGACCATGAGTCCATGACATGAGTCATATGACTCATTTGATTTTTTATTTTTTATTTTAGGTTTTATAATAAATGTCTCAAATTGTATTTTTCAATTACTATTGTGTTGTAGTTGATTTGTTTCAAAGTTGGAAGAAGGAAGAATGGATTCCAATGGCAATGAAAATGAGACTCAAGTTGGGTCTACAACTACTTGTGGAAGTGAAGGAAAAGACCCGGGATGGAAAAACGTCCGGTTACCTAATGAAAAAGATTTGAATACAATTATTTGTATCTTTTATGATAAGGTAACTAAGGGGGGCATATATATACACAAACAACATCTTGTTGGTGGACATAGAAATGCCAAAAAAATGTACAAAATTCCCTGTTCATGTTAGACAGGAGATGGAATATTATATGAATGGGAAAAAGAATCAAAATGACCAATTGAAGATGAGAAATGAAGATTAATATGAATATTTTGAAGACATCGATGAAGAAGTTGAAAGTAGAAGGGTTGGAGGAAGCAATAGGGGTAGAGGTAGTGCGAAAATATCAAGGAGAAGAGATTCGATGGATCCATTTCCACCTGTCTGGAAGTAACTGAGTTCAAAATTGGAGTGGAAAATGATTCAAACTCACATGAATGGCCTTGTCTGAGAAGAAAGCAAGGGCGAAAGCTTGCTCTCTTATTGCAAGGTGGATGTATGATGCTACCATTCCATTTAATGAGTCCATGTCAGAGTTTCCAACCCGTGATTGAGGCTATTGGTCAATATGGTGTGGGGATGAAGGGACCAAGTATTTATGAGGTAAGGGTCACTCACCTTAAAAAAGAGTTGGAGCTTACAAAAGATTCTAGGAAGGATCATTAAATGGAATGGAAAAAGAATGGATGCTCCATTATATTGAATGGATGGACCGATAGGAAAGGAAGAACTTTGGTGAACTTTTTAGTGAATTGTTCTAGGGAACCATGTTCATGGAATCCATTAATGCTTCTTCAATGATTAAGATGGGAGACAAGATGTTTGAACTACTTGAAAAATGGGTGGACCAAGTTGGTGAAGAAAATGTGGTTCAAGTTATCATAGATAGTCACTCAAGCTATAAGATGGTAGGTAATAAATACTACTTATAGTGTAAAACACGGGAAAATTAGAAATTTTAAAGAAAAATGGCAAAATAATAATAATAATAATAATAATAATAATAATAATAATAATAATAATAATAGAATTTACCATAATGGTTCAAGGCACGAAATTTTTTCTAGATATCGAGATGAAGAAACGAGGCGCCTTGTTGGATTCATCTTACTTGCGAGAGCATCTAGTGACCTAAGAAGAAAGTTTTGTTGGATTACGGGGCCGGTTGGAGTGCTCACGATTTTCTAGGTGGTGAGTCGCTAGTGGCTCGGGGACCAGGTTTACAAATCCTCGGAAGTCGGAAATGGCAGAAATTTAGAATCCATTTAAAATAAATTGAACTGAAAAGAAACTAGATAGTTTCGAGGGACAAAAGCAGACACAGGGCCGGAGTGGATGTGGCGTGGGCCACCTGAGTAACAAGTAAGTTAGAGCAACGAGAAAAAAAGGGCCATTTTTGGAGGAACCGGCAGAGAGAGAGAGAAAAGGGAGAGATGAGAGAGAGGCTCCACCTTCTCTCTAAGATCTACGGAGCTTGGGTGGTTACTTGCTTGCATCGACCCCGAGACCCAAGAGAGAGTCGAGTACTCGGCTCGAGGCGATATGTGGACACGAAATCAGGAGTTTTGTTGGAGTCCCACGGCGGAAGTTCGGGAGGGGCGGAGTGGGTTCAGGCTTGGAGTCTTCGAAAAGCTTCATTTTCGCTCCAAGAGGTATGGAACCTTCCTACTCAGGTTTATTTTCCATCTAGGAGTCGTTTTGGTCTTAGTTGAGCCCTAGGGGTTGTTTCTCATAAGCACCAAAAGGAAAATAATAATAATAATAATTATGCTGTGTAGGTCACTGTTAATGTGTAGCCTCTAACTTTGGACAACCATAACTTTCTCGTCCGAACTCTGATTTGCATGTTCTTGGTCTATATGGAACGATATTTGAGTCTAGAATCCATCCATATATAGCTTAATGCAATTTGAGCTCATATTATGTCTAAAAGGACAGAAATCACATTAGCCTCTCTTTAGTATAGGTCTTTGCAATGTTCTTTGATTTTCTTCGAGCACAGCATAACTCCTTCGTTAGAACTCCAAATTTTGTGTTCTTGGACTCTATGGAAAGCTCATTGAGTCTAGAGTCTTTCCATATGCATGTTGATGGAATTTGAGGCCCACATAATTTTCTAAAATTTGATTGGAGCACCAAGTGTGCAAATTTAGCGGATTGATGATATCACGCGGTCTAATACCATTAAGAAATTAGTGCCATGTTGTTTGAAGTAGTATATGCATGTTGATATAATTATCCGCGAGAAGCTAGTGAAATGCATGATTTTGTGTATGATTGAGGCCATTGCATGACGAAGCAGTTTGTAGGCTGTTGTGGACATGGTGTCGCGATTAGACTAAAAAGGATAAAGTAATTCATTACCCAATTGGTGATGACTTGTAGATGTCAATGTATGTGTGTTAGGTATGTTGGCATGAATTGTATGATTTAAATTGGATTTTATGTGTTGAGTGATATAAATTTCCAATTGATGCATGAGTTAATATGCATGAGTAGGCATATGTGCGTATAGCACTCATTATATATGTAACATGGTATGAATAGGCAATGACACGTTTGCATTGCATTTCATATGCACAGGGACATCGCGTAAAATGGGTAGGTATGCATGGTTGTTGTCATTCACCATTCTTGGTGAAAGGGTGGTGGACTCGACACATTGGACGACGTCCAATAGAGCTCCACAGTCTTCATGGTTGTAAATCAACACTAGGTATGAAGATGTTGATAGTGCGGAGTTCGATCCCCAGGAGACGATATCCTACAAGGAGTCGACGGTTTCGAAGATTGTCCAATGCTTTCATTTTAAAGAGGTTTCGGAGACTATCCAATGGTTTTGAATAAAGCGGATTATCGGAGACTGTCTAATGCTTTTGTTTTAAAGCGGTTTCGGAGACTGTCTAATGCTTTTTTTTTATAGCGGTTTTAGAGATTGTCCAATGTTTTTTTATTTATAAAACAAAAAGCTTTTGTTTTGGATAAAGGACCATTGGTTGAAATACCAATGGTGAGGTCTCACTTTAGGCATATAAGCATGTGTGAGGGAGTCGGGTTGGGACTCGGGTTTAAGAGGGAGTCGGTAAGGGCTCGATACATGGGACATGTTGAGTCACATCTCATTCATGACATGTAGGTTTCCATTCTAGGATGGCATCTTCTAGAGGGGAGTGTTTATTTGTTGCATGACAATTGCAAGTGCACTTAGGTGGGGAGTAGCCCTTGTAGGATTTCACTTTGCTGGGCATTGCTCACCTCGTTGTGGGACCCCCTTTGGTCTGAGGGAATGTGCGAGAGGCAGGCTACTAGAGCTGATATTGAGAAGAAAGCGGATTAGTGGCTTGGATTTATATTTTGTAAAACATGTATTAGAATTCTTAATTTGATATAATAGCCGTGTAGTTGATGTAATTAAACTCTTATGAATTTATGGTTTTATAGTCATGTGTTATATATGTTTAGTACGGATAAATGGGCCTGCGTGGCCCGTTTTGCTCGTATGTCTGGACCGGTGAAGAATTCGTTGTATAATATTGGGTCATGTTGCCATGTAATTGTACAGGTTGTATTTTAGGTAGAGCTCCCTGTACAAAGGAGACTCTGCCCGATTTTCTTTAAATCTTAAGTCCCGGAAAAAGGGGACTCAATGGTGTGGTGTCGGGTTACATAACATCCACGAATCTTCTGCGGGTTGACTGGTTGTCAACAGACCCTCGGGATTTAAGGCGTCACAGCTTGGTATCAGAGCATAGGTATACGAATATCTAGGGCTTGTTGGGCACGGGTTTAGAGCATGCATTCGTTGTGCATTTTTATGAAATTATTGTGTGCTATATATTGCATGATGCATGTTACATATTGTGTGAATTATATACATAGTAGGATGTATATAGTAAAGGATGAACAACTGGGTTGAAAGACATTACCTTAGGGTTCGGAAAATAAATGAACATGATGGTCAAGGGGCTGATATTTATTAGTGTTGACTATTGCTCACCACCCCTAACGAAATAAGAAAAAGAAATCTCAATTACTATTTGACTTGTGTAGATGACAAGTCGAGGAAGGGGACGTAGAGGTCATCCACGGGGGACTAGCTAAGCACCACCTGGTTTTGATCAGCAAGCCCTTATAGAGGCTTTGAGCGTTGTGTTTACCACCATTGCATAGACTAGTGCAGCTGGGGGTCAGGGAGGGTCGAGTAACCTCCAAAGGTTTAAGGCACATCATCCTTTGACATTCATGGGATGAAGGGATCTGATGGTGGCTGACCATTGGTTCCGACAAGAAGAGAAAGTTTTAGAGGCTATGGAGATCACCTCTGATGCTACACAAATCTGACTAGCAGCATTTCAGCTAAAGGGTGAATCCCAAGTGTGGTGGGATTGGATCAAGACGTCTAGGGATTTGGAGGCAATGATATGGGGAGATTTACGAGAGCTCTTCATGAGCAAGTTCTTCCCAGCATCTGCTAAGCTTGCTAAGGCTCGGGAATTCCTAGAGTTGAGATAAGGAGTCATGACAGTGATGGAATACGTGGCTAAGTTCAGAGAGTTAGTCCGTTTTTTTATGATTATGTGGCCACAGACATGGCAAAGGTGAGGAAGTTCGAGGGGATGGTGCAGAGTTTGTCCATCAGAGCGAGATTGTGAGTTTCTCCTATAGAATGGACTCATTGTTAGAACTGACTATGGCCATAGAGAGATTGATGATCTGAAGCATTCAGGATGTAGGTGCTAGTGGGAAGAGGAAGGAGAGATTGACCTTCTTCTAGCAGGGAAGAAGCGGAGGACCACTCTCTGATGTTCAAGGGGCAATTCGTGGCTATCAAGGCCAAGGTCGGGGCAAGGCTACTAGCCAGACAGGGCCGATGATTTGTTATCATTGTCACTAGCCTGGACACTTGAGACAGGATTGCCCTTAGAAGTTGGGATTCTAAAGTGTTAGGACACCACAGTCCCAATCATCAGTGGGATGCTCATAGACACCGTTTTTTCATTTTTTCCATGGTATTGGTCAGAGGAACTAGTATCAGTCGCAGGGTGCTATGCAAGCACCTTTTGTAACACAAACAGGCTAGAGAGTCTAGAGTATGGGTCGAGGTCGAGGATAAGGCTCATAGGCCGGGACTTCGGAGACCCAAGGGTGTATATAAGCAGTTGTACCCTGAGCTGGCGGACTAGTCAGTTATACAGGGTATGTTTTACTATCTTGCCTATGGGCAAGGATATTGTTCGACTCTAGTGCATCGCATTCATTCATTGCTGCATCATGTGTGAAAGAATTGGGCTTAGAGGTTTAGACCTTGGAAAAGCTGTTGTATGTGAGTTCTCCCCTAGGGACTATGGTGAGAGTTGATTTGATGTGTCGAGATTGTTAGTTAGAGATCTCCGGGATTCTTCTTATTGTGGACCTGAGGGTAATGGACATGTCAGAGTTTGATGTCATCCTTAGGATGGACTGGTTGACGGGACACCGAGTCGTCATTAATTGTGATCGTAGGAGGGTTACCGCCTACACACAGGACAGTATTCGTGTTACGTTTCAGGGGGATAAGCACGATGCTTTACCCCAGACCGTGTACGACTCTAGATAGCATGGGCAATTGATGGGTTGGCTACCTCGGGTAGTTTGCGAGTATGAGGGTGTTTTTCCAGATGAGCTACCGAGATTACCTCCGTAGAGGGATGTAGACTTATGTATTGAGTTACACCTTGGTACGTCGCCCATTTCTATGACTCCGCATAGGATGGCGCCGGTTGAGTTGTAAGAACTCAAGGTCCAAATAGAGGAGTTATTGGACAAGGGTTTCATAAGACTGAGCACTTCACCTTGGGGCGCTCTGGTTTTGTTTGCTAAGAAGAAGGATAAGACCCTTCCACTATGTATTGATTACCGATAATTGAACAGGGTTACGATCAAGAATCAGTACCCTTTACTGAGGATTGATTTTTTTTTTATCAATTGAGAGGGGCATAGGTATATTCCAAGATAGATCTTTGTACCGGTTATCATCAATTGAGAGTTAGGGAGGCGGATATTTCAAAGACAGTGTTTAAGACGTGGTACGGGCATTTCAAGTTCACAGTGATTCCATTTGGCTTGACGAATGCTCTCAATGGCATTCATGGATATCATTCATAGGGTATTCCAACCCTACTTAGATTAGTTTGTTGTAGTCTTTATGGACGACACTTTAATCTACTCCCATTCCGAGGAGGAGCATGAGGATCGCGAGTTGTTCTCCAGGCCCTCAAAGAACATCAGTTATACGCCAAGTTTAGTAAGTGCGAGTTTTGGCTTACTGAGGTGAGATTCTTGGGACATGTAGTGTCAGCTTCTGTTGTATCAGTTGACCTGGAGAAGGTCGAATCAGTTATGAGTTAGGAGAGGTCGAAGTCAGTCTTTGAGATATGCAGTTTCTTAGGGCTGGCAGGGTATTATAGAAGATTCATTGAGGACTTCTCTCGATTAGCTGCACCTATGATGAGATTGGCCGGAATGAATTGAGTGATGGAATGACACAATGAGAAGGCATTTAGGAATTGAAAGAGGCTTGCTGGCTCCTATTTATTAGTCTGAAAGGGACGGAGGTACACGAGTGTATTGTGATGCCTCGAAGGACCGGACTAGGATGAGTTTTGATGCAGTCCGGGAGGGTAGTAGCTTATGGTTCTCGGCAGTTAAAGAATCATGATCGGAATTACCCCACACATGACATAGAGTTGGCGGCCATAGTCTTCGCCTTGAAGATTTGGCGCCATTACCTATATGGTGAGCAGTTCGAGGTGTTTTCAGACCACAAAAGTCTGAAGTATATCTTTACACAACGGGATCTCAACATGAGGCAACACAGATGGATGGAGTATCTAGAGGATTATGACTTCACTTTGCATTACCATCCTGGTAAGGAATATGTAAGTGGTGACAACGCTCGGTCGATCCATGAGAGATCTTGGCTGAGTGTAGCTTCCTGGGAGTAGCGGATGCTTTTCCGAGGTTGTAAGACATTTAGGATACGAGTATAGAGATCAAGCTCGGGGTGTCTTAAGGGAGTTTAGGGCCACGCCTTCCTAATGACGAGTGATTGATGCTTGAAATGAAGGCGTGAGATAGTGTCCACACAGGATAAGATGCAGTCAGTGCGGTGATGAAGGCTGAGCCATTCACACAGATGGTAGTCTTCGGTATAGGGGACGGGTTATGGTTCCCCACTTGATAGATTTAAGAGAAGAGATCCTTAGGGAGTTCCATTGCTCTTGATTTCACGTACATCGAGTGGCCTTTTGAAGATGTATCGTGATCTTCATCGCCCGATGTGCCCCGGAGTGGGATGAAGAGACACATTGGGGATTTTGTTCGACGATGTCTCACATGTCAACAGGTAAAGGTTAAGCACCAAAGGCCAACAGGACTACTCTAACAATTGGAGGTAGTAGAGTGGAAGTGGGAACATATCACGATGGATTTTGTGACTCACTTGCCACGGACACCGTAGAAGCATGATGCGGTGTGAGTGATAGTGGACCGACTCACTAAGTCGGCACATTTTCTAGCCGTGCAGATGACCTTCACACTCGAGGAATTATACAGGTTGTACATTTGAGAGATTGTCCGGTTACATGGGTGCAGTCTCATCGTGTCGGGCCAGGGATCCACTAGTTTCTGATTCACTTTGGAAGAAGAGTTTCTAGAGAGCCATGGGAACCTGATTGATGATGAACATTGCTTTTCATCCCACGAGACCAGATGTAATCGGAGATGACTATACGAGGTTTTAAGAGGGCGTCTTTGCCGGCATGTGTCCTGGATCTTAAGGGTAGTTGGGAGAAGCATTTGCCCCTGGTGGAGTTCGCCTACAACAACAGTTATCAGGCGAGTATACAGATGGCACCCTATGAGGCTTTGTATAGGAGGCCATGTCGATCTCCGATTTGTTGGACGGAGGTAGGAGAGAGGTCCATCACGAGCCCGGATTTGATTAGAGACACCTCAAAGAAGGTGGATTTGATGCGGAAGCGTCTTCTCACAACTTAGAGACGACAGAAGAGCTACGTCGATAGAGTTTGAGGTAGGTGATCACCTCTTCTTGAAAGTGATGCCTAAGAGAGGAGTGGTCAGGTTTAGTAAGCGGGGGAAGCTATCGCCGAGATACATCGGGCCCTTCGAGATACTAGAGAGGGTGGGCACAATTAAGTATCGGTTGGCATTATCGCCGAGTTTATCGGGTGTCCATGAGGTATTCCATGTCTCCATGCTCCAGAAATACACTCCAGATCCGACTCATGTAGTAGATTAGGGCGAGCTTATTGTTGATGCAGATGGGACCTTCGAGGAGGGACCGACGCGTATCATGGATAGCCGGGATTAGGTTTAGCGACACAAGACTATGAGGCTAGTGAAGGTTGTAGCGCTCTTTTACCTTTTAAAGACTTGTTAATTTAAACACATTTCATATACCCATTTCTAATATGAATAATTAATATTCATTTAAAACATAATTATTTATGGGTATATGATATCAAGACCTAATCACATTCTTTGACATAAAATAATATATATACATTCCTTAATTCAAATAGGGCCAATAACTGTTCTTGAATAACGTATTTATACAAATTGGCATTCCATGCCTTTTCAAATACATTTACAAAATGATATTCTTAGAGTTCACCTCTCTTTAAAACACATTCCATAAATTTCCAAAGAAAAATGAGTCAAAAATTTATTCTTCTCATGAAGACTTTTACATCTTTGAATTCAATGCAAAATAGTTACAAAATATCATGAATGGAATGATATGCATGAGATGGAGCATTCTTATCTTCTGCTTGGCCGGTGATCTTCGGTCACGCTACTTCTGCTTGATGCGCTTGGCGTTGATAAAGGCAATAGCGTAGCGTTTTAAGTGCTTAGTGGTTACATCACGATTATCTCTTTATTTGAGTTTAAATCCGTCATGCAATTTCATAAGGCCCGGTGCTTTCGTACTTTCTTAAATGACCAATTCAGTACAATACATAAATAAAGATATATTTCCATTTAATCAATTACAATTCATTGGTCATCTCAAACTATGCATTTTCATGTGCAACAAATCATTCAGATCATAAATCATGACTTTTTCATTTTCATTATCATTTTGCATTTTAGCCATATCGAATTTAACATGCTTTTGGTGCCTGGGATAGCGAATCAAACCTGATCAAATGAAGTTTGTAGTAGGTGTAAAAGATTTATAAAAATATCTTTTACGAGGGGAAGTTGGTGTACCTTTATCGATCTTGTTCATTTGGGCTGCGATCGGTATGCCATAATATCGTTTGTTCTCGACTCTTATTGGTATACCAATTTATCCTTAACTCGAATTCTAACGGTTAACATTCTTTTAAGGGCATTAAAATCATTCAATACAATTTATAATAGTATATATATACATTTGTATGCAAATATAACATTTTCACATTCATGCAATTTTCTTATGCAAATTCGTTTCACAAGCAATTGTCTAAAATCACTTAAAACAAATAATTTCGAATACAAATCAATATGCATTTTCTTGTCAATCATTTCCAAAATTCAAATAATTTCGTAATTATTCAAATATTTTAGAAATAGAGAGAGATTTTGAAAACAAACCAAAAATTGTCGCTTTGATTCCAATCTTCGGAATCTCGATTTCAATGCGAGCTTTCCTCTCGTCGACCCTATTGAATCTGATGACAATCACACATATTAGTCGGTTATTCTAGGAGTTTTTGGTTAGGGTTGATGTCTACCCAATACTCCTTCACTTGAAAAATTTTATGTGGAGACATGAGCCATATTTTGCTCATGCTTCCTTCAAGACAATTATAGCTCTATGAATCTATTTTTAGTAGGAATTAGTTTCGTCTCATTTGGATCACCCAGACTCAAGTTACGACATTTTAATGCCAAACTGATGCAGTATGCCCGACTCACTCGATTACCTCTTTGTTATTATCAATTTAAGGGGTCTTAACTCCATACATTGTAATGGTTCATACTTATTTGAATATTATATTGTTCTAAGGCTTGCTCCAATTGGAATCATCCGATTTGGATCGTAGCTGAGTTATTCGTTTACATCAGGACTATAATTTGCAAGGTAGAATCGGTTGTTCTTACACATAGCTCACTTTGTGATTCACGAAATGACTTTGGGATAACGATTTGCATCACAACCGGCCCCAGTAAAATTATTACATAAGTGCCTTTTACCCATAATTTTTAATCACTCAATTTGGATGAGTGAAACTCAACTTATGGCTAAAACACCATAACAACACCCAAAACAATGAATACCCATGAGCTACCCGAACTCACCTTTAAGCCCATATTCGGGAGCCTTAGAGCTACAATTTGGTCCTGGTCCCTTCTATACATTTGTATCCCTATCGTTTATGGTTATTTATGAATTAGAATCACTTCATTTGGATAATTATAACTTAACCTATAGCCAAAACAAGAACATGGGTTTTGACAAATTTTTATGACATTTCCTTTGAAAATAACATTCTCATATACACTGACCATTCCTCAAAGTAATCAAACCAGCAAAACAATACCAAAACAACCTAAAACTAGACTAAACCCATCGAGGGCACTTTTATATACCACATTTGGGGTTTTATTAAACCCAATCACAAGTAGAAAGGGATTAGGGTTTGGTTTTTCATACCTTGAATCTCTTTGCACTTGAAGCCCTAGCCCTTCTTCCTTCCTTCCTCCTTGCAAGATCTTGTACCAAAGAGCTAGATTTTGCACCAAATCTCACTTCTTCCCAAAACCCTAGCTTTCTACTCTCACTCCCTCTCAAATACGATTTTGCGCAAATGGGCATTCTAAGACCAAATGTGGTCTTAAGTCATTAAATCTCATAAGGCTTTGTTTGGCCCTCTGAAATCCATTTTTGGACTTAAGTTCTCCATAATTTACTATATAGCCCATACTTTTCTCTATTTTCACTTCAATCCCATATTTACACCTAGACATGTATTCTTTATAATTTATGACCCTTAGGTCATCTTTTTCACAAATTTCCATTTTTGCCCTTTCTCACTTGGATTAATTCCCGGGTTCTGTCATTTGACATTTATCATTTATCACTCAATCGCATACAATCATTTTCGATCATATAACATTTGACATTTTCATTTTATCATTTATCAATTCCCGAAAAATCCTCATTTTTCTCGATTTATAAACTAACATATAATAAAAATTATAGGGTATTTATGGGGTGTTACAAAGGTGTTGTAGCAATATTGAGGATTGGAAGAGGCAACATGGGAACGCGAGGACACAATGCACGCCACCTATCCTTTCTTGTTTAAGGATGAAGGTACGTGGTTTAGTCGTTTGGTAATTAAATGGCTATTTTATATGCAAGTGATTGTGTACGGTCGCATATGCATGTGATTTGATGTGTATGTGTGTGGGAATTTTGGGACGAAATTCTTTTAAGGGGGGAAGAATGTAAAACCTGAGAAAATTAGAAATTTTCAAGAAAAATGGCAAAATAATAATAATAATAATAAATTGGCAGAATGGTTTAGGGAAGCTTGAAAAATTTTCTAGATATCGGATGATGAAAAGGACTACGTCGTTGGATTTGTCTCATGAAATCTAGTGACCTAGAAAAGTTTCCTCAAATTTTGAGACAGTCGGAATTATTTACAATTTTCTGGGTGGTGAGTCGCCAATGACTCCAAAGATGAGATTTTTATGAAAATTTCAAAAGTTAGGAAATGGCTTAAGCTAAGTTCATTTAAAATAAATTTAACTTAAAAGAAACGAACCCGGGACCGTAGTGGACACATGGCGCGACGTGGGCCACACAAGTAACTTAAATGAAGTTAGAACAAAAAGGAGAAAAAAAAGGGCCATTTTTGGAGGAACTGGCAAAGAGAGAGAGAGAAGAGGAAGAGATGAGAGAGAGGGTCCACCTTATCTCTAAGATCTACGAAGCTCGGGTGGTTGTCTCATGTTGGGCCAAGACTTAAAGTCGGAGTACTCGTCAAGGGCAATGCATGGACACCAAAATCGGGAGTTTTCGCCAGAGATACGAGCGGAAAGTTCGGGAGGCCATGGGTTTCGAGCTTTCGGGTCTTTGAAATGCTTCTTCTTCGCTCCAAGAGGTAGGGAACCTTCCTACTCGGGTTTATTTTCCATCTAGGAGTCATTTTGGTCTTAGTTGAGCCCTAGGGGCTGTTTGGATGGTGCTCACGAGCACGAAAAGGAAAAAAAAAAATCTGTAACGTGGGTCATTTATTCATGTGTGTAGCCTTGACTTTGAATGACCATAACTTTCGTCAGAACTCAGGTCCTTGCGTTCTTGGACTCTATGGAAATATATTTGAGTCTAGAATTCATACATATATAGCTTAATGAATTTTGAGCTCATATTACACTTGAAAATGATGAAATACAGCAGCCTCTGTTGCTACAGGTGCTTCAATGTTGCTGATTTTCTTCATGGCTTGCAACTTGCATAACTCCTTCGTTAGGACTCAAAATTTTGTTTCTTAGACTCTATGGAAAGATCCTTGAGTCTAGAATCTGGACATATTCCTGTGAATGGAATTTGGTGCCCACATAGTTTTCAAAAATTTTATTGTAGCACAAAGTGTGAAAATTGCTTGATTGTGATGATATGCGCGATCTAATACATTGAAATTAGTATATATTGTTTGGTAATTGTATGCATGTTTATATAATTACACATGGGGCTAAGGAAAATGCATGATTTTGTGTATGATTGAAGCCATTGCATGGCATGGTTGTAAGCTATTTGTGGACATGATGTCACAATTAGACCTAAAGGATAAAGTAAGTCATTACCTGATTGGTGATGACTTGTAGATGTTAACGTATGTGTGTAAGGTATGTTGGCATGGATTGTATGATCTAAATTGGAATTTATGTGTTCAGTGATATAAAAGTCTAATTGCTACATGGGTTAATATGCATGAGTAGGCATATGAGTATATAGCACTCATTATATATGTAGCATGGTATGAATTGGCAATGGAACATTTGCATTGCATTTCATATGCATGGGGACATCGCGTAAAATGGGTTGGTGTGAATGGTTGTTGTCATTCACCATTCTTAGTGAATGGGTGGTGGACCTGACACATTGGACGATGTCCAATAGAGCTCCACAGTCTTCATGGTTGTAAATCAACACTGTGTATGGTGTTGATGGTGCGGGCTTGGTCTAGGGACAATGTCCTAAAGAGTCAAGCGGTTTCGGAGATTGTCCAATGATTTCGTTTTAAAGCGATTTCGGAGACTGTCCAATGGTTTTAAATAAAGCGGTTTATCGAAGACTGTCCAATGCTTTTGTTTTAAAGCGTTTTAGAGGTTGTCCAATGCTTTTGTTTTCAAGCGGTTTCGGAGATTATCCATTTTTTTTATTTATAAAACTAAAATCTTTTGTTTTGGATAGAGGACCATTGGTTGAAATACCAATGGTGAGTTTCTTACTCTAGGCATAAGCATGTATGAGGGAGTCGGGTTAGGACTTGAGTTTAAGAGGGAGTCGGTAAGGGCTCGGTACATGGGACATGTTGAGTCGCATCTCATTCATGACATGTAGGTTTCCATTCTAGGATGACATCTTCTAGAGGGGAGTGTTTATTTATTGCATGACCATTGCATGTGCACTTAGGTGGGGAGTAGCCCTTGTAGGATTTCTCTCTGCTGGGCATTGCTCACTCCGTCGTGGGACCATTTCGGTCTGAGGAATGTCTGCGAGGAGATGGGGCGCTCTTTAAGTAGATATTGGAAGCCCAGGATTGTGGAGCTTTGATTTATATTCTGTAAAACATGTATTAGAATGCTTAATTTTGATATATGTTTTGTATAAGAGTGATGTAATTTAAACCCTTATGGACTATGGTTTTATAGTCATGTGCTTATTTGTTTGAGTATGGATAAATGGGCCCAATGTGGCCATTTTTACTCATATGTGGACCCGATGAGGTTGTTGTATAATATTGAGCTATGTTGCCATGTAATTGCATAGGTTGTATTTTGGGTATAACTCCTCGTATAAAGAAGACTCTGCCTGATTTTCATTAAATCTTGGGTCCCGAAAAAAGGGGACTCAATGGTGTGGTGTCTAGTTACCCGACATACACGAATCTTCCGTGCGTTGATGGGTTGTCAACGAACCCCTGGGATTTCGGGCGTAACATCTAGGACTTGAATAAGTAAAATTTTATTGATTTTAATATTTGAATGATGTATTTTAATTTATTATATAACATGATGTAGGGAGGATGTTGCAAAAAAAGCGACCTAATTGTATTGGACACCATATGTTGCACATTGCATTGACTTGATATTGGAAGACATTAGAAAGTTGCCAAACATCAAGAGGACTTTGGAGAGAAGCATTCACTAAGTATTCAATTTATAACCGTTGGAGCTACTCAACATGATGAGGCATTTCTTGAACAAAGGGGCCTTGGAAGCGCTAAGACACAATTTGCCACTACTTTCATCACATTGTCTCGCTTACATAAGCAAAAAAATAAATTGAGGAAGATGTTAACAAGTGCAGATTGGTCAAAAAGTGAATGGGCAAAGGAGCAGAATGGGAAGAATGTAGCTAAGACAGTCATAATGCCTTCTTTTTGGAATACTATCATATTTTGTTTATGGATTTCAAGTCCTCTTGTTTGCGTGCTTCGCTTGGTTGATGGTGAAAAAAAAGCTCTTGTGGGATACATATATGAAGCCATGACTAGAGCGAAGGAAACTATTGTGAAAATTTTTATTGATAATGAAGATAAGTACAAGGAGATATTCGAAATCATTGATAGGAGGTGGGAGATTTAGCTTCATCAGCAGTTGCAAGCAGTTGGGTACTTCTTGAACTAAGAAGTCTTCTATGATAAACCAGAGTTGGAGCATGATGAAGCCATTATGAGACAATTATATAAATGAATTAAAAGACTATTAAAGGATATTGATACACGAGAGAAAGCTATGAATGAATTGAGCATATAAATAAAGGCCGAAGGAGTATTTGGAATGGAATTGGCTATTAGGAAATTAAGACCAAAGCACCGGGTTAGTTACTTTTTTTTTCTAATTTATTATATTATATTTTAGATAATGCAAAATAGGTTAATTGATTCAGATTTCACCACTAAATAAATTTATATCTATTATCTATATTACAACTGAATGGTGGACTTTATTTGGAGCTTCAACTCTAAATTTGAAAAAGTTTGTCGTGAGGGTCTTCAACTAACATTAGTGTAAGGTTGTGAAAGGAATTGGGTATCATTGAAAAGCGTAAGTAATATCATATTCTTTAAAAACATTAAAAAAATATTTTAAGTTTAAAAAATATCAAATATGAGTAATAAAGTATTTAATACAACATAAATTTTACGAGATCCATACAGGAGGAATAGATCATAGCACCAATGTTTGAATGATTTGGTGTACATCAAGTATAATCAAGCCTTGAAGAAAACATATGATGAACGTGATATCATTAAATAATCTTAAAGGGGTGATGAGAGCAATGAGTGGTGAATGAAAAGAATGAATGATGGAGATTATCACGTATATAGATTGCATAGAGATGATTTAGTGTTTATTAGTGATGACTTGACATGGGGTGATGTTGCGAGCAAATTATTTGGGAGCCTAAATTGTCCCTAGAGCTAGAACCTTAAGCTCAAGTAGGTTGCCATCATCAAGGTGGAATGACATAGCTTCAAGCTCTAGACCCATGCCTCCTCTTTCATTAATAGATGAAGATGAAGAAATAGATTTTTGAGGAAATGGGGAGATACAGGAAGGCTATTGATGATGATCATTGCTTAGTGGATGCTGGAGGATGAATGAGGATTGGTTGTTGTGGACAAATTGGTTATTTTAAAGTGTTTTGTTTGGATGATTTATGAATTGGGACAAGGAATATTGTTTATGTTGACATGTTCTATTGGCTTGATTTCATAATAGTTTTAGAACTTTGGAGATGGGATTTGTTAGATTTGTTGACATGTTTTATGAATTTTTATGCTTAGAAGTATTGTTTATGTGTTTTTATTTATTGGATTGATATTTTTGATGATAAATGATTGTTATATTTGATTATATTTTTAAAAAATATATATGTAGAATGAATTGTGCATATATAAAAAAGTCAGAAACCTCAAAGGAAACCGAGAGGCCTTTATAAGCCTCAATGCATATACACCTTCATAACTATGGGAATGACAACTCAAAATTTCATTATCACTTAAATAGGGTTACATAGGAGGGTACATATAATAAACCTAGATATGATTAAATTACAAAAATACCAATATACCTTGAACATACTGTATTGGCACAAATGAGCCACATGCCATTAGAGAAGTCAATAAAGCATGTTTTCTACTCAAGGCTTCCACAACTTCCTCCAGAATTGGCTTGAATTCTTGTGGGATTTCCTTCCCACTTTTGGTTTATTCAACAAAAGCCATCACATCCGAACTATCTTTTTTTCGAACTCAGGTTGTGATAGTAGTAAACTCTTCTCCTCATTTTCTTGGACATTGTTATATTTGACTACTTCAACACCCAACTCAAATTTTGACTAGCAAAACAAAACTTTCTAAATTGAATAAAGTAGCTCCTAAATTAAAAACATGACTCCAAATCAAACTAGAATTCATAAAACATATAGAAAAACCCAGTAATTGACTTATTCAAACTCTTCTTCAAGACTTGATCACGTCCTTAGATCCTTTGTTGTCTTAATTGAAGTCCAAAAATTCCATTTTGATGATCCTATAGCTTTACAACCTTCTAAATTCGTTTCGTCCATAATCAATGTCGAATTTCCTTTGGTTGTTGTAGATGCTCTTGCATCACCAATGTCAAAGGTAATTAAGGACATTAGACCATTATTTAAACAAAATTTGGTCTAAATAATAAATTATAAAAATATTTTAAAATTTTTGGTTAGAGACTTCTTATCTTCAAATGCTTTTTTATTTATCTACTTCTAAATCATCCAAAATATGTATGAAGGAGTTGTTACCTGATTTTTATTTTATTTTATTCTTTTAACAAAGAAACTATACCTTTCTAAGAGTGTTGAAGAAAAATGTCACCCAAGGCTTTTTGGAAAGTCATACTTGAATCATAAACTTTCTAAATACTATAATTAGATTTCCAAAAATTAAGGAGAATATTTTATTTTATGTGATTATTTTAGTTTTTATGTTTTAGTTGTCAAATCCTACAAGGTATCTGTATTTTATTATTAGGAGTTTTTTTTTTTTTTTTTTGTTAAATGAGAGTATTTATAAATAAGAAATTGTGTAATAATTGAATAAGAGAATGATGAACAATAAAGTTTTAATTCTCTGTAGTTTTTATTTTTTGATTTAATTGTGTCTCTTTCTTTCAACCCTATTCCTTCAACAAATGGGTATTAGAGTCATCCAAAAAGATGACAAGTAGGATGTATCAATTTTTAGTCCCCCAACTCAATAAAACAATCATTATAATAGGGGTATTAAAATAAAAGCTTGGTTCGGTTCGTAAGGCACATGGAAAGTAAACTTATGTTCTCGATCTGAAAATGTTCATAAGACACTGCAAACATAGAAAGAAAGAACCTGGAAAAAATTATTGAGGAATAGGAATAAAAAAAAAAAAAAGGTTCCCTGAATAAGGCATCGGTTGACAAATGGCTGTCATAATATGTTCTCAATGTGATGGAACTCAAGACGGCGGTGATGCACTAAAAGGTAGCACAGATTATGCAAAAAATGTGATGCCCCGTATTTTTTAAAAAAGGGTTAAAAAAAGGGTTTTTTTTTATTTTTTATTTTTATTTTATTTTTTATTTTTAATGAATGATATATTGGTAATTCTTTAGGGGGAAATCCTAGTTATAAAATGTAACGTCCCAAAACCCAGGGGTCCGTTGACAACCTGTCAACCCTAAGGAAGACTCGTGGATGTCATGTAACCTGATACCACACCACTTAGTGTCCCGTTGCGGGACAGGTTGCAAGTGAATGAGAAGTCTTGCTTTGTGCGGGAGTATACCCCATCTGACTTGTCTGAAAAGACGTGGCGTAGACGATATAATCTGTTAGCGCCATGGGTCAATTGGAGTGAAAGTGGCCACTTGGACCTCATCCACACTATAGAATATATAGGACTAATTATCATAGTCATCAAGAGTTTAATTACAACATTCTTACAAATATTAAAATTAGAACAAGGTTGTTCCAAAGTATTTTTACAATTCTTTTTACACAAAATATAAGCCAGAACTAGTTTGTTCCAAGCTTCTTTACAAAAAATTAATTATAAGCCACAACCCAGCTTTCTTCATATTGTGGCCTTGAGTGAGCGTTGTCCACCTACATAATCCCTGTACCTCAAAGGTGGTCCCACGACGGGGTGAGCAATGCCCAATTGGGTAAAATCCTACGGGGCTACTTCGCCTAAGTCACGCATACAGTACCATGTTCACACAATCAAGCATTCAAGTAAAAATCTTGATTTCTACTTTGAAATGCGTACATGCCATGAATGAAGTGTCACTAACCATGCCTTTAACACGAGTCCTCATCGACTCCCTCACACATGCTTATACAATCGGTGTATGAATACAAGGTGTTCGGAACAAAAATCCGAAAATTGCTCGTTGAGGACAGTAGCTACGCTTTGCCGCGACATAGCTTTGCTACGCCTCGCGTACCAGGGTGCCGTTTGGCACCCTCGGCCCCTGCATACAGTGAGGGTATCCATGCGCTGGCGTGGGTCTCTGTTGCGGCATGGGTTCCCTCTATTGCGACATAGGGCCAGATTTTTGCCCGATTTTCCGATTTTCCTCCTTTTTGCAATTTAAAATCCACTCAAAATCCCAAAAGCAAAACATGAATCACTCCGTGCTGCCTAATACCACCACTAAACCAATCATAAGGCCAAAACCCATGGATGGATTAGGGTTTTTCTTCCGAGACATCCAAATCCTGACTTTCTAGGGTTTGGTTCTTACCTTAAATCCCTTTGCACTTGAAGCCCTAGCCTTTTTCCTTCTTTCTTCTTGCAAGATCTTGCATAAACATGGAGAGATTCACACCACTCTCCAACTATTTCAAAAACCCTAGCTTTTTCTCCTCTCCCACTCTTAAAAACGTTTTTGCTCAAATGAGCATTCTAAGACCAAATGTGGTCTAATATAATATCACTTATCCATTATAAGGCCATGTTTGGCTTCCAAAAATGCATTTTCCATTTTTCTCACTTAAATCTTACTAGTCTCCTTATTTGCACATTCACTTATCATTTATTTCACATTAGCATTTAAGCTTATCATTTGACCCTTAGATGTCATTTCTAAATTACAAATTTTCCCTTTTTACACTTAGGTTATTTCGAGTTCAATCAATTCATTCCAGCATAAAATCATTTAATCGATATTCATTTAACAATTCGAAGAAGTACTGATTTAGCTCAGTTTATACCCCAATATATAATAATTTTATTATGAAAATTCTAAGGTATTTTTAGGCGATTATCCCTTAGCAATTTAAGTCTCGGAAATTCACACAAATAACACACACACAATCACATGCATATGCTATAGAATAGAATAATACTCTTGCCCATAGGCGCGAGAGTAGAAACATACCTTGAATAATCGACTAATTTGCTTGCTCAGTCTGAGGTGTAATGGCGTAGACACCTTGGGTCGCCAGTCTGGCACATGTACTATGCAGGCCTCGACCCATGCCTTGGCCTCTCTAGCCTGTATGCAAAATAATCGATTCGTCTTGCCTCCCAAGGCCCGTGCAGTTACCAGCTTTTGTCTTTGGGGTAAGGAGAGATAAACTGTGTTTGTGCATGTCCCATTGATGATTGGGACTGAGGTGACCCATAACCTTGGGATCCCTGCCTCTATGGGCAATCCCATCTCATGTGTCTAGGCTAGTGGAAGTAATAGCATGTCATCTGCCTAGTCTGGCTAGATTCCCCGACTTGGCCTTGACCCTGATAACATCGGCCTTGTCCCTGAAATCCTTGTGAAGTAGAAGTCCTATGCTTCTTCCCCGAGCTAGAAGAAGAGTGATTATCTCTCTTTTTCACACTAGCACCCATATCACTGATGCTCCGTCCGTCATCAATCTCTCTCTTTATGGCCATTGATGTCCTGACCGTAGAGTCCATATCTTGTAGGAGAAATCCTACAATCTTGCCCCAGATGGACAACTTCAGACCATCCTAGAATTTCCTCACCTTGGCCATGTTTATGGCCATATAATCGTCCGCGAAACGAGCTAATTCAATGAACTTAGCCATGTATTCGAACACTGTCATTGTTACTTATTTCAGTTCTAGGAACTCTCGAGCTTTTGCATGTCGAGCATGAGCCGAGAAATACTTGCCCATGAAGAGCTCACGAAACTCTTCCCATGTCATTGCCTCCAAGTTTCTTGAGGCTTTGACCTAATCTCACCATACTTGGGATTTTCTCTCTAGCTGGAATGTAGCTAGCTTTATCCTAGTGGCATCGGAGGTGATCTCCATAAACTTGAGATCCCTCCCACCTTGTGCAGCTTAGTAGTGCATGTGCCAACTACTAATAGACCTCACATCCTGAACTAATCCATTCATTCATTTTCCAAACCCCTAAGGTTATTTTCTCTAACCTAGTGTTCGTCTTTCCCCATATACATTTTATCATGCATACAATTCACACAATTTGTAACACACAAACATTGAGCATGTTAGAACACAAAACATATAATGCACCCCATGCAATGATCACCCATGCCCAATAGTCCTAGGTATTCGTGTACCTAGACTCTTGATATCTAGCTGAGACGAACTAGTATCAGGACCATACTTGTTGTTACCCACACCCGAGCTCCCTAGGTAATCATTTACCTAAGCTCTGATACCAAGTGTGGCGCCCCCCAAAACCCACGAGGAATTAAGTTGACAACCCGTCGGCCACGGAAGACTCGTGGATGTCAGGTAACGACACCACCGAAGTGTCCCATTTTTAAGGACAGTGATTTAACAAAAATCGGACAAAGTCTCCTTTGTACATGGAGCTCTACCTAAAATACAACCTCTGAAAAACGTGTATATTTATTATAATACGATGACCTTACTGGGTCCAATTATGGATAAGTGGCCTAGCAGAGCCCGCTCAATCACCTTCTGAGAATATACGGGACTAATTATCATAGTCCTCGAGAGTTTAATTACAACACTCTTACAAATATTACAAATTAGAACAAAATTTGTTCCAAAGTATTTTTACAATTCTTTTACACAAATATGATTAAGAACTAGTTTGTTCCAAGCTTCTTTACAAAATTAAATACAAGCCACAACTTGGAAGAAGCTTTCTTCATAATTGCGGCCTCAGTGAGCGCTGTCCTGCATACTCACATTGCGAAAGGGGGTGGCGTGGGGTAGAGCAATGATGCCTAGTAAGGGTGAAGCTCTTATGGGGCTACTCCCTCATAGTGCACATGCAATGCCATGTTCACACAATCAAGCATTCCAAGTAAAATGTAGTTTCTACTCTCTAAGGCCTACATGCCATGAATGAAGTGTCACTCATCATGCCTTGAACACAAGTCCTCATCGACTCCCTCACACATGCTTATGCCAAGTGTAAAAACTTGTCATTGGTGTTTCACCCAATGACCCTATATCCAAAGCAAAAGGTTTTTGTTTTTAAAAACCATTGAACATCCTCCGATAAACCACTTTATTCAAAGTCATTGGACAATCTCCGATAAACATCTTTAATCAAAAGCATTGGACAGTCTCAAATAAACCGCTTTATTCCAAAGCATTGGACAATCTCCGATAAGCTTAACTTTTAAGGCTGTAAGTACACCATATGAGATTAAGTTAGACATAGTCAAAGTCTGCAAGAGCTCACCACCCACTCACCAAGAATGATGAATGATTATGATCATGCACATGCACCCAATTAATGAGATGTCTTCGTGCATATGAAATGCAATTATGACATTCCATGCCTATACCATGCCATATATATGATGAGTGCTATATTTACATTTTAAACCATGCATAATTACCCATGCATCATTTGGACAATCGTATCAATTAACATATAATTTCCAAATAAACCACACAATACATGTCAACATATTATACACACATCTATTGACATCTACAAGTCATCACCAATCAAGCAATGACTTGCATTATACTCTAGGCTTAATTGTGACACCATGTCCACAAATAGCCTACAACTAAACAATGCAATGACCTTGTTCATACACAAACACATCACAAGGCAAACCATTAGAACACACAATTTGGCTTCCAACATTTTAAACAAAGTATATCCACTTTCGATTCAAGCGTGATATACTCTGATCATATACGTGTGGCAAAATGCGGACACAAATCATTAAACAGCCCCTAATTTGTATGATCCGGAAAACGGACCATAACTTGAGTTATAGAGGTCTGATTTGGGTGATTCAAAATCCTAAAATTAAGTTCTTCGATAGAGCTACAATTACCTTGAAGGATACTAGTCCAAATTCTCACTGTTTCCCAGCCGAAAATCTGTCCCAAAAATCTCGATAGTAGATTTGGCCAAAATAGGGCAACTTGTGGCAGTCCCTAAAAATGAACCATAACTTGAGTTATAGATGTCCAATTTGGGTGATTCAAAAGCCTAAAATTAAGTTCTCAGATAGGGCTTCAATATCCTTGAAGGATACTAGTCCAAATTCCCCCTTTTTCTAATCGAAAATCAGCCCCAAAAAATCTACATCATTTAGAGTCAAAACAGGGCACTATTCCCATAATCCATTAATTTGCAAAATAGCCCCTTAGGGAAAAAACAGCCAAGCATTAAAAACGACCATAGGGCATGAAAACTCAACTTAACTGACATAGAATGGAAAATAAATAAAGTAGGAAAATTCATACTCTTGAGCGTGAAGCGGCGACCGAAAGTTAGCGGACACTCCACGAACCGGAGATTTAGACTTACTAAACCTTCCATGAAACCTTGGAAAAACTTGGGTTTACGGTATCCGCAGCGTAGCCCTCGTAGGAACTCCAACTTTAAATATGGCTGTCGGAGAAGAGGCGACCACCCGATCTCAAGTGGTCGTGAGAGAAGTTGGGTTTTTCTCTTTCTGTGCCTCTCTTCTCCGCGTTTGATTTTTTTTCCAGCGAAATCTCCTGATTTACGCTGGCATCATGTTTTAACCCTTACGTGTAACTTATGTTGGACATGGCGTGTTGTGTGCGATATTATGACATCGAACACATTCTATAAGAAATGATTTATTTAAGTGAGTTAAGTTCAAATTATTTTAAAATGAACTCCACTAATTCATTTTTCACTTTCAAGATTTTTTATTTATCAAAAATCTCGTTTTGAAGTCCCTTTGGACTTTCAGCCACAAAATCGAAAAATCGGCGTCTCGAAATTCGATGAAAATTTTCTAGGTAACTAGATTTCGTGAGACGAATCCAACGATGAAGTTTGTTTCATAATCGAATCAAAAAATTTCCGGGCTTCTGAACCATTGACAATTTCTTTGTTTTTGCCATTTTATACAGGAAAAATTAAAATTTTCCCGGGTTTTACATAAAAAGAGAAAAAAAAAAAGTGTTATTATTCTTTGGATCCTCTTTCTCTTTGCGTAGTATTTCTTGATCGTAGCAATCCAAGAACTAGGGTTTGTAGAAGAGTTTCCAAATGTGAGATTTTTCCTACATGTCATTTTATTAGAAAGAAAGTAATGGTAGTAATAATAATGAACAACTTTTGATCTTTTCTTAAATAGTTCTCTTGTTAAAAAAAAATTTCCAAAAAAATCTAGGATGTCAGATCTAGAATTGAAGAAGTAATTCGAAAGGTAAAATATTTTAAATTGTTATTTCACAGAGTTAACATATAGATTATTTAATTTTAACAGAAAGTTTGATTAACTTGAAAGTTAGATTTAGATTATCTTTCACATTCTTTAAAAATAATATAAAATAATAGTTGGTGGTGTCGTATAGAATTACTTTGAGTAGCTGAATTATAAAGTAAAAGAAAAAAAAAGTAGGAAACCATCCTAAGCTATGAGATTGTGAATGAAAAGAAAAAGAAAAAAAAAATGTAATAATCGTAGGCTTTAAGTTTGTGAATCAATGAAAAACAAAAGTAAGGGACCATTGTACTAAAAAAAAAGGAAGAAGTAGGGGACCACTAGGGAACTATTGTACAAAAAATAATAATAAAATTAAAAGAAGAAGTAGGGGACCACATTAAGAAAAAAAAAATTGATACAAGTGAGAATTTTAGATATGCACAATAGGTGTGTAGAAAGTAGGTTGAAAAGTCAAAAGGAAATGTGCGACATGATTTTGATTGGTATAATTGAAAAGACAAAATGGAAATGTAGTAAAAAGCTAAAAAATTCTTGTTATGAATTATATCATTAAATATAAAAATACATATTATTATGCCTAAAAACTTTCATAAAGTAGGTCTTGTAAACCTAGGTATAAGAAGCCTAGGAAATTCTAGTCATGATGGATGCTTGAAAACAAAAAAAAATGATTTGTTAAAAAAAAACAAAATTTTGATGATAATTTTTGAAAGAAAATAACAATAAACAAATATGATATGTTTGAAAAAACTAAAGTTCTATAATTATATGTATTTGATAGATATTCGAAGGCATATGTATTTTAACAAGTAAATATTTTATTAAAATTTGAGAATTTATTTAGATAAGGAATGTGATTAGAATAATTTTGAGCAATTATAGGATACAAGATATGTTAATAATACTTATTGTCCAGTGTGATAATTGTTAGAATATAAGATTAAGGTTACCGTTGGATAATAATATAATTTATAAAATATTATTAATAATATATTATTTTAGTAAAAGATTTAGTTCAGATGAAGAGAACAAAAAAATATTATACATAAATAAATTGTTGAAATAAGATCCGAAAGGAATGTAAGTTTTATAAAAAAATTGAAAAATTACCTAATTTAAATAGCTATAATTTGAAAAGTTGTCAATGCGTTTGAGGTGAATAATAAAATCATGTTGATAGAATAAACTTTAGAAATAAAATATTTAGAAACCCCTTAACTTTTATTATTATAGATTAGAAAGTTAAAAATAATGTCATTGCTAAGAATATTAAATTAGGAAAGTTTTAGGATCCTTAAACTTATAATTTTAGACAAATAATTAGTGATGATAGTTTCTTCCATATTATTTAGGAAATATTTCTCGGCGCGAAATTCTACATACTCTCTTCTGCCGCTGGTAACTCGCTGGCGTAGGTTAGATATTAATGCAGATTTTCTAAAAAATAATTATTTGTTTTTACGTCATTTCAATGATGAAAATGTTCGAATCAACTATATATATCTCAAATTTTACGTAGCATCCGGTAAATTTCAATTTTTAAAAAGAAAATCGTACTCGATTACAAAGTTGTTAATTTGCTAAAAATCGTAATTTATTCTAGATCTCGGATGACGAACGGATTTCACCGTTGAATCGGGTTCTCGCGAAATCTGGCCAAGACGTAAAATTTCGTCAATTCCAAGACGGAATTTACACGCTTGCAAGATCGCTAAGCCAGCGCCAGAAAACGATTTTCGACGACGGTCACATATAACACGTGGCACTCATATACCATAAGTAGATGTAGCGCAGAGTAAATAACGAAAAACGCGACACAGATAATACGAACGCCAAAACCTGGCAGTTAGCTTTAATTAATTAATTATACTGATTAAGTCACTACAAGACAAACATGTACAGGACTCCTCTCCAACAAACTAAAGGGCTAAAAAACGTGAAGCTCGAAAAGCAGACCCATCTAAGAGCCATTTTTACGCTTTAGTGAGCAGAAGGCCTCTCCTCTCTTAAAAAATACTCCGCGATCCGACCAAAGCCATACGGATTGTTAAGGAGTGCTCTACTTACGCTGAGAGGGTCACGCGTGGGTACCGATTTGGTGGAGTTTTCAACCTAAGATAAGAGGCCTCCCTACTCGTATTTTATTCCCCTAAGACTTTACGCACGTTGACCGATTGGCGCCAAGCAGTGTCGCTGGACGGCCCCAAACCTCGGAACCGAATTAATATGGAATTTGAAATCAAAATGGTGCAAACTCGTGGATCGACCACCCGCCGCTGGGCGTGAAATGGTATAATTGTATGTTAAATCAGCGGAGACTGAAATCTGGGCTAGAATGGCCGTGGAAATGCGAGTTCACAAGGTGAACCGATGACAGGTAGAATTTTCTGAATTGTAAATCGAGGGCTCTACTATTCCCGAACAAATGTTTCCTAAAATATATTTTTGTGAAAATATGTGTTCGGGTCGAGATGATTTAAACTAAATTATTGCTAAGCTGATCACAATTTTGAGCTCACTTTCTTGATGTATGAATTGAGAATTTACATGACATGATTGTGTGAATTGATTGTTTTGTAAATATACGCAGACGCTTATATATTTCCGCTGACATCAGATGGAATTGGCATAGTATGCATTCCATACGCACTAATACCCTGCGACTATATAAGAGCGAGCGCATGAGATGAGTCTAGAGAAAATGGTTCGGAGCACCTAAAATATTAATTATCGTAGTTAGTCCAAATTAAAAAATATCAATCGCCTGAGACGGCCTAATTGATATTCACCTGAGGGTACCACAACAAATAATATATCAATCATTTCCGAGACTACCCAATTGATATATATACATCGGAGGGCTGTCCACTAACAAAACAATACCCTCATACAAGGCTTAGCGAAAGTGTGAGAGAGTCGGGGAGGACTCCTGGATCCGAGTTGGTCATGTGTATATCTAAGCAGATCATGCATTCATTAATGTATGTTTATTTTAGAACATTGCACCGCACTTAGGTGGTGAGTAGCCCACTTGCGCGACATTCCACTATCGAAGCATTAAATTACCTCCCGTCGAGGATATATCTTATGCGCATGTAGTGTGAGCATGCAGGACGGCCTGGCCCTGTGACCGAGGATTAGAAGAAAGCCGAGTCGGGGTTTGCCCCGATTTAAACATGTACTAGAACTCTATAAGTTTGATATGTTGCAGGAAGAGTGAAAATATTGTAACTCTAGAATCATTAAATATGCTGGATCTTATAGCAGACAGATATGAGTATCGCTTGCGTCCTGGGCTACCGTGACACTCCATGCGACGGATATCTTGGAGACAAACTGCTGGGGACAGGTATATGCAGGTTTTGTATTTGGGTAGAAAGCCCCACAAAGGAGACTCCTCGCCCGATTTTCTCGTGAGAGAAATGCTCGGGTCACCCGACATTCAGTGTTTCGCGACGTAGTCAGCTGACCCCGGTTCGGGCGCACAGCTATATCGAGCTCAGGTATACGGCTACCTAGGTCTTGAGGGGATTTGGGCTTAGGCCATAGTCTTTGAGGCGAGGAACATCACCACTAGGTGTGGTCTTGCTCCTGCTTAGGTATGAGATTACCTTAGGAAGACACCTTAACAAAACTAGAACACTGCATGTGTTTTCTGTGTGCTTTGATGAATGGTTATATGTATGTGTGAAAGGTGTATAACATGTTGATTGATCATGTGTTGTGTTTGGATTGTGTGCTTAGGTGGATAGCACTTAGGACAAATAAACTAAAATGTTGAACACTAGGGTTAGTGTGGGAACAAGTTGGTTGAGAAAAATTTTGGCAAAATGGTCCAGAACAAGTCTGGACAGCAACTCCAGTTTTGGACAAGAACAGAGTGGGTTTTGTGGAAAACTGGAAAATTATTCCAGTTTTTGCACAAGAAAAATAACTAAAATTTCAAGGCTTAAATTTTCTCAAGTAGCAAGGAAGGCTACCGATAAGAATGAAAAATTGATATATAATATTTCTTAAGGTTTTACCTAATTGGAAATCAAGAAAATGGAAGAAAATTGCAAAATGAATTATTATAATTTATTAGAGTATCCTGGAAAATATATATATATAGGAATATATTTTAGTGTTTCCAAGTAAAGAGGCCGGAAGAAATGAAAAATATATATATATATATATATATATATATATATATATATATATATATATATATATATATATATATATATATATATATATATATATATATTTTTTTTTTTTTTTTTTTTTGAAAAAAAAAATAATAATAAAATCAAATAAAATTTGACAAAATTTTCGAAAAATAAAATTTTCAAACATGAAATTTTCGAAAATAAAATTTTTGTTGAAAACAATATTTTAAATGCAATCGATGGCCTTGCACACCGAAAATGCAAGGACAATGTGTATACACCGATTTACGTGTATGATTAGTGTCTCTGGGTCGTGGTTTAAGTGCCTTAGAGATAATCGTATTGAGATTTAACTTGCCATTGAATCACCATAGATGGTTAGTCGAGACCAGATCGAGGGAACCGCCCACAGCAATCGGGTCGTGCACCAATTACATTTGACCAAACGATATTTGATCAGCAGCCTTGCTGAGGCCGTAGGTGTTGCAGCGGCCGCGATCGCATTGTGCTAGCATAGCGTAGTCAGGAGGTCCTAGTAACCTCCGTGATTTAGAGCGCACCATCCTCCGACATTCATGGGAGGAGACCCTATGGTGGGCGCACCATTGGTTTATGCAGACGAGAACGTGACTTGCGCTGGCGATTACCTCCGAACGATCGCAGATCGTTAATCGTGATTCCCGCTTAGAGGGCGAGGCTCGTATGCGGAGATGGCAAATTTAGAGATCGGATGTTATGACATGGGCAGAGTTTCGTGAGCCGTTCATGGGTAAGTACTTCCGTAGACCGCGAGACATGCGAAGGCTCGGGATTTCCTAGAGCCAGCGCATGGGGCGAAGGATCGTGATGGACTACGTGGCTAGATCTGGGCGTAGTTAGCCCGATTATTTGAGTATTTGATGGCCACCACCAGCCAAGGTGAGTGAGATTCGAGAATGGACTGTCCATTCGGGCTAGATTGTAGGACTCCGCCACAGATATGGATTCCATGGTTGGGACAACCCCACTCACAGAGAGAGAGATGGAGATGCCTACACTGGATGCAAGTGTTAGTGTAAGAGGAAGGACAACACTTCTTCCATCAGAAAGAGGCAGAGAGCTTCAGTCGAATAGAGGTCTAGAGACCGGGCCATCCCGCTGGATAGATGAGAGTTGGGCCGGTCAAAGTGGATATGTGCTACCATTGTCAGCAGCTTGGACACATGAGACGAGATTGCCACTAGAGACAGGGATCCCAGGGTTTTGGGACATCACAGTCCTAGTTAGTAGCAGGACAGGAGAGGACAGATATCTCTCCGCCACGGCATGTGCGTAGCCGCCTCGCTGTGGAGCCACACGGGCACCCCAAGACACAGCAGTCCCGAGAGGCCAGTATGGGTAGAGGCAGAGGATCGAGGCCCACACAGCAGGGACACTGTGGGTCCAGGGCCTCACTACTGTCGTCAGCCAAAGAGCCGAGTTAGCGATCAACCAATTATACAAAGGCACGTTGCATTCATGGGCTAGAGCGTTATTGATCTCCGTGTCATTCATTCATCACGTGATCGCTGTGATCGAGTTGGGCTTAGAGGTCGAGACCTTAGAGGAGCCTTTGTATGTGGGAGCTCCTCTCCTAGGATTGTGGCAAGAATAGATGATATGTCAAGGCTCGAGCCGAGATCTCGGGACTCTACTCGCTGGACCCTGGAGGATCATGGACATGTCGAGTTCGATGTCATCCTGGGATGGATTGGCTGATGCCATGTGGTCAAGTATCGACAGAGTAGAGGTTGTCGGTCACACCAGATCTGTGACTGTAGGGCGTTTCAAAGAGACAAGCATGACATTTTTCCCCATGCATATGAGTCCAGTAAGTCGATGCTTAGCAAGTTGGCTAGGCCACAGTCTTTACTCCCTGGAGGACGAGGAGAGACCAGACTGCTAGATTCCACCCCGAGTGGTATGCGAGCATGTGGATGTTTTTCCAAGATGAGCTACCCGACTACCTCCACAGCAAAGAGTAGACTTCTGTGACGTTACACCCCTGTACTTCACCCATCTCTATGACTCCGCATAGATGGCACCAACTTGAGTTGCAGAACTCAGAGTCCAAGCACAGGAGCCATTACAGGAACACAGACCAGCGCACTTCACCACAAAGGCCCGCTTTTATTTGCTAAGAAGAAGGACAAGACCCTTCGACTGTGCATTGATCACCGGAGAAGTCAAATCCAAATACGATCAAGAATCGGTACCCATTACCGAGGATTGACACTTTGTTTGATCAGTTGAGAGGAGCGCGAGTCTACTCCAAGATAGACCTTCGCACCGCTACTATCAATCGAGGGTTAGGATGCAGACATCCCTAAGACAAATGCGAGGGGATGCTGCATGTGGGACTGAGCTACTGGGTGATGCCCTTGATCGGATTTAATGCACCAATGCACTACGGATCTCATGCATGTGATATTCCAACCCTATTTAGATCACTTTTTGTCGTAGTCTTCGTGGATGACATCTTGATCTACTCCGGCTTAGAGGGAGCATGAGTATCACTCGAGATCGCTTACAAAGGCTGAGACCATCGATGTACGCCAAGTTTAGTAAGTGTGAGTTCGCCACTGAGGTGATTTGACACGTGGTGTCAACAGAGGTCGGGCCGGTTCCGTAGAAGGTCGAGGCGTTGATGAGTTGGGAGAGGCCGAAGTCGCCTCGAGATATGGTGAAGGCTTCTAGATTTGTCACACAAAGAGATTTTACTGAGGATTTCTCTAGGATAGCAAAGACTCATGACTAGGTTGGACCCGAAGGAGGTTGTTTAATTGGGATGACCGATGCGAGAGGCATTCCAAGAGTTGAAGAGGAGACTTACTTCGCCTCCCATCTTATAGTCCCAACAGTATGGGCACAAAGGTGTCAGATGCCTCGAGGGCCTGGATTGATGTGTTTGGCGCTCCGGAGGTAGTAGCTTATGGTTCTCACAAACAGCGAACTGAGCAAAATTACCCCACACACGACATGGAGTTGGCGGCCGAGCTCTCACACTTTGAAGATTTGCCTACTACTTATACTACGAGGAGTTCGAGCGCACTGACCATAAAAGTCCGTTATATTTTCACGTGAATGACCTTAATATGAGCAACTAGATGGATGGAGTTTCTAGAGGATTGATGATTTCACTGCATTACCATCCCGGTAAGGCAAATGGTGGCTGATGCACTTAGTCGGAGTCACGAGAGTGCTATTAGTGAGCTTCCTGAGGGCGATGCTCGAGGATCGTGATAGTTCACGCATACGATGCATAGGATACCGTGGGAGTTTAGTGGCTAATCGCCTCATGAGCAAAGTGATTGAGTCCTAGGCGTGATCTAGAGATAGTGCCCATCGTGACCGAGTACAACAAAATGCGTGATCAGGCCTGACAAACAATGTATTTAGTCTACATAGACTTTAGTGGTCTCCCAGCTTCACCACTTGAGAGAGAGGAGATTCTAGGGAGTTTCACCGCTTCCTCATTTGTCAGGCATCCGTGTGTGGCAATGGCATGTACTAGGATCTGGTCAACACATCGAACAAATGAAGACACACGTAAAGGGACTTTGTCACGATGTCCACGTGTCACAGGTTACAGTCAGCGCCCAGCCGCCAGGCCATCAAATATCAGAGGGCTGAGTGAAGCGGATACGCCACGGCTGGACTTTGTGACCCACTTTCCACTACGCACAGAGGCATGACGCGGTATGTAAGGGATGAATGCGGACCGCCTCTCACGGCTCCGCACATTTTCTAGCCGCAGTGATGACCTTTCGCTCGAGAGATCTTCTATTGTATATTCTAGAGATAGTCCCACACATGAGTAACAAGATCCATAGAGGTCGGATAGGGACCCGAGGCTTGCTACACTTTTGGAAGAGTTTCTAAAAGGCTATGGGCACACTACCGACTATGAGCACAGTTTTTCCACCCCGCAGACATGGTCGGCCCGAGAGGACTATACTGTGTATTAGAGGACATGCTACGAGCATGCCCCTGATCATAAGGGCGCCGGGAGAGCATTTGCCCTAGGTGAATCTCGCCTACAACAGGTTATCAGCGAGTATACAGATGGCACCTTATGAGGCACCTGTATGAGGCCATGCAGTCACCGTTATGTTGACCGATATGGGAGAGAGCTCCATCACTGGTCCAGATTTGATTAGAGACACCTTCGAGAAGGTGAGCTTGATTTAATGTACATTTTCACGCCAGCCGCGTAAGAGCTTATGCGATGCAAGGCCACCCCAGAGTTCGAGGTCAGGGATCACGCCTTCTGAAGGTGATGCCAAGAGGGAGTGGTCAAATTCTATACGGGAAGCATCGCCAGGTTCATTGGACCCTTCGAGATACTTGAGGGTAGGCAACTGCTATGCACCGGGCAGACACGCCAAGATGTCAGTGTCCACGAGGTGTTTCACGCCTCCATGTTCAAAATATACCCAGATCCAAATTTCATGTGTGGATCGGGGATTGTACTAGCTGACACGATGAGACCTTCGAGATGGGACCAAAGGTGCATTGTTGATAGGAGGATCAGGTTTTGCACGCAAGACCGTGAGGCCAGTGGAGAGGGTACTATGGAGGCACTATGGAGTGGAGGACGTGGGAGCCGAGACACATGCACACCTATCCCTATCAAGCTTAGGACGGCGGTACGTGGTCGTAGTCAGCTTAAGATTTAAATGACTGCTTACATGCATGGTAGAATGCACGCTGCATACGCATGTGATTGATTGTAATTGTCCGCCGACGAAATTCCTTTGAGGAGGGAGAATGTAAGACCCAGAATTCCAATTTCGAGCGGCAGAAAATCGAAATTTGATTACAAAGTTGTTAATTTCAAGTTAAAACTCAATTATTCTAGATCTGGGATGACAAAACGACTCACTGCTAACCTCGCTAAATCAATAGTACGTGTAATTTCGTCGAATTCCGAGATGTTTCTAATTTACATCGCTTTTTCGAGGCACGCTGGTGCCGTGAAACTACTTTCTGATGCACTCAAAAAGTCATATATAACATGTACTATGCATAAGTGGTATGAGTAGAGAAATAACGAAATGCACTACGGTGATAAGGTTTAACGTCAAACCGGAGAGAAGGAATTAATTAATTATATCGATTTAAGTCACTACAAGACAAAACATGTACAGGACTCCTCTCCCACAAATTCAAAAGCGCTAAAACGTGAAGCAAAGCAGGACATCCAAGATTGCATGCTGGGGTGAGAGAGGGTCTTCTCTCTGGTGACAACATTCACCGTCATTTCCGACAAGAAGTGAAGTCGTCACACGGAGAGGCTCGCTGTACCAGATGGAGTTTTCAACCTTCCGAGAGGTAGTTTTCCCACTGTTTTATTCCCTTTAAGTACTTTACTAATGTTTGAGTCGACGAGGTCGTTAGGCCGCTTGAGGTCCCAAACCTTGAATCGAATTAATATGGAATTTTGAATCAAAATGGTGCAAATTTCGTGGATCCACCACTACCGCTGGGCGTGAAATGGTATAATTGTATGTTAAATCATGTAGTGATTGGAAATTGGGCCTGAATGGTCAGAATGCGGGTTCACAAGGTGAACTAATAGGTTTGTAAATTTTCAAATAGCAACCAAGGGTTTCACTATTAACAACAAGAAATTCTCAAAATATATTTTGTGAAAAATATATGTTTGGTCAAGTGATTTAAACTAAATTGCTCATGGTTTGATCATTAGCCCAAGTGAGCTGAATTGAGATGTATGAAATATGAATTTACATGACATGACAGTGAATTTGGATTGTTTTGTAAATATATGCATGTTTATATATTTGCATGTGATTAGACTGTATTGGAATTGGCATACATGCATTCCATATGCACTAGAACACCCTAGGACTATAAGAGTGAGTGCATGAGATGAGTCTAGAGAAAATGGTTCGGAGGGTTGTCTAAAATATTAATTATCTGAGGGTAATAAATTAAAATATCAATCGCTCTGGCATACCCCAATTGATTTTCACTCCGAGGCAGTCCAAGAACAAATAATATATCAATCGCCTGAGACGGCCCAATTGATATATATACATCGGAGGGTTGTCCACTAACAAAACAATAACCCCATACAAGGCTTAGGCGAGTGAGAGAGCTCAAGGGAGGACCCTGATCCGAGTTATCATGTAGACATTCGCAGTGGATCATGCATCTGTTTGAATGTATAATATTTCGGGAACATCGCATCACACTAGTGGTGAGCATTCAAATTAGCGATCTGACCATCGGAGCATTTCACTCCCGCCGAGGGATATATCTTACAGGTGCACAGGAGCTTCATGAGGCTAGCCTGGCCCTGTACTACATTGTAAGAAAGCCAGCTGCGGCCGGGTTCCCGATTTAAACAAGGTACTAGAACCATAAGTTTGATATATGTCAGATAAGAGTGAAAATATTGTAACTCTTGTAACTATTTGGTATATAGTTGGATTCATAGTTAGTATGTATTATGAGTATCAAGCCAGGGGCCCAAGTGGCCGTATTACTCAGTGTGTATTTGGATATCTTGATATATTGCCCCTCGCTTGGGCCGTATATGCAGTGTTTTGTATTCGGGGTAGAGCCCCCGCACAAAGGAGACTCCGCCTCGATTTTTCTCGAGAATGTCGGGTCACCCGACATTTACGAGTGTTTCCACTGAATGACAGAATAACTGACTCGGTTCGAAGGCCAGCTATGAAAATTTTTCCTTTTTATTTATTTGACTATCCAAGGATGAAATAGTGGCTTTTTTATGATAGTGCTTTTGAGATTTGTTTTGTTTATGAAAGAAAATGCGGAGATATGGTGATTTGTATTTTTGAATGAAATATTCGACTTTGGTTAGTTCGGCCATGTCAACGAGAATAATAGTTGATACTATTCGGCCGTTGTCAACGGGAATAATAGTTGACATTTACACCTTGCAGAATATAATTGATTTGGAACCCATTTCTGTGGGTTTGACAGAGGTTACGCATTCGTAGTATTTGGTTCTCATTCCATCTAAAGGAACGATTTGGCGCTAAATACCCATTTGAAAGTCTCACATGGTAGGGCACCATTTGAAATTTGTTGACTAGAGGAAAAAATATATGTGAAATGTATTTGATTTGGGGATTGATATGAAAATTTTATATTCGAATTTGATATGAAATTGTTTGGGTCACATTTAATATGAAATCGATTTGAAATTGATTTGAGAATGTTTTGATGAAATTTTTTTTTAATGTTTTACCATATTTGAATACAAATGTTTTGTGGAAAGAAAATAACTCCCTATTCGTTATACGACGAAACTTCGATCCATGAAACTATACTAGTATTTTATCGAGCTTTAAGCTCAATTCCCATTTGTTGACGCTTCTTTTCAGTACATTTGAATTCTAAGGATAGATTGACTAGGATCGGAATCATATCATCATTAGGAATTTAATTTTGAAATCTGTTATAGACCTTGTTTAATTTATAAGTTTATGTTTATTTGGATTATTTGTTCTTAGAGTTGGTTAGAAGGATATGAATATTTGTTTTAGAATATTTATGTTAATTCATACATAAATGTTGAGAGTTAAAGAATTTTTTATAATATGAAATTTTTGATATAAGAATTGGTGATATGTAAAGTCGCATTACTCGAACAACACTGCTTCTGAGAATCTGACCACCCACATACAAAGAGAATAATACGCACTTCAGCCTGGCTCGAGGTGAAACTTACGCTCACGCCCATCAAGAGCTCGTGGTGCTCGACATAATAGGATTTTGTTTTGTTGTTCAGAAGATGTTTTACCTACGGTGATTCCTCTATATACCTCCCTTGTACATAGGGTGCACCCCTTCTCAAGAGAGACCTTGTTTGCCCATGGTAGAAGAATAGACACAAACCTGTAGGGTTGGAATGACTCGATTGTGGGGAAAATTAGGAAGAAGGCTAAGAGGGCGGCTCCGTTATGTTTGACGTGTATTTTATAGAGAGAAAGGAATGAGGGAGCTTTCAATGATGTGGAGTAGGTTGATCAAGTTATTAAATATATATATATATTTTTGGTTTACGCTTATGATTGAGATAGGCAGTGGTTGACTTAGGTCCCCACTTTCTTCATATTTTTTTGGGAGGTTAGTTGTAGAATTCATGTCTGCTTTTTTGTCGCCTTTAGTTTGGAGTACGCACGGGACTTAGTTTCCCTGTAAATTTTTTAACACAGTACGCAAGAACTAATAGGAACATTGGACTGGGGCCAGATTGAATATCTGCATTTTAATCATATACAAATGAAACACATTGGTATACTTTGAAAATTCTAAAGAAAACTGCAGAGTATTCTTCCATGCTCCTAGAAGCCAACACCGTTAGTCCAAATGGTCCAAACCCACCTTTTACCACGCACCTGTATGATCGTACAATAGTTGTGGACTTGTCCAGCGCTTGGCTCTAAAGCCTCTGTTTAGAAGTCCGATATCTTAACGATACCTCCACTTTTACTTGTAACAGACCAACATACAATTCAGAAGCATAATGCACATGCTTTTCACCCCCTCTTTGTCAAAAGAACCCTAGAGAATACTAAGAAAGAACTAGAAAAGCTTAAATAATCGCTTTTCTTATTGGGTGCTTTCAGGTTTAAAGTTTAAATTTCTAAAACAATCTGTAGTGTTTAGGTCTTCTAGAAAACCAAAATGGCCAGAAAAAGCACTTCTCAAATAGTTTCACTCTTTCCAAAGAAAGTTAGGAGGCTTAGGTCATATGACATAAAAAATAAAATACTCTTACTTGAGCACCTACCATAAGAAAGTTCAAGTATTAGGCTTAAGCACCTGCCATAAGAAAGAAAGCAGCTAAATATCCTTATACCACAAACACTTCAGCTGGTTATGATGTAAGGATGTTGAAAAAATAATCTGCATAGGAGTAGCTAGAAACTGCAATCTAAAAGCCTAATCCAGGTGTCAGAATATGTCTCAAATTCCTAATTCATATTAATTCCTTTTTGTAAATAATATTTTATAGGATAATTCATAGTTGTTATATCATTTTAATATTAGGTTTCCTTATAGAATAAGGAAACCTTTTAGAAATATCCCTATAAACATTAGCGTCACTGTTTTGAAAAGATATGAGAAAGATGGTTTTGTAAATGCTATATGTTGTATGAAAAGATGCAAGGGTTTGAGAGATTGGGAATTTTGTGAGGTATTTTCTCGGTATTGTGGGTATCTTAGGATTTTGTGATTTTGTGATTTTGTGATTTTTCCTAATCGTTGTAATACTTTAACACTCCAATCTTGTACTTTGTGTTTTCAAGAATAGTGATGTGATTCTCTCTCATCCGTGGGGATGTAGCACACTAGCCAAACCACGTTAAAACCCTCGTGCATCTCAGAGTGTTGATTTGTCTTGTGTTATTGAATTCATATTATCATGCATAAAACCTTCTGTAATTGATGAATGTCTAAAAACACTCATAAATATCACAAAGCCTTACTATTTTTTTGTTCCCATTTTATTTATTAATGCGCACTATTAAGCCTGGTTTATTCGATTTCCCTGATTGCTGCATTGCAGTATGTGGTGGTTTTCGTAGAGCTTTGAAATGCAAAGAAGAAGAATTGAAAACCCAGCCAAAGAACGACGCGAATGCCAGTAATAAAATATGATGTTTGGTCATCAACAACAAAGTCAAAGAGCCACCCAACTGCCGGACGTTTCCTCGTATTTTCTATCGTAATTATAAAAAGAAACCGAAACGAATATTTTCCGAGATTTCATCGAAGGACGTACGATTTCCAGGAGCGTAACGAAGAAAGAATAACCCAAGATCGAAAAGATTGTTTTGTATTTCTTCTCAAAACTATTAATGACGAGAATCAAGCTTGTAGCCAAATTCCGATATGTTCTAGAATTATTTTTAAGGTTTTGTTAAACCCTGCTTCAATTGTATGGATTAAGGTTTAAATCTAATATTATTCTGTTTGTTTACGATTTACATCGATTTGCTATACGTTTGTCATGGTAATGTCTGTCCAACATTGACATGACCTTGCTAGGTATCCGAGATCGAGAGATAAGGACTCCCAGGGATATGAGTAGAGAAACCCTTGGTCAATCGGCAAATAGGGATATCCTAATTCCAAGTGTGGTGATTAAGGTTTCAACATTTAAGCGTTTCGGAGTATAGGGTCGGGGCAGAGATGCACCCAACCCTACTAGCGAGATAGGCAGATATACCTCGAGAGAGGGTATCTCGTAGGTACGATCACCCCGTCATCGAGAATTCTTCAATAGACTGGATAATAATTCCTCTAGATAATAATCCATCAAATGTGGTAGGGGGAGGCAAAACCCTAGTTTTTACAAAAAAAGAAAAAAAAAGAAAAAAAAAAGTAATTTCAAAGGTTAATTAGATTTAGTTTCAATTCCATACATTAAGAGTTTAAGTCTAGATAATATTATAGGGCCAATTCCAGTAGTCAACGCACTTCTCCCTGTGGATCGATATCCGTACTTAGGTACACTATATTACTTGATATGACGCGTGCACTTGCGCACATAGGCGCTTTACCTAGTTTATACAAATCACACATCACGTTATCAGGCTATCAAGTTTTTAGCGCCGTTGCCGGGAAAAATCGGTGTTTTATGCTAATATCAATACTAAGTGCTTCTTTAATACTTCAAACATTTTTTATGTATATATTTGTGTGGTTTTTGAGTTTTTGATACTTTTTGTTTTCATTTGTCAGAAATTTTCAGGTTAAAATCACAATGGATCCGACCAGCGAGTTGACAAATGCATTGGCTCACCTTGAGCAACAACTAAGAATGCGGCAATTGGCCGATGAGCATAAAAAAATAGTAACAACTCAAGTGAGGAGTCAAGTGTGGCAACCATATGCATCAATGGATTATGCTCAATATGGAGCTACCCCATACTTAAGCAATCATAATTTTGGATGGAGCCACCACCCAAACACCTCATGGAATACAAGTTATACCACTCTTCAATCTCCACAAGTCCAAAGATCAAACCTAGAAGAAGCTATGGATGAATTAAAAAGAGCTCAAGCTGAATCTACCATGGCACAACCTGAATTTTCAAGATCAATGGTTGAAATGGACCACTCTTAAGTTGGGTTGCCTAGGTTTCTTGATCCAAATGAGATAAGTCAACCTCCACAGGAGAGAATGACAAAGTTAGAGGCAGCCATGGCTGAATTGAAAAGAGTTCATTTTGAATGTGCAACATCTCAAGTTCAATTCATGGAATTGACAAGGGCTAATGTTCAAATTCAGCTTACGCCATTCAAAAGCTTGAAAGAAAAGATGGCTCCAATGACCACTTATGGTACTCAACTTACATTTGAAAAAGAATAACCTACAGAAGAGGAGAGTATGGGTATAGAAGAACTAGTGGAAAAATATATGAAAGAACAAGAAAATATGGATAAAATGTCCTTTGAAGGACAACATGAGAGTTCACCATCTACTCCTAGAGTGAATACGGAAAAAGAAAACTGGAGCTACAATGAAGAAATCACTTCAAGGGGTCATGAAGAACTAGAGAAGCTTCAAAGAGTGGAGAATGATGCAGAAGCTTTGAAAGACTCAATTGCAAAGGTGGAAAAAGATTCAACTTCTTCAAAATCATATGAAAAGGTAAAAGATGAAGTTGTACAGACTATGCCGGAGATGACTCTATGTGGTGAGATGCATGAGGGATTGAAAAATGAGAAGATGACCCTAACTTCCGAGGTGGATGACTACATCATTCAATTGAACAACGAATGAAAGGAACCTTTGTGAAGAAAATGAAAAAAATATAAAATATAAAAAAAATAATGATCTTGGAAGATTATGTGCTCAAGTTGCTGATTGAGCACAATTATCGCCTCTTAGAAAAGGATAGAGGCCAAAATTACCAACATATACGTAGTTGCTAGAGTCTAGATGGACTCGAAAAACGGAGCAGCTTCTTGGGAGGCAACCCATGTTCAAAAAGTTTCATTTTCCCTTTCTTTTTTTTTAGTTACTTTTATGTTTGTTTTTGAATAAATGTTCTTGCTTGATCTTGTGTTTCATAGTGTTGTTTTTTAGGTTTTGGGAGTTCAAAGTTGGCTATGGAGGTGGAGAATCTTGAAAAGTGGAAGTTTATAGTATCTTAGAGGTTCAAAGAACAAAAATTGAACAAGGAAATCAGTTCCAACATCCTCCTCATTTCATTCCATATATGCTTCCTATTTTCAAGCCTCCTCTCATTTGAACTAAAGTTCAATCCCTCTTAATATCTTTGCCTCCAAAGCAAGCCATATTCATTGGAGCAACTGGAGACTTGATCAACCCTGGGAGTACTCATTATCCATTCGTTTTGCTTCACATTGAGGACAATGTTTAATCTAAGTTTCAAAGGGGGTGGGTGAATTAAAATTTATTTTAAAAATCCAAATTTTTGTATTCTTTACCGTTTAGTTATTATTTCTTTTAGTTGTTTGGGTTGTCGTTGTATGAGTTTTTTCTTTCTTTCTTTTGTTTGTTTTGTGTCTCACATGTGTTAGGTTGGTGCTAAGTAATGGTTTTGAGAATGCATTGGTTTTGTGCTTAAATTGTTTCTTAGTAAAATTTAGGATACCTTTGCATTTGTTTGATTTAGGACTTGAGTGTATCTTTTGGTTGTGAAAGACATAGCTTGAATAGCTCCATTGTTTCTCAAGAAATCATTTCTTAAGGAAACTCTTACACACACACACACACACACACACACACACACACACACACACACTAGGTCTCATTTATACACTTTGGCTCCAACCTCTTTTTCTCAAATTGAACTTACCTTGAGAGACCTTAACTTCTATAGTGATGGGACACCTCAATAAAGAGGATTGCCATTGTGCCCCAACTGAAAGAAAAAAAGAAAAAAAGAAAAAAGAGAAAACGAAAAAAAGAAAAAAAGAAAAAGAAAAACGAGAAAAAGTAAGAAAAGAAACAAATAAGTGAATTTACTCACAAGTAGGTGCTTTGGTTTTTAGTTGAGTGTTCGGGGTGAAGTTCGAGGGGGAACTGAAATGCTCCTATGCCCTTAACCAACTGGTGGGGGTCACCAATGATCCCTTCTTACATGGACACTTTTCTAAAAACTCCTTAGCATCGTTTCCTACTTTTACTTTTAGTTGTTTAATAAAGGTGCTCTATCCCTCGTTTTTGGTTAATTTTCTTTCAAATAGATGAGTTGAGTTTGGTTGAAGAGTTTTTTGGAACCTTAGTCTATATTTGAGACCTAAAACATTATTTACACCAAGTCCCTTTAGGAAAGATCTATTGAGGGCTTAGAGGCAAAACTTGCTTTGATCAACTTACCATTTGAATGTCTTGTCTTTTAGAGATGATAAATGTTTTGGAATCCAATTTTGGCTAACATGTTTTCTTAGAACATTTCCAAGCTTTCTCTTAACTTGTAATAGCACTATAATCATACTCATACTCATATCTATCTTAGTATTTTTGTTTTATGTTTGTGTTTCCTTTGTTTATGGACAAGCAAATATTTAAGTTTGGGGGTGTGATGAGTATACTTTATAATCATTTTATCCCTATGTTTTACTTATATTTTTAGTAGTTTTATCATATAAATAAGTGATCTAATGCTCTAAATGTTCAATTTGTGATTAGGTCAACCATGAGCCAATATGGAGCAAAAACAAAGAGATAAAGCCCAAAACTCAACAAACTACACATGCAGCAGCAGCTACTGTGATTTAATGTTTTTAGTTTCAAGATGATCTCAAATAGCTACAATATTTATATGGATGGATAGGAGACTTATCAGGCTTTCCAAAGATACCTTATTCACTCTATTTGGACTTCAAATGAGCAAGTTATGACTCTTGGTAGTTGAAGGAAAAAGAGAAGAGAGCTCAAAAGTGACCAATTGGAGCATTTTGTACATTCAATATTTATAATAATTTATAAAGTGCTTTTCCTTGCCATATCCAGATTCTACACTTCAAGATATTTCCAACGGTACGAAGAACACCCAAATCGAAGTTCGGATGACAAAGTTATGGCCTTACGAAGTTGGTCTAAAAACAAGAAAGCTGTAGCAATGTCGTAACGTTGCAGAGAGTTGTAGAAACACAGCATCCCGACGTCGCGACGTTGCTTGGCAACGTCACGACGTTCGGGGTTGACAAGCAACGTCGCGACTTTCGGGGTTGATTTTGGGTGGATTTTAAGACCATTTTGAGCCCATAATTGTGGGTTTTAAAGCTCAAACCCGAAGGAGACAAAAGGAAGACAACGAGGGCTTAGAGAAAGGGACTTTGTCAACACTTTAGGACCAAGGAGGAGGTTTGGAGCTGTTTTTGAAGATTTGGGAGAAGATCATGAGATTCATGGAAGAAAATCCGAGACTCACCATCATTTGATCATTATAGTTTCTTCTTCCTCTTTTCTCATGTTTTATCCTAAGTTTAGGATGTATCAAACCTCTATCATGCTTTAAATTAGTAGATCTAGGGTTCTGGTTGTTTATTGAACATGGGTTTTATATCTATTTGTTAATGTTCCATTTTCTATTGTTTCTTATGAATTCACCTCTATTGATTCATTTCAGCCTCCTATTTACATATTGATTTCTAGCCAACCCCCAATATGGTGAGTGGTTTTTGCAAGATCCGAGAAGGGAGTAAAGAACTAGACATAGATGAATCAACCTAATTAGTCTCAGAGCGTGTAAATTATCAATAACAGGATAAGACAGGAGACTTCTGGATCTCAAAGCATCTCTAATGTTTGGGGTCAGAAATGGTAGCTAAAAAGACATAGTGTTAGTTGGTAGGTTATTCGACCTCGAGAGAGGCTTATAATTAAATTAGACAAGAGTCACCTTGGAAAGCATTTTTATGAAACAATAGAGTAGAATTTTGACTTAGATCTAAGAGGATTGTCCAATTGTGCCAAGTACCCTAGGAATTTATCATCTCTTGGTATCCCCTAGTTGCAAACTTCATTAGTTAGATTTAGAAATTTCATTAGTTTAGTTTAAATTTTGTTTTACTTATCACAATTTGTTAGTTCGATATTAGAGAAGTATTATAATTTTGGTACTTAGCATCCCTTATTTTTCCCCTCGTGGATCACTGCACTCTTAGGTACACTTTATTACTTCACAAGCGTATACTTGCACAAAATAGGCGCTCTTTTTATATTTTTCTACATAATTTTACATACACATAACAAAATACGCCTATCAAGTTTTTGTAAAAACTTGATAGACTGATAGCTTGATGTGTGATTTGTATAAACTAGGTAAAGCGCCTATGTGCACAAGTGCACACATCGTATCAAGTAATATAGTGTACCTAAGTATGGATATCGATCCACGGGGAGAAGTGCATTGACTATTGGAATTGGCCCTATGATATTATCTAGACTTAAACTCTTAATGAATGTCTAACTAATTTAAGGAATTGAAACTAAATCTAATTAACTTTTGAAATGACTTTTTTTTCAGAAAATCCGTGTTTCGGGCCCTCCCCGCCACATTCGACTGATTATTACCTGGGATGAATTATTATTCGGGCCTATTGACGAATTCTCGATGACGAAAGGATCGTGGCCTGACGAGATACCCTATCTCGAGGTATATTCGCCTTATCTTCGCTAGTAAGGTCAATGCACTTCATTCCGACCCTATACTTAGAAACCCTTAAATGTTCAAACCTTAACCGCCACACTTGGAATTGGGATATGTCTATTCGCCGATTGACCAAGGGTTGCTCTACTCATATCCCTGGGAGTCCTTATCTCTCGATCTCGGATACCCAGCAAGGTCATGTCAATGTTGGCAAGACATTACCATGAGAATAAACCACGAATGTAGAACAAATTGATGTAAATAATAAACAAACTGAATAATATTAGATTTAAACCTTAATCCATACAACTAAAGCAAGGTTCAACAAAACCCTAGAAATAATTCTAGAACATATCGTAATTTAATACAAGCATAGTTCTATAAATCATTAAAAGTTTTGAGAAGAGAAATACAAAAACAGAGTCTTTTCGATCTCTCGGGTTGTTGCTGCTTCGTTTTTTGCTCCTCGTTCGTACGTTCTTCGATAAAAATCTCGAAAATTGTGTCTCTCGTGCTTTTTTATAATTCTGATGCAAGAATCGCGGGAACGTCGCGGTGTTGGGCCGCTATTTGACTTTTACTGTTGTTGACCAAACGTCGCGACGTTGCAACGTCACGATGCTGGAACGTCGTGACGTTGCTGCTGGGTTTTCAATTCTTCTTCTTTGCATTTCCAAAAAGCTCATGAAAACCACCTTATGCACCTGCAATGCACACAAGATCCAAGAATCAGATATCCGGCAATAATGCATTTATTAATAAATAAAATAGAACTAAAACGTAGTAAGAACGCATATATGACATGAGCGTTTTAGACACTCATCAATCACGGAAGCTTTTATGCATGATAATATGAATTCAATAACACAAAGAGAAAGAAATCAACATACAAGATGCACGAGGGTTTTAACATGGTTCGGCTAATTATGCCTACATCCACGGATGAGAGAGAATCACGTCACTATTCTTGAAAACACAAAGTACAAGATTGGAGTGTTAAAGTATTACATTGATTAGGAAAAATCACAAAATCACAAAATCACAAAATCACAAAATCCTAAGATGCCCACAATACCGAGAGAATACCTAACAAAATTCCCAATATCTCAAACCCTTGCATCTTTTTATACACTGAATAGCATTTACAAGCTCATCTTTCTCATATCTTTTTCCATCGTGACCCATAATATTTATAGGGATATTTCTAAAAGGTTTCCTTATTCTATAAGGAAACCTAATATTAAAATGATATAACAAATATGAATTATCTTATAAAATATTATTTACAAAAAAGAATTAATATGAATTAGGAATTTATGACACATATTCTCGACACTGATTAGGGCTTTTAGATTGCGCTAAATTTACCTTATGCAGATTATTTTTTCAATATCCTTACATCATAATCAGCTGAAGTGTTTGTGGTATAAGGATATATAGCTGCTTTCTTTCTTATGGCAGGTGCTTAAGCCTAGTACTTGAACTTTCTTATGGTAGGTGCTCAAGTAAGAGTATTTTATTTTTTATGTCATATGACCTAAGCCTCCTAACTTTCTTTCGGAAACAGTGAAACTATTTGAGGTGTAAACCATTTTTGGTTTTCTAGAAGACTAAACTGCTGATTATTTTTAGAAATTTAAACTTTAAACCTGAAAGCACCCAATAAGAAAAGCGCTAATTTAAGCTTTTCTAGTTCTTTTTTAGTATTCTCTAGGGTTCTTTTGACAAAGAGGGGGTGAAAAGCATGTGCATTATGCTTCTGAACTGTATGTTGGTCTGTTACAAGTAAAAGTGGAGGTATCGTTAAAGATATCGGACTTCTAGAAAGCAGAGGCTTTAGAGCCAAGCTGGACTAGTCCACAACTGTTATGCAGTCATAAAGGTGCATTAGTAAAAGGTGGGTTTGGACCATTTGGACTAACGGTGTTGGCTTCTAAGGGCATGGAAGAATACTCTGAAGTTTTCTTTAGAATTTTCAAAGGCAATACCAAATATGTGGTGCTCATTTACTTATGCTTAGTTAAAATGCAGATGTTCAATCTATTTGTGGTCAATGTTCTAATTGGTTCTTGCGTACCGTGTTAAAAAATTTACAGGGAAACTGGTCCCGTGTGTACTCCAAACTAAAGGCGACAAAAAAGTAGACATGAATTCTACAACTAAACTCCCAAAAAAATATGCAGAAAGTGGGGACCTAAGTTAACCACTCCCTATCTCAATCCATAAGCGTAAACAAAAAAAACAAAAAAAAAAAAGTTTTAATAACTTGATCAACCTACTCCACATCATTGAAAGCTCCCTCATTCCTTTATCTCTATAAAATCCACATCAAACATAACGGAGCCGCCGTCTTAGCCTTCTTCCTAATTTTCCCCACAATCGAGTCATTCCAACCAAACAGGTTTGTGTCTTTTCTTCTACCATGGGCAAACTAGGTCTCTCTTGAAAAGGGGTGCAGCCTATGTACAAGGGAGCATATAGGAAGCACCGAGGAGAGTAAAAAAACATCACCCCACCTAAAAACAACAAAACTAATTAAATCCCTATTATGTCACGCCCCCAAACTCACCCAATGGGCATGACTGTCATTTCACACCTCAAGCCTGAAGGCTCGAAGCGTGAAACAATACAAACCCCTCCTTTATTGTAACTAGATTAAGTCCAATTACCAAACACATGTTCAGAGTAATGAGCAACTATCTATATCACCAATTCTCATATAAAAAATTTCATAGTATAAAAAATTCTCTAACTCTCAACATTTATGTATGAATTAACATAAATGTCCTAAGACAGATATTCATATCCTTCTAACCAACTCTAAGAACAAATAATCCAAATAAACATAAACTTATAAATTAAACAAGGTCTATAATAGATTTCAAAATTAAATTCCTAATGATGATATGATTCCCATCCTAGTCAATCTCTCCTTGCCGAATTAAATATACCTGAAAAGATGTCAACGAATGGGAGTGAGCTTAAAGCTCAATAAGAAATACTAATACAGTTTCATGGATTAGGAGGTTTTCAAATAGATAACAAATAGGAGTTATTTTTCTTCCCACAAAACATTTGTATTCAAATATGGTAAAACATTAAAAAAAAATTCATCAAAACATTCTCAAATCAATTTCAAATCAATTTTATGTTAATATGATCCAAACAATTTCATATAAAATTCGAATATAATATTTTCATATCAATCCCAAAATCAAATACATTTCAAATATATTTTTTCCTCTAGTCAACAACTGTCAAATGGTGCCCAACCATGTGGGACTTTCAAATGGGTGACTAGCCGCAAATCATTCCTTTTAAGATGGACGGAACCAAATACTACTAGTACTAGTAACCTCAAATCGAAACCCCTAGAGACCAGGGTTCAAATCAATTACATTCGCCACCAATGCTGTTGGGTTTTCAATTCTTCATCTTTGCATTTCTAAAAAGCTCCTGAAAACCACCCTATGCACCTGCAATGCACACAATATCCAAGAATCAGATATCGGGCAATAATGCACTTATTAATAAATAAAATAGAACTAAAACGTAGTAAGAACACAGATATGACATGAGCATTTTAGACACTCATCACACCCTCAGTCTTAGCTTGCTTCGTCTCAAGCAAGAAATGCACTTTAAACCAAACACACAAGAAACTAACATATGAAAAATCAACGACATGATTGTGACGCACATGTTGCCAAAAGGAAGGATCAAAATGGACCAACTCACAAATATTGCCCTTTTATACAAATTTCAGAGGATCCATAAGGTTGTTTGACTTTCGAAAGAATTCAGTTTAACACTCTGCCATTGACAAGACTCATCCCCTCCTAAGTTTTCAATAGCCTTTCCCAAGGAGTCTATGTGCATTTGATGCATGATCTCTAGCATATAACTCAGTTTCGATACCCACAAACTTGAATTCAACTTACCTATTTGGGAGAGTCTAACTACGGAAGGATAAGAACACACCCTTTTTATTCAACTAACCTACCTACTCATGAAAAAGAAATAATTAAAGGCTTGTAAGTTTGCTGTCGAGTGTTCCCAGAAGGTGGATCTGGTGACTCCCCACCTCAATTGGTTAAGGGTACCAGCATTCAATTCCTGAACTTCACCCCACCAACTAAACCCAAGGGCCCAAGTTATGGAACTCCCATCCTCTATCCCATAACCCGGCAATGAAGTCAATGGCTCCTACCGTTGGCTCAAAGGCATTAGGCTTGAAAAAGCCTCACTATGGTAAGCCAGTTCTGAGCCCAGTACAAATTTAGAGACTAGCATGCAAAGGGTGCAATGTAATTCGAGAATTGGTTTCTTGAATACCTAGGAGGTGACTCACTATGTCCCCCCTACATATCCAACAAGTAATTCCCAAGCATCTAACAACCTACGAATCCTTTCTTGATTTATACTGTGTTTTTCGAAAAAAGATTTGAAGATGTCAAAAGGGATCCTTGATTGGCAATCATGGCATCAATCACACAACTACCTAAAACAACCCTAAAACCCGAGACAAACTAAAATAGGGAACCCTCAGTAAACAGAAACACATAAATAAACACAAACAGACACAACCAAAGACGCTGATATAAACACCAAAGAAACCCTAAACATGACACACATAAATAAGCATAGAAATAGACACACTAAAGCAGAAAACACATAAATAAACACAAAAACAAACCAAACAAAAACACAAACCGATCACCCAAACCCCTAAACGCGCTGATGTTGTCCTTACTGCTCCATGGAAGAACAAGAGGGGGTGTGCGGAACTTCCCCGGGTGAGTAAATGGACACCGCAGCGCGCGGGAGGTGGCATGTGAAAGACGAGAGCCGGGCAAGTCGATCTAGGAGGGATCAAGCCGAACAAGGAGTATGGTCGCTCGTCAGGCATGCACTTCGCGCGCATGTCACCGGCGCATCCATGTTCGCCGATGCGACCCTGCCCCAGTCTCATCTTAGTACGTGATCAAATCGGCAGCGAGGTCCCGCGACCAACTCTTTCAGGTGGTGGAAGGACTAACTAGGTCCCTCCTCCTGGGGATGGTCAGAGTGGTGGGGTCATGGGAGGACTGCTTCAAGCCCCTGGGGTGCTCACGATCCCAAACCTAGACTGATACACTCTAAGCTCATCCTCGTTTAAGGGTTCATTGCCCGAGTCGTAAACCTCTTCGGGGCATGGCACACCCAACTTGTCCTTCTTGACATATAGCCTTTGATGTGTATCCACGCCTCACACCCTAGTGCTCCCGCCTGCATAGTCCAAACATGAGGAATGGGTGCCCTAGATTCATCTTGGCATCTTTGTTATAGAAGATCGCGTCCTCTATAACTTGACCTATATCGAAAGGAATGTCTTGAAGGATAGCGAAATTGAGCAAGGCTCGCTTGACCGTCACCTCACAGATATTGGTAGTCGGTATGAGCCATGAGGTGATGAAATGGTGCCATACCTTTGGGATACAAGCTAGGTGTTTTGCCTTGAAATGTATAGCGTGCCCCTTACTATTCAGTTTCCACTCCCCCTACCCATTTGTCAATACCCAAGGATTCTGGTTCTGGGGCCCCATAGGTCGGTCAAACGCCCCAGAGTCCACTCCAAGCCTAAATTGTGAATTTTTTTATGGACTTCGTGTAGAAGTCAACCCAAACCCCACGCATCCTAACCTTTTTATTCATGTTAGAGGCTAGATTGGTGTAGAATTCTCAGACTACCATAGTGGTAGCCGATGTAAGGGGTTGGCACAAAGGCCCTCCACCCTCGTTCTCGCGATGGTTTCGTGGAAAATCCTCGTGGTGGTGAAAGCCTTCGATGAATGGCCTATTCTTGAGATGAGGTCGAACTTCTGGGTCAGGCTTTCATTAATACCACCACTATGTGTGCTCTCACTTGCCCGACCTCTCTTTAAGGTCATCTTTTGCTTCTTACTCAACATTAGGCACTTATAGGGTCGGTTTGAGATGGTGGCCAAAGTTTTTCTCACCTCTTCTTGGCTTCTAGACCTACTAACATCCATGTGGTGCAGTGGGACCAATCTGCCCAAATGAGGTCGCCCAACAACTCACTTAGGTAAACTGTCGAACACCAGTGTGTACTTTGGAGATGGGCATTGTGACTTTAACCTAAGACCGCTATTATCCCTAACCACTCATAAGGTGCCTTCATAAGCCCTAAACGAGACACATAGAATGAAAACCACTCACTACAAAGTGAATATGAGCCTTCACTTACCCGTGAACTGTCCCAGAGTATACTTTAAATGAAGGTGGGGCACTAGTGATCGGGTGGCTCTAGTGACTACGTAGTGGCTTCGGGGTTCCTCGACCAGTCAGATGCCTAGCTATGTCTCCGGGTATTTTCAAAAATGGATGTGCGTTAGGGCTTTTCCAGGTTTTACGAAAGAGGAAGAATGAACACTTATGTTCATAAAAACGAGGGAAACGCCGCGAACGCCGGGTCTAACGTCGCGATACCTCGAGTTATAATGCCAACGCCGCGAGCAGTTAGATCCAACGTCACACGCTCAAAATGTGGAAGTGTCAACGCTATGACAAAGATCCAACATTGCACGCTCCCAAGCATATTGAAATCCGACGCCGCAAATGTTGGCAGAGGTCCAAAATAAGGTCCGGATACAACGCCGCGAATGCTACGTAGAGGGGTCCAAAATAAGGTTCTACTTATCGTCGCCACGCCGAGATCTAACGTTGCGATGTGACAAAGGCTTGGGTTTTTGGCTTCTTTCAATGTCGCGGCGTTGTGCTCCAACGTCGCAACATTGCAGAGAGGGTTAAATTAAAATTTTTTTCAAAACTTCCTAAGTCTGAGAAAACCCCCTGAATGAAGTTCCAACCCCGTCATTCTCCTGGAATGAGCTTCTCGAACTAGCTCTCCGCTGATACTACTATCTTGGGTCTTGAAAACAAATAAACAAAATAAAATTCTGATTATGGAAAGAAATAGAGAAACATGCCAAAAACTAAAAACACTCTAAACTACGCTCTAGAAAGAAAAAATATCAAAAACCTTAGGTTGCCTCCCAAGTAGCTCTTTGTTTAATGTCGTTAGCTCGACTTCCCTGAATCTCAATGTTCCCGAGATTATGGGACGACACGACTCCCTACGGCATTATTTCCTTTTGGTGCTCGCATCTGGTTGTTGCTTTGCATTGAAACTCACCCTAAAAATTATGGTTTCACAATGCGGTGTTAACTTTAAAGGTTCCTTTCTCTGGGTGCATAATTTCCGCTCCTCCATACAGGAAAACCTAAGTCACAGTAAATGGTTTCAACCACCGTGACTTTAATTTCCTTGGGAAAAGTTTGAGTCGAGAGTTAAATAAGAGGACCCGCGACTCCATTTTAAACTCTTTCCTGCGAGCATATTCGTCGTAAGTTGAAGCCGTCTTTTCCTTATATATCTTCGTGTTCTCGTATGCCTCATTGCGGAACTCCTTTAATTCACTGAGCTGCAATATGCATTTCTCGCCGACCATCTTACTATCCATATTCAATTGCCTAGTTGCCCAGTATGATTTGTGCTCCAATTCCACCAACAAGTGACACGTTTTCCGAACACCACCACTTATGATATTCCCAATGGTGCCAATGTCGCTCTATACCACTGCAGTGCATCATCTATCTTTTTTGCCCAATCTTTCTTCGAGCTATTGATTATTTTCTCTAAGATATACTTGATTTCTCTGTTCGACACTTTTTCTTAGCCATTAGTCTGTGGGTGGTATGCAAGTGCAATCCAATGTAGGACACCATACTTCCTCAACATGTTATCAATGAGTTTGTTGCAGAAGTGTGTTCCCCCATCTGTGATCAATGCCCTTGGTGTTTTGAACCGGGTGAATATATGATTGTAGAGAAAGTTTGCTACCACTTTGGCTTCATTAGTTCGGGTAGGTATGGCCTCCACCCATTTTGAAATGTAATTTACGGCCAAGAGAATGTATAGGTTGCTGAAAGATGAAGGAAAAGGACCCATAAAATCCATCCCCCAGATATCAAACAGCTTTACCTCTAAAATAGGTTGCAAAGGCGGCTCATCCCGTTTTGATATGCTTCCCATTCTTTGGCATTTGTCACAAGTAGACACAAAGTGGTGTGCATCCTTGAATAAGGTAGGTTAGTAGAATCCTGATTGAAGCACCTTTGCAGCTGTCCTATTTCCCCTAAATTGCCCCCCATATGCCAGTGCATGACAATGAGCTAGAATACTTTATATTTCCTCTTCTAGGATACATCTTTTTATCATTTGGTCAGTGCAGTGCTTATATAGGATGGGTTCCTCCCAGTAGTAGTGCTTTAGTTGTGCGAAAAATCTATTCTTTTGCTGATAACTAAATTCTGGGAGCACTTTTGCTACCAAGTAATTCACCTAATCAGAAAACAACGGTATTGGCTTTTTGTCTTCAATTGCCAAGAGCTATTCGTTAGGGAAATCATCATTGATATGAATTTCTTTACTCAGCTCTTCTAATCGTGAAAGGTGGTCGACTACTAGATTTTCAGTTCCTTTCTTATCTTTAATTTCCACGTTGAACTCTTGGAGTAGTAACACCCACCTTATCGCCTTGCTTCAATGGTCTTCTTTGGTCATTAGGTAATTTTATGGTCGAATCTGTTTGTGTGAACTATGACCCTATTAACACTATACGGCCATAACTTGTCAAATGCAAACACAATAGCTAGAAGTTCTTTTTGAGTTGTTGCATAATTGAGCTGAGCATCATTCACTCGCATAATAGATAACTTGAAAAGTTATGTCCCTTTTTTGGCCTAGCACTGCCCCGATTGCATAGTCACTCGCATCACACGAGTTCAAAAGGAAGATTCTAGTCAACCACTACTACAATAGGTGCTGACACCAATATTTGTTTGAGAAACAAGAATGCTTGCAGGAACTGATCATCAAACTCGAAGGGTGCTCCTTGAACAAGCAGATTCGACAGGAGCTTAGCTATTTTGGAGAAATCCTTTATGAATATCTCGTAGAAACCTGCGTGATATAGAAAGCTCCTGATTCCTTTCACTGAAGATAGGGGTAGTAACTTCTCTATTGTTTCAACCTTGGCTCTATCTACCTCAATTCCTCTTTCTGATATCTGGTGCCCCAATATAATGCCTTCCTTCACCATGAAGTGACACTTCTCCCAGTTCAGTACAAGGTTGGTATCCTCACATCTTATCAGTCCCTGTCTCAGGTTCTCCATGCAATTATCAAAAGATTTCCCTAGCACAGAGAAATCATCTATGAATACTTCAATAGTTCTCTCAACCATGTCGGAGAATATGGTCATCATGCAACGCTGAATCGTGCTCGGTGCGTTACATAGCCCAAAGGGCATTCGCCTAAAAGCAAACGTACCATATGGGCACGTGAATGTTGTTTTCTCTTGGTCCTACAGTGATATAGTGATCTGATTATAACCCAAATACCCATCTAAGAAACAGTAATACTCATGCCTTGCCAGCTGGTCTAGCATCTGATCCAATAATGGAAGTGGGAAATGATCTTTTCTAGTTGCCTTATTTAGCTTCCAGTAGTCTATGCAAATCCTCTACCCTGTAATTGTTCAAGAAGCATAGCAAAGCATTACTCCCACCCCACCACTATGGTATTCTCAGACAACTTGTACCGGGCTACCTTACCTAACTACATCGAGACGTAGATCACTCCTTGTCTAACCACCTCAATGCCTCTTTTCTTACCACCTCCTTCATTATCGGGTTTAGTTTCCTCTGAGCTTCTACTAATAGTTTGTGCCCATCCTCCAATAGGATCCAGTGCATACACATGGAGGGGTGGATCCCCTTTAAATCAGCTAGAGACCACCCGATAGCATTCTTGTGATCTCGAACCACTCTCAAAAGCTTCTCTTCTTCCATTGCTGTCATAGATGCTGAAATGATAACTGGTAGGGTTGAGGATTCCCCTAGGTATGCATACCTCAAGTGACTAGGGAGTGGCTTTTGCTCCAACTGTGGTGGTCGCTCGACTAAGGGAACTGAAGTCTGGGTGGTCTATCTCAACGACTCATAATACTTCCTCCTGTTTGGCTGGAAAGAGTCCATCCACTTCACATACTCTTCGACCTCTTCACTTAGTTCTTCCTTAGCATTCTGCACAAGGCTAGCCTCGAAAGGGTCAGTCAAACCACTATGGCTAGACACTATAGCCTCTACTGCCTCTACATGAAGCATGTATCACTCTCTGCTGGATTCCTCACCACATTAAATACAGTAAATCTGACTTCATCATCCTGCACTCTTAGTTTCAGCTCTCTATTTTTCACATTAATCATAACCCTGCCAGTTGCTAGAAATGGTCTGCCCAGTATGATTGGTATCTCTTTATCTTCCTCCAGTTTAACACTATGAAGTCAGCTAGGAGGATAAACTTGTCTACCTTTACTAGCACATCCTCTATCACTCCTTGAGGATGTTTCAATGATCTATCTGCTAGTTGCAGTGTGACCGTAGTAGGCTAGCTTCACCTAAACCCAGTCGTCTGAAAATGGATAAAGGCATGAGATTAATATTAGCTCCCAAGTCACATAGGGCTCTCTCAAAGATCGAGTTCCCTATCTTACAGGGGATTATAAAGCTGCTTGGATCCTTCAGCTTCTGTGGTAATTTCCTCTAAAGTATAGTATTGCACTCTTCTATAAGATTCATTGTCTCAAATTCTGATAACCTTATTTTCTTGGAAAGTATATTTTTCATGAATTTGACGTAGCTGGGCATATGTTCTAATGCATATGCGAATGGAATGTTGATATGTAGTTTCTTAAATACTTCCATGAATTTAGTAAACCGCTATCCGGCCATTCCGCCTCACCGTATGGGGATATGGTACTCGGCATTGGGCTCAACCAGAGTCAGCCTCGTTTTCAGCTTCTTTCTTCCCATTTGGTGTCTCTACTAGCTTCTCCTCTTAGGGCTGCTCCCTTGGCCTCTGATATTTTGGGTCGAACTGCCCACCTTCACCCATTCCTTTTTCTCTTACCACCTGGTGGCCCTCGTGTAGCTAGCTCTCTACCACTTCTTAACATGGTAGCCTTAACATGTTCCCTACCATCACCCCTATGGTTTTTCTCTGAATTGCTTAGTAAGGAACCTTGCTGCCTCTCAGTAAGTATATTAGCCATTTTCCCCATTTGCGCCTCCAGGTTTCTCAACTGTCCTGCTTGATTGTTCAACTAGGTGGCCTGGTTTTGCATATTCGCTTTTGTCTCATTCATAAAGGTAGTATGAGAAGTAAGCATTTGAGCAAGGGCTTGTTCCAAGTCCATTTTTTTCTCTAGTGGCGGTTCGCTCACTCGGGGTGGTGGTATGTGTTCACTGTCTCCCATCCACAATTCACCGATTATTATGCCACCCTCGCCTTGACTGCTCCCGATAATCACGCCCCATACCAACCCTTCTTCGTGGTCGACAAACCCCGACACATACTAGGCATGCTCTATTGTTTGCTTCCCTGACCGAAATCGCATTGCCAGGTCAGTCTCACACCAAGAGATAACTCCCATGGGCCTGCCTCAATCCGCATTTACTTGCACTGTTGTTTAGTGAGTTGTTTAATGAGCTGTGCGACATGAGTAACCAGATTGTTGAGAGCCTCGTTATTTGCACCTCCAACAGCCTTTATCAGTGTAATCCTATCCCTAGGCCACTAATTGCTGTTAGTAGCAGCATCTTCCAGGATTTCATATGCTTGGTCCGTAGTTTTCTTCATTAATGCACCCCATGCTGAGGCATCTATCATTGTTATGTTCGCATCCCTAAGACCATTATAGAAGGTATGGACTTGCATCCATCTAGTCAATCTATGGTGTGGACACCTCCTTAACAGTTCATGAAATCTCTCCCATGATTCGGCTAAGTTCTCTCCCTCTAGTGCTCTAAAAGTATTGATCTCTTGCAATAGCTATGCAATTTTTTTTTGCAAAGAGAAGAACTTTTGTACAAGAACTTTTGCATCAAGTCGCTCAAGTATGAATCCGTACGACCGGTCAAACCGTTGTTTAGCTTTATCACCTAGGTAAGAGCTTTGAAACAATCTCGCCCCGAGCGCCTCTTCGCCACCCTGCATTGCATTCTTGATTTGTGGTCACATACTGGCGAAGTCAAGTTAGATGCATATTCGGATTCTCACTTGGCAATCCATGGAATAGAATGTTCAAGCATCTCCTAGCGTCACCGCTTAGCTCGGTTGCTCGCTCAATGGTGGCCTTGATAGTAGATTGACAACTATGGTAAGGCTTAACTCTTCTAGCAACATCATAATCCATCATCTAGTCGTATAAATGGCCTGGGTGCATGATTCCTACCATTATTCCCATTGTGTTCCCTTGTGGCGCTCATATTTTGTTCTCGGGTCTTGATTGTGCCCTTCATTGTTCTCGCATGGTTGCCAGATTTCTTTGTCAGGTCTTCTCTTTTGGGCTTCTCTCCGTAAACAAAGGTAAGGTTCTTTCTGCTTAGTGATCAAACTGGGAGAAAGTCTAACTCGACCTGTCTCACAAGATACATTCATACAACCTTCACTGTAGTCACACGTGTACAAACACAAATACCGGGATATGCCACTTTATAGCCAAAAAAAGATAAAATTAAATTCCAGAGTAATATCTAATTGCGCTATTGTCAATATCAACACAAAAACTTCTCCCCAACAACGACGCTAAAAACTTGATAGTCATATTTTGTGATGTGTATATAAAATTATGTAAAAAAAATATAAAAAGATTTAGATATTTGCCGCGATACGCTGTCGCTAATAAGGTACCTAAGTATGGATATCAACTAATAGAAAATGGGGATGCTAAGTACCAAAATTATAATATCTAATATCCAAAACTAACAATCAGGATAGTAAAACAGAATTTAAACTAAACTAATTTATAAATCTAACTAATGAAGTTCGCAACTGTGGGATACCAAGAGATGATAAATTCCTAGTACTGGTGCACCAATAATCTTCTAGATCTAAGCCTCAAAATTCTAATTCATTGTTTCATGAAAAATGCTTCCCAAGGTGACTCTCGTCACTTAATTATAAGCCTCTCTCGAGGTCGACAATCCGCTAACTAACACTAGGTCTTTTGCTTCGCCAACCCCAAGCATTAGAGATGCTTTAAGATCCAAAGTCTCACATGCTCTAATTAATGAGCAATTTCTACACCGCAATAATTAGGGCTGATTCATCTACGTCTAGTTCTTTTTACCCCTTCTCATATCTTGCAAAGAACCACTCACCATATTGAGATTAGCTAGAAACTACATAAATAGAGTGCATGAATCCGGTCAGTACAAATTCACAAGAAACAATAGAAAATGAACATTAACAAATAGATATATAAAAACCCATGTCTAATATACAACCAAAACCCTAGATCTACGAATTTAAAGCATGATGGGAGGTTTCGATACATCATAAACTTAGGATAAAACATGTGACAAAAGAGAAGAAGAAACTATAATGATCAAATGATGGTGATTCTCTGATTTTCTTTCCACAAATCTCATGATCTTCTCCCAAATTCAAAAACAACTCCAACCTCCTCCTGTCCCAAAGTGTGGACAAAGCCCCTTCCTCCGAGCCCTCCCCGCTCGCTTGTATCCTTCGGCTTGAGCTTTAAACCCACAATTATGGCTCAAATGGGCTAAAAATCCACCCAAAATCAACCTCGAACGCCGCGACGTTGTTTGGCAACGCCGATGTCGCTTTCGCAGCTTCTACAACTTCTCGCAACGTTTCTAAGGTCGCGACGTTGTCGCAGCCTTTCCCGTTGTAATTAACTTCGTAAGGCCATAACTTTGTTATCCGAACTTGATTTGGGTTTTATACTGTTGAAAGCTCTTTGAAGTGTAATATGGATAGAAGGGTGAAAAACACTTTAAAAATTATTATAAATATTGAATGTACAAAATGCTCCAATTGGTCACTTTTGAGCTCTCTTCTCTTCTTCCTGTAACTACCAAGAGTCATAACTTGATCATTTGAAGTTCAAATGGAGTGAATAAGGTATCTTTGGAAAGATTGATAAGTCTCCTATCCATTCATATAAATATTGTAGTCATTTGAGATCATCTTGTAGTTAAAAACATCAAATCACAATAGCTACTGCTACATGTGTAGTTTTCTGATTTTTGGGCTTTATCTCTTTGTTTTTTCTCCATATTAGCTCATGGTTGACATAATCAAAAACTGAACATTTAGAGAATTAGATCACTTATTTATATGATAAAAATACAAAAAATATAAGTAAAACATAGGGATAAAATGAGTATAAAGTATACTCATCAATGATTCGTAACAAATGGTATCAGAGCTTCAAGTTGAAGATATCTTGAAGAACAAAAGATTACAGAGCACATAAGATGAAGATAAAAAGAAATTCAATTTAAGGTGGAGTCGGTTACTCTCTTATCAAGATGTGATGGATGATTGACTTTATGGAATTTAATCAAAGGCGGAGATTGTTAGAATATGTCTCAAATTCTTAATTTATATTAATTCCTTTTTCTAAAGAATATATTATAGGATAATTCCTAGTTGTTATATTATTATAATATTAGGTTCCCTTATAGAATGAGGAAAGCTTTTAAGAATATCCTTATAAATATTATGGGTGAGGAGGGGAAAATCTATGAAAGAGATGGGCTTGTAAAGATTATTTAGTGTGTGAAGAGATGTAAGGGTTTGAGAGATTGGGAGTTTGTATTTTCTCGGTATTGTGGGCATCCTAGGGTTTTGTGATTTTGTGATTTTTCCTAGTTGTTGTAATACTTTGATACTCCAATCTTGAACTATGTGTTTTCAAGAATAGTCAAAAGATTCTCTCTCATCCGTGGATGTAGGCATAATTGGCCGAACCACATTATAACCCTTGTGCATCTTTACATTTATTGATTTATCTTTTGTGTTCTTGAATTGACATTCTCTTGCATCAAAGTTTCTACGATTTATAAAAAATGATATCAGAGCTTCAAGAACGAAGTATTACAAAGCACATAAGATGAAGATGAGAATTTCGGTTAAGGTGGCGCGGCAGTTTAGATGTAATTGATTTGATGGAACTTGATCCAAGGTGGAGATTGTTAGAATATGTCTGAAATTTCTAATTTGTATTAATTCCTTTTTGTAAAGAATATTTTATAGGATAATTCCTACTTGTTATATTATTATAATATTAGGTTCCCTTATAGAATGAGGAAAGCTTTTAAGAATATCCTTATAAATATTATGGGTGAGGACGGGAGAATCTATGAAAGAGATGGGCTTGTAAAGATTATTTAGTGTGTGCAAAGATGTAAGGGTTTGAGAGATTAGGATTTGTATTTTCTCGGTATTGTGGGCATCCTAAGGCTTTGTGATTTTGTGATTTTTCCTAGTTGTTGTAATACTTTGATACTCCAATCTTGAACTCTGTGTTTTCAAGAATAGTCAAAAGATTCTCTCTCATCCGTGGATGTAGGCATAATTGGCCGAACCACGTTATAACCCTTGTGCATCTTTACATTTATTGATTTATCTTTTGTGTTCTTGAATTGACATTCTCCTGCATCAAAGTTTCTGCGATTTATAACAAATGATATCAGAGCTTCAAGAACGAAGTATTACAAAGCACACAAGATGAAGATAAAAGGAATTTCAGTTTAAGGTGGCGTCGGTTGGTTTAGATGTGATTGATTTGATGGAACTTGATCCAAGGTGGAGATTGTTAGAATATGTCTCAAATTTCTAATTTTTATTAATTCCTTTTTGTAAAGAATATTTTATAGGATAATTCATAGTTGTTAAATTATTGTAATATTAGGTTTCTTTAAGAATAAGGAAAGCTTTTAGGAATATCCTTATAAATATTTTGGGTCATGAAGGAAAAAGTTATATGAGAGGGATGAACTTGTAAAGGCTATTCAGTGAGTGCAGAGATGTAAGGGTTAAGAGATTGTGAGTTTTTAGAGGTATTTTCTCTATATTATGGGAATCCTAGGGTTTCGCGATTTTGTGATTTTTCTTAGTCGTCACAATACTCTGATACTCAAATCTTGTACTTCGTTTTTAGAATAGTGAAAGATTCTTGATATGCCGAACCATGTTAAAACCCTTGTGCAACTTTATTATCTTTGAGTTCTTGAATTAATATTCTATTGCATCAAAGCTTCCACAATTCATAACACCAGGTATTGATTAGCAGACTTATTAAGCTTTTATAGGATCTTAAATTTCATGCTAATTAAGAGATTCATGTGGTTAACCTACCTCATTATTTGGTGGCGTTTGTTTTCTACTTAATATTAAATAGAACTTTTTTTCAACTTAATGTTAAATAATACTTAATAGTATTAAGTATTAAGTTATTTTCTTTTTTAAATATTTTATTCCCATTAAGTATTAAGTTGTTTGTTTGTTTTTTACATACTAAAATAAATATATAAACATCTTAATCTGTTATGAAAAATTATTATTTTTGTTTATTTTATATAATTAAATAAAATCTATAATTTTAATAATTTAAAAAAATAAAAAACTAAAGACAAAAGAACAAACCCCTTACATGCAGTACAAAAAAATTACTTGGCCATACTTAATTGATAATAGATTTTAGCGAGGTACTCCTTATAAGTGATAGCTCCATCCTTATTCTGATCAAGCGATACCAACGCTTTATGGGTCTTGTTGAGAATTGTGCAACAATGGTGATAAGAATTGGAGAAGAAAAACAAGAAGAATACATACAAATTTTACGTGGTTCGGTTGTGTGCCTACATCCACGAGAACGATTAGCTTGAACTTTTCACTATATCCAAATAAGGTTACATAGAAGGGTATTTATAATAACCATGAATATGACCAAATTACAAAAATACACCTATACCCTAAATATACTGTATCGTACCGCAACCTAATATTTCGCCCCCTAACAAAAAAGGTTATGCATGAAGGGAAAATGCCTTCACTATGCTCTGCTCCACTAAGGCATTTGCCTAACCCTTCTAGCCTCAATATGAGCCATATTTTGCAACAATCTCCACCATGGCGAATATTCACCGCTTTGAAGAAAACCAACCATGACTTGAAGACTCAACCAGGGGCAATAGGTCGGGGCATTTCTCGTCTAAAATCTAGAGATCTATCAAGTCCAAGCAATGCTTGAACTTTTTTGTGGCAATAGGCTTTATCAACATGTTTGCTACATTCTCAAAAGTATGAATCTTCTCAAGCAATAACTCACCAGAAGAGACCAACTCATTAATCTTGTGAAATCTCACATCTATGTGTTTGGTCATTGCATGATACACCTAGTTCTTCGCTAAAGATGACACTGGACCGGCCACACGCAACCGAATACTCAAGACTCACCAACCTCAAAGTCACAATGCTCTTGGCGTACTCTTCAGCTCTTACCGCCATATACTCTGACTCAATGGTAGATAATGCAACTAGGGACTGTACCATGGACTTCCAAAAAATAGGTCCTCCACCAAGAGTGAACATGTAACCTGTGGTAGACCTTCTGTCATCCATATCCCTTGCATAATCCACATCTACATATCCCACAATTGCAGGAACACTCTGTTGGCTACTGAACATGATGCCATAGTCCGTAGTCCCCCTCAAGCATTTGAAGATCCATTTGACTGCATCTCAATGCGATCATCCTGGATTTGATAGAAACTTGCTTACCACACTAGTATCTTGTGCCAAATCTAGTCTTGTATAAATGATGAGTCAAAAACTCAATGAATTTTTAGTCCATTTTTTTTATTGTTATTACAATGTAATTGCTTGTTTTTATGCAGAAATATGTACTATTTACCAAATTTATATTTTCGAAATTTAGTGAAATGAAAATTCAGCCGAGATCGAAGTGAAAGCGGAGTTAGTAAGCAAAGGCTGAGGTCGTGCGAGATCAGTCGCGACGAAGTCATACTATCTTGAATGAAAATTTGTTGTGATAAAAGAGAAACTCTTGAGGCAGAAAAGAAGGGCTTCAGGAAGGATTTCATGTCGACACCATTACGAGTCCGAGCGCAGAACAACTTTGTTGTAATAGATAATTGAAGGTGCGACTATGAATGGTTGATGACTAAGCTTACAAGGTCTCTGCGGGCAAATTAGGTTGTGACAAAATATAAGTTGGAGACTCCAATCAAAATTAAGCGACCACATTTAAGCAAGCTGGGACCAAAGGCATAGGCAAGAAGGAAGTAACCATTAGGTTCGACACACTTTGAGTCACGACCAGAAAAAGAAGAAGAATTGATGGGAAACTGTTGTAAGTCAAAAAATAAGGTTGCGACTGGAAAGGAAGGATGAATGGTTGTGAATACTTTTGAGGTCATGACAGGAATTGCAGTGATTAAAGAAACTCCTTGAGAGAATTATGAGCCCTAATGCCCACGTTAAGCAGAAACAAACACACTTGACAATTTTGAGTCCATGACACAGAAAGAAGAAGTGAGACCCGAGGATCAAAATGGCTAACAACAGAAAGGGTGTCGCGACATAAGAATGAGGTTATGACACACAAAGGAAACCATTCAGTCGCAACACACTTTTTAAGTCATGACAAACGAAAGAAGATGAATTGAGAAGAAAATGTTGTGACTAAGAAATGAGGTTGCGACAGGATGGGGAGAAATGATGTCGCGACAGGATGGGGAGAAATGATGTCGTGACATGATTTTAAGGTCACGATATAGATTTCAGGACTGAAAGGAAACGAGTGGGTCGCGACCTAAATTCCATGTTACGACAAGACAACGAATAGACAAAACATTTTAGTCCTGGCACGAAGAGTTGTGACCAATAATCGGTCTTCTCTGACATGCTTTAAGGTCGCGACACAAAATGTTAAAAAGCGAGAAAAGCCGGAGTCGCGACATGGGCGAGGTCGGGACACGAGAGATTTGTTGAGGGTCGGACAAGCGTGGTGTAACAAGATCTTCTGATTGGAAATAGAAATGATGTCGTGGCATAAAATTGAGGTCGTGACATATATTTCAGCAAAGGGAAGAACAGTTAGGTTGCAACTAGAAATAGAAAATTAAATGAAAAATGTAGAGTCTGAGAAATGAGGTTGTGACTAGATAGTAAGAAAGAATGGTCGCGACATACTTTTGAGTCGCGGCGAAATTCGATGATTCACGAGACTACTTGAATTACGCTGACATAATGTCAGCGTTGTGACGGAAAACAAGCAGAACCCAGCCAAATTGAGTCGCGACTGCCCGAAGAGCTCAAGACAATTGGATGATGTACGTAACCGAAGGATTGTGACTGAGTAAAGGGTGACAATAGAAATGATGTTCGCGACTGTCGAATCGAGGTCAGCGACACGATTCACGGAAAGCTGAAAGGTCGTAACCCGAGGAGTTCTCACTGCTGACAACTAACATGGTCACAACAAAGAATTCATGTCGCGACCGGTAATAAAATCCAACCGAAGAAACAAGTCGCAACAGAGAACATCAGGTCGCAGCTCAACAATTGCAAGAATAAAGTAAAAGAACGTTGCAACCAATTTCTTAAGGTCACGATAGACTTGACAGACCAAACCAGGATTTCATGTGATGACATTGTGCTCAAGTCATGACCTAAACAGAGAACTGGGCCATTTATTTTAAGGAAATCCACCTGGAGCCTTGGAATCAAGCATAATTTCTGATTAGTACCCAAAAAGTGCTATTTTGAACCCTATTTAAGATAGGTTTTGAGTGCTTTTTGAGTACTAATCATATTAATTAAGCCAATTGACACGTGTAGGTCCCTTTGATACTAATGATTTGTATTTCGAAATTTGTTTGTGGTGGTTTTGCGGGTTTCATAAACCTATCTGCCATATCAAGCTAAGCATATCGAGTTTAGGCGATTTACCAGAAATTCGTGTGATTTATTTTTCGATTACATCAAGCGGGAATGAAGAGATTGAAAGATAAAACAAAATTTGGATCTTGTTGGAATAGGCGGGATGGAGCCAAGGGAGAAGATAAGGAATTTCATTAGAATAGTGAAATTTTCACTTTAAATGTGAAATTTTAAACTATGTAGTGCAATTTAAGCTACATAGTGAAAATTTCCTCCCACTCTTAATTTTCTCTATGTAGTACAATTTCGCTATATAGCGAAATTTAGCTATGCTAGCGAAATTTTCACTACATAGCGAAATTTTCTGCTGTAGCGAAATTTCCTGCTTCGTGTTTTTGTGTACAAACGACCCCATTTTGATTAATTTCATTTTCTGCCCTTCTTTGTAGTGATACTATTAAGGATAAGTCTTCAGTATTTTCACGTTTTTGTAAGGCTATATAAGACATGTTATGAACAATTTGTAACCTAACTTTCATTTTAACGCATTTCCATTACGGCACATTGTTTTGGCCCTCATTTGCTCTCTTCTCTCTCCTCTTTCTCTCATTTTCTAGACTGGCTGACTTTGTACTTTTGGAGGGATGACCGCTCGAGATGTTTGATAAGCACTCCCTAAAGCCTTAGAAAGAGGTTTGCTCGAGTTAGTTGAAATGCTGGTTTGTTTTGTTCTGTTAAGGGCGGTGTGCGTATTTATGTTCAAACTCTCAAAACTAGGTTTAAAAGCTATTTGATGTACTTTCTTTGAGTCGATACTTGGCATGCTTGATGGGTTGGTGTATTCTTAATGATAGATACCTTGGCATCCGATAGATGTCATTCGAGCCATCGAGGTAAGGTTAAATGATGGATTTCAGCTTTGCAAAGAACATTAAATGCTTTCGATGCAAATGCCATATTTCAAATAGGAATGGTACTAGGGTTAGTTTCTAAGTTAAACAAAGATCGGTTTTGGAGATGACTATATGTCATCTTCACCCAATGCGGGAGTAAAAACAGGGGACAACTTTGCAACCCTATCATACTAAACTAGTGGCCCAAAACTTCAAGGTCTTCTTTTTACATTTTATTTTGAATTACTTTCAGTTAATATAGTGACAACAACCACACTTTTTATACAAATCCGAAATCCAAACAAAAGCCTTATCATTTTGAATCATTATACAAATCATTTGTAAGACAAAAACCCCATCGTTGATGGTGATCCTAGAGCCACTATCTTTGCTTGATAGTTCTCTCTGGCGATAGGAGAGAACAGGTATAAATTTTGTTGATCAGAAACTCTATTCTCGGCCCACGAATCAAATGGCGTAGTTGGGGATAGTCGCCAAACTAAAGATGATGAGTTAATGGGTACTTGTAATTCTCTCATTTCTATTATTGGTGACAACACAACCTTTTGAATTTCATTGTTTAGAATTTCAAGTTTTTTTTACTCAGCAGTCACTACTGAGCTGTTTTTTTTTTTTTATAACAATCATTTTATTTTTCAGCTAACATTGATATTTTTGGCAAGCCCTTTTGATGCTCTTTGCTTTGTCTCTTTTTGTGTCACAGGTATTTATGCTTCACTGGGATAGAGGTATATCAGGTAGATTTCAAAGAGTTAGTACACCAATTGAACAAGGTTGTGAAGTCGATTATTACACGGTGAAAATGGATCCTCCACTGAGCAATGAAAGTCTTGGTGCTCCGTGATGAATCTACAACATATAAGTCAATGAGAGACCACATACATCCTCCTAGAGTGAGTGCACCTTCATGCATCATACCACTGGCGATGATGTGGCGGTGAGATACTTATCTGGTGCCCTACTTCCACTTTCATGGAATGGAGAATGAAAATCCATATATGCATATCCGAGAGTTCGAGGAAGTTTGCACAACTTTTAAAGAGGGTGTGTCTGACATGGACCTGCTTAAGCTAAAAGCATTCCTTTGACCTTTAAAGAGCCAAGGCGAGATTTGGCTCTGATTCATGGTGAGAACAATTAGAAGTGGTAGATCTTCAAGGCCCCGAATTTTTGAAGAAAATTTCAGCTACAGCAAGACCAGCAGTTTGAAGAGGCAAATCTACACTTACTCGGCCTACGATAATGAGAAGTTTTATCAGTGTTGGGAGAGATTCATGGAGACCATGTCCACACCATGGGTTTGATACATGGATGCTTGTGAATCACTTCTATGATGGTATGTCTCCGGCCATGAAGCAACTCGGAACCATGTGTGGATGGACTTTATTGAGGCAGATGAAGCCATGGACTTTTAGATACTCTTGGTAGAACGCCCTAAAGCATTGGAATGAATCGAATCCAAGAGAGGCTAAAAAAATGAGGCCTTCAACCCACAAAAGGGGAGGCATTTATGCACTCTCCGAAGACACGGAGATGAAGGCAAAATTGACCACTTTTACCCGAAGGTTGGAGGAGCTTGAAATGAGAAATTAGCATGAAGTGCAAGCAGTGAATGAATTGCATCTCACCCGACTGTTTTATTGTTAGTCAGTAGCCATCTGGGAGAGCACTTGTCCATTAGTTCCTTAGTGAGGACTTAATGAAAGAGCATGCCCGTATATTGGGCCAAAATAAACCACACAAATGCTCCTTATGGCAACACCTATAACCCCGATTGGAGAATCATCCAAACCTATCATGGAAGCGAAACCTCCACATATGCTCCCGAGGAGCACAACAATAGTTTAAGCTCCACTTAAACGCAATGTGGCGACCTCACCTTCTTCTCTGTTGAGCGAGCGGTCGAATTCATAGTGATGGGTACCTTTGTGGAGGAGCAAAAGAATTGATGAATGTTGAGCTTGATAAAATTGAGGCAGTAGAGAGCTCGCTCGACAAGAAGATCGGCCAGTATGCATTGAGATCTCGACAAATATGACAACTTGCAAAGTTCCATTTTCAAGTTATCTAACTACTTGTGAGGGTCACGAAAAGGGAAATTCCTTCGAGACATAAAGCGAAAACCAGGGAATGCATGAGATAGGCTTTGCGATGATCCCGATACGAAATTGATGAAGTCAAGCGTGAAGTGACTTTGAGAAATTAGTGCGAAATTGAGACGGCTGATCTAGCACCAACGAAAGCTCCCGTAGTGGTTGCACACGAGGAGGAAGAAACGACCGGTGCGAGGAGGTGAAACACAATGTGCCCCTCATTTCCATAGGCGCCGAGAAGGAAAAATTCAGTTAACCAAGTGAGAATTTTAGAAGTACTATGGCAAGTGAAGTTAACATCCCTACTCCTCGATATGATCAAGCAAGTCCCAGCATTATGCAAAATTTTTGAAGGACACAATGCACACGGTGAAAAGAGGAAACTCTTGTGAATAAAAAGGCCCCTTTTGACCCGACAGTGAGTTCCATCTGGAGTGCAAGACTCTGTGAAGTATAAGTCGGGTGTCCTACAATCTCGTGAACTATAGGCGCACTTGTGTGGAAAAGGCATTGCTAGATTTGGGGGCAAGTATGAAATCTATTGCCTTTTTCCATGTGCAGCGACTTGAAATTTGAGTGAATAAGCCCGACCCTTATCCACCTTGTCTCTAGCCGATAGGTCCATCAAAATACCAAAGGGGACAATTGAGGATGTTTTGATTAAGGTGGACAAATTCTACTATGGATTTTGTAGTGCTTGATCTAGAACACTTGATTCTCGATGAGTGCAATCATGTGCGATCTGTCTTGGGAGGCCATTTTGGCCACTTCGATGCGATCAATTGTCGAAATGGGGTTATGCAACTCACCTTTAGGGAACACTGACTTTGGAGACTCAATATCTTCCCACTTGAGTAAAAAGCATATGCAACCGGTAGAGGATGAGCGTGAAGAGATGCATAATGGAATACAATTCTTGAAACGAGGTTAATGGTAGCAAGTGCGAGATGTGCTAAACCGGGAGTTATCCCGAGTTCCTTGTGAAGACTGACGGAACCTCAATGCATGAGCCTAGTGCAGGGGTGCTGGAGAAAAAAGTGGAAATTCTACCTTTATTGATTGGAGAAGAGGAAAGGAACCTCAGTAATTTAGATCTCAAACCCACACTTTGTGGAATTAAAATATACATTTTGGAAGAAAACAAGAGTGTCAGTTGTAATATAAATCCTTTGCGGCCACTCCTTGAAGACAATCTGCTGCACCTCCTCAAAATGAACAAGCAAGCTTTGGGGTGGAAAATTTCTGATTTAAAAGGCATCAACCCAACAATCTGCACCCATCACATTTATTTAGAAAAATTCGGGTGGCGGCCACAGAGGAGATTGAATCCTCACATGCAGGAGGTAGTTCACATTGAAGTCCTGAAGTTGCTGCAAGCTGGTATCATTTATCCCATATCTGATAGCACTTGGGTAAGTCCAACCTAGGTGGTGCCCAAGAAGTCAGGGGTGACCACTATAAAAAATGAAAAGGGCGAGGAACATGCGCATATACCCTTACCGGTTGGAGCGTGCATAGATTACGAGGCTCAATCACGGTAACAAAAGAGAAAGATCACTTCAGGCTGCCCTTTAGTGATCGACTGGCAGAGTTTCTGGGCATCCATTCTATTGATTTTGGATGGGTATTATGGTACTCGGATAGAGAGATCGCACGGAAGATCAAGAAAGATACCTTTACTTGTCCATTTTGAACTTGCGCTTATAGGAGGATGCCTTTTGGTCTTTGCAAGCGCCCACATACGCCAGGAGATGTATGCTTAGTATATTCAGCGATATGGTGGGCGCATAATGGAGTATACATGGATGACATCATTGTATACGGGAGGTGATTTTGAAGAATGTCGACTAATCTTGAAATTTATCTACGAGAGGTGCATTGAAAGAAGCGGTGTAATTAGGAGAAATGCCATTTTATGGTAAACGAGTTGTGCTAGAGCGTGTCATTTCGATGGGAATAGAAGTTGACAAGGAAAAATTGAACTTATTTCCAAGCGCCTTCTCCAGCAAATGTAAGCAGTTAGGCAATTCCTTGGCCATGCGACTTTACGGGAGATTTATCAGGGGACTTTTCAAAGATTGCTAAAGCCGCTATAAGGCGCTCGAGAAGATGCTAAATTTTCTTAGGAAAGAGACTGTCAGAAGAGCTTTGAAGAGCTGAGGTCCCATTTGACCACTGCACCAATAGTAAGGGAACCCAATTGGAAGTTGCCTTTTGAGGTGATGTGTGATGCAAGTGATCTTGCTATAGGAGCAGTTCTTGGACAAAGAGAAGGTGGAAAACCTTATGCGCAATTCATTATCTGAAGCAAAACCTTGAATGAAGCCGCAAAAAGGAACTACAACACTCTGAGAGAAAAAAATTGTTGGCAGTGGTCTATGCCTTAGACAAATTTCAAGCATACTTGGTTGGGTTTGATATAGTCATTTTTACAGATCATTCAGCTTTGAAATATCTCCTAACGAAGCAAAATTCTAAGGCAAGACTTATCCGATGGGTTCTTCTGCTTCAGGAATTTAATTTGCAAATTAAGGACAAAAGGGGAGTAGAGAATGTTGTGGTAGACCATCTTTCTAGATTAACCATAGCCTACGACACTCATAGCCCCCCCATGAATGATGAATTTCCTGAAGAATCTCTAATGCAGTTGGAGAATGCTCCCTGGTATGCTCACATTGCCAATTTCTAACGCGAGGAGAAATTCGGTGATTGGAAAAGAACAAGATAGGAAGTATTTCTTAGCGAAGATTGATGAGCTTAAAAGTCATCTATTTTCAGTCCATTTTTCTGATTGATTTTTATATAAAAAGATTGATTTATATGCAAGAATATGGAATAAACTTCACCAAGCTGTGATGCGACAGAGATTCAAAGAAAGCGAAATTTGCGAGTAAAGGAGCGAGAATGTGGGTGAGCGATGCGATATAATTGGGTGAAAGAAGAGGCTGCTTGGCGAGAGAAAGCGCAAAAAGAAGTTAAGAATTTGATGTCATGAAGCTTTTCGCAATCAAAATGCATATTCGGGTTGCAGCTACAAAGCTCCGGTCGCCGTGAAGCGTAATTGAAAATAGCTTGAGTTGGCGTGAAGAGCTGAATGACAACCGAGAAATTGATGAAGAAGACATGATGTTGCTACATCGCTTGGTCGCGACGGGGTGGTAAATAGCCCGATACGATGGATGCGAGGTGCGACGCAGCAAGAGGTCGCGAGCGGAGAAGATAAACAATCGTTTACGAACAAGTATGTCGCGACATCTGGATGTGGTCAGCGACATCAACCGCTTGAATCGAAAGCGTCGCGACGCTTCGGCTTGCAAGGAGTAAGGTGACAGCGGCGGCTAAAGAGAGATGATCGCGACATCAACTACCGCGAAGAGTCGTGACATCGTGTGAGTGCGACAGCGGTTAGTGGGAAAGAAGATTGGCGACAACGCACAGTTTGTCGCGACATCAGCTGCTCTCAAGGCTTGAGGTCCGCGACGCCGAAGATATCGCGACATCGGCTCCAGGCGAAGAAGTGGCGACAGCATCAAGAGGTGCAACAGCCACTCTGAGAGAAGGAGGTCGGCGACAACATTTAGTTGTCTGGCGACATCAAATGCCTGATTAAGGTCGATGTCGCAGGCCTGTCGCGACATCGGTTACACAAAGACATCCATGACCAAACAAAGACTCTATGACATGGTAGAAGGTGACGAAGGTGGCAGCGAGGGTGATGTCGCGACATCAGCAATGGCTGGGCCATTTAAAGCTGCGGTCAAAAAGTGCATGAAATTAGGGCCCAGCCGGGAACCCTATAAATACGAAGAAATTGTGCAATGAGCGCGACTCTTCCACAGCGTGAAAGAGATATGGGTTCTTTGAAGCTCTGTAAATCACCCAATTTTCTTTCCTTTTATTACGTTTTTGTTTTAATTTTTAGATTAGTTTGTATTTCATTCAAATTTGGATACGGCGTTCTTTGGTAAAGTTAAGGCCCGAATCACGAGATTCTATTTCTTCAAATTACTTGTCCCAGTTGTTTGAATTCCAAACAAGTGCAGGTCGGGTTCCCGGTTGCCGTTTATAGCGGCTTTCTTGATCAGTGACGATGTATGGTGTATCAGTAGAGTTTAGATTCCCGGCTTCCATTGAATTAGCGTTATCATCGAAATTATCTTTCTGCGAAATTTTATTGATCTTTATTTGAACTCGGTTCACGAAGCTACTTCTTAGCGGTCTTGTGTGTTTTACATTCTGATCCCGATGTCAGTGTCTCATACGTCGATAGAATTGTCTCGGCTACGATTTCAGGCCCTCCCGAGTGACACGGAAGGAATTCTCGAGTAATGAACAATTTAAAGAAGGTATGAGAACCTAACGGTGATCTAATGTGCTCACGTAATAATTAAATCCCGATAATCTCTTCTCACTTGGAGGCGAGCAGTGGAGCAATTTATCAGATTTAGGCACCTGGAGGATTCTAGTTCGAGTTAGGAAATCGATCCGGGTGTTAGCGGAGATCTAATCAAGGAGAAAGGATGAAACTGTTCTAATTTGGAGGAAAGAGGAACCGAGTATAGTGTAGATGCGTGCAATGACTATATCTTAGGAGCTCAGTTCTGAGTCCATGTTAATGGGTATGATATTGAAAAGAAAAATACGAGAACAAAGGTGGCTTGATTAAAAGTAGTTATTTAACACTCAAATGTGAGAGAGAAACGGTGAGGTTTAGATAATGGTGTGGGGTTTGGAGAGATCCAGCTACACTATTATATTCATGGTTTAGTTTTAAATACGTAGTTCGATAAGCAAGATCGATCGTTAACAGAGATTGATCTTTCCGCAGTAGCATTCTTTTCAATGCCTTTTGTAGAGAACTGTTTAGTCTTAATTTGTTATTTTTGTATTTCAATATTCCAATTCATTTATTATTAATTGATTTTCTTAGAGTTTTATTATTTTAAGTTGTCAAAGCTAATTCGATTGTCTATGATCGAATAGTGTAGATTTTTGAGAAATTAAGGTAGTTTATTGAGAATTCTTAAGATCTCTGTGGATCGATATGCGGACTTAAATCAATTTACTACTTGTTAGGCGCATTGCACTTGCAGCATAACGGATCAAAACCACTCGATAAACAATTTACTCAATTGAAACAATCTTTGAACTAATCAAATAGTTTAAGACATATACGGTGAAACAAGTTTTATGGCGCGTTAGCGAGATTGAACAATAGTCTTTTGGCAATAGTGTTATAAATTTGTACATGTCTTTTGGTCGATCCAACAAGTTTTATGGCGCCGTTGCGGGGGTTGTTAGACAGTCGTCTTTTGGCAATAGTGTTATAGGGTGTGCATGTCTTTTTGGTCGGTCAGCAAGTTTTATGGCGCCGTTCTTGAAATGGTTAGGCAAATAGTCTTTTGGCAATAGTGTTATAAATTTGTACATGTGCTTTTGGACCGGTCAACAAGTTTTTGTAGGCGCCGTTGCGGGATCGAAAAATTTGGTAGATCAATATTCGACTTGAAAAATGCTAATTTGGACATTTAAAGAAAAAAGAACAAAAATAGTTTGCATGGCAATGGTTATTTTTAGCCACTAACTTTTAACAAGCCATATTAGAAAATATTTGTTATTTGACTAATCCTATTAATGTAAATGTTTGATTTGAAAACTTTAATGCATAGGAAGCGGAGCAACGTGTCGATTCTGAATCTTTGAACTAGAAAGAACACTCGAAAGCAGAAGGCGAAAGATCGAGAAAAGCTCGGCTATAGCGGATGAAAGGCGGACCGGGCGAAGGATAACGAGCAGGTGCCGGAGAGGCCTCCGATCAACGATCTGATGGAGGACTTTTTGGAGGCCTGTTATTCAAGATGAATACTCGCAGTAGACGACTGCGGTTGATGCAAGTAAATTTTTGAACTAAAGCCCCGATGTGATTACAATGGTTCGCGACAACGAGTTTCTTGATCATCACAGAGAAGACCCCGAATGAGCATGCAGGAAGGTTTCTCAAAATGGTAAAGCACGAGTAAGGATTGAATGGGGTGAGACCGGAGGTGTTAAATTGCATTTATTTCCATTTTCTCTAAGAGATACAACAGCCACATGGTATGAATCTCTACCATATGATTCACCGATGATACTTGGGGAGGAGCTTGTGGAAGCATGGTGGTCTTCCCCAGTAACTCACCTCGAGAGACGGGAGGGGGAGATAATTGTGTTCCACCAGGGGGAAGATGAGAGTCTTTATGTAGCATGGGAGAGATTCAAAGGTTGCTGAAAAGATGTCGATGCATGGGATGAACAGACCGGATGGACGCAGTGTATCATGCCTTGAATGATACATCCCAAGGGCATTATTGATGCTTCATCTTGTGGAGCATTCAAACGTAAGTCAGTGGCGAGATCACGATTGAGGACACGGCAATGCAGTAACAGAAAGCTCCATCAGAGTTTCAAGAGTAGTGGCGGAGAAGAGGAGTCATGGAGCTGAGCAAGATGGCTGACCATGGAGGCAAAGTTAGATGCCATCGTACATAGAATGGACAAACGAAGGAAGATGCACCTTTGTTCATGAAATAGGAAGCAGTTGAGAAAGTATTGAGAGGAAGTCTTTGAGGTACTGAAGAAGCTGTTTTATGATCTTGAGGAGGTTAAATTGCTGGGAGAGCGAGAGTTATCAATTCAAACCAAATCCTAACACACTTGGCCTACTTATCATCAGTGAGGAACAGCGAAAAATTTTCATATGGTGGGAGGGCCTCCGCAGGCCAAGGCATGAACAACACATCCTCAATAAGGATGCTCGGCCCAGCCACGAGGTTCGCGGCAACAACAAGGAGACGGCGAATATCGAGAAATTGAGGAGGAGAGTTCCACCATTTGAAGATCGGATCTTTACTTGATTCATGAGGGACAACGAGAAGGTAGTAAACCTCCATGAACAAAAGTTTAAAGTGGGTGCCTCAAATGCCAATTCTCAAATTTTCAGAAGACCATAATGCTTCTCTCAAGAACACGGAGACACGAGATAGGAATGCGGCCTAAACGCAAATCGAGATGAAAGATGCCTTTCCCGGTGACACGAAGAGAGAATCAGAAGGCTGCATGGTTGTGCGGCTCGGGAAGTGGGAAAGACTTGGAGAGAGGCAGAGAAAAGATACAAGAAAGCAGCAAAGGGAGATGAAGGCCTGGAGCAATGCGGAAACCTTTGGAGAGAAAGAGAAAGAAGAACAATGGGAGAAGAAAGAAGTAAGAAGAAAACCCCGGGGAACAATGCTGGTCCCGTTTCACGAGGCTGAAATCGAATAGAGGAGCAGGTTTGCAAAAGGTTCTTAGGAACCTTTAGGAAGGCTAGAGATACGACATGCCTTTCACGAAGTGATTACTCGGATGCCTTTATGCAAAATTCTTAGAGACTATCTGCGAGGCAAAGAGATTGCTGAAGAAGGTGTGAACTTAGTGCGACTTCGCGATCTTTTGTGATCGAGAGACTTACCGGAAAAGATGAAGGATCCGGGGGCTTCACGTTTCTGCACCATTGGAGTTTGGAGTTTGAAAGTTCTACGTGACTCGGGTTCTAGTATCCAATTTAATGCTACCGTACATTGCGAAGTTAAGTTTGAGCTTATACAGCTCTTGTTACCTCGAATGGTAGATGGGAACCTGGCAAGGCTGGAAGGGATCATAGAAGATGTGGTAAAGGGCGGGGAACTTTTATTTTCCAGTGAGCTTCATCGTCTTGGATATGGAAGAGAAGATTCACAAGTCCTACGCTCTTTTGGGAGAGGCCATTCCTTTTAGGCTGGAGGCGACTCTGTCGATATGCGAGAGGGAATTCTCACTCGAGGTTGGAAGAGGCAGTGGCTTTAATTTGTCGAGTTTGAGGTTTAGACATAGAGAGGAAGATGTAAGGTCAATAGAAGATGTATATATCAACAACTCTAGATTTTTACTATGATTGTAATGCCCGATTTTCAATCAATGAAAAAGGGGATGAACTACATTATCTTGAAGATTTTGATTGATTTTCTTGCACATCGAGTTTACAATCTACTAAGACAGTGATGAGTCTTGAACAATGAGGTGAAAAAAAAGAGACCAAGTGAAGAAAAGAGGAGGAATTTCATCAAGAAACCGGTGAAGAAGAACTGAACACAAAGGTGTTGCCGTCATTTAAAGTATGCTTACGAAGGCGCAAAGTAAACGATAATAATTTAAATAGACTTAGTGATCTTTGAGAGCAGTTTGCTAAAATTTTGAGAAATCATAAGGAGTTTATAGCTTGGTCTATTGAAGAGTTAAAGGTATCAGTCATCAATATGCATGCACAAAATAACCTGAAGAAAATGCAAGGCAATTTGTTGAACATCAAGAGACTTAATCCGGTAATGAAAGTAGTCGGGAAGGAGGTACTCAAATGGTTAAATGTTGGTTTATCTATGCAATTTCAGATAGTCGCAGGTTAGCCAGTCCATGTGGTTCAAGAAGGTGGATTCTTGTATTAGCGTGAAAGAAATGAATTAATTCCAGCCAAGAGCTTAGGGTGTGAGGATGGAGAGTATGCATTGATTACGGGGCGAACACGGCAACCGGGAAAAAGATCACTACTTGCCTTTCATTGATCGGATGTTGGGCCAGTTAACCGGGACACCTCATTTTGTTTCTTGGGCCCGGGTATTAGGCTACAGTGAGATTGCAATTGCAGGACCAAGAAGACCACATTCACATGCCCCTATGGCACCTTTGCATTCGAAGGATGCCATTTGGGTACGTGCAATCTCTATTTACTTTCGGAGATGTATGATGTGATGTTCTCGGACTTGGTAGAAGAAGTTATGGAAATTTTTATGGATGACTTCACCGGTGTATGGGTCAGATTTTTGAACAATGTTTGAACAACTTTGAAGCGGTAGCTTCAAAGATGCAGGACAAGCGGCTAGCACTAGGACAGGAAAAATGCCATTTCTGTAGTAACAGGAAGGTGTTGTTCTTGATGCGTAAAATTTTTAACTCTGAAATGCCAAAGTGGGACTGATCAATTCCTATTATCAAACCCCTTGCACCCCTCCCACCCACGAGTAAAAGGGATAGAGGTTTCTTGGGGCATGCTGGATTTTAATGGAGATTCATCAAAGACTTCTCAAGCCAACTTTTTGGACACTATGCGGATGCGGAAAAGACCACAAGAACAATTTCGATGATTCTAAAATTTGCCTTTGAAGAAATTAAAGATCAGTTAGTTCAAGCATCTGTCATAAGCACCTGCACCAGGAATACAGGATCAAATTCGAGTAATGTGCTGATGCAGTGATTTGCAATGGGGAAATTTGTTTTTGGGGCAAAGAAAGAGAAAATATTGAGCCATATGCTATGCTGAAGCGGAGACCTTGATAGGCTGCAAAAACTATTCCACAATGAAAAGGAGATGCTGGCAATAGTGTTTTCTTGTGAAAAATTCAGACCATACGATACGGGATCCCATGTTATAGTTCACCACAGACTGCTCACGACCATCAAATATGTATGTCCAAAAGGCTAATTAAGGCGATAAGGTGGGTGCTACTACACTTAAGAAGTTTGATATGGGAAATTAGAGATAAAAGGGATGTGTGATGTGATAGGCGATAAAGCTGTCGAGAATAAAGAAAGAAATCAGCGAAGGAGGAGATAAGATTGAGAGAGCTTCCCGGATGAGCAACTATTTCAGTGTCATTCAATGCCATGGTATTAACTGATATTGTGAATTACTTAGCTTGTCGAAGTAGTTCATACGGTCGACCACCCGACAGAGAAAAGAAAGCTCAGGGGGGCGACCGGTAGGTGTTATATCTGGGATGACCAGCATATTATTTAAGAGGAGCTGATATGATTATAAGAAGATGTGTGCCAAAGGGTGAACAAAGCAGAATTATGAATGAATACCATGCATCACCATATGGGGGCATTTACGGAGAAAAAACATTTCATAAGATACTCAATCGAAAATTTTATTATTATTGTTTTAGGAATCATCTTGAAGATAGAATTCGAGTATGTGATAGATGTAAGGTGGAAATATCAATGACATAAATGAAATGCCTACGAGGCATATTGGTGGTCTGGAGTACGATGTATGGGGATAGATTTTATGGGACCCTTTCCACAATCATTTGGAAACCTGTATATACTGCTAGCAGTGGATTATGTTTCTAATGGGTGGAAGCAATAGCTGCCCAAGGAATGATATTATCTGATTTGTGAGTTTCCTACAAAAGAACATATTGAAGCTGATTTGGAACACCCAGGACTATCATCAGTGATAGGGGAAGCCACTTTGCAAACAAAATCTTCGCAAAGCTAATGGCGGTATGGAGATCGAACATATAATGAGCATAACTATCATGAACCCAATGAAGCGGCAGAATTTCAAGGGAGATTAAAAATCACAGAAGGCTGTAAGTTGGCAGGAAGGATTGGTCTTCCTTGATGATGCACTTTGGAGCTACGAATTTGCATTCAAACTCCCATTAGGATGTCCCCATCTGATTAATTGTTGTGAGACCATACTCCCTCTTGAATTGGAATACAAGGCTATGTGGGCCATCGAAGGCTGGATTTCGATTTCAAATTGGCAAAGGAAGAGAGATTGCTTCAACTGAATGAACTGGAAGAACTGAGAAATGAAGCCTATGATAATGCTAAGATCTACAAAGACAAGACAAAGAAATGACATGATCAAAGGATTCTTAGGAAAGAATTCAGAGAAGGGGATCGAGTTCTGTTATTTAACTCCAGATTAAGACTGTTCCCAAGAAAGTTGAAATCAAGGTGGAGTGGACCATATACAGTGATGTCAAGCACTACTTTCAGAGCAGTAACACTCAAGGCGATCTTTGGGGAGAATTTAAAGTCAATGGACAAGGCGAAGCATTATGAGCGAGGAGGAAGGAAAAGAATAGCTCTGGTAGTTCATTGAGAGAAAGAAAATCAAAGCAATGAGTCGACTAAGGACTCAAATTGAAGCCTTGGTGATGGGAGCGACCCATAGAGACTTTAATTTACCTTTTAGACTTTGAATTTTAGAATTAACCTTGATTTTGTTTCTCTAATTATTATAATGTTAGTTAGTACTTAAGAAGTTAATTTTGTTTAAGTGAATCCTTCCTGTAAATGTTTGCGAGTACTTATGCGGAAATGGCTCGACGAAAGAATAAACTCGATTACAACTCCGGCAACCTACTTGAGAAGAAACGTGAGGGAAAAAGGGCATTCCTTTTTCCCTATAAATACATTGAAATTTGGATAGAATACATTCTTGGTCTTGTGTAGAGTGGTTTGTTTGATGATGAGAATCTGTTAATTTGATCAAAGAGTGAAAAGTTGTTCATTAAATTTGAGGCAAAATTGCAGACTACGTTGCGACAAAAACTTATGTCGTGAACTGGCCAGAATCACAACAAAGTTGATATCAATGAGCTTGATCAATCTTCGAAAGGAAGAACAAATTTGATCGCGACTAAAGTTACATTTGTGAAAGAAATTGAGGTCGCGACAGAAATTTTGGGTCGTGACAAGAGTAATCCCTTCAAAAGAGAAGAGTGGTCGCAACAACTTAACAATGTCCTGAGATAACTGATGTCGCAACCTTAGGAAGACTTGTCCTCCACGGTTGGTAGTAATAAAGCAAACAATAATATGTCGACAAATAGAGATAAATTACTTGGTTGTCACGATTTTTAATTTGCCTAAATTTAATATTGTGCACATTCGGCACCGAAGTTAGGACGAGACGAGCGAAATTAAACGAGGTAATAAATAGTGATTAATGCGAGAAACATGAGTTTAATTCTAATTGAACCAATGTGTTTGATGCACTCGATTTCGAGGGAATAATCAGGAAATTAATAAGTTCAGAAAAACTTTTCAAAATTCTCTCAAAACCACGAACCTCTGTTGGAATTACCAGAAGAGCAAGGTTCGAGGAATCTCAATTAATCCACTCATTGTAAATATAAAGAAGGAATAAATGGTTAATTTCCTCCCGAGAAGCAATAACATAAAGGATGGGAGAGCAACTGAAAAGAAAAAAAAAAAAAGCGAACAAGAAAATGGAGAGAAGGGAGGACGATTGATGGGCTTAAGGTGATAAATCAGCAACGGGGGAGAAATTCCAGCTAATTGGAAAGAACAAGATAGGAAGTATTTCTTAGCGAAGATTGATGAGCTTAAAAGTCATCTATTTTCAGTCCATTTTTCTGATTGATTTTTATGTAAGTAGTTATATGCAAGAATATGGAATAAATACCCAGCTGGCAGCTAAATGGGAATTCAAAAGAGAATTTGCGAGTAAAAGGAGGCGAATGTGGTGACGGGGCGATATAGTGGGTGAAGTTACTTACGACGGGCTTGTGGATTAAAGAAAAGTCACATCATTCGGGTTGCAACTACAAAGCTCGATCGCAAATGGCGTAATTGAAGAATGAAAACAGTGCAGGCGTGAAAGAAATTCAAAGGCAAGCAACGAAATTGATGAAGAAAGACATGATCATGGCTACGTCAGCCGGTCGGCGGCGAATTAAGCCCGATGCGATGGATGCCCGAGGTGCGACACCCGACCGAAGTCGGCGACGGTAAACAATGGTGCGAAAAGTATGTCGCGACATCACGGATGTGGTCGCTGACATCAACGCCTTTGAATCGAGCGGTCTGGCGACATCGATAGCTGGTCGAGCGATTGCGACATCGACGCAAAGTAGGTGGACCAATGGCGGCTAAAGAGAGATGGTCACGACATCAACTACGAAGGAAGTCCGACATCATTCGCGATTGCGTGACGGTTGTGGGAAAGAAATTAGCGGCCAATGCACGATTAGCGACATCAAATTGTAAAGACTTGAGTCACGACATTAAGAAGATATCAGCGACATCGTTGCGAACCAAAGTGGCGACAACATCAGTCGCGGCGTATAGAGAGAGAAGGAGTGCGGCGACATTTGGTTATCAGCGACATCAAATACCTGATTAAGGTAAACGTCCGCTTGGCCCAATCAGCGACATCGATTACACAAAGACAAATCCGCGACCAAACAAAGACTCTGCGACATGTTGAAGACAGCAGTGCTGGCGAAATTGATGTCGACATCAACAGCAATAGGCCATTTTAAGCTGCGGTCAGCGAAGTGCATCGAAATTATGGCAACTTTAGAGCCATATAAATCACGAAGAGCACTTTCTGAGAGATAGACGCAACTCTTGGTGGTGAAGAGAGATGCAGGTTCTTGAAATCACAATATTTAATTTTCTTTCCTTTTCTTCGTTTTTTTTTTGTTTTATTTTTTTAGATTAGTTTGTATTTCATTCAAATTTGGATCTTAACGTTCACTGTTAAAGTTTAAGCTGAATGCAGATTCATATTCTTCAAGTGCGTGCGGTTGTTGAATTCCAAACAAGTGCGGAATTCGGGTTCCCGATTCATAGATTCCCGTGACTTTTCTTGATCAATGACCAATGTATGCAATTGTAATCTAATTGATTTAGATTCCTTCCATTAGTTAAGCTATCATGAAATTATCTTCCTGCGAAATTTATTCGATCTTTGTTGAACTCAGGTTTGCAAATACTTGTTTGGTCTTGGCTGTATTTTACATTTGCGATCGATGTCGGGTTGTCTCATACGTCAATCGAATTGTCTCGAGCTCATTTTCAGGAGGCCTCTGAGTATTCTGAAGGAATTCAGGAAGTAATGAACAATTCACGAAAGGTATAGAGAACCTAACAATGGTGATCTAATGTGCTCATAAATGTAATTAAATCGATAAAATCTCTTCTCACTTGGAATGAAGCAGAGTGGAGCAATTTATCAATTTAGGCACACAAAGTTCTACTCGGTCGATTAGTAAATCAATCCGTGTTAGCGGAGATCTAATCGAGGAAAGGATGAAATTTGTTCTAATTTGGAGGAAGAGGAACCCAGTATAGTGTAGATCTTTGTGCAATGACTATACCTTGAGCTTAGATTCTGATCCATGTTGTGGGTGAAGTATTGAAAAGAAAAGTACCCTGAGAATAAAGGCAACCCCAGTTAAAAGTAGTTATTTAACACTCTGTCTTCGAGAGAAGCAGGTGAGGTTTAGATAATGGTGTAGAAGTTGGAGATCCAACTACACTATTATATTCCTTGGACTAGTTTAAATATGTGGTTCAATAAGCAAAAGATCAGTGCATTCTGCCGGAATTGATGTTTCACAGTAGCATTCTTTTCAATGCCTTTTGTAGAGAACTGTTCAGTCTTAATTTGTTATTTTTGTATTTCAATATTCAATTCATTTATTATTAATTGAAGATTTTTCTTAGGTTTATTATTTTAAGTTGTCAAAAGCTAATTCGATTGTCTATCGAATTCAAATAGTGTAGATTTTGAGAAGTCGGGTGGTTGAAATTCTTAAGATCTCACAGTAGGATCGTATGCGGACTTAAATCGATTTACTACTTGTTCGGCACGTGCACTTGCGACCTGCGCGTCAAACCTCGATGAAACGATTTACTCCGATTGAAACAATCTTTAGACAATCAAATGGATTAAGACATATGGTCAACAGTTTTATGGCGGATTGCGTGGATTATGAGCCAGATAGTCTTTTGGCAATAGTGTAATAAATTTGTACATGTCTTTTGGGTCGGTCAACAAGTTTTATAGGCGCCGAATTTGCCGGGGATTGAACAATAAGTCTTTATTGGCGAGTATTCAAATTTTGAACATGTCTTTTGGTCAGTCTGACAAGTTTTTATGGCGCCAGTTCTTAGAAGTTAGACAATAGTCTTTTTTGGCAATAATTATTTTATAAATTTGTACATGTCTTTTTAGTCCGGTCAGCAAAGATCATTCCTATTATTGGTAGAACCAGCTCTTGTTTTAAATATTGATGCGAGATCATATAATTGGGAAGTGTATTGTGAAGAAGAACAGCAGATTTCTAGGCCCTTTGCGTGCAGAATTTGTGAACATTGAATTAAGCTTCTTCTAGAGGAACCCAACAATGTGAAGGTCTTTATGAGTCTGGTTTCTGCGGCCTTCTCTTTTAAAGCTCTGCAAGGCTGTCTTGGATTAATGTGATAGATGCCAAGGCTGGGAAATTGTCTAACCCGTCATATGATGCCCCACTAAACTGATTTGTGAAGTTGGTATTTGATGTTTGGGCATGGATTTCATCAGGACCTTTTCCCTACGTCTTATGGACATCACATACATATTGGTGGGGGTAGACTATGTATCTAAATGGGTTGAGCAATTCCTGCAAAACCAATGACCTGAGTGGTGCTCAAATTTTGAAAGCAAATATCTTTTTCCGGGTTTAGGTGCAAGCCATTATTAGATGGGAGTTCACATAATAACAAACCTTTAAAGCCTAATGGCTAAATATGTGTTAAACACAAAGTGGCTACCCACTAACGATTATTATCAAAAGTGCTAATTTGAGTCCTGTTAAGATAGGTTTGAGTGATTTTGCGTCTTAATCATATGGTAAACAGTTGACATGTGCAGGTCCTTTAGTACTAATGATTTTGTTTCGAGGTTGTTTTGGTAGTTTTGCAGGTTTAGTAAACCTCCACAATCATATCAAGCTTGGAATCGAAATTTATTGATTTATGCAGTGTCAGTTTGAATTCTCATCCCGTTTTCATCAAGCTTGGGATGAAGAAATATAACCATAGAAGATGAGAAATGCGAAGTACAGAGGATGCGGGGAAAGGCATAGAGGATTGTAATTCGCTATGGCATACTTGAAATTTTGCAATGATAGAAAATTTCGAAGTGATACTTTGAAATTTTGTGATCCTGAAAATTTTACTATATTTGAGTAGGCTATGATAGCGAATTTTTGCTATCATAGCGAATTTTTGCTATCATAGCGAAATTCACTATGCATAGCGAAAATCTTGCTCCCTGTTTTTGTGATCCAAATGACTCCATTTTGTTTAATTCCTCTTTTGCCCTAAATGTAACCATATTATTTAGGTTAGTTTGGCACTTTCACATGTTTGGGAGGCTATATAAGCCATGTTATGAACATTTTGTAACCTAACTATTCATTCCCAGCATTTTCACACAGTCCACTGTTTTGGACATTTTTCTCTTCTCTCTCTCTTTCTCTTATTTCTGGTGCTAAACACCCCTTTGGGGATGACAACTCAAGGATGTTTAGCTAAACCTTAAAACCTTGAAGAGGAGGTTGCTAGGACAGTTGATGTTGGTTTGAGTGTTCCTCTATTTTCATAGGCAGATGCTAACGTATTTGTATTTCAAACTTTAAACTAGGTTTTAAATGCTATTTAATGTGTTTCTTTGGTCAATGCTTGGCATGCTTTAGGAGTTCGGTGTATTATGTGTTGAATCTCTTGACATCCGTCAAATGTCGTTTACGAGCCCTTTAGTGGTTAAATGCTTTATTTTCAACTGTTGAAACATTGAATGCTCATTAAATGCTATGGTTCAAGCCGGAAGATTACTAAGGGTTAGTTTTAAGTTAACAAAGATCCGGTTTTAAGGAAATGACTATATGTCCATTTGCCCTAATGCGAGAAATAACCGATGACACCCTCTACAACCCCATCCATATCAAACTAGTGACCCAGAAACTTGAGTGTTTTTCTTTTCTTACATCTTATTTTAGCGCTCACTTGGCTTATTCTTCCACCAGCCACACTTTTAATGCAAATCCGAAAATCCAAATGAAAGCCTCTGCATTTGAATCATGATATGAGTCATTTGTAAGATGAAAACCCATCCTGAGTTCGGCCACTAGAAGCCGTATCTTGTATTAAGCTTGACTACGCGGTAGGAAATTTAGGATACAAATATTGTTGATTAGGATCACTATTGTAGCCACTGAATCAAGTGGCCTTACGTTGCCTCCTCCGGCTGATCGGTTCGTCGCGGTTATCCCGACTTCGAGGATCGAGGCGTAGATATTTAGCTAACGTCCGATCCTAGAGAGCGTAGATCTTAGTGCCGGGACCTCCATATGGGTCATGTGCGACCTCTAGGCATTGACCACGGACGATTCGAAGTTCGATGCGGTTGATTCGGTATTCACTTTGCTCCCATTCATGGCGTCGGCGGTTTTCTATCCTCGGGTGGTGCTTGAGTTTATCATACTATGACATCGGGTGCCTAGTCAGTTGGGAGATCGGGGTTCGGTATCGGCGAGCGTGCACAGGGTACTCGGGCGAGATATTACGGTTACGTGGGTGCGCGGTAGTTACGCGAATTCCATAGACTATCGGTGGTGGCCTCAGCCCTCACAGAGAGAGATGGTTTGCTCTCTCCCTCGAGATACGCTGGGACTTTATCTCTTCCCATAGAAGCGAGCTTTCCCCACGGATGCTCCACCGTGGACCAGTACTGGGACCGGCCTATTCCCACTTCGGCGTTATGTACCTTGTGAGGAGCTATACTCGAGGCTCTGTGCGGGATTTTCGAGGATTTTAGTTCGATCCTCTGAAGCCGTCATGGCCGCATTGCTACATTTTGAGGAAAGATCATGAAATGGAGACTGTGGCTCGGCGGGGCTTTTTACTGTTGATGCGGGTTCTTTGTGGGGTCTTAGAGCATTTGGGGTTCCCTTTGAAGACCCACGCATTGAGAGAGGCGGTGAGTTATCCCGAGGTTTTATCAGGCGGTCTCACATCATTCCACTCTCCATTGATACGCGGCGGCGGGAGGCGATGGATGTTACGGAGGACACAGTCGAGGGATGGCGGCTGTTCGAGGGTGGAGTGGAGAGGACCTCGGTTCCCGGATTCATACTCCTCACAGGTTCCACCTGCTGCTTGCTTGACTCCTCCCCAAGTCTTTGGCCATCATCACATCCTGGCCAGTCACGAGCATATCCATCAGTTCATGGAGTTATTTGTTTCATTATGGATGTTATCTGCGCGCACTGCTGCTCGGGTGTCGTTAGACGAGCGGATGCTTGGCCAGGAGTCACTCTCGCACGAATCACGCCATGCTTCTTGGTTGCTGAGCCACCTCGGTCTCCGCCGATCGACATGTGAGCCTACCGCGGCCCGTACTCGAGATCGATCCCGGATTTAACTGTCAGAAGTAGCCGCGGCCTCCTTAGATATGCTCGCGTGCATTGGCGAAACCCGAGATCCATCGGCGTCTACACCACCATGAGTGGGTAGTCGCCTCCACTGCCTTCGATCCCTACCGGTGGAGACATGGTTATACTTTGGTTGGAGGAAGAAGTTAGAGTTAAGAAGTGTCTTATCATATTTTGTTTTGTTTTAGCTTTATTAGCTACCACTTATTGTGTATAGGATTGTTTAGGATGTATATATTAGCCAATAGTGACGTGATCTTTGTTTAACTATATTAGCTTGTACTAGCCACTTTGGTTATATTAAAAGCTTTATAAGCGATATTTCCATTCTTCTTACACTTTGCAGAAACCATTTTTACCTTTTTATATTTTTGTGTTGCTCTTACTTTGGAGTTGAAAATTTGAAGCCTTGTATGCTACCATAATCACAAACAGTTCCATGCATGATTAAGTTTTAATTCGATTGAAGTTCCAAGAAGTTCAAGCCTTGTCCATCCGCTTTGCTAATCACACCACAGTGCCCATGGAGTTTTCATCAATGGTTGACAAAATTTGTATACCTCTTTTACTTTGCAAAATCGGCCTCAGTTAGTTGTGACCCATAATAGGTTTTATTTACGCAAAGAAGACCAATGAAATTCCCAATGAAAAGAAAAGCAAAAGAAAAAGAAGAAAAAGAAGAATTGAAACGTGAGCTTTGCCTTGGAAAGCGGAACCACCCGGTCAGGGTATTTAAGCGAAAGCCTTTGAAGCCGATTGCCTAAGCCCAGTTTGGTTGTAGTCGCCAGACTTATTGTTCGCTACACGGGTGGATAGGTGGAGTTTAGCGAGTTGTAGGAGCTGAATTTTCGAAATCATTCGAAGTCCGGGGTGAAGCCTGAAGAGTTAGTGGTCGGCAGATCCTTTTAACTTGATGCCCTAAACCTTGATTGGTTGGGAGTCATCGGTGGACCCCCGTTACACGGACTTTGGTGAAGTCGAGTTTTCAGCATGGCACCCTGGTCCAATTTATGAAGAAGTAGTTCAAGCTTGGCTTCTATGGAGGCAAATCTATCTTCTATTGAATGTTACTCCATAAGTACCAACAAATAAGAAGAAAAAACAAAAAGAAAATAAAGTACAAAATACTAATAAAAAAATTAACTAAGTAAATCACAACCAAAAGATAAAAATATCTAAAAATAAAATTGCCTAAATTAGCAAATTACTGGATTCTTCAAAATGTCAACTTCGATGAGAGAAAGTAAGGGCGCCAATCCAAACATGACGTAGCTTGTAAAGAGCACCCAGGCATGATGTATATGTGTGAAAATATGGTCAAGGGAGTAGATGTGGTAAATACTCAAAACTGATTTGAAACAAAAGTAAGTGTACTCCAAAAATGAAATGAAAAGTATTATCAGCACTCAACCCCTTTCACGCAAGTGCACAGGTCATACAAGAAATAAAGTGGGCTCTAGGAGTCTAGGATCTCGTACGAGGATTGGAGGTTCTCTACAGTGGGAATTTGATCACACGATTACAAAGGGTTCTTCACTATTTGGCGTAGTAGGATCTTCGAATAAAATCAATTTAGTGAAACAAAAACTGATTTAAACTAATCCTAAAAATCTGCAAATAAACAACTACTTAATTCTAAAAGGTATGAAGAGAGTCACTAGGGATGGGGATAATTATTTACACAACAGTTTGCATTTCCTTGAAAGCGCAACAATTGTAAGTTGAATGCTAGATTTGTCCAAGAGCAATGTAGTATAGCTTGGATTTCTCCATACACCATACATTTCACTAGTTAGAGATCCATATTCAGCACTAGGGACAAATGGATCTAAATAGCTACTTGTAAATTTGGCACTCTTTAACTATTTGATTGTTTTCTTTTCCAATACTTCTGTAGCTTCATTTCTTAGGGCCCGAAGAGTGCTTGCTTTTGTCAGACCGGGATGTCACAGGCGCCTCGATGTAATTGGTATCCTGCGTCCTTCAAATCTAATAAAAATTTTCTATCTCATGATTAGATCTTTGCTAACACGGGATCAGATGCGGCTTTATTAGACAGGAGAAGGAAACCTCGATCCAACTAAATTGATACATCATCTAATTAATCCTCACACCATGAGTAAATTGTAGTGATCTATCAAAGTAATTTTTAGGATTACATTAGTTCCAAGATATTAGTCTAACATACCCCTAAGTTCGCAGCTCTTTACTCTCGGGAATCTCCCATCTCTGCTATATCGGAGGGCCTCTGAAGCTAAGAGCAAAAATACGGCTCTTTTGTGGGTATAAGCTACTAATATTCAGAGCAGTTCATTATATGAATAATCTAGTATATAAGTCAAAGTATTCAAACCCACAAAACTCTTGCTTGCAAGCTGAATGTTCAAACAATTAAACCCTGACCACAGTGTTTAATGTTCCATTCTTGAATTCCAATCATCACTAATCAAACAAAAGTAAGAAAACAAAGAAAGAAATCCAGAAAGAAGAGAAAAATCAGTTTGAGCTTCAATCTTCCTGCTCATGATAAATAAATTGAATATCTGAGTACAACACCGAAATCTCTTCAATAAAAGTAAATACGCTTACAAAACTACTCTAAGATATATTAAAAATAAAAATGCACGGCAAAAACTAAGAAAATGGGCGTTTAGAGAAAAACCCATGAGAGAGAGAAAATTGATTCTTAGCTTCAATCTTTGTGCGAACATTAGTGAAATACGAATCTAATTATCTGTACTGAAATTTCTTGATAGAAATAAAAAATCAACCTAAAACTACTCTAAAATCTAAAGCAAATCAAAATCACAGGAAAAACTAGAAAAATGCGTGAGTCTGAGAAACCCCATGAGAGGCTGTCTGATCTTTAAAACGTCTCTTTTACCTAAAACAGTATATATGGTCACAAGGATGAAGATAAGGGGCATGAAATTAGGTCAAAATATCGGTACCCGGCCTTTTTGGGTTCTAGCGGCGTTCTGGTCGCGACCTGGTCGCGACATCAGATACTGGTGGCGACACGGTCGCGACATCAGTCTGGTCGCGACATCCGTCTGGTCGCGACATCGTTTCTGGACAGCAATGGTTTTTCTTCTCCCCGCTGTCGGGGCCATAACTTCTTACGTTTTAACCGGATTTGGGCGTGGTACTACGTTGGAAAGCTATTTGAATGTAGAATGCAGCCATGAGGAATTTGAACCATTTGATGTTCCAGATGGTACAGAAAATTCATCTTTCCAGTGGTGCGCTATGAGACTCTTAGTTCGACTTCTTTTTTGAAAATATATTGCTCATTTCTTGCCAAATCTACTTGCTTTTCGTAATAATCACAAACCAAGTTTTAGAAATTTTATGAGTTTTACATGAATATGGATATCAAAATGCACAAAATAGCATGTGAAATGAACTTAAAACATAGATGAGTTTTGCACTCATCTAAGAAATAAGAGTGTAACTGAATCTATTTAGGTTGGTCATCAGTTTAAGGTCCTAGCAGTAGCTTGGTTGGGGGGAGGGAATAGCTTTACAACTTATTGGTTCCAAGCTGGTTGTAAAACACATAGATTTTTGAATTGGAAGTTTGGGTTGACTCATGGAGTTGATCTTACTGAAACTTGTTCCCATATGGCAATTTGGGCTGTCTCTCATGATGGGTTTTGTCTGAGTCTAAATTTTCATCTTGAAGGTAAGCCTCCTTGTACACACATTTTGAATAAAGTCTCTTTTGCAAAAGCATAGCCTGCATCCCCTTTATTATTTTTAGCATTGCTAAGGGACTCTAACGTGGGTTAGAGTGTGATTAGTATCCAAAAGTGCTATTTTGAGTCCTATTAAGATAGGTTTGAGTGCTTTGCATACTAATCATATTAGTCAAGCCGATTGAAGCATGCGGGTCCTTTGAATGCTGCGGTTTTGTTTTGAGTTGTTTTGGTAGTTTTGCGAGGTTTAGTAAACCTCCGCGTCATATCGAAGCTTGGCATCGAAATTTTGCTGATTTATCTTGGGAGTTAGGTTGAATTCTCATCGATTTCATCAAACGCAGGATGAAGGAAATAGCAACCATAGAAGATGAAATGCGGGTTGGAGGTTCTGGGGCGGCATAGAGGATTGCTTGAATTTCGCTATGGCATAAGCGAAAATTGCGTGATAGCGAAAATTTGTGATCATAGAAAAATTACATATGGCAAATTTTCGCTATGATAGTGAAATTTCGCTATCATAGCGAGTCGCTATCATAGCGAAAATTACTTTGCATATGTGAAAATTTCAATTTCGCTATATTTAATTTCTCTATGAAATGAAATTTAGCTATCATAGAAAGTCACTATGCATAAGCGAAAATCCTGCTCCTCTTTTGTGATCCAAGCGATTTCGTTTTGTTTAATTCCTCTTTGCCCCTAAATATATATTATTTAGGTTAGTTTGTACTCACATGTTTGGGAGGCTATATAGAAAGCCATGTTATGAACATTTTTGTAACTACCAGCACTATTCATTTCTTGCATTTTCACACAGTCCACTGTTTTGGTTTCCATTTTCTCTCTTATCTCTCCTCTTTCTCTCATTTTCTAAGTTTGCCAAACACCTTTGAGGATGACAACTCAAGGATGTTTGCTAAGTATAAAACCTTGAAGAGGAGGGTTGCTAGGTGGTTGATGTTGGTTTACGGGTGTTCTCTGTTTCATGAAGCTGATGCTGCGTATTTGTGTTTCAAACTTTCCAAACTGATTCAATGTTATTTAATGTATTATTTTCTTTGGTCGATACTTGGCATGCTTTAGGGTTCGGTCTTCTTAATGGTAGATACCTTGACATCCGATAGATATCATTCTGAGTACTTGAAAGTAGGTTAAATGCTTTATTTTCATTCTTGGAAACATTGGAATGCTGATCAAATGCTATGGTTGAAATAGGAAGGTTACTAAGGGTTGGTTTTAAGTTAAACAAAGATCCGGTTTTGGAAATGACTATGTCATTTGCTTACTGTCTGCTCTTTCGAGGACACCTCTACAACCCCATCATATCAAACTAGTGACCCAAAACTTCAAGGTGTTTCTTTTTCATACATCTTATTTTAAACTGCTCCACTTAGCTTAGTAACACCACCAACCACACTTTTTAATGCAAATCCGAAAATCCAAATGAAAGCCTCACCATTTTTAATCATGTCTGAGAGTCATTTGTAAGGCTGAAAACCATCACCCGAGTTCGGCCACTAGAACCGCTATCTTTGCAGTAGCTTGACTACGGCGGTAGGAGAAACCAGGATCTGAATATTGTTGGTCGGGATCACCCTACTGTGGCACGAATCACTTACCATCCTCAAACCAGTGGTCAAGTAGAGCTTGCCAACAAGGAGATAAAGACCATTCTAATGAAGGTGGTGAACAACAACAGAAAAGATTGGTCCCTCAAATTGCTTGATTCTCTGTGGGCCTACAGAACAACTTTCAAAACGATTCTTAGAATGTCCCCTTATCGTTTGGTCTATGGCAAGGCATGCCATCTTCCAATGGAAATCGAGTACAAGCATGGTGGGCAATCAGCGAACATGGATTTAAGTAGGTAGGGCTCAAGATTCCTTGATCTCGATGAGTTGGAGGAACTACAAATGATGCACCTACTTAATTTCGAATATTGCAAAGGAAAGATCGAAAAAATGGCATGATCGGATGTGCCTGCAAGAATTTCAAAAGGGGACCAAGTCATACGTATGACTCAGGCTCCACCTTTTTCGGGCAAACTCAAATCGGATCGTTGGACCATTCATCATTCATCGAGGCATACCCAAATGGCTCGGTAGATTTGCACCGGCCAAAGGATAATAGAGTGTTCAAGGTCGATGGGCGGAGAGTGAAGCCACATGCTACACGGCTTACATTACAAACGGAGATTCCCCTCATGATCCTCCATAGTAGACATTACAGCCGAGTTGGTTTAGTCTCAACTGAGACCAAACTGCAGCTCAAAATTTTGATTTTCTTTTTGGTCAATTTTTAGTTATTTGATTTTAGTATTTTTATTTATTTCAGTTTTTAATCAAAACCTTTTTTTTTTAAATATTCAGTTTAATATTTTATTTTTATTTATTTATTTTATTTTATATTATTTTAATTATTTTATTTTTGTTTTTATGTTTGCGGGATAAATCTTTGGTCTGAGGTAAATTTAAGCTATAATAGCGAAATCTTAGCCCTGTGGCTCTTCATTTCCATGGGGGACCTTTCGGCTACCCAGCACAATTAAAAAGCGCCCCCCTCAGTAGCCCCCCTTCACATTTCATTCATGCCTTTTGGCTCCTGCTCCTGCACCTCCGGGTTCAACTCCCCCTCACAGAGCCATGTCGTTTCTCCCAGCCGCACCAGACGGCCTCCCCTGCCTCTGCCTCGCGGACAGACGGTGGGTGCATCGTGCGCCCTCTTCAAGCTGTAGGTGCCTCTCCACTACCCATCTGAGCCATCTCTGGCCTGCCCCTCCAGCTCGCCCCTGCCGCGGGCTGTCGCTGGACTCTCCTCTGCCTCCTGCCGACACCAGCATCCCTCTGCAGCCTTTGTGGCTACCATAGTTCGCACTCACCCGGAGGCCATAGTCGTTACGAGCCCGGGGGTTCAAACCGTGCCTAGCTAGAGATGGCGATTTGGCACATCGAGTACCCGTGGGTATTCTCGGAAACTCAGAGATCATGGGGCACCTCCTGCGTTGACTCTAATGCGGTTGTGATGCGAGTCAGCCTCTGGCTGCTATTCGAGAGGAGGCTCGGGGGATCTGAGGCCCCATCAGTGATACCACACCGGGTGGGACTCGGCCCCCTCTCACGTGCATCCTGACCACCGGGGGTCAGCCTTCAAGCGGGCAGGACATCTGACCGGGGTCTTAGCATTCTGGGCCGGGCCTTCGCCTCCTCCCGGCTGCTCGAGTTCATCGCTCATTTATCCTCATGTCGAGGATCGGGTGTCGGAATGTTTAGGCTGTGCCTTTGGATGCTAGGGAACGTGGATTGTCGTGCCAAGGACTTTCACGGAGAGTCCTACTATGATATACCGGCACTGGCAACGGACCCGCGGTTCAGAGATTCGATGCGGTTGGTCCAGAGGTATTCCCTACTGCCGTTTATGTCTCCGAGGCAGTTTTTCTATCCCTGGGTGGTACTTGAGTTTTATCATACTATGACATCCCGGGGAATGTCTGATCCGAAGCAACTTTGGTTCAGCATAGATGGCCGTCCTGGGATTCTGCGAGCCTCGGATATCCACCAATTTGCTTTAGGCACGCGATGGATTACAGAAGCTCCGCAGTTATGTCGGCGGTGGCTCGATGCTCGCTAGAGATGATTCGCTCTCTACGAGACAACTGCGGCCGAATCTATGCTTTTCGGCGACTTCCTCCGTGGAGTACTCTCAGTTCGATACTTCGATTGATCGTTCCCACTACAACATTATTTACACAACCACGGAAGGAGCTATTCTGGGGAGCTGCGTATCGGATATCAGAGGGTATTAGTTGATCAAACGAGCTAGTTATGTGCTGCTTCCTTGAGGAAGGTCACGCGGGACTGGCTCTCGGGTGGAGGCTATTCCACTATTGATGCCGAGGTTACTATGCCATGTCTTGGAGCATCTTGGGTTCCCAGAGGAGCAACGTATAGAGCGTCGGCAGAGTTGTCCTCAGATCTTATCCTGTGAGCGGACCCTGTCTATGCCACTCTTATTTCTTTTACACCCGCAGGAGGAGGTAGAGGATGATTTTACGGAGGACCTATCGAGGGTGATGACAGTCAGTGGTGGGTGGAAGGGACTTGAGTTAGGATTCATACCCTTGATTCCACCTCCTGCCCCGACTCCTCCACGAGGCTGGGGCCCGTCCTCCATCACCTCGACCCGGTGAGCATCCACGTCACTTCTAAGTTTATCGATTTATTTTGGACTGTTGTCAGCGCGCACTACTACTGTTGCATCTTTAGCGGCTACTCAGACAACATTGGCTGAGCGGATGGCCCGAGCCGAGGTCACTCTAGCTCAGAGACAGGCTATTCTCCCTCACAATCTGAGTACAGTTCTCCCACGATTCTGATGGCCAGAACTCTCTGACCCACTACTCATGACCGGCCCCATTTGTTCCAGATTAAACAGCCACGTTGGATATTAACCGTGGCCGCGCGGTAACGAGATCCACCAGCATCTACACCACCTGCCGAGTAAGGTGGTCGCATTTCCTTCTCTAGCTTTCCTATCCCTAACCCGTGTGGACACGGTTATACTTCTGTTGGGGGGTGTGTGAGAGTTAGCATCGGAATTGGCATTTATCTTACATTTGTTTTGTTTTATACTTATTGTTTTAGTTTTATCAACTGCCTACTTGTCTTGTATAGGACTGTTTTGTATGTATGTATTAGGCAATAGTAGGCATTGGTTTATTTTGCTTATTATGTATTGTGTTCATCTATGATAAGCTTGTCTAATACTTTTAGTTTATATTAAAGAAGCTTTATAAGCGATAATTACATTTTCTTTTACCCACATTTTTTGTAACTTTTTGTATATCATAATGTTTAGCCTTGTAGTGTGTTGATCTTAAGCCTTTCCCTAATGGTGTCAGGCGTTAGAAGGATCTATCAATGATTAAGTGGATGACTAGTCAACTTCTTAATAAGTATTTAACTGTCTCTTCCACCTTTGGCTATCCACACACTTTGAGCACGTTGAATTCTCCGTGATAGGCTAAACGGCACAAAGCCACACCGTTGCAAATCCTAACCTAGTGTTGTTACTCCTTGAATAGATTATGGACCCCCGTACGAAGAAGGCCAATGTGTCTTCGAAATAAAAGAAGAAAAAGAAAAATTGAAAAAGAAAAAGAATTGGATCACATTACTTTGCCTTGAAACTCGAGCACGGTTGAGGGTATATGGCAGCCTTTAAGCAGAGTGCCTAAACCTTCGGTTGAAGTGCCGACTTAGTGTTATTTACGGGTGGATGGGTGGAGTTTAGCGAGTTGTAGGTCTTTGGAGGCTCAAAATCATTAGTCGGTGAAACCTATAGAGTTTGTGGTGAAAGATCCTGCATGGCTTGATGCCACTAAACCTTCAGCGGTTGGGAGTCGTCGGTTAATCCCCCGTTAAGAACTTTGGTGAAGTCAGACCTCGGCATTGCACCACCTGTGCCAAAAGATTGTGTGTAATAAAGTGGGTCCTGACCTATTGGGTTGTTAACACACAAGGTTATGGCATTAGCTCGGTTTGGGGGGAGCGTCGTTAGCAGTTTATGATTGAGACCTGATCAGTGACCAGTAGCTTTTTGTAGAAAGGAGAGCATGGTTCATGCCTCGAGGAGAGAGCTTGTTGATCGATTAACAGCGGTATAGTTTTCATTCTTCGAGATGGTTATTAGTTCGAGTTTAGGATTCATCCGCAGGCTATGCATTCTTGGTACAAACCTTTTTGACCTCCATGTTTTTGTTTTTCTGCTTGTTGATTATTTACGGCATTGCTGGGACTAGCAATGTGTCGGTTGAGGGGTGATTAAGTACCCAAAGTGCTATTTTGAACCCTATTTAGGAATGAGTTTTGAGTGCTTTTGTGTACTAATCATATTAATTAAGCCAATTGACACGTGTAGGTCCCTTTGATACTAATGATTGTATTTCGAGGCTGTTTGTGGTAGTTTTTGCAGGTTTCATAAACCTATCCTATATCAAGCTAAGCATCGAAGTTGAGCTGATTTACACTGAGTTCGTGTGATTTATTTTCGATTAAATCAACCTGGGAATGAAGGAATTGAAGATAAAACAAGTTGGATGCAGGCTGGAATAGGCAGGATGCAAGCAGGAAAAGACAAGGAAATTTCGCTAGAATAGCGAAATTTTCGCTATGTAGTGCAATTTTGCTACATAGCGAAATTTTGCTACACAGCGAAAATTTCACTACATAGTGAAATTTTTAAGCAATATGCTAAAATTTTAAGCAATTATGTGAAATTTTAAGCTATGTAATTGCAATTTTGCTTTATATAGCGAGGGAATTTAGCTATGCTAAGCGGAAATTTTCTGCATGCGAAATTTCTTGCTTCGTTTTTTGTCAGACCACAGTTTTGATTAATTTCATTTACACCCTTCTTTGTGGTGATACTAATGAAGGATAAATTGGTATTTTCACCTTTTTGTAAGGCTATATAAGCCATGTTATGAACAATTTGTAACCTAACTTTCATTTTAACTCATTTCCATTACGGCCCCTGTTTTTGGTCCTCATTTGCTCTCTTCTCTCTCATCTTTCTCTCATTTTCTAGGCAACCAAACACACCCTTTGAGGATGACAACTCAAAGGATGTTTGGCTAAAGCCTCTAAACCTTGAAGAGGAGGGTTGCTAGGTTGGTTGATGTGGTTTGCTGGTGTTCCTCTGTTTTTCAAGACGCAGGTACTCCGTATTTATGTTCCAAACTCTCAAAACTAGGTTTAAAAGCTATTTGATGTACTTTCTTTGGTCAATACTTGGCATGCTTGATGGGTTCAGTGTATTCTTAATGGTAGATACACTGACATCCATTGGAATGTCATTCTGAGCCATCGGTAGGTTAAATGATGGATTTTCAGCTGCCCGGGGAACATTAAATGCTCGAGTAAATGCCATAATTCAAATAGGAATGGTACTAAAGGGTTGGTTTCTAAAGAGTTAAACAAGATCCGTTTGGAGATGACTATATGTCATCTTCTCTAATCTTGGTAAAAACTTAGAGACACCTTTGCATTCTATCCCATACTAAACTAAGTGGCTGGCTTCAAGGTCTTCTTTTTACATTTTATTTTGAATTACTTTCAGTTAATATAGTGACAACAACCACACTTTTTATACAAATCCGAAATCCAAACAAAAGCCTCATCATTTTGAATCATTATACAAGTCATTTGTAAGACGAAAACCCATCATAGTGTTACAGTCCCCAGAGCCACTATCTGATGATTCTACTAAGCAGTAGGAGGAATTTAGGTATAAATTTTGTTGATCCGGAACCCTATTGCGGCACGAATCAATTTTTGAAAGTTATAAATAGGCGTATACATTTTTAGTAAAACAACTTCCATTTTTCTGAAACCCATTGTCTGGGAGGATGAGGAAGACTCACTGTATATTTTAGAATAGACTTTTATTTTATTTTATTTTTCTGGATATGAATAGTAATATGTTAGAATGTAGAAGCTGGATTTAATTTTTCATTCTCTTTTCCAATTACGGCCTGGAATCAATGAAGTTCAAACAATTTTTGGAATTCGTTTCTTCCAGTGAATTATAGTTATAGTGGATGTTCTTGATCAATACTCCATATAGATTGTGATTACGCCAATGAGAAGCTGTTCCGATGGAATGGATGCTATTAGTTATAGTTTTCTGCTTAAATTAGGAATGAATTTCTGAAAATTTGGATTTTTGATTTATTTGATTGATGTTGTTTGTGAATTGAAGTTGTTCTAACAATTATCTAGAATACCATCTCAAAGTTATTCTGCTGCGATTTTAGGCCCTCTAGTGACATAAAGATGGAGATTCCTGAGAGCTTGGAACATTTAACTTGTGGGTATGTGAGACTATCATTGAAGGCTAAGAACAAGGAGTTAATTTTGATGATTTCCTATTCACTCATAGATGAGGTTGAAGGAATTGTTATCAATTTAACTCATTAGAGATTTCACTTTTAATGTTGAATAGATCTAGATCTTATGTTGTTGAGATCTAATCCAAGGAAAGGAAAAATCAATAATTCAGATGAACTATCAACCATTTGTAGAAGTTCTTGATGACCAGACTTGGTATGCAAGAAATCTGCCCGCCTTAGGGAAATGGGTACAAAAGTATTGAAGAAAAAAATACTGAATCTTATAAAGAGATGTTATGAATCGGAGTGCTTGATTAGATCCTTTGCTTTGAAAGAAGAAGGGACCACTAATTAGTGAACAATGGAGAAATCCAAGTTGCATTAATAGGCATCTTTGACAAATCAAAATCTAAAAATCAGGATAGAAAGAATTAATGAGTTAAAATGCAAAAAATTGATTTGTTTGTATTTTCATTTGATGTTCATTTCTAACGAGAGATCGATTGATCCGATTTTTGTTAGTTAAATTCATTTTATTTTCTGTTAAATTCAAGTAATGGATTATCTTGCTCTTTTAAATTCCAGGATTTTCAAATCATTAAAAAAGGAGTTAAAATAGTGTAGATCTTGTGTAGTTAGGGTAATTGATTTCAACATTCTTTATCAATCTGTGTGGGAATGATATGCGGACTTACATCGATTTTACCCCTACTGGACCTATGCATGAGTGTCATAGACTAATCCCATTATTAATTCGAACGCCGCGGACTGTTCATTTTGTAGCTATATTCAGCTTTGACATAGATCACGGGAAATTGTAGGCTCCTGCATAAGTGTTAAATTGATCGGTTTAGTCTATATTTTCACAGACAAATAATAAACCATAGCATACATCAAGCACCCCATTGCACTTGCATATGGGACCTTCGACATGTCCTATGCATCATCATCCGTCTTTGGGTATTATGTAGTATACAATCTAAAATGGTTCGCGAGTGCGATTCACGGTTTTTCATTTCCGCATCTTGAACCTCTTCAACTTTGCTAACATAGCAACTGGGACATGTAATTTCCGCGTAGAGCTCTTTCTCCGCGAATCTCCATCCTAAGAATCTTCTTGGCCGTACCCAAATCCTTCATGTCAAATTCTCTGCTCAACAAGATCTTTAATTTTTTGACCTCACTCATACTCTTTGCATCAATCATCATATCATTCACATAAAGTAGCAGAAAGATAGATGAACCATCATCAAGACTCTTCACCTACGCACAGCAGTCTTTCCATCTTTTTATATGGTCGAGATCATATAGAGAGTCGAGATCTCTTTATGCCATTGTCTTGGGAATTGCTTGACCCATATAGTGATTTGCTCAATTTACAGACCAAAGTGTTCTGTCCATGTTAGTGAGCCTTCCTAGTTGTTCCATGTAAACCAGTCTCCTTTAACTCACCGTGAAGAAATACGTCTTTACATCTATCTACTCGACTCCATATCCAAAGTAAGCTGCGGAATTCAACCTGGTCGATAGAGGTATGTCTGACCATGGGGGAAAAAATCTCATCATAGTAAACCCTATGCTACTAGGTGAGCCTTAAACTTTTCACCATCCTTTTTTGAAAGCGACTTCTTTCTTCTTACTTTGTTTACACCTATAGGCCTCTTTCGCTAGGAAGTTCCACAACTCCGTTTGTGGTTCTTATGGAAAGATTACATCTCCTCCTCCATAACACCCATCTAGCTACCTTTATCTTGGCTATGTACTGTCTCTTAAAATTTAGTGGGATCCCACTTTAAGTGTGCATAGAAGAGCCAAATCCTCAAAACCTTACAGTGAGTGATAGTGTGCTTGCTCTCTGCGTGGCTCTATACTAGGAGTTCTTTGATCTTACATGATAGCTTTTTTTTTTATTATAGGTATCATCCTTTGGAGTTGCATGAGCCTACCTAAGCTCCACTTGTACCACATACTCATCACTGTAAGGATTTTTTGGAGCCCACATCTCATCTTTTTGAGTATTATGCAACATGACTTTCTCATAAAAAAATCACATCTCTACTGATCACCACCTTGTTTGCCTTCGGATCCTTGACTTGAGCGCACACGCTACGATATCCCTAAAAGATGCCTTTATTTGAAGCAGCTCAAGCTTTGTTCTCTCATCTCTAACCGGTATGTGCATAGGATTTGGACCTCCTAAACACTTTTTATGAGTAGTCTACCACCATTCACACATCGTACACTCCTCTGATCTTCCCGTCTAATCTTGCCATGGTATTCCTGTGATCAAGTAGCATGCCGCCTCTACTTGCCTTTACCTCGAACTTCATTTTTAGCCCTACATTCAAATATGATACACCGAGCTCTTTCAACTATAGATCTATTCATCCTCTCTACCACACCATTCTACTGTGGTGTCTTCTAGACTATGACATTGTACTTGACCCAAGGCCGATCCGGCACGGTTGGATCTGGCAAAGAAACGAGGACGCGGTTACCACTAAATCACTTTATCAAAATCTTTGCGAAAGCGATTTCAATTTAGGGCAAGCCCATAAACATTTACAATTTCAATAGGCCCATAACATAAAACAAAATACATTTACAATGAAGGCGTTCCAAGCCTTATCAAAATGATTTACAAAATAGATGTTCAAAGTTCAAATTGTTTTTACAAAATATCAATGTTCAAGACAATGGAGTGAATGCATATGTTTGATCATATTCCACAATTCTTTCTTTATGAATCTGAGCTTCTCGACCTTGGGTCCGCTTTCAATCACTTTCAATCACTCGGTACCTACGCATTGATAAAAACAATACGCTAAACATTTTCATGCTTAGTGGTTATATACAATTCCATTCTTCTGTTTTAGTTTAAGTTAAAGCATGCAATTTTACTAAACAATAGTTTCAAATCTTTTTGGTTGATCAATGTCAATACAATACATATACTAGTTCATATACAATCATTTATGGTTCATTGATCATCCCAAATATACACTTTCATATGTTATAAATCATTTGTAACCAAATTATGCATTTCACAATGCACTTTTCATTTCAATTTGCAATCATGCTTTTCAATACCAATATCAATAATCTCAAATCAATTAAGTTATGCCCTTAACGAATTTAACCTATGTGTTCGGTATTCAGGATATCAGAATCACCGGCATGGTCGGATTAGGTACACTTGATGGGTGATATAAAAACATTTGTTTTATAACCTGATCTGATGTTGGGCTGTTGGCTGGTTATTAAAAATCAATTATTGAACACTACCAATCTTTGTCTGCTGACTCTGGTCGAGTGACATCAATACACTTATTCCTTGAATCTTGCTAATTTACTCCTATTGGTATACCAATCTATCCTTAATGCGAATGAAATTGTTAACATTCTATTAAGGGCATTCAAATCCTTTATATCAAAATACAATACAATATATACATTTGTATAAATAGTTAATTTTTAATAATCATGCAATTTTCATATGCAAACCTTTCACAATCATTTGCCTCAAATCAATTAAAACAAATAAATATGCTTTTCTTATGTATTTAGAACAAGCATTTGAAATATTGAAACGAGAATAGGAGAAGGTAGATCAAACATTTCAAATTTTGAAACGAGAATAAGAAAAGGTAGAACAAACCAATAGATCTCTTTCTATTTGCCTTGTCTTCAATCTTGGTCCTAAGGTTGGGTGATCCTCACTTAGGTCCTGTAAATCACACACATCATATTTAGTGAACTAGCACTAATCACACTTAACGAATATCACCGAGGCAAAGAGGTACGGTACGTTTTTCACTTAGTTTCATTCTTATTTGAACCCTCATTAGTCATTTATTAGGGTTCTTAAACAATCGGTGCAAGAATACGGGACTTTCGGAACAAATAAAACTTTATTGCCCGAACAATGTCTTACGTTGCGACAAACCTTCCTTAACTCTGTTGAACTAGATGGGTGGCCTTTTTGGCAATAATACTTAATCGTATGCTAATATTTTCATTTCACTTTTCACGATTTAACTATTTATCAGTTTTCCCGGAAAAACCCAAGTTTGACTCATTTTATACCCGGAATATATAATAAAATTATTATAAAAATTCTAGGGTATTTTCGGGGCGTTATAGACATGCCTCTTAATCCCATGCTCCTTACACAACTCCATGAATCTTGAGTTTGTGTACTCTGTACCATTATCTAACATAAGGCATTTGATCTTCCTCCCTATTTGGTTTTCCACTTCAGTTTTCCTAAACTTGAAATTTTCAAATGTTTCTGACTTGTGCCATATGAAGTACACCCAAACTTTCCGTGAGTAGTCATAAATAAAACTCACAAAATATACACTACCTCAAAACGATGTTTTCTATACTGGCCCCCAAACGTCTGTATGAACATAATTAAGAATCCCTTATGTCTTATGTGTGGCTGTCTTGAACTACACCTTATTTTGTTTCCCAAAAACACAATATTTGCAGAACTTAAGCTTGCATGTTTTGATACCCTTCAATAGTTTTCTCTAATGAAGCTCCATCATCCCACGCTCACCCTTATGCCCTAACTACATATTCCATAAGGTTGTACTGTCTAACTTAGGCTCTACGGTTGTAGCTCCACCTACAATTGTGGTGCCTATCAATTTGTAGATATTCCCTACTAGCTTCTGCCCCTTCATCACTGTCAAGACACCTTTGCTCACCTTTATTACTCCATTGGAAGATTTTTTATTAAAACCATTACCGTCTAGAGTTCCTAATGAAATCATATTCTCTCTCAGGTTAGGAGCATGTCTGACATCACACAACATTCTAATGCCACCATCAAACATCTTAACTCTGATATTCCCCATTCAGAAAACCCTGCATGAAGCATCATTACCCATTAGAACAGATTCAGAATTTATGAACTTGTAAGTGTAAAACCAATCTTTATTGGGCGTCATATGATAAGAACATGCCGAATCCATAATCCAAGAATCCGTCAGATTATCTTGGCTGGATGAAACTGAAAGCATATCACCATCATCGCTCTTTGAGTCTCCTTCTTCTAATACATTTGTAGACTTTGATGAACCCTCTCTATTTTCTGTGTTCCCTTTCTTCCATTATGGGCATTCGCGTTTTATGTGCCCATTTTTCCTAGATTTGTAACATTGAATATCCTTCCATCTTCTTGATTTGGATAGAGATTTGTTTCTACTCGACTCACTCTGAGACTTGTTTCTCCTACTCTCCTGATTACCCTTGGCCACATGCCCTTCACCTTGTGAACTCCATCAATGGATTTCTTCTTGATTAAAGGATAGTAAAGCACTTGTGATCTCCAATTCTAGGGTTTCTTTCCCCCACATCAGAGTGGTAAGTAGATTGTCATAAGACTCGAGCAAAGAATTCAGTAAAATTAATGCCATGTCTTCGTCTTCGATCTTCACATCAACTCGATTCAGATAGTGTGATCTGATTAAACACATTTATGTGTTGATTTAGTGATGACTCCTCTACCATCTTTAGACCATACAACTTATTCTTAAGAAGTAGCTTGTTCGTTAATGACTTTGACATGTATCGACTCTCCAACTTCAACCAAATTACTGTCGGAGATTCCTCATCCATGACATGGTACATCTCCTCATCGATCAAGCACATCTTAATAGTCGATGAAACCTTGGCCAAGCATATGCATGACATGTTATCGTTTCTTGTATAGGAGTAGAAAAACCCTCATGTTCTATTAATCTCCATCAAGAAAGGATATTTTCACATCTATTTGATGTACTTCAAGGTTTCTTAAGGTTTCGTAAGGAAGCAATCGTAAGCACCATCCTTACGGAATTTATTCTCATCACAAGAGAATATGTATCAAAATAATCTAGGCCTTCAGTTTGTTTGTAGCCTTTGATCACAAGTCTTGCTTTATACTTATCAATTGATCCATCTACTTTCCTTTTCCTCTCGAAAACCCACTTAGAAAATAAAGGTTTACAACCTAGTGGAAGATCCACTAGTTCCCAAGTATGGTTATGTAGTATAGAATCAATTTCACTCTTAATGGCCTCTTTTCACATGAGACCATTTATAGAGTTTAATGCCTCTTTATAAGTTTAGGTTCCCCTTTGAGCATATGAGTTAGAAAATCAGGACCAAAATATATTTCTATCCTTGATCTTTAGTAAGCTTGGGTTCAACCTCATTATCTTTATTTTGTTATTGTCTATTTTTATTAATAGTCTCCAATATACGTTTTGATGAGACTGATTCATTCTTGGATTTACATGGAAATACATTCATCCTTGGATTTACATGGAAATACATTCATCCTTGGATTTACATGGAAATACGTCTTCAAAGAATGATGCACTCCTTAATTCTATTATTGTGTTCTTGTGAATCTCTAGGATGCTCGATTCATGAACAAGAATCTGATAAGCAATACTATTATGTGCATAACCCGTGAAAATGCAATCAATAGTCTTAGATCATATTTTCACCTTTTTAGATGGAGGGACTACCACTTTAACAAGACATCCCCACAATCGTAAGTATTTTTAGGATGACTTTATTCCTTTCCATAGCTCATATGGAGTTTGAATAGCTTTATTTTTAGATACCATATTCAAAAGGTAATTAGCAGTCAAAATGGCTTCCCCCCCACATGTTTTATGTTAGACTAGAACTTATTAGCATTACATTCATTAATTTTTTTTTGAAGTGCGTTTCTTTCACTTAGCTACACTATTGGATTGAGGTAAATAAGGTGTTGTGGTTCATGTATAATCCCATTATGAGCGCAAAAGTCAGCAAATGGTGATTCATAATCACCACCTCGATCACTGAGCACTTTAATTTTCTTGTTGAGCTAATTCTCAACTTTGGTTGGTTTTATATGTCAAATTTCTATATCAGCCTCATTCTGCTTTCGAAAGTAGGTACACATAACAAGATTAAAAGATCACAATGAAGGTAATAAAATATTTATAAGCACCTCTTGTTTGTACAAATTTCAAATCACATATATCATTGTGGATTAAGTTAAGAGGTTCAATGTGTCTTTCAATGCTTGGAAATGATGACCTGTTAGTTTTGCCTCAACATAAGTTTCACACTTATGCTTTGAATCAATTTGGAATGTCGGTATATGATCTAAGTTAATTAATCTACGTAATGTATCATAATTAACATGTCCTAATCTACCATGCCATAACTTAGACGACTCAAGCATGTAAGTAGAAGAACTAACTTTATACATATTTGACTTGATAGTAGTCATTACATTGACTTTCCACATTCCATCGCTCATACCTTTTCCCGACATACATTCCACTCTTAGAAAAAAAAATCTGAATCAAACATCATATGAAATCTATGATTCTTCAGTAGTGAACTAGACACCAAGTTCTTATGAATTTCGGATACATAAAAGACATTTTTTAAGGTCAATTCCTTCATAGAAGTCATCTTCAAGACCACTTTTCCTTGAACCTTCATTTCAGAAGTGGCCAAGTTCCCTATTATGAAAACCCAGGTAAATTTTGAAATCTTTTGCAAAATGATTAATTGCCATTATGGTACAGGTTGTAAATCTAGAAATCTCCCTAGATCTTGGATGATGAAACGAACCTCACCGTTGAATTTGTCTTGCAAAATCTAGTTACCCAGACGAATTTTGTCGAATCCCGAGACGATTGAAATTTCATGTTTTTTGAGGCAACGAGGGTCAGACGACACGGGGCATGATGACATAGGCCATACCAAAGTGACACTTGGCATCATTAGAGCCAAGTGTCCCACTAGGAGAAGGGGTGAAGAGGACACATGGCTTAGTAAAGCCATGTGTGCCATGCATGAGCATGGCACATGGCATAGTAAAAGCCATGTGTCAAGCCATTAAGCATTAGTGGAAGACCAATGGCTTCTTGAAGCCATGAGAACCAAGTAGGAAGTGGGAGATGGATATCAATTCAGAGGGAGAAGAGCATAATGAAAAGAAAATGAAGAAAAGGAAAAGAAAGAAAGAAAGAAAGAAAAGAAAAAAAGGGAAAAAAATTAAGGGAAAAATAAATGGGAGGATTGCCAAGCCCCTCCATTTTTTTTCCCCTGGGCGCTCAAATTTAATTAAGGAGCAGGCTTTGTTCACTCTCAAAGAGGTAGGGGTTTCTCTTACACTGGTTCCTTTTCACTTAAGGGCCATTAATGGCTATATAGTTCAATTTCCCAACCTCGGCTGAGTTTGCAGATAGTTCGATAGTTCTGACAAAATTCATGACTGGATTCGACCGTCTGCGCCTCGAACCGTATTTCCGGAATAGGCTGTGTAAGGCGGATAAATCGGGTTTGAACTTGAAGCACCTCGTCAGGTGTTGTTGCCGGGTTTGAGTGACATCTTGATCAGGTTTTCAATCATGTTGATTTATGTATTATGATATATCATCTGAGTTTTGTGATGGATGTGGATTATATGCAATAGATATAATTATCCATGATACTTGGCATGAAGTATGATTAGAAAATTTTCCATGTAGCACTCATTTATATAAGGACTGCTTTGAACAATTTCGAACACCCATGTGAAATCGGTAGCTTTAGCTTTGGACAACCATAACTTTCTCGTCCGAACTCCGATTTGCTTGTTCTTAGACTCTATGGAAAGCTATTTGAGTCTAGAATCTAACCATATGATGGTGAATGGAATTTGTGCTCACATATTTAGGTGTTTCATACTCTTTTCAAAGAGTTGTATTGGACAGTTTCTAACTATTTTATGGCCGGTTCATGGTCTGTATGTGTGGCCTATTTGTGGAAACTTTCTAGGAAATTCTTAGGATGGGTTATTGTCTAGTTTGTGGTCCAGTTGTGGCCTGTTTTTACAGCTTGTGTATGGATTGTTTGTTGTGCTGACATGTTGGACAGTGTGCTAATTTATGTTGATATATGCGTGTTTAGATCTATTGACATGAATGGATGCAAGTTATATGTGGTTGATATAATTATTCATGATATTGAGTATAAAATATGGTATGTAAATGTCTCATATAGCATTCATACAGTGGCATTTTTTCATTGCATATGCACGGGGACATCGCATTGAGTTGGGTGTGTGTGCATGTTTACGATCATTCACCATATTTAGTGGATTAGTGGTGGGCTCAGTACCTTTGACAACGTCCAAAAGAGTCGCATGGTTGAATGAAATGAGAAAGAAATATGTGTCGGGTATCATTAAGAAGGGATAGATTCTCCCTCCGGTGAAAAACCCGCTAATTATGGTAAGACATAGTCCCCAACGGTGAAAGGCCATAAAAGGTTAGTTTGCGTAACCTCGCAGAAGACACCAAAAAAACTGCCACCACAAAAAAGTTGCAATGGATTTTGAATATAAAATGATCATTGTGATGTATCATCCTAAAAAATTTTGGTTTATAAACAACTAAAATTTGTTTTGAAAATGATCATTGGATGTCATCCAGAATGACGATTTTTTACACATGGGCTTAGGTGTTGTGTGAGGGAGTTGGTAAGGACTCGGGTGCATGGTATATGATGAGTCGCATCTCATTTCATGGCTTAGCATGTAGGATTTCATCTAGAATTGGTATGTTCTTGTTGGAATGTGATAGTGAAATGGTGAGTGGACATTACATGTGCACTTAGGTGGGGAGTAGCTCTTGTAGGAGGTATTCTCTATTGGGCGTGGCTCACCTTTCATAGGACAACCCTTTTAGGTACAATGTTGACATTGGTGGACGATGCTCAGACGAGGCCGTGATTGCAAAAAGGGCCGACATGTGGCCTTGATAAATCTTTTTGTAAGAGTGCTAGGGAAAAACTAGTTCCAACATGTATTTTTGTATAAAAGAATTGTAAATAAATTCTTTTTTACTATCGTCAATATAGTAGGGTATGTACTAATGGTAAGAGGGTCGTGATCGGACTCTTACGAACTGTGTTTAAGTGTCTTACTCTCATATTTTTAATTTAAATATGAATGAATAGGTCCCGGTGAAGGGACGTATTGAGGTGGTGCCGAGTAACTCGGTGTCTATGAGTAATTGGTACCGACCCGGTACTGAGACTTAGCGCAATTACCTAAAGCAGAAATTCCTCAGGTTGATGGCTAGTCAACGGGACCCTCGGAAATTAGGGCGTCACATCTTAATTTTAAAGCTAAGGTATACGAATACCTTGGCTCGATGGGATGGGTTTAGACCATGCATTCATAATGCAATTTTATGAATTGCTGTGTAATAATGTGTTACAAGTTGTGTGATAATGCATTACAAATTGTGGGAAATATATGGACGATAGGATGTGTATAGAAAGTGAAGAACACTAGGGTTAGAGAACACAACCTTAGGAGTTTAGAAAATAAACGAGCATGATAGTTTGGGAACTGATATTTACTAGTGTTTGGCATTATGCACCACTAAGGAAATAAGGAAAAAGAAATCTCAATTTTCTATTTAACATGTGTAGATGACAAGTCGAGGACAGGGACGTAGAGGTCGTCCATGGGGTAATAGCCGACCACCACTTATTTTTTACCAACAAGCCTTTATAGAGGCTATGGGTGTTGTAGTTGCCACCATTGCCCAGGCTAGTGTAGCTGGGGATCAGGGAGGGTCGAGTAACCTCCAAAGGTTTAAAACACATCATCCCCCAACATTCATGGGAGGAGGGGGATCCGATGGTGGTTAACCATTGGTTTCGATAGGTCGAGAAGGTATTGGAGGCTATGGAGATCACCTGCGATGGGATAAAGATAAGGCTAGCTGCGTTCCAGCTAGAAGGTGAATCCTAGGTATAGAGGGATTGGGTCAAGACCTCAAAGAATCTAGAGGTAATGACATGGGGTGCAACACCCTGAAATACACCTTAGTCGTTTTAAACATAATTAGGGTATATTATAAGTGCATTTTGAAAATTTTCCCACTACATTTTGCTATGAGAAAATTTCGAAACCCGGAATTTATACAAGATACAAGGTTATAGTGGAATTTGTCAAAACAAGATATAAAAGTCATAAGATAAGAAGATGAGATGCTATTATAGAAATGGAATAAGTTATGGAGAAAATAGAAGGGAGATTGAGGACCAAAGTGTAATAAAAGGAAAATTTGACCAAATTGGGATTAGACCAATTAGGGTCTCGCATTTGGGGGATGGGGAGAGGAAAAAAAAACGTGGAGAGAGGGAGAAGAAGGAGAAGAATAAGAAGAATAAGAGAAAGAAAGCCAAGAAGGGTATGGATTGCTATGGTTTTGTATGGGTTACTATGGGTTTGTATGGATTTGTGAACTTTTGTATGGATTACTATGGGTTTGCATGGATTTGTGAACTTTTGTATGGATTCTTGGATTCTTGGTCTAGTTCTTTGTCTAGGGTTTTGCTATGAGAAGTTCTAACCCACCATTACATGTGTTTGTGGAGGTCAGTTGGGTCAGGAACTTGTAGGAATATGTATAGGGATAAGCTCGAAATGAGTATTTCATGGATTTGTGCAGGGATTCATGTAGGTCATTTGATCGTGTATGAAATTCCTCCTTGAGCTAGGGTTTGAGGTATTTAAGAGTATGAATACTTGTTGGGTGTTAGGAATCCTCTTAACTTCTCCTCTTGTGTTTATGTTTGGGTTATGAACCATTTGGGAGTGGTTTTCAGTGATGATTTTGGATTATCTTGGGTTTTTGGTTGGATTTATGGAAAAAGGGACGAAATCAGCAAATCTGGGCAATTTTGGGGTCCTACGCTGCGGCGTAGGGATCCCACGTAGCAGCGTAAGTCCATGGCACGACGTGGCATGTCCACGCCATGGCGCGTTCGAGAGGAAGGCTTGAACAAGCCTCGGGTATGCCGAGGCATAGCAAAGTTACGCCGCGACAAAGGCCTATGCTGCAGCGTAGCACTGTTCATAGACAAGTGTTTTTGTCATGTTTTGCTATTCCATTATTCCGAGGACTTGTCTATTGGACTAATGAGGACCCTATAAGTGTACAGCGGTCCATTCAAAAATGCTCAGAAGGTAAAGGAAAAATTAGACCGTACCTCGCTGAGTTCGATGTTGGAAAACTTAATGCCCATATGATAAGATAGTAAGTTCCTAAACACATATAATTGTAGTACTGCCTAAGACTGTATATTAAATGACACGACACCTCTGTTTCATGGGCAGGAAACATAGTAATTTCAAGATTTCTAATTAGTGCGACGACACTCTATCGCTAGCTTCCTAAGACTCCCGCTTACCACGACACTCAAGATTGCACCGCACCTTCGGGTACTTATTGTCGTGTCATACTCATTTCTTATTACTGATCTAAGTAGTAAACAATATGTTGATAAGAGTCCGAATAACTTAATATGAGTAATAATGTACATCAAGTTATGCTCCGAATGTACCCATGGGTACCTCCGTATGAAGCATAACCTCCGTAGTACCTACTGCACCTCCGTACAAGATAAGTCTCTCAGAGTACCTATGGCACCTCCGTAGAAGTATAATCTCATAGTACCTATGGGTACCCTGTACAAGTATAAGCCCCATAACTCCTACGGAGATCCTCGAACAAAGTATAAGTCTACTATAAGTACAAGTATGTGTATAAGCTCTGTTATATGAATTCATGAAATATCTCTAATATCTACCACTATATCCGCATCGGTTATTTGCTTACTATAATGAGTATTGAAGCACGCGGCATGTACATAAGTCATATGCTCTACTATGTTGCTTAGCATTGTGTTTTTATCCTGTAGGTACAAAGAGGAGGATCGTCCGCGATCTTACATCATAATAATAACCATAGGAGTCCATTACGAGGTTTCGACTGATTATGTAAACAAATACAAAGTGTTTGTATATGTATATGTAAATGGGACTCGGGACTGTATGTATTGACACTGTAAACATCACTACGGTGGTAGTTTTATTTTGCATTTTGTATGATATTTTGATTCAAACAGAGACTTAGCCCACTAATGTCTTAAAAAAGCAAGTAAAGAGTCCCAAAAGATAGGTTTCGCGCCCCTTCCATCTCGCCTAAAGTGGGTCAGGGGTGTAACATGGGGAGAGTTCCATGAGCTCTTCATGGGCAAGTTTTTCCTAGCATATGCTAGACATGCAAAGGCTTGGGAATTTCTAGGTTGAGACAGGGAGCCATGACAGTACTAGAATACGTGGCTAAGTTCACCGAATTAGCACGTTTCGGGGATGATTATGTGGCCACAAACATGGCCAAGGTGAGAAAGTTTGAGGATGGTCTGAAATTGTCCATTCGAGGTGAGATTGTAGGACTTCTCCTATAAGATATGGGCTCTGTGGTCAAGATAGATATGGCCATTGAGAGGGAGGTAAATGACGCAAAGAGCATCCAAGATGCTGGTGCTAGTGATTAGAGGAAGGAGAACCAGCCGTCTTCTTCTAGCTCAGGAAAGAAGTAGAGGACTTCTATTCCATGAGGGATTCAGGGACAAGGCCGTGGCTATCAGGGCCAAGGCTAGGTCAAGGCTCCTAGCCAGTCAAGGCCGATGACATGTTTCTATTGCCATCAACCGGGACATATGAAGCGGAATTGTCCCTAGTGTAACGCCCCAAAAATACCCTAGAATTTCTGTAATAATTTTATTATATATTCCGGGTATAAATTGAGCCAAACTTGGGTTTTTTCGGGAATATTGATAAATTGGTAAATCGTGAAAAGTGAAATGAATATGTGAGAATATGATTAAATATTATATGCAAAAATGAGAAATTGATTGAACACGGAAATTAACCCAAGTGAAAAAGGGCAAATTAAAAATGTGTAAATGATGACCTAAGGGCCTAATGAGATTGAGCTTAAATGCCAAGTGAATTAAATGATAAATGAAAGTGAAATGAAGAGTTAAAATGCCAAAAATGAGAAATGGGATTTATTGTGTAAGTCAAACAAGGCTATAAGGAAATTAAGGCTTAAAGACCAAAAGTGGTCTAAGAGCTCATTTGAGCAAAACGTTTTTCAGAGCAAAGAGAGAGAGGAGAAAGCTAGGGTTTTGGAAGGAAGTGATTTTGGTGTGAGATCTTCCTATTTTTTTGGTGCATAAGTGATCAAGAAGGAAGAAAAAGGTTAGGGCTTTAACTCATGGTTGGTTTAGGATGACTTTAGAATGTTATTGGGAGTGATTCCCATGTTTTGTTTTGGGTTTTGAGGATTTTTGGAGGGAAATTGCAAAAAGGAGGAGAAAAACTGGAAATCTAGGCAAGAAATCAGGTTCCTTCGCTAGAGCGTAGGGAACCCACGCTGCGGCTTAGACCTACGTCGCAGCGTGGGATGCCTTCACCACGGCAGGTCGTGGCGCCCAAATTGGCACCCTCCGCACGCCACGGCGATACTATTCATGCAAGAACAAATTTTCGATTTTGTCTCAAAGTATAGCATTCGCACACCGATAGTTTGGTGACCTTAATAAATGATTAATGGGGACCAAATAAGGGATAAAATTAAGTGAAAACGTATCGCACTCGCCGCCGGTGATATCTTCGCTTATAATGACACTGTTCAACTACTAAGAGTGAGAAATTGTATTTGACTAAAAAGGATGAAAACAAAACTTTTTTACCTAAGACTGCATCGAAAAGAGACAATGGGGGAAGTGATCGGTGAATCATGAATGCATTTCCGTTGAATTCTCTGTGTTCTTTATAGTTCAATTGCATGATTCAGTCATTTTCATTAATATTACACTAATCCCTCATATTATATTGTTCTATAGAATATGGCGATGTTGGAAACAAACGGGCAGCTAAAAGATAGAAAAACAAAACAAAGCGTAAATGATAAAAAGTCGACAAATGTGGTACATCGTATGCAAGAACGAATCTAACTTCATCAGGCATAGCCGTCACAAATAAGAGCCCTTCGCCGAGCGAACCGTGAGATGAAAATTTATGGCCTCTTGATTCGGGCCAAGTAACAGAAGCGAGGTCCCCTTTTCAAAAACAAGAACTCGTAGAACCTTAATTTTTCTGGGCCATTGATGGGCCCGCGTCTCGAGGTATAAAATGGAAGATTTTTTGAAGCTGAAGAAGAGGAGGGGGGATTGGATCAACAAGAAGAAGGAGATACAGAAGAGGGAGATCAATAGAGACGGATTCGAGAAAGATCGCGAAGATGGATTTTTTGTAGTTCTTCCCTCAACTTACTTCATGATTCAAATTCTTCAATCTGTAATGAATAATATGATGAACGAATTCTTTTCTCTAGGGTTTTGTCAACCCTAACCACAGTTTGATGGATTGATTTTCAGTTTTGACTTATTTGAATATTAACAGAGTTCATGTTTTCTTTAATTCGATTTAATTACATGTTATCAGTTCCCCGTCTAACCGTGACATGCTAAAGCCGGGAGTTTAAGATCGAGGTAAAGATGACTTAGTGGACATGGTTGGGCAACACTTTGGTAGTCGAAGAATGTAGATATTCCATCGCAAGTGTAAGTACTAGGTTTGCACATTTAGGCATTTCGGAGTTGAGGGGTTGAGGTAGAGATGCAATACATCCCACTGGCGAGATAGGAAAATATATCTCTAGAGAGAGTATCTTATAGGAAAGATCAACCCGCCAACATAACTCATATGAATACTTCAATAAGTCCTTAATTGAATTGACATCCATCAAGTGTGGTAGGAGACGGTAAAACCCTAGGTTTCTCATCATCGATATTCAATACATCCAATTTTAAGTTTTTGTTAATTTTAGTAATTTAGTCGTAATTCGCTTTAGGATGAGATCCAAATATTGTCGAAGTCATTAAAGCAGTAGTCAACACGCTTCTTTTCGAGGGAACAACACTTGACTAACCACTACACTACGTCAACTCGACGCGTATACTTGTGTACACGAGTTTACGTTTCCCACCTAATTTTGCTACTAATTCGCCACTCCAGAGGCCTGGCTGCTTTTCGTGCCAGCCGAGAAGTTTAGTGTTGATATCGGCAACCGTGCCATAGATAAGATTGATCAATGTTATTTTATTTTATTTTACTTCTTCTCACTTCGATCATTTCTTTTTACTTTTATTCCCGGGTTTACGCTCTTCTCCTTTAATGAACTGCTGATTTGCTTCATCTCATCCCGTGATTTCGTGAAAGTATTTGTGAGTGTATGCAAAGACAAGATCACGGAACTCGCTTCCATTTGATCTCAACTGCAATGGACACCGCATCGACATGAGAGAAGCCCATGTAATCCCAAATTTCGAATCATGCAAAGATCAAGTAGACGTGACGTATTCATGATAGGAATGAACCACAGGTGGAAAAGAATGGACAAAACCATAGAAATCAGGCCACCACACCCTTCGTGTAGCCCGATAATCCCCATATGCTCCTTGAGGAGTTTGCCTTGCCACAGACAGTTGTTCAGTCAGCTATACGGCGACCACCTATACAAGCGAACAACTTTGAGTTAAAAGGAGTAACTTTGCAGATGCTCAATAATATAAAATTCCATGGGCTACCTAGTGAGAATCTGAATGCACATTTGACCAACTTTATTGAAGTCTGTGATACAGTCAAGTATAATGGAGTAACGGAAGAAACTCTTAGACTACGGCTATTCCCATTATCACTTAGTGACCGGGCTAAGCACTGGTTGACCAGCCAGCCTCCAGACTCCATCACCTCATGGAATGACTTGGTGTAGACATTTCTAACCAAATTTTCCCACCCTTGAAAATAGCTCAATTGGTGTAAGAAATTAATACATTTAGACAATTTGAGGGGGAGAACCTAGCTGAGGCTTGGGAGAGATTTCACGAGCTATTGAGGAGATGTCCACATCACAAATTAACTAAGTGGATGCAGGTGCATACGTTCAACAACGGTCAAAGCAACTCAGCTAGGACAATCGATGCTTCAAATGAGGTGTCTACGAAAAAACCACATATCGCTTCCAGAGATCCGGAGGATACAACTACTATCACTAATCACCGCCTAGAGATAGATCGGCACCTAGGAAACCCTAAAGGTGAGCGCATACGATGTTATCAAGAACTGTAAACTATGTTTCCACGCTTAACTAAATAAATGCATGAACAGCAGCACAATGCTTTTCGTAATATGTGGGAAATTGCGGAATCTTTCGTGGACAAAGACAATACTATGGAGGTCAATAAAGGTATACGCAGCAGGCCCAATATGTGAATCGGCCGTATCAAACTATAACAAGGGCGATGGAGGCAATGCATATCATGCTAACGCATACGCGACCGTAATTAGAATCAAGGCCAGGGATGGAGAGGCAATTAGAATAGTTAAAACAATCAGAACTATGGATGGAGGAATAGTCAAAATAACATGCCACGACCCCGAGTGAATGAACCACCCCTTGAGAAGAAAGTAGACTTGGAGCAAGCACTTGCATAAATGCTCACCTCGCACACCGCTTTTATGAATGAGACCAAGGCTTAATTTTAACCGCATCACCCAATTGAACAATCGTGCAGCACAAATGAGAAACTGAGGTAACCGCCAAATGGCTACCCACATGGAGGAGGCAATGGGGAGCATTACCGAAAGTAATTGGCGAACCCGAGGCAAGAAGGTAATGAACATGTAAAAGTCAAGCCACATTAAGGAGGCAAAGAACCAGCAGATTTAGGGCGCCCACCGATGGGAGGCAGAGATAGAAGAAGCAATATGTTCTAGCCGTACCGGGAGCAAGGTAGTAGGGGAAACATCCCACGAAAAAGTCAGTGAAAAAGAAACAAAGTTTGAGGGTCGACCACACAGGACTAAACCCATTATCCCAATTTTGTACCCTCAACGCTTGAAGAAGAGTAAATTGGAAAAGCAATTCACCAAGTTTCTAAAGGTGTTCAAGAAACTGCATATAAAAATTCCATTTGCCGATGCATTAGAGCAGATGCCCAGTTACGTGAAATTCATGAAGGAAATACTGTCCAAGAAAAGAAGACTGTCGGACTTTGAGACAGTAAACCTCATTGAGGAGTGTAGTGCCATCTTGCAAAGGAAACTGCCACAAAAGCTGAAAGAACCCGACAGTTTTACTATATTGTGCATAATTGGAAATTCCATCTTTGAGAATGCCTTGTGTGATCTGGGAGCAAGTATCAACCTCATGCCGCTATCTATATTCAGATGATTGGGATTAGGTGAAGCTCACCCAACCACAGTCACACTCTAGTTGGCAGATAGGTCACTGAAACACCCCAAGGGAGGGAGGAGGGGTCAGCGATACACGCTTTTGGTCAAAGTGGACAAGTTCATCTTTCTGGAAAATTTAATTGTTCTGGATATGGAAGAAGATAAAGAAATACCCATCATACTGGGTAGGCCATTTCTAGAGATTGGCAGGGCAATGATTGATGTGCAGAAGGGAGAATTGAAATTGAACGTACAAGATGATGAGATCAACTTCAATGTATTCAAAGCCATGAGACACTAAACATAGAGTGATGCATGCTTCTTAGTAGAGACTGTCGAGACTATAGTGTCTGGGAAAAGTGGTCCCATTGACCCTTTGGAGGCTAGCCTGGTATAGAGTGATTAAGAGAACTTGAGTGAAGAGGCTGACGAGTATGTGAACTGGATGAACTCCTTCGAACCTAATGGAAGGAAATACTATGAACCTCAAGGTGAAAACACTCAGACGCCAATACCCTTCTTAAACAACCACCTAAGGTGTGTAGCAAAAGCCACACTGCCATTTAAGGTATGCTTATCTAGAGGAGGCCCCGCACCTACCAAAGAATTATTTCAAATGCCTCCGACAAAGATCGAAGAAGATAAGCTATTAAGAATGCTTAGAGATCACAAGGATGCAATTGGTTGGTCTCTAGCCGATTTAAAGGGGATCCGCCCCTCTATGTGCATGCATCGAATTCTACTAAAAGAGGGTCATAAGCCATCAGTGGAAGCATAGAGGAGACTGAATCCAACTATGAAAGAGGTTGTCCGCAAAGAAGTACTAAAGCGGACGCAGGTATAATATGAGTGTTTTAGGCACTCATCACACCCCTAAACTTAGCCTCTTGCTTGTCCCTAAGCAAGAGATCGACTCCAAACTTGATACACAAGAACCTAACATACTAAACTCAACGCTTGATTGTGATGCCCATGCTCCTAGAAGAGGGATCAAAATGGACCGACTTACAAATCTTGCCTTTTTACTTAAATTTCAGAGGATCCATAAGGATGTTCGACTTTCGAAGGAATTCAGCTGAACATGGTTCAGTTGACAAGTGACTCAACCTCCTAATTTTTCAATAGCTATTCCCAAGGAGCCTATGTGCATTTGATACATGATCCATAGCGTATAACTCGGTTCTGATACCCCCAAACTTGAATTCAACCCACCTATTTGGAAGCGTCTAACTATAGAAGGATAAGAACGCACCCTTTTTATTCACTTAACATACCTACTCATGAAAGAAAAACTAGTGCTCATAAGTTTATGTTGAGTGTTCCTGTAGAAGGGGATTTGCTGTGGCTCCTCACCTGGTTAAGGCAACTCTGGCCACGCCCTCGAATCCTACCTCAAACACTCAACTGCCTGGCGCCCTAAGTCAGAGGAAACTTCCATCCCCCCGGGTCCCATGTAACGGGCGCACAATGGCTCGGCCACCGCTCAAGGCATTAGGCTTTGAAAGGCCCCTCGGACTGTGCCCGGGATTTCGATTAGAAGAACCCACTTATTCTGTTCATATTTGTTTTTTTTTCTTTTTTTTTTAAATATTTGGGGCTCGAAGGAAATCCTCTCTTTCTATGGTGTCTCATCACTTTAGTGTTTAGAAGCCCCCACGGTTTGTTGGACCTTAGTAAGCCGGGTTCGGAGCCTAGGCATACCCTAGAGATCATCTATGTGTGGGTGCGACAGCTACTGAGAATCGGTTTCCTAATATCCCGTATAAGGGATTCACTGCCTCATCTATCCAACATGAAATTCCCGAGCATCTAACGACCTACGGATCTCTTTAGATTTATACTATGTTTTTCTAAAAAGATTTTTGAAGTGGTCCAAAGGGATCCTTGAATAGCATCACACACATAACTACCAAAACAATCCTACAACCGAAACAAACCAAAACCGGGAACTCCTAGTGAACCAAAACAGAAAAATGCCCTAAGAATAGACAGATAACAGATGACACTACGATAATCATCACACACACCCTAAACAAGACACATATAACTAAGCACAAGACTCAACATACTAAAATAGTAATGTAAAAAAAACATAAATATAACCCAAAAAACTAAACAAACAAAAATGAAAACAACCCAACATCACAAAACCCAATCACCCACACCCCCCAAAAAAAGTGTGGACATTGTCCCCAATGTCTATGAAAGAACAAGAGAGGGTATAGGAAACTTCCCTGGTGATCGGCCAGATCACTACAATGGCGGTGACGGCGATGGCTGGTTGATGAGTCTAAAAACTCATTAGATTTTTAATCCATTTTTCTGAGCATATTACAAGATAAATTTTGATTTGTATGCAGAAATGTGGACATTTTACTCAAATTTAATTTTGCAGAAAATACGTAGGCGCAAAATCTGCTGTAAACTAAAAAAAGAGACCAAATTTACAAGCAGACTGAAGTCGCACCAAAATCGGAGTCGCGACAGAAGCTTAGTTGTCGTCGTCCCAAGTCACGCATCACCAAAATCAACTTTCTGGCGGGGCGAAATGTAAGACTCCTAACAAGTGAAGTCATGAAGATCCCGGACCAGATAACCTCATGAACCCGAGGGACCTCCCGCGACTCCAACGGATATAGAAAATTTTCTCAAACAATCAATTAAAACTATGTAGCTAACCCTTTACAATCCTTAACATATCTTTAGAAAATAATGCTGAAGTGAAGTGGTAAATTTTATTTTTTTTTTTCAAACACTTAGATTTTTCAAAATCGGGCCAGATTTTGTTTGTCGGACTTTCCTAAATTTACAAAACCTGCGAAACATTTACTTAAAACACTTCGATCTTTCAATTCTCAACTTCCATTTTAGGGACTCGTCCACAACCCAATTAAGCACACAACTCAATCAAGCATAATATATACACATATACATTTATTTACTTTAATCATCAAAACATTCAAAACTTCTTCAATTCCATGCATAGTTTTATAAAAAGGATTGGGCTTGAGCCGGACTTAAGCCGACCGCCACGCATTCGGGTCCACCGAGGATCAAAGCCCACGTAGTTCCTTTTCAAAATATATACATATATACATATATACATGACAAAATATTCAACATATACAATATGCAAAATATATATACAATGCAGTCATAGACGTCGTCTCCTCGATGGCTCGACTCACTGCGCAGGAGGGTACTCTACCGAAGCACCTGTCTCAGGTCCTGAAAATGTTTTTGAAACATACTGAAAAGAGTGAGCTAAAGGAGCCCAGTGAGTGTACATTTTCATTAAGATAACATTTTCAGTATATATCAAAGTAATAAATACCCATACAATTAAAAATCCATTTTATGCCTTAACCTTTCTTTCTCTGATGGAACCTAAGGGGGATAAACACACCAAACAGTTTCTGCACCGACGGTGAGGATACCACATTCCAAATATAACCACTACGCCGTGGAGAAACTCACGCCGTGATGGTTCCAGCTTATAGCACCTTATCACGCAAGGATATTACACTAAAAATCTATTTCCCTCCCTCCGTTAGTAACCTAATTCAGGTTTCCCCTCTAAATCCTTACACGCCTAAGGTACTCAAATTTCGATATCCGTCATCGCCACATAGGTTGGGGTAACCATCAAGAAACATTTATCAAAAAACATTTATAAATCCATTTAAATCCTTTATTTTCTCATTAAACACATAGATACTCAATTATACATGCATCCTTACACATTTTAAACTTCCATAACGCTAACATATGAAGCATATAATTTAATATAAATATATATATTTAGGCAAGATAAAACATTTCCATATGCCTTAACATAAACTTCCATATGCCTTAACATTTATATAAACATTTCCATTAAACTTTTCAGTTTAATATTAAAACCATTCACTTTTAAAACTCAAGTTTCAAAATATCATTTTTTTTTTTTACTTACTGTTCACCGCTCAATCCCGTTTGCTTCCCGTCGAATTCGCTTCGTCCGACAGTCCACCTTTTTCAAGAAAAAACCACAACTAACCATTAACCATAACTTCCATTTTAACCTTACCTCATACACATTCATTACCCAACCACATCACATTCACTTTAATCCCATTGAACCACACTTACAATATTAATAAGAAAATATCTCAAAACACCCTTTACTTTACAAAATGACCTTCATGTCCTCAATTCAAATCCTTTCTTTTTCTAACTAATTCCAATGCATTTAGAGTTGGCTATTCACCCTAAAACACATGGAAATTACTAAACTACCCTTGACCCCTCTCATTTCCATTTTGGCCGAATTATGCACAAACCATATTCAATTTTTGTTCTTCCATTTTCTTCATTCTAATCACTCCAACTAATGCCTTATAACTAAATTTCACTAATCCCTAACCAATTTCAACATGCTCACAAATGCATCATCAAACCCTAACCATCACTCACTTTATTTTTCAAACCCTAACCTAATCCATTTCTTTCTCATTTTATATCAAAATCATCATGATTCACCCTTAAATACCACAAATCTAACATCCATACAAGAAAATCAAGGCATTAAGTATGAAAAACATAAAAGTCCAACTTTCCCACCATTAGAAACTTACTTGTTTCTTGAGTTTTCCTTGGCTTTTCTCTCTTGCTACCACTTGGAGATCACTTGAAGAGCTTGAAGGAGGAGAAAAACTCACCTCTCACACTTCGCTTCCACTGCTTTCTTCCCTTTCTTCTTTCTTTTCTCTATTTTCTTCTCCCTTTTCCTCATAGCCGTGCTCTCCTCTTTGAGCACACTTAATCTTAAATTTAGCTTTGACTCACAACTTCCAAAATTGCCCTCGAACCAAAGAATCCCATTGGTCCATTCTCATGAGTCACTAACCCTAACTTAGCCCTTAAAAAAAAATTTGATTGCCTCTTGTGCCCAAGAATCTCATTGGTCCATTCTCATGATATTTTAATCATAACTTAGCCATTAAGAAAGGTTTTGATTGGCTCTCACAATAAAATATCTCCTTATAGCAGCTTTTATCTCAGTTTCACCTTATACTGCTTTTATACCGATTAAACGTCAAAAATATTCTATGGTCGTCTAAACTTCACATTGACCATGAAATATTCTAATTAAATCCTTCATAGTGGATTCCAGGCTCTGAAATCTCCGAAATCGGATTTAAAATCATTAAAATCATAAATCCCATCGATAGCGTGATATTATCCGACTACGCTGATCGCTCGAAACTATTCAAATGCACTGCTTTCACTCCGCTTCGGGCCAAGTAGACTCAATGATTTATTCCCGGACATTTTCGTATTTTCGCCCACTTCAAAAATTTCAGCCAGGCCCGAATTTCAGTCCCAAATCACTATTCACTTAAATCTCCAATTTCTTCTAAATATCGGGCTCAAAGTCATAGGAACTGAAATTTTTAAAAATTCTCCGCAAACCCTCTATTCTGGGATATAATAAGAAGAATTACTACATTCATTAGCACCGCAAATTTTCAAAATTTCACTTTATGCCTAAATGACGCCCGGGATGCTTCTAAATTCTAATCTACCGCTTCTAATACTGACCTCTCTAATCGCCAACAACTACCATTATAACATTCAATAAGGTTGGAGTTTTACAAGTCATGACTTGAAGAAAGAGGTTGCGACAAAGGAAATGTGGTCGAGACTAAAGGAATTATTCAAAAGAAGAATCTGCATGTCGCGACACCACTCTGATGTCGCGACGCCAATTGAATGTAACTGAGGTCGCGACGTCAGTCTGATGTTGCGACGTGGATCCGTAAATGAAGCCACAAGAGAGGTCTTTGCAAGAGAACGGAGTTGCAACTAGTTTTTAAATGAAAGGCACCATTTGAGGTCACAACATACAGTTGAGATCGCGAAGTAAAAACGGGAACTGAAGTCCCAACAGGAAGACTAAAGTTGCGACCATTTATTTATCAAGGACCACAAACGATGTCGCGACCACTCACTAAGGTCGCGACCGGAAGAAGAGCTGAGCAGAAGAAAAGGAGGTCGCGACATCACCTTGAGGTCGCGACCTAGAGTCAGTAGAGAAAATTAGCCGCAAACAAAGAACCGAGGTCGCGACTCAGAAGAAAAAGAAATGGGCAGCAAAAAAGAGGTCACGACATCACCTTGAGGTCGCGACATTAAATTGAAACCTGTAAAGGAAGAAGACCACCAATACAATCGCGACCAAGAAATCAAAGTCACAACATGAAGTCATCCTATAAACAGAAAGGTGGTCGCAACCTAAAACTGCGGTCGCAACTTATAAGCCAAAAGAAGAGAAAGACAACGATGTCGCGACATGAAACTGTGGTCGCGACATCAACTATGGAGAAACACTGAGCAAACAAGGTCATGATTGAGCAAACGGCGTCGCGATCTACGATCCAAGCAACAAAGAAACCTGGTCTAATGTAAGCAACAAAATCGCGACCGAACTGAGCAAACAGGAATTCATGTCGCGATATCAACTTGAGGTCACGACATAGGACAGTGAGCTGGGCCTGCTTTTAGGATTCCACCAAGCTTTTGGTGGATTCGGCCCACTTGACAAGATAAATAGATAGTTTAGAATAGTAAAGTAGTCTTCCGTTTCATTACTCTAGAAAAAGGGAAAGGAGAGGAACTCAAAGGTATAGTTTGTGGAGGTTTTTATTTTTTATTTTTTATTTTTTAGTTAATTTTTCGATTTGAATCTCAGCGAATCGTGCGTAAACGAGTGGAGTCAGAGTTTATTTATGTTATTTTCTTCTTAAAATTACCGGCCGAAAATTTATGAAATCTAGACAAATTTCGAATTCATTTCTTCTCGCTTTATTGTAATTACAGTGGGTTGTACGCTGATCTGCACTCCATTCTTAATCTGTACGCAAGAATTCCTGAAAGCACAACTCTCACTGGATTTGACTTACATTTAGTTACGGTCTTTCCAGCATAAATTTGGAAAACTTATTTGGGTTCGGGATGCACTTGATTGCGTCGTTTTAATTGATAAGTTCCCAATAGTAGTACCGAATACCATTTGAGGGAATGTAGCTTGCTCTGATATCCAGGATGCCCTCTGCTTAACACAGAGACGGAGATTCCTGAGAGCTGAAAGCATTCTTTTCTGGGTATGCTATCCTACCATTGACGAACTGTTGAGCTTTAAGCGTTCATTTGGATAAATCCCCCATTCGCTCATAATTGAAGTTGGAGGGGAGTATTTAACAATATAAATGATCAGAGAGTTCACCTCAATCTAAAGGCAAATTCTTAACCCTGTGTTAACTGAGATCTAATCAAGGGAAAAGAACAACCGAATAGATCTGGAGGTTGAGCCTCCTTTTTAGTGGTAGAAACTTTGCGAAAATCCTGAGAAGGAAATGCAAAAGGTCTGCAATCAACAAGAAATGGGTGTGAAGTATTGAGAAAGAAAAATACAAAGATCTTGCAAGAGGATTGGGAATATAAGTAGTTGGTTTGATTTTGTCTTCGAGAGAAGCAAGGGTATCCAACCAGAGAATATGGAGAAATCCAATTCCAAAATTTAGGAAATCTTGGACAAATCTAGATCCATACACAAAACAGAGCAATGTATTTTAGTGTAGGAATTGACTGTTTCATTGTAATTCACCGATAGTTGCTTTCTCATAGGAAACTGATTCAGTCCAGTATTTTAGTTACGATTTATTTTTAGTCATTTAATTTGTTATAGCTTAGTTAATAGTCTAGAACCTTTATTTTTCTAGATACAACTCCATTTTGAGTCTTTAATCCAAATAGCATGGAAGTTTAGTAGTTGGGGTAATTGATCTCTTTAATTCAGACTAATCAGGTGGAATGATAATTGACTTACATTCAGATTTTACTACTTGTATGACTTGTGCACTTGCAGTGTCATAGACTAAACCCTTATTTTTAAATCATCAACCTTTTGAAAGAAATATTTGATAAAACAAATTTATCCAAAGTGACATAGATGCAAGAGAAATGTAAGGCTCTTACAACTATGTGAATTTTGAGGGGGTTTTAGTCTATATTAAAAGGGACAAACAAGCTTTATGGCGTCGTTGCCGGGGATTGAAAGAATTAAATAGATCAATATTATGACAAAAGATGGAAATTCTAATTTGGACATTTTATATAAGAAAAGAACAAAAATAGCTTTTCAAGAAGTGGGTACATCAACCACTGATCTTTAACAAGCCATGTTGAAAATATTTTGTTTAGTTTGACTAATCCTATTAATCTGAGTGTGTTTTGATTTCAGAAACTTTAATGCAGGAAATAGATTCCGAATTGCTTCCGTTGCATAATCGAATTGGAAAGAACACTGTGGTTTAAGAAAGACAAAAGAGCATAAAACGCAAATTATGGCAGATGAGACATGACCGCATTGCAGGAACAGAGATGATGAGCCGTAAGGCCTCCTATTACTAACACAATGGAGGACTTCTGAAGGCCTATCATTCAGGAAGAATATTCCCGTAATCGACAAAACTTACCGTGGATGCAAATAACTTCGAACTAAAGCCGCATTGATAACAATGGCGCAGTTGAACATCGCTCACTCGGTCACCTCAATCAAGACCCAAACGAGCACTCGGGTAGATTTCGTATCATAAATACAAAGGAAGCTAAAATGGCGGAGGCTGCAGGTGATAAAGCTGCATCTCTTCCCATTCTCTATAAGAGATATAGTGTCACTTGGTATGAATCATTACCATGGTTCAGTCGATATCAGAAGAGTCGGGTCGGCCATTACTAGCGCTTCTTTCCCATCTCTCACCTCAAAGAGGTTGAAGAGAGATACTAGTGTTCCAACAAGGGAAGATGAGAGCCTATATAGCGCTTGGGGAGAGATTCAAGAGGTTGTCAAGAGGTGCTCCTACAAAGATGGAATTGATTTAAAAACCCATATGGATATAGTGTATCATGCCTTAAATGATACATCTAAAGGCATTATCGATGCTTCATGTTGTGGAGCATTCAAAAGAAAAAGTGTTGAAGAGGCTAGAGATTTGATAGAAGACCTGGCCAAATGCAATATGAAAGCTCAATTTGAGTTTTCAAGGGGTAATAGCAGAGGAAAAGGGGTCATGGAGCTGAGAAAAATGACAGCCATGGAGGCAAAGTTGGATGTCATAATGCATAGGATGGACAAACAAGAAAGAAAAATGCACACTGCTCATGAAATAGGAGCAGTGGAAAGAGAACATATGAGAAGAAGTGTTGAAGTACTAACAGAAGAAGATTCTTATGTAGCCGAGGAGGTTAAGACGTGAACGAATCCAAGAAATTACCATTTCAAGCCAAATCCTAACCTACCCACACATTATACCAAAGATCGAGGAACTATGAGAATTTCTCGAAAGGGTGGAGGGCACTAAGGGCGCCCAAGGCATGGACATAACTCAACAGGATATCGCAGCTCACCAAGGTTTCAAAGAGGCAAAGATCAAGGGGGTGAAGGCATAAAATGAATATCAGTGGTCAGCTGAGGACTCAACCATTCAAGAACAAATGCCGCAAATCACGGGGACAAGAGGCTTATACACTTCCATGGTCGAAACTGCCCGACTTGGAAGCTTTCAATGATTTGTGCAGGTAGCAGCATTGAAAATTTTAGACATTGTAGTAATACTGAATAGATATCAGGATGAAGATCTGCATCTAAGAATCAAAAAGACCATATAAATCACAAAGCAAAGAATATATCACTATGAAAGAGTGAGAGAGATCAACGAGAAGAACAAAGGGTGATCGAAAGGGAAGGGAGAAAAGAGCACACTGACTGAATACTAGTGAAGAGTACGAATATATGACCAGAGTGCCATTTCCCCAGAGGCTTCAGAAAGCAAAAAGGGAAGAGCAGTTTTCTAGATTCTTGGATATTTTCAAGAAAATAGAAATCAATATCCCATTTGCAGAGGTGATCAACCAAATGCCTATTTATGCAAAATTTCTGAAGGAGATACTGAGCAAGAAAAGGAAGATAGCTGAGGAGGGAATAGTGAATTTGATCAAGCACTGTGAAGTAGTTATCCAAAGAAAAACTCCCAAAGAAAATGAAGACTTTGAGACAGCTTACCCATTCCTCGCCTCCATAAAGGAAATATGAATTCAAGAAGGCTTTATGTGATTCTGGTGCTAGTATAAATTTGATGCCGCTATCAGTTGTGAAAAGACTTAGTTTGGGGGAACTTACCCCAACAACAATTATATTGCAAATGGTCGATGTATCAAAGGCACAAGGTATGTACTTTAAAGATGTACTTGTCAGAAGGTTGGGAAATTCATCTTCCCAAAGGATTTTTTTATCATGAAGATGGAGGAAGATACCTGTTCCTTTTCGCGCTAGGAAGACCCTTCTTAGCAACTGGAGTCGCCTTGATGATGTGCGTAAAGGCAACTGGACACTAAGGTGGGAAATGAAGCAATGCACTTTAATCTTAATAGAGTTTGGAACATCCCGATGTGCATTGGTAAAGTTGTATGGCTAGAAACAATAGTCTTCTCGTTGAATTGACCGAATATATTCTTCAATAATCTATCAATGAAATTGAGATGAATTTCAAAAGATTCTGAGAGTCTGGACAGAATAAAGGTTTTAAATTTGTTTAATTGCAGAAACAATCCTCAAGCATAAATGAAAATGAAGTAAGATGAAGTATAAATGTAAATGTAAAACTCACGAGCAGAAACTAGTATGGGTAGTTAACATTGAAAGAATTGCCCAGTCATTTGAAATATGAGTTCTTAGAACTAGAAAAGAGAAAACCAGTCATCATATCAGCTGCATTGACTGAAGTTGAAGAACAGAAGTTGTTGGAAATTCTAAGAAAATACAAGGAAGCCATTGCTTGGTCAATTGAGGATCTAAGGGTATCAGTCCCTCCATTTGCATGCACAAAATATTGATGAATGATAATGCAAAAACTTATCGAGCATCCAAGGAGGTCGAACCTGATGAAAGAAGTTCGAAATGGTTAAATGCGTGTTTTATATATGCTATATCGATAGTTCTTGTGTGAGCCTGGTACATGTGGTTCTAAGAAAGGTGGATTCATCAGGATCGTAAATGAAAAGAATGAACCGATTTCTACAAGAATTGTGACAGATGGAGGTGTGTATTGTTACGTAATATATCAATAAGAAAGGATCATTTTCCCCGCCTTCATCGACGATCGATAGATTGGAAGGACACCTCACTTTTTGTTTTCTTGATGGATACTTCCAGATATAACCAAATTGCCATTGCACCCCGAGGATCGTGGAGAAACCACTTTATATGTCCATTCGTACTTTGCCTCAGAGAATGCCATTTGGTTTGTGTAATGCCCCGGTACCTTCCAAAGATGCATGATGTCTATATTTTCTCTGACGCAGCGTGGCTAGTTATGGAGATCTTCATGGATGATTTTACAGTTGTATGGATCCAAGCGAACATGTCTCAGATAACTCGGGACAGATTTCAAAGGTGCAAGGACAAGAATCTAGCTCTGAATTGGGAAAAATGTCATTTTATGGTTACAGAAGGAATTGTCTTGGGGCACATGATTTCTACAACAGGGCTAGAGGTAAACCAAGCAAAAGTTTCAATTATAAGAAATTTAATGCCACCCACTACATTCAAGGGAATTAGAAGTTTCTTAGGACATGCTGGATTTATAAGATGACCGAGATTTCTCAAAATTGCTGCACCACTATGCATTGCTAGAAGGATACTAAGTTCTATTTTGATGAATCCTCTTAATTTTTGAAGAAATCAAATCCGCACTAGTTGAAGCTCCCATCATGGCAAAACCGCATTGGAACAGAATTTGAAATCAAGTGTGATGCTAGTGATTCCGCAAATGGGAGTCGATCGGGACGTAGTGCCGAAAAAGTGGTCAAGGCCATATACTATGCCAAAGAAAACCTTCCAATGAAGCTCAGAAAATTACTCTACTAACGAAAAGGAGATGTCACGATAGTATTTGCTTGTGAAAATTTAAAGCATACATTTTGGGGTCCCATGTTATTATACACAATGACTGCAAAGAATTAAGTATCTAATGGCAAAGAAAGAAGCCGGGCCAAGACCGATCGTGTGGGTATTGTTATTGCGTGAATTTGATTTAGAAATAAAAGATTGTGAAAGAAAGGTTGCACAATGATAGCCGATCACTCTGTCAAGAGAGGAGAAACCCGTCGAACAAGAAGAGTGAAAGAGAAATAGGCGTAAAATTTTCCGCATGAGTAGTTATCTTAACCGGCTACCCAAACACCTGTATGTTGATATTGTGAACTTTTAGCTTGTGGAATTATGCCACTGTAATTCAAATACAGCCAGAGAAAAAGCTAAGGACTGACAATGATACTATATCTGGATGACCCATTACTGCTTAAAAGAGGAGTTGATCCGATTATATGAGATGTAATTGGGAGCAGCAGCAAAGAAAGATTTTACAAGAATGTCATGCATCACCATATGGAGGACATTTTGTGAGATAAACAGTCACAAAATTCTCCACGATTTTACGCCTACTATTTTTAAGGACCGTTTTGAATGGGTGAAGTTATGTGATCAATGCTAAAGAATGGGAAGATCAAGAAAGGCATGAAATGCCCCTACAAGGTATCCTGGTGGTGCAATTGTTTGATATATGGGGAATGGATTTTATGGGGCCTTTTTCAACTTCATTTGGAAATATATACATACTCCTAGCTGTGGATTATGTAACAAAATGGGTTGAGGCAGCTGCTTGTCCCAAGAATGATGCCAATACATTTGTGGGATTTTTACAAAGAAATATTCTCAGCAGATTTGGGACACCTAGAACTATAATCAGTGATGGAGGGAGCCATTTTGCAAATAAGGTGTTTGATAAACTCATGGGCAGACATGGTATCAAACACATTAAGGAAAGCCATTTATCACCCGTAATAAATGGGCAAGATGAAATTTCCAATAGGAAGATAAAGAGAATTCTTGAAAAGACTGTAAGTTCCAGCATACAGGACTGCTTTTAAAACTCCCATTGGAATGTCACCATACAGACTTGTCTTTGGAAAACCTTGTCACCTACCTCTTGAGCTAGAATATAAAGCTATGTGGGCCATCAAGAAGCTAAATTTGATTTCAAGGTCGTTTAAATAAGAGAGGCTATCTGAAATTTAAATGAATTGAAGAGTTAAGAAATGAAGCCTATGATGGGGCGTAATCTAAGCAAAGATAAAACAAAAAAATGGCATGATCAACAAATTTTGAGGAGGGAATTCAAGGCAGGAGATCAGGTCCTGTTATTCAACTCCAGACTAAAACTCTTTCCATGAAAGCTTAAATCCAAATGGAGTGGACCATATATAGTAGTATCAAGCACACAATTTGGGGCAATGACACTTAGAGCCAACAATTATGAGGAATTCAAAGTTAATGGTCAGAGATTAAAGCACTACCTTGGGAGAAAGCAATTGGAAGAAAGAATCTTAGTTCTGAATGAGAAAATTTAAAGAAACAGAACTATGGCAAGAAGAAGTCCAAATTTAAAGACTAAAATTGAGCAAATTTTCAGGAAGGCAATCCACATCAATTTGTTTTAAGTTTTTCCCGGGGTTTTTTTATGTTTAAATTTCTAATAGCTTTGTGTAATTTGATCTTATTATTGAGGAAGAGTAGGTAAATATTTTTGTTAGTTTTGCAGGACAATGAAAATTATGTAAAATGGGGAGCATCTACAATCAAGCTTCAAATCTGCATCAGAGATAAAAAGGGGTAGTATAATCTTCTTGATTTTATTTAAATTTTGTCTCTGATATGGCATGATTGAAAGTTTGGGGGAAAGTTATTTTGTTATGGTGCTTAAATTTTGAATATGATGCATGGTGGATGATTTTGTTGAATATTTGCATGATGAAGATGAATTGAGTTGTGTTTGCCTTGATTGGTTTTGAATAAATTGAAATTGTTGTGAATTTGATTGTTCAGGGAGACCTAAAAATTTTATGGTCACGACATTAATCCAAAAGTTGCAACCATGAATGTTGGAATGGAAATAATAAAGTAGAAAAACAAGTTGTTACATCAAGTCCCATGTCGTGACCACATTTCAGGTCGCAGCAAAACTTAGTTACACTTAAAAGTCCAAACCTACCAAAATAGGCTTTTAAACCTTTCATTTTGGGCTTCCCAGCATTAAAAATAAAATTCATTGAAAATCATTAATTAAGAGGATCAACATTTAATGTCGCGACTCCCATATCACAATCATGGCATTGAACTCAACGTTTGTTCCACTTCAAATTCCATTAAACTACAATTCATCCCAACCTTTCCACTTCTACATCCATCTTTTTGGAATCTCGAAACCCTAAAACCAGAGAGCAAAGCAGTATTCTCGCAAAGCTTCAATCATGGCAACAAATCAAGATGAAGTCGCCAATCCTAACAAACTGATCGACGAAATCATGCGTGAAAATGTCGAAGCAGTGGAAGAAGTTCAGTCGGAAACTCAACCTGAGGAAGAGATAATGTTGAAAAAGGAAACCTATCCTTCATTTCCAGAAGTATAGGAACAAGAGCCTGCTCAAGGAGAAGGATCTAGGAGCAGAGACATCGGGAAACATGAAATGCCTGTGTGGGAATGAAAAGAGAGATGGAGGAGAGAGAACTAAAATGGGAAAGGCAGCAACAGATCAGAGAAGAATTTATGGAAGCTGCAGCCAGAAGAAATGAGCAAATATGGGAAGAAAACTGGAGGATCAGAGAAGAAGAACACAAGGAGGAACTAAAGAAACAAGAAGAGAAGATGATGGAAATAAAGACAGCATGCAAGCCTTTTATAATAATCAATCTAAAAGGGATGCCGATTAATAACATACTAAGGTAAAGAGACAAATGGAGAATAATATTAAGGAAGATTGATGGGTTCAAGCATTTATACGGTGGAACCGTTCAAGGAGTTCGAGATTAATGAAAGAAAGAGACTGAAGCGCTGGAAGACAATGATGAGTATGTAAGAAAACTCCGTTGAAAAGTACGACTGGATCAATCAAAATCATTCAAGCCGCTAGATCAGATTCAGGTGGAAGGAACAGTTAATCAAGTGGGAAAGAGGCAAGACACGCTTTTTCATGCAGTGCAACTTAACAATGAAATATTTGCAAAAGGCAAAGAAATTCCTCATGAAATCGAAAGACAATCATCTAAAATGAGATTTCCTAAGTTTGAGCCTAGCATGGCCAGTTTTGATGTAGAACCTCCCAACATTATACCTAAAAAGGCCTACAAAAGAAGAAAGGGAAACTAAAAGTTTTTCTTAGCATGTTATAAATTCCCATATTCCCAAAAATTTTAATAGAAGTCCATTTTGTTCATCAAAATTGTCCTGTGTTTTATTGAATTGTCATTTTATAACTACTCTCTTCACTTGTTGGATTGTTTTTCCATTGTTAAATGAAAAGGTTGATTGTGAATAATTAATTGTTTATTAATGGATGAACATGACTTGAGAAATTTTGTGTTTGTGTCATTTTCTGTTTAGCATGAAAAGAATAAATGTCTTGTCTGTGTAAGGATCAAATAAACAATTATGTTCTTTCCCAAGAACAAAATTGCAGTAAAAAGAAGGGCTTAGATTAGTGAACTGGAAATTAGGAGTTGCAGCCTGCATTGTTTAAATTCAGTTTACATTGCAAAAATGGGAAAAATGGTTATTGTTGATGGAACAAATACTTGGTTGAAATAATGTAAGTAGACAAAGGAATAAGTACAAGTCTTCAAGAAATAATACACTCGGGGTCAACAAAACTCATGAAACTTTGAGAGGAATTAGGAACATCTTACGGGAAATTCGTGGATTGAGAGTCCATAGTCCTAGAACTTGTTAGATTATTGATCGAGGCGAATCTTAGGTAAAACAGCCAATAAGAAGTGATAGAGGCCATCCTTGGCAGTTTGAGCTTTTCCAAGCCTACCCTCAATATATGCTAAAGCATATTCTCTAGTTCCTTAATTTGAGTCAAATAAGCCTTATTTCTTCAATAAACAGCAACTGAAAACCTAAATTCCATTCCTTGAAATAAACCTGCAGCAAAGAGCCCAAATTATCCAGTTTCCAGTACAGAAAAAGTCCACTATAAAAGAAGAAACAAGTTTTGGGGGAAAAATATTTCCAAATCTTACGAGGTATGAGGAGAAGAAGTAAAGAAGCAGAAATTAAAGAAAAATGGAATAAGTTTTGTCTTGTGGCCTATTTCCCTTGAACAATTAAGCTCGTAGGGGTGTTTTAACACCTAGTACCCTAATACCAACTAGTATGGGAGTTGCTAGCCCAAAGTTCTCTAAGAGTGATAGAAAGCCTAAGAAGATAAAACAATGCACTATTCCCAACCTTAGAAAAACATAAGCAAAAGAGTTCAAGAACAAAGGAACTGGCCTGAACAAAGTGTATATGGAAATTAAAATTCCATAAAAAGAATTCAAAGAGATGAATCAGGCTAAGATTATGGAGAATCAACAAGTACAAAGAAGAAAAAGGGTGAAAGCTGAAGGCAACAAGCACAGAGAAAAGGTGGAAACTGGGTGATTTGAAACTTAAAATTTCCCATTATCTACTGTAACACCCCAAACATTTTTTAAATGATTTATTTTTTTTCTTTTCATGGAATTTAATTTTAAGGTGTTTTAAGGTCCATCATGAATTTATAATAATTTTTAGGAATTATTTCTCAATTAAATGGAATTTTAGGAAAATATACCCAGTAAGGTCAAATTCTGAGCAGTTGACCGAAATAGAATTTTTAAAAATACCCAATGAATGAAATAAATTATGGGAATTTTTATGAAGCAAATTAAGGTCCAAATATATGTTATAAAAAATAAATTTAATGAAAATACATGAATAAAAAAAAATAATAAAAATATGTGAACAGTGAACCGGTTAGGGAAAAGTCAGCAGATTTTGTTGACAAAGGGCCAAAGAGACATTTTTAAAAATTCCCAGAGCCTTAAAAAAATTCAATAAAAACCACAGGGACATAAGTGAAATATTTAATTAATTTTTAAAAATATTAGGCCTCAGAAAATCGAGCAGAAAACAAAAGAAAAATTTGAAGAACTCCTAGGTTCTCCATTCGGCGCCGAACCTCGGGGAAGAAGAAAATTTTGTTGCAGCCACTCCCTTGAATCAACCTGTGATTTTTCATGGTGGGAGAGACTTCTGAAGGTATATTAAAGCGCCATGGTTTTTAATTTTACTTTGTATGGTCTGTATTGGAGGAAAGGGGCTGAATTGATAACTGGTTGTTGTTTGGATGGTCAATTAGGGCTGTTTGGAATGAATTAATTGTTCTAATGTGTATGCTAGGTTGCAATTGCATTTTGAATCTATAGAATGTGACCTAAGAGGTATTAATTAGGTCTGGTATGTTTAAAATTTGGGGAAAATGTATTTAGGATGAATTGAGGTGGTAATTAGTGGAATTAAGGGTTGAATCGATTGAATGTGAATTTCAGTTTGAAGGTCGACTTGGACAGAATCATAGGAGAACCTAATGACAAAATTAGCCAATTTGACATCATTCGAAAGATATGGATGTTAGTGAAATTTTTCCACCGGGTTTCAGGTCTTTCGACGTCGGTAGAGAAAGATATAGGCAAAATACTAACTGATGCACAATCTACCAAAAAACGAGTTTAGTGGGGATTAAACATTAGATATAAGAAATTAGTTGTGAAATTGAATATTAAAATTATAATTTTGGGTATTTAGATGTTAAAAGGCAGAATGTTGAAGGTAAGGAAAGTAAATTTTTAAAAAATTATTTAAAAAGCTCAAGTTAGGCGATTAAATAGAAACGGGTAAACGACCTAATTGAGTAGTGGATAACAAGGTATGACTCGTTATGATTTTGACGTTATCTTTAGATTTCTTTTCTTGCATGAATATTGGTATAGAAAACGAAGTTGGGGAAGGCTCACACGTTCAGGGGTGAATAGTCGGCCGAGCCGGGACTAATAGGGAGGTGAGTAAATTTATATCATCGCATTCTGCACCTCGAAATGTATAGCGGTGTTTTCATTGCTTGACTTGACCGTAGTAATCGACTATGATTAAGACCCTTATTCTTGAAAGACCATTGAATTGAATTTGTCATATGCCATGTCACGTGTCCCGATGAATATTCATGTTGAGCACAAATACCAACTCTTATTGTATTTGGTGTTATTCTATTGCATCGAGACGGTCACTATAACTTGTAATCGTTAATGTCAATACTAGATGAATCACAGAAACCAACTGATGGGGAGGTCATCAGTTATGTGCACATGGTACTCTCCGTGCCGGGCAAAGCCGCCTTCCTAGAGAGGAACTCAGCGAGAAACTGCCCGTCTCCTATCGGATCTTGGTTGAAATGCAACAATTCCAAGATAAAAGATAAAAAGGAATGTACTCTGATTCTAATGGTAAACTATATTTGTTTCAAACCTCTAAATCTCATTTGATATTGTTGTTCGATTGCCGCTTATTTGTTGCATAACCTATGTGTACTGATTGATTGATTGAGCATAACTATCCTTTGTGGAGCTTCGCCTGAGTACCTAGCCTCACAAGTATGGTGATATATTTTTACTCACAAAATTATCTCACCCCCGTTGACTTCCTCCTTTTCAGGGTAGACAGAGAAAGGAGAATCCAGGCATTTCTTGACCACTTGGATTCTATTTGAAACATGTAATGGATTATTATTTTGTTTATTTGGTGAATGAGAGTCTAGTTTCCGTAAGGCTCCATGGGTGAATTAACTCGTTATCGGGTTAATTATTCGCTAAATCGATAAATTTTGAATAGTTGAGTTGGATAAATTTGCTTTTGATGAAACCTTATTGATATTTTTGATGAGACCGCTGAGGTCGTTTTTTGTTAGTGGATGACCACTAGAGGTCTATTTGTTATGTTACTGAGATACATGATATGAGATTTTGAGTTAATTATTAGTAGATTTTAGATTGATATCAAGGGACAATGTGATTTGTCATTAGTTATAGAAACGACAGGTCTCATTAATTTTCAGAGAAATTACGGGACTTAGGCTTGCTACGGGCTCTTGGTGGCCTTAAGCCTACCCATTCTCTAGCGCCTGGCCAATGTTCTCATAAAAGTGGGATGTGACAAAGTCGTATCGTAGCCAGGTTTTTAAAAGAACTTGGGATGTTATTCGGGGTAAATGATAAATGTGACACCATGGAGCATAGGATTCCAAATTGTCTTTTTGGTATGTCATCATAGTATAGTGCTAATTTCGTATCCTATAGATGAAAAGTTTAAGTTCTCTTGATATGTATTGTGAATCTAAGTATCATTTGTTTTCTTGGTCATTGCACGCCACCAAGAAGACAACAAGGAGTACTCCCGAGACGCGGGACCACCTGGCCAAGGGCGGGCGGAGATCGGCATCCCCCCTGGAGGATGTTGGGATGCCGATGTGAGTCCGTGCATCAAGATCGGATCGAGATGGAGATAAATTCACCCTCTAGATCGACGCGTAGAGTATAGGAGTGAGGTCGAGAATGTTCCACCACCGCTTCCATTCGATATGGATGATTTCCGAGATTTTTTGAGGCAAGAAATACAAGAGTTAAGGGCAGAGAATAGAGCCCTTAGGCGGGAAGTAGACCAGGAGACACAGTTCCATTTCCACCCACTCTCGGGCCCAGCCCCAAATTTCTCCACCTTCACAACCCTCCCGCACAAAGCTCAGAGGAAGCAGCGAACGCCGGATGAGGAAGGTCTATCTTTAAAGGAGTTCTGAGGTTTAAGACCTGCATATCATGGTGAGGAAGGAGATGACCCACAATATTTCTCTCGAGGAGACTGAAAAGTAGTGAGGAGATTATCATGCCTTGACAAGCAAAGTAATTGAGCTGGTAGGAATGAAGATGAAGAATAATGCATGGGATTGGTTCCAGAGACACATTGAGGATCAGTTATATGGAGGTGAACTATATGTACAGATCATGTGAGATAATGATAGGGGATAACAGATTATATGCTGATTTGATTGAATTGCCTATACTGGAGTTTGATGTTATCTTAGGTATGGAATGGTTGTCAGCTAACTATGCAACCATGGATTGTTATAGAAAGAAGATAACGTTCAAACCATTGGAAGTACCTGAGTTTGTTTTCCATGGAGATCATAATGGAAGCCCTAGTACCTTGATTTCAGCTATAGCAGCCAGGAGGTTACTTAAGAAGGGTTGTCAGGGGTATTTAGCTCATGTGAGAGATGCTAGAATTCCCTCTACTGATTTGGGAGATATACCTGTTGTGAGGGATTACTCAGATGTCTTTCCTGATGATTTACCAGGATTAGCACCAGACAGGGAAATTGAGTTTAATATTGACTTGTTACTTGCACAAATCCTATATCTATTGCACCATACAGTATGGCACCCACTGAATTGAAAGAGTTGAAAGAGCAGTTGTAAGAATTGCTGGATAAGGGTTTAATTAGACCAAGCAGTTCACCGTGGGGTGCACCCGTGTTATTTGTGAAGAAAAAGGATGGACTAGCGAGGATGTGCATTGATTAATGGCGCTGAATAAGCAATCAAGAATAGGTATCCACTTCCCATAATAGATGATTTGTTTGACCAAGTTACATAGGGCCAGTCATTTTTCAAAGATTGACCTTCGGTCCGGTTACCATCGCTTGAAGATAAGGAGGGAAGATACCCAAGACTCCATCTCAGACTCAGATTGTCATTATGAGTCTCGTATTACCGTTTGGGTTGACTAACGCACCAGCCGCTGCTTTATGGATTTGATGAACCGGTTTTCAAACCCTATCTCGATAAATTTGTGGTGGTGTTTATAGATGATATCCCCGATTTATTCAAAAGTCATGTGGGAACATAGGAACACCTCAGATTTGTGACGTTGCACTAGAACACATCAATCATGCAAAACCGGTTTAAATGTGAGTTTTGGCCAATGTGTGAGTTTTTAGGCATTTGATAAGCAAGGAGGTGTTCGTGGATCCGAAGAAGGTAGAAGCAAAGGTCTAACCGGCCTAGACCTGTTCAATGTGACCGAGATACGTAGTTTTCTCGTACGGCTGATATTACAGAGATTTGCAAAGATTTTTCCAGGAATATCTCGCTCCACTGTGAAGCAAGTAAAATTGAGGATGACACCTGTGAGCAAAGTTTCCAGAAACTTAAGGATTGCTTAACCACCGCTCCAAAGGTTAGCATTACCCACGCATCGGGTGGGAGGTATGACAAGGTATCGCAGGATGCCTGCAGGTAAGACTGGGCCGTGCTTTGGTGCACGGGGAAGGTAATAGCATATGCATCCGCATGGGGCTGAGGAGACATGAGTTGAATTATCCTACATATAACCTGGAGATGGCGGCAGTGATTTTTGCACTGAAGATATGGAGGCACTACTTATATGGTGAGAAGTGTGAGATTTACACGGATCACAAAAGCCTTCAATACATTCAGCAGCAGAGAGATTTGAATCTCAGGTAGAGGAGATGGGTAGAGTTACTGAAAGACTATGATTGCTAGATTTTATATCATCCTGGGAAAGCCATTGTGGTGGATGATGCTTTAAGCAGGAAGTCCATGGGTAGTCTAGCACATATTTCAGTACATAAGAGGAGTATAGTGAAGGATTTGAGGGATCTGTTTAATATGGGAATACAATTTGAAGTTATGTAGTCCCAGGATTAGTCGCGACAGTCCTGTGAGGCCCTTATTGATTGATGAGATCAAGGCCAACTAAGATAAGGATCCTTCCTTTATTAAATTGAGGGAGACGGTACAATCAGGACAGACATCCGGATTTGAAATTAGGGATGGCGTGCTGAGAAGAGGAAATAGACTGTGTGTGCCTGATGTAGATGGGTTGAGACAAAGGATTCTACAGGAAGCCCATAATGCACCTTATAGTGTTCATCTAGGAGTCACCAAGATGTACCAGGATGTTAAAGGTATGTATTGGTGGAATGGGATGAAAAAGGATGTGGCACAGTATGTGGCATCATGTTTGACATGCCAACAAGTCAAATTCGAGCACCAGAGACCCACAGGTCTTCTATAGGAGTTGCCATTACCTGAATGGAAATGGGAGAGAATTACTATGGACTTCGTGGTTGGGTTACCAAAGACTCAGAAGGGGCATGATTCGATCTGGGTTATAGTTGACAGATTGACGAAATCAACTCACTTCTTAGCTGTTAAGACCACTTATACGGTATACAAGATGCACGCATGTATCCGACAAGATAGTAGCACCGCACGAAAGTGCCGTGCTGTCCATAAAGATCCGACGTGAGGTCCACGCCCACCTCGAGGTTTCGCGCAACCGTAGCTCGTACTAAACTCGGATTTCAAGATGTACCCTTCCATCCTCGTATTGCATGGGCAATGAACGGACAATCTGCACTTAGAGGATATGCCCTTGATGTGTGTTATGGATTTTGGAGGTAGTTGGGAAAATATTTGCCTGTAGAGTTTCATTATAATAACAAATAATTTTTTACCCCATTTATTGAATGGCAATTATACGAGACACTCTAAGGACGGAAATGTAGGTCACCTCTTGTTGGATGGAGGTAGGTGATAGAGAAGGTCAGAGTTGGATCGGGAGAAACTTCGAGAAAGTACCTATTATCAGAGAGAATGAGGACGGCCACGACAAAAGAGAGTTATGCCGATCCGAGAGACGGGATGTACGCTTGGTGTGGGTGATCACGTTTTCCCTTAAAATATCTCCTATGAAGGGAGGATGAGAGATTCTAGAAGAAAGGAAGCCGACATCGAGATATATAGGCTATTCGAGATATTGGATAGGGTTAAGTAGCTGTATCTTACAGATTAGCTTTGCCCCTAACTTTGGCCATGTGCATCCAAAGGTTTCACATCTCAATGTTACGGAAGCACGCTCCTCATCCGCCTCACATTCTTCACTTAGAGATCGAGGTTGATAAGATCCACATATGAAGAGGTACAAGAGCCATAGTGATATTGACCAGAAGCCGAGAAACAAAGAAATAGCTATGGTAAAGGTTCAGTGGCAGAATCACGGCGTAGAGGAGTGTACCCGAGAGTGAGCAAATGATGAAGGATAAATATCATCAACTCTTCGAGTAGATATGTACACACTCTTTAATAAATTCGAGGATCTAATTTATAAGGGAGAGAATGTAATACCTCAAAACATTTTTTAAATGATTTATTTTTTTTTCTTTTCATGGAATTTAATTTAGGTGTTTTAAGGTCCATCATGAATTTATACAATTTTTAGGAATTATTTCTCAATTAAATGGAATTTAGGAAAATATACTCAAGAAGGTCACCGAGCGCTGACCGAATAGAATTTTTAAAAATACCCAATGAATGAAATAAATTATGGAATTTTTCTGAAGCAAATTAAGGTCCAAATATATGTTATAAAAAATGAAATTAATGAAAATACATGAATAAAAAATAAAATAAAAATATCGGAACAAAGTGGAACCTGCTAGGGAAAAGTCAAGAGATTTTGTTGACCAAGGGCCAAAGAGACATTTTTAAAAATTCCCAGGGCCTTAAAAAAATTCAAGAAAAACCGCAGAGACTTAAGTGCAATATTGAATTAATTTTTAAAAATATTAGGCCTCAGAAAATCGAGCAGAAAACAAAAGAAAAAAATTGAAGAACCCTAGGTTCTCCATTCGGCGCCGAACTGCTGGGGAAGGAAGAAAATTTTGTTGTAGCCACCTCTTTGAATCAACCTGTGATTTTAATGGTGGGAGACTTCTGAAGGTATATTAAAGTGCCATGGTTTTTAATTTTGTTTTGGTATGGTCTGTATTGGAGGAAAGGGGCTGAATTGATAAATGGTTGTCATTGATGGTCAATTAGGCTGTTTAAATGAATTAATTGTTCTAATGTGTATGCTAGGTTGCAATTGCATTTTGAATCTATAGAATGTGACCTAAGAGGTATGAATTAGTCTGGTATGTTTAAAATTTGGGAAATAAAATATTTAGAATGAATTGAGGTGGTAATTAGTGGAATTAAGGGTTGAATCGATTGAATGTGAATTTCTGTTTGAAGGTCGACTTGGACAGAATCATAGGAGAAACTAATGGACAAAATTTAGGGCCAATTTGACATCATTCGAAAGATATGGATGTTAGTGAAATTTTTCCACTAGTTTCAGGTCTTTTCGACGTCGGTAGAGAAAGATATAGGCAAAATACTAACTGATGCGCAATCTACCAAAAAAAAACGAGTTTAGTGATTAAACATTAGATATAAGAAATTAGTTGTGAAATTGAATATTAAAATTATAATTTTTGCATTAGATGTTAAAAGGCAGAATGTTGAAGGTAAGGAAAGTAAATTTTTAAAAAAAATTATTTAAAACTCGCTAGGCGACAAATAGAAACGGGTAAACGACCTAATTGAGAGTGGATAACAAGGTATGGCTCGTTATGATTTTGACGTTATCTTTAGATTTCTTTCTTGCATGAATATTACATAAAGAAACGAAGTCAGGGAAGGTCTACATGTTCAGGTGAATAGCCTAGTCGAGTCGACTAATAGGAGGTGAGTAAATTCATATCATCGTATTCTGCACCTTCGAAATATAGCGGTGTTTCATTGTTCGACTCGATCGTAGTAAATCGACTATGATTAAGACCCTTATTCGAAACATTCATCGAATTGAATTCATTATATGCTACAAGTCATGTGTCCTCGATGAATATTCATGTCGAGCACGGGTCACTAACTCTATTGTATTTGTGTTATCTCTGTTACGCTGAGTACGGTAAGCTATAACTGTAATCATTAATGTCATTGGACGGTATGAATCACGTAAAACCCAACGTATGAGGTCATCAAAGATGGACATGGTAAATTTCTCCCGCGCAAAGCTAGTGCCTTCCCAGAGAGGTAGTCCTCTAGGCGTAGAACCCGCCCGCTCTATCGGATCTTTGGTCGAATGTACGGATTCCAAGATATAGATAAAAATAAATGTACGGATTCCCGAATGGTAAACTATATTTCGTGTTTCAAACCCCAAATCTCATTTGATTCACTGATTGAGCATAACCATCCTTGTGGAGCCGGCCTCGAGTACCTAGCCTCACAAGTATGGTGATATATTTTTACTCACTGCACTATCTCACCCCGTTGACTTCCTCCTTTCGTAGACAGAGAAAGGAGAATCTGCATTTCACTCACTCTGATTCTATTTGAAACATGTAATGATTATTATTTTGTTTATTCGTGAATGAGAGTCTAAGTTTCAGAAGGCTCATGGTGAATTAACTTGGTTATCGTTAATTATTTGGTTAAATCGATAAATTTTGAATAGTTGAGTCGATAAATTTTGCTTGATGAAACCTTATTGATATTTTTGATGAGACTGTTGAGGTCGTTTTGTTAAGTGGGATGACCACTGAGGTCTATTTGTTATGTTACTTCGAGATAATATCATGATATGAGATTTTGAGTTAATTATATTAGTAGATTTAGATTGATATTGCGACAATGTGATTTGTCATTAGTTATAGAAACGAATAGGTCTTGCCGAATTTTTGGTAGAAATTATATGACTTAGGCTTGCTACGGGTTTTGGTGGCCTTAAGCCTACCCATTCCCTAGCACCAGTCACAGCCTATAAAAGTGGGATGTGACATCTACCCAATTACCTAAGCCCAACATTACAAGCCTGAAAGACCTCATTGATCTTGAAGGTTGAATTTGCCTACATTAGTGGAGATCAATATGAAAAACAAGCCTATGGGACCCTCATAAGTACCAAGAAAACTCCTTATGATTAACCAAATTCAACATGAAGATGAAAAAGGATTGAAGACCTGCACACACACACTAACAAGACTTGTTGAATAAATCGTTTAAATACATTATTTCATCAAGAAATTTGTGATGTAAGTGTACCATTTCTGTTCTTGAACTTAAACCGAAATTTAAAAAATGATGCCGGTATCTCTATTTCAGCTAGGAAGGTGGAATGAAAAAGACTGTGGTATGGATTAGGAAAAATGTCCTTAAAAAGGAATTTATTTGTTCGAGGACAAACAATTTTTCTCATTGGGACAAGCAAAATTTTAAGTATGGAGGAATTTGATGAGTCCAAAAACTCATTAGACTTTTAATCCATTTTTCTGAGCATATTACAAGATAAATTTTGATTTGTATGCAGAAATGTGGATATTTTACTCAAATTTAATTTTGCAGGAAAATACAACAGGACGCAAAATCTCGCCAGAAACTGAAGAGACCAAATTTACAAGGCACTGAAGTCGCAATTGAAAATCGGAGTCACGATAGGAAGCTTAGTTGTCATTCATTTCCAAGTCACGCCATCACCAAAATCAACTTTGAGGAAGAAATAGAAGACCTTAACAAGTGAAGTCGTGACTTGAAGAAAGAGGTTGTGATAAAGGAAATGTGGTCGAGACTAAAGGAATTATTCAAAAGAAGAATCTGCATGTCGCGACACCACTCTGATGTCGCGACGCCAATTGAATGTAACTGAGGTCACGATGTCAGTCTGATGTTGCGAGGTGGATCCGTAAATGAAGCCACAAGAGAGGTCTTTGCAAGAGAAAGGAGTTGCAACTAGTTTTTAAATGAAAGGCACCATTTGAGGTCGCGACATACAGTTGAGATCGCGACGTAAAAATGGGAACTGAAGTCCCAACAGGAAGACTGAAGTTACGACCATTTATTTATCAAGGACCACAAACGATGTCGCGACCACTCACTAAGGTCGCGACCGGAAGAAAAGCTGAGCAGAAGGAAAGGAGGTCGCGACATCACCTTGAGGTCGCGACCTAGAATAAAGGTGGGTAGGAGAAAAATTAGTTGCAACAAAGAACTGAGGTTGCGACCAGAAGAAAAGAAATGGGCAGCAAAAGAGGTCGCGACATCACCTTGAGGTCGCGACATTAAATTGAAACCTGCAAAGGCAGAAGACCACCAATACAATCGCGACCAAGAAATCAAAGTCAGAACATGAAGTCATCCTATAAATAGAAAGGTGGTCGCAACCTAAAACTGCGGTCGCAACTTAGAAGCCAAAAGAAGAGAAAGACAACGATGTTGCGACATGAAACTGTGGTCGCGACATCAACTATGGAGAAACACTAAGCAAACAAGGTTGCGACTACAAACGATGTCGCGACCATTGATCCAAGCAATTGCAAGAAAATTGGTCGCAACAGAAGCAAACATCAAGATCAATACCAACCTATAAACAAGGAATCTGCGTCGCGACATCAACTCGAGGTCGCATGTACGCTGAGTCGGGCCTCTTTTAGATTCCACCAGAGCTTTTTGGAGATTCATTCCAATTTCTTTTGATAGTATAAATAGACGCTTTAGAATAGTAAAGTAGTCTTCCAGCCATTACCTTAAAAAGGAAACGGAGAGGAACTCAAGTATAGTTTAGAGCGATTTTTTATTTTTTAGTTAATTTTTCTTTGATTCAATCATGAACCCAAGTAAATGAGTGGAGCTGTAGTTTTATTTCTGTTATTTTCTTAAAATATCATCAAAATTTATGAAATCTAGACAAATTTATGGAATTCATTTCTTCCTCGCTTTATTGCAATTACAAAGTGGGCTACGCACCTGCACTTATTTCTTAATTCGAGAATGTAGTAATGAGCATACTTCGCCGGATTTGACTTCTACATTTAGTTATAGTCTTTCCGTATAAATTTGGAAACTTATTCGGGTTCTGGATTTACTTATTTGGTGTTGTTTTTAAATTGATAAGTTCCCACAGTAGCAATCAATACCACTGAGGGAATGTAGTCATTTCGATATCCAGGATGCCCTCTCATTGGACATGAGATTCTGAGACTCTGAGAGCCGAGAGCATTCTTTCTCGAAAAGTGCTAGACTACCATTGACGAATCGGGCCGAGCTTTGAGCGCTCATTTTGATAAATCCTCATTCCGTCTAATTGAGTCGAGGGGAGATTTAACAATTAAATGATCGTGAGTTCACCTCAATCTAAAGGCAAATTCTTAACCCCGTGTTAGCTGAGATCTAATCAAGGGAAAAGAACAACCCAATAGATCAGAGGTTGGTTTACTTTAAGTGGTAGAAACTTTATGTAAATCATGAGAAGGAAAATGCAAAAGGTATGCCATCAACAAGAAATGGCGTGGAAGTATTGAGAAAGAAAATACCAGATCTGCAAGAGGATTGGGAATACAAGTAGCTGGTTTGATCTTGTCTTCGAGAGAAGCAAGGGTATCCAACCAACGAATATGGAGAAATCCAATTCCAAAATTTAGGAAATCTTGGACAAATCCAAATCCATACACAAAACAGAGCAATGTATTTTAGTGTAGGAATTGACTGTTTCATTGTAATTCACTGATAGTTTTCGTTTCTCACGTTAAAAATGATTCAAATTCCAAAGATTTTAGTTACAATTTATTTTTAGTCATTTAATTTGTTTTAGCTTAGTTAAATAGTAGTTAATAGTCTAGAACCTTTATTTTTCTAGATACAACTCCATTTTGAGTCTTTAATCCAAACAGCATGGAAGTTTAGTTGTTGGGGTAATTGATCTTTAATTGCACTACACTTCTGTGGGAATGATGTCTGACTTACATTCAGATTTTTTACTACTTGTATGACCTGTGCACTTGCAGTGTCATAGACTAAACCCTTATTTTTAAATCATGAACCTTTTGAAATAAATATTTTATAAAACAAATTTATCCAAAGTGACATAGATGCAAGAGAAATGTAAGGCTCTTACAACTATGTGAATTTTGAGGGGTTTTTAGTCTATATTAAAAGGGACAAACACTGGTGGAGGGTGAGAAGCTATGCGAGTTGGTCCTGAAGGGACTGCTGATTGTGAAGGATGGTCGCCTGGTTGGCAAGGATTGTGCACATGTAGGCTCGGAGGGCCTCCACAACCTGGCTGATGAGGACTTGGTGCTCCTGGGTCTCATCCCAGTAGGCCTCGAAATGAGCAGTGAGGTATAGCAACTGGTCCTCTAGGATAGTGGAAGGACTCATAGGATCCTCCTCCTGGGACGGCTGTGGTGGTGGTGGATGGGTGGATGTCTGTGGTGGTGGGGGATAGGAGGATGTCTGTGGTGGTGGGGGATAGGAGGAGGCTTGTCCAGCGTCACCCTAGGGGTCGACTAGGAGGCCAAACTGGGCCTGATACTCTCGAAGCTCATCCTTATCCCAGGGTTCATTGCCCGAGTCATACATCGCTTCGGGTCGTGGTACACCTGGCTTGTCGTGCTTTACCATAGTTGCCTTAATCGGGTGTATCCACGCCTCATTGTCTTCTAAGGGCACCCCGGCTTGCTTGCATAGGACATAAATGAGAAAGGGGTGCCCTAGGTTCATCTTCGCATCCCGGTTATGGAGGATGGCATCCTCTATAACCTACCTGACATCAAAAGGTATGTCCTGGATGATGACATAATTAAGCAGGGCACGTTTGGTTGTTACTTCACACACATTCGTCGTCAGAATGAGACGCGATGTGATAAAGTGATGCCATACCTTGGGGATGTAGGTGATTAGTACCCCAAAAGTGCTATTTTGAGTCCTATTCAAGATAGGTTTTGAGTGCTTTTTGCGTACTAATCATGTAAATTAAGCCAATCAAGTATGTGTGCTCCATTTAGTGCTAACGATTTGGTTTCGAGGTTGTTTTCGTAGTTTTTGTGTTTGAACTTCACAAGAAGCTTGGCTTCAGACTGCGTTGAGTGCGAGAATTTCTCGGTGATTTCATCACCCAAAAATGAAGAAATGTCAAGTGGAAGTGATGAATTGTAGTCGAACCGGATGCGCAGGCAATGCAGAGGCAAGCAGAGGGCAACATGATTTTCGCTATGATTGCGGTAATTTCGCAAGGATTGCGAATTAAGAACCACAATAAAAATTTCGCATCTCAGCCGGGTCCTTTCGCTTATGCAATATTTTCATGAAAGCTAGCGAAATTTCGCTTATCATAGCGAATTCACCAGGCATAGCAAAATTTGAATTTCTATTATGCCTTGTGATTTTATGATAGCGAAATTCACGCATAATAAAATCATTCCTTGTTTTTTATTCCAAACGACTGCTTTTGTATAATTCCCATTTTGTCCCTATTGCAATAATGTATTTGTATTTGGTATTTACAATTGGGTTATTATATAAGCCACCTTATAACTTTTGTAACTCCTAACTTTATATTTTATCCAAGCTTCCTGCTGTATTTCGTTTTAGTTAGATTTCGTTCTCTTCTTCTTTCTCATTTTCTTAGCTTCCCAAACACACCCCTTGGAGGATGACAACTCAAGGATGCTTGGCGTTTCCTCAAAGCCTTGGAAGAGGAGGGTTACGTCGTTATTGATGGTTCGCGCTGTCCCCATGCTTAAATGAAACAGATCGCATTTATGGCCCAAACTTTCAAACTAGGGTTTAATGCTATTTCATCAAGCTCCTTCCTTCTGTCAATACTATTATGTTGTGTGGTTCAAAGGCATTCCAAAGGTAGATGGACCGACATCTCTTTAGATGTCATTTACGAGCCATTGAAATGAGGTTAAATGCCAGGTTTTCAAACCGATTGGAACATTGAATGCCCAAAAGATATGATCGGACTCAAATAGGAGGTTTTAAGGGTTAGCTTTAAAGTCAACAAAGATCCGTTTTGGCCATGACTATATGTCATTTGCCCTGATGCGAGGAAATAACCCGAGGACACCTTCATAACCCCATTTTACCAAGATAGTGACTCCAAGCCTTCAAGGTTGTCACCATTTCACATTTCATTTTAAGTTATTTCGCGCAGCCTGACACCCAACTCCAACACTTTTAATGCAAATCCGAAAATCCAAACAAAAAGTCTTACCATTTTCAAACATGATACGAATCATTTTGGTGGATGAAACCATCCCTCGTAGTGCCCGACCCTAGACCTATAATGCAGGTAGCTTTGACTACGGTAGTAGGAGGAAATAGGAAACAAATTTTGTTGATTTCGATCACCCTACTATGGCACGACCAACGGCGCCGCCGCTGGATGGTGCCAAACTACGGTAATGATGATTGATATGTACTTGTAATCCACATTACGCGTTGGTGTCCTTTAATCCTTTGAATTTCGCTTGTAAGAATTGGCAAGTTTTCTTTACGAAGCGCTATCAGACCGCTTTTATTTTTGCGCCGGGCCATTAGCTTAACATCGATCTCGCGTTTCTCGTTGTTCTTTTGTTTTATCTCATTTCTGTGTTACATGTGTTTATGCAAAGACCGAATAGAGGATATCGTAGACGTAAAGAGTTAGTGCACCAAGAGCAAAGTCAGGAACGCGCACAGTGGACCAAATGGATCCTCTACCCCTGCACGAGGAGCGACAAAGTCAGTGAAGCAACCCTATGAATCCAACAACATACAGGTCAATGAGGGACCACATACACCCTCCTAGAGTTAGTGCCCCTTCCTGCATCATACCTCTTGTTGAGGATGTAGCAGTGAGACCATATTTGGTGCCCTTGCTTCCCACATTTCATGGTATGGAAAATGAAAATCCATACTCATCTGGTTACGAGGAAGTATGCATAACTTTTAAGGAGGGTATAGCAGATATGGAAATTGTTTAAGTTGAAGGCATTCACAGTTAACCCTCAAGGACAAAACCAAAGAGTATGGCTCTCGATTCGCGAGGCCGAGAAACGGTGAAATTTGCCAGCGATCTTCAAGCTGAATTTTTGAAGAAATTCTTGATCTGAAGCAAGACCAATAGTTTTGAAGAGACGGATCTACACTTACTCGGCCTATGCAGTGAAATTTCATCGGTGTTAGGAGAGGTTCATGAGACCATCAATGCATATCCACACCATGGTTTGAAATACATGGATGCTAATTGAATCATTTTTATGATGGTATGTCCCTGCCGTGAAGAAGCTGCTAGAAACCATGTGTGGAGGTGATTTTAAGGCAAAAATCGGATAAACCATGGATTTCTTGAATTATGTGTTTGAAGCTTCACGGGATGAGCAGAATGTCAGGAAGCTGAAAGAATGAAGCCGTCAACCCACCAAAGGGGAGGCATTTATGCACTTCCGAAGATATGGAGATGAAAACAAAGATATCGACCTTAACTACGGAAGGTGGAAGAGGCTGAAGGGGAAAAGGCTACATGAGGTCAGCGGTGGTGAAAATCTTGCAGTCTGACCCATGCATCAATTACCAGTGCTGGCCACGAGAAAGGAACACTATCCAATTGCTCCCTCAGTGAGAGATTTAATGTGAGCATGCCAATGTCGTGGGCGTCTGAAGCCCTGACCCAAATGCCACAGTATGCGTACATATAATCCCGATTGGAGGAGACACTTTGGCTCTCTCTTGAAACCCTAACCACCACACGCTAATGTGCCTCTGGTGCCAAATAACGAGTTTGGTTCCTCACCTCGACCACATCCATCTTCATCCCTGTTGAACAGCTATTTTAAATTTGGGCAAGGTGTGGTAGAGCGATTTGTGGAAGGCAAAGGGTTGATGTACGATTGGCTCAAAGAATGAATCTTGTGGAAAGCACCACGAATAAGAGGAATAGATGGGCTTGAGAGCAGCCTTAATCAGAAGATTGATAATCTACAGTATTCAATCATAAGTTAACAATCTGCTAGAGTATAGGAGAGGAAAGATTCCCTTCCCAAACCTTTGCCCAGAATCGAAAGGAGTCCATGAGATAGGTTCATCCGATGAATGGGGATGGATGAAGTAGAAATATCATCACTTTGAAGTGGAAAGAAATTGACGGCCCAGTGCCCATATTTGCTTTCGAGCGAGAGAGAGAGAAAGGGTGAGCGAGAGAGGGTAATAATCAGTGAAGACTCGGTGAAGAAAAACATGCCCCCTCCATTTCCCGACAAACGAAAAATCCCAATTAATTTGAAATTTGGGAGGTGCTAAGGCAAGTAAAGGTAAATATTCCTTTGCTTGATGATTAAGCGGAGTCCCAACTTAGTACAAAGTTCTTAAGGACTGTACACAGTCGAAGGGTTAGGCATTGAAAGAAAGCATTCTATGAGCAATTCAGGTGCCATCATTCGAGAGCGAAGACCACAATGTGAAATCTGAGGATCGGGGATCATATCGATCCAACATTGGAGGGACTTGCATAGACAAAGCTCTTTGTTAGACTTGGGGGCGGTGTAAACCTATATATTCAGTTGGGTTTAGGAGGCTTAAGCTTCTGACATCACTACATCATTGGCGTCGATCGGTGAAGATTCCTAAGGGAATAGTTGAGGATGTGTTGGTAAGGTGGATAAATTCTACCCGGTGGACTGTAGTGCTTGATCTGGAGTCAATAGCAGTGACTAATCATGTACCGGTATTACAGGAAGACCATTTTTGGCCCTTGATACGATAATTAATTGCGAATGGGGTCATGCGGCTCATTTAGTGACATGACATTGGAGCTGATATTTTCACTTGAGTAACAAGCCTCAAGCTGGTGGAAGATGACAAACAAGGGCGATGAAATGCCTTAATTGGTCAAAATGCGAAGCAAGCCCCCCAATTGCAAGCGAGGGTGGTAAACGAGATGGAGCGGTTGATGGGGAGTTACTGCATCGATCACCTGTAGAGCTGATGGAGTCGGTAGAAATGCGAGGCGAGAAGTTCAGCAAGAAGGAATAAGCATGGGGAACATGGCACAAGCCTTTAGGGTCGAGCTCCTCTTCCTTGACCCCTCAGCGAGGTGAATCGATGAAATTGGTGGTTTTGGTCTTCACTTTGAAACCAAGCTGCGACTCGAAGAGGCCACGATTTTGTAAGGGTGAATTGATTTTCATATTATGCTATTTTAGTAATTTTCCGTTTTAGTAACTTTCCTTTGTAATTTTATTTTAATTTTATTTTATTTTATTCTGGGTTTTATTTTTAAATAATTATTTTGATTTTGTTTTAATTTAGATTCAATTTACCTAAATCAAATTTTGCATTGATTTGCGGGTTGGAAAACGGAAGCGAGTAGTAATTTGCGACAATGGCGAAATTTGATCCTCCAGTACATACTGGACCCCATCGGCTTCCTCGCGGCCTACAAAAAAAGAAGGGGGGGACTCGTTTTGTTCCATTCATTTCCTCGGGCCACCACTAACCGACTCTCACATGCCCTGCACCCCTGCCGTTAGCCATTCCATCGCCGTGCGCCTCACCCTTTCCTTGCCTTGGTTCCCTGCATCCGTGCCCCGAGCCTAGCGACTGAGCCTGCCAGCGTCGGGTGCCGGTGCGGCCAGTGGTCGCGGCCCAGCGGCCCACGGCCCGGAGCGCGGCCGCGGCCGGCCAGTGCCATTCGCTGCTGGGCCTGGTCTACCTTGAGCGCTTCCTAAGCGGGTGCCTAACCTTTACACTTACCTGATGCGCGCCCCTATAAATGCGCCTAAGCGGCGAGACATGGTCGTTACTGTGGTGGTTCGCTTCGAGCCCGGGGTTGATTTGTCACGTGGAGCTTGGAGGATCAGGACACTTCCGAGTACCGGGTGCCCATTCTCAGGACCTACACCTGCGATTAGGCTGCATTGGCTGGCGAGCCACGAGGAGCCTCGGGGATTAGGCTATGTCGGACTGAGATGGGGCGCGGGCCCCTTTGGTAGCCGGGGCGACGGAGGCCCAACCCTCCAAGCTGGCTCGGACATCAGGCTTGGGGGAGTCCTCGAGATCCCGGCCCGAGCCATCACCTCTTTTTGGCGAGGAGGGCTCGTCGTGATATCACCGGCCTCGAGGGATCCTGCGCCCGTGTTCACGGCTTTGATTCAGGAGCAATGTGTAGATTTGCGTGCCAGGGACTTCAATGGGGAGCCATTTTATGATGTACCAGCATTGACCACCGACCCGCGGTTCAGAGACTCGATGAGGTTGATCCAACCGATTATTCTTTGCTCCCACGATTCATGGCTGTAGCGCGGGTTACATTATCCACGGGTTGTGCTTTCGAGTTTTACCATACTATGACTTCGAAGTCTTAGGAATCTATTTGGAGCTCCTGACCCGAGTATTGACGACCGCCCGGAAGTAGTGCAGGGTACGCGGACATTTCAGGCGCCTTGGGCTGCCCGTGAGCGGCAAATTCTAGAGGATACAGAGATTAGCCCCAGCCATCCCAGAGAGAGATGGTCCGCTGTCTCGCTCGAGATACTACAGCGGGACTCGTACTCTTCGCTTCCGCCACAGATGCTCCTTGTGGACCACCTGCTCCGAACCAACTTGTTCCCTCTACAACATTATGTTCAACGTAGGGGAGCCATACTTTCGAGAATACTGTCTTAGATCTCGGAGGATTACGGTTTTGATCCCTCGAGCTTGTCATGTTCTCATTTCTTGCACTTTAGAGAAGGTCCGCTACAGGGCACGGCTTTTGAGGCTTATCGTGTGATCTTTGTGTTGCTCAGCCAGTCTGGAGGTATCTGAGGTTCCACGAGGAGCCGCGCATCGCGGAGGATCGGTGCACTAGTCTGTCCATGGAGCGATCTCTTTACATCTTAGATCTCCATTATTCTCAGCCAGCCCCGGGATCGGGAGAGTGAAGAAGGAGCAAAGGACCCACCGAGGGAAGGATCTGTTACGAGATGGAGGTAGAATTGGAAGGCCAGGTTCAGATTCATCTCTCCATCTCCCTCACCTCCCATACGCCACGACCCTGGCGTGGCTGGCGGCCGCTTCCGTACTTTGCGAAGTCTGGAGCATATTCATGTCGGTTCTAAAGACTTCTTTGCTTTGACATGGAGAAGTGATGTATGCGCGCTTGCTACCTACTGGCGTCGTTGCGGACGTGGATAGCCCGAGCGAGGCTATTATGAAACGCAGTCACGCCATGCTTCTTCGGATCATGAGCCACCTCGGTCTCCTTTGAGCTACCACGGACTGCTCGTGCGGTCACGCGTGACGGCCTCCTTGGACATGCTAGCGGCCGCCCGCGGCGACCGGATCATAGACACACATCCACCACCACGAGATTGAGGTGGTCACACTCCCTTCTTTAACTTTCTTATCCCTACCCAGTGAGGCATGTTTATACTTTGGTTGGGAGGAAAAGTTAGAGTTATGAGTGTATTCTATCTTGTTTTGTACTGTTTTTAGCTTTATCAACTGCCTACTCATTTTGTATAGGATTCATGTATTAGCCAATAGTAGGCAGTGATACTTTTGTTATGTTAGCTATTTTAAGCATGTATTAACCACTTTGGTTATATCAAAACTTCATAGCATTATTTACATTTTCTACACTTTTACCCAAATCAATTTTGTGCCTATCTTTTGTGTTTCTCTTGTATGTTGAAAAATTTGAAACTTGTATGCTCTTCATGTTAGAACAATTCCATGTGGTTAGTTTTGAGTCGATTGAAGTCGGCGTGTTCAACCTTGTATATCCACCTTTAACTAATTCACATCACGCACATCGAGTTTTTGCTCGATAGGTTGAGAAATATATACCTCCTCTCGCCTTGCAAATAGGGCCTTGGATGCGGTGTGGCCCATATTAGGTTTGTGTTACCCACAAAAGGAAGGCCAATGTAGTCTTCAAATTGAAAAAGAAAAGAAAAAGCAAAAGAAAAGAAAAGAAAGAAAAGAAAAATAAAAGCGAAGTAGCGCTTTGCCTTGAAACCTGGTATACAGTCCAGAAATTATAAGCTAAGCCTTTAAAGAAGCTTAGATGCCACTAAGCATAATTGGTTGGGAGTCATCGACTTAGTGTTCGCTACACACGGGTGGATGGGTGGAGTTGAGTTGTAGGTGCTAATTCTCGAGTCATTCGAAGTCGGGGAGTGAAGCACAGCCAGAGTTTGTGGTCGGTTGATCCTTTTGGCTGATGCCTAAACCTTAATTGGTTGGGAGTCATCGGTGGACCCCTGTTACACGGACTTTGGTGAAGTCGGATTTTTAGCATTGCACCTACAATACAATCAAAGAAGAAATAAAATTATGGCGAGTCCTATCTAGGTTGTTTAGCGGTTTAAGGCCTGGCGAGTAGTTTGGTTGGGGAGAGATAGCTTTGCAACTTATTGGCTCAAGCCCGGTTACCTTAGAACGATTAGGTTTTGGTAAGTTCGGGTTGACTTCCTTGGAGCCAGATGTTGCCCTAAAACTTGTTTTATATGGCAATTATTCTCTCATGATGGTTTTGTACAGAGTCTAGGTGATTTCTCTTGGAAGGCAAAACCCTACGTATACACACACTTTTGAACAATATACACTTTTTGTAAAAGCACGACATCACATACCTTGGTTATCTTAACATTTTCTTTAGGGACTAGCAACGTGTCGGTTAGGGGGTGTGATTAATACCCAAAAAGTGATATTTTGAGTCCTATTCAAGATAGGTTTTGAGTGCTTTTTGCGTACTAATCATGTAAATTAAGCCAATTGGCATGTGCAGGTCTATTTAGTGCTACTTATTTGGTTTCGAGGTTGTTTTTGGTAGTTTGCGAGGTTTTAGGAACTTAGGTCGACAAGCTTGGCCCCGTATTGGTCTTTGGACATCACGAGGAATTCTGGTGATTTCATCACCCCAAAATGAGAAATGTCAAGTGGAAGTGATGAATTAGAAGGCTAGGCTTTGGATGCGAGGCAATGCGGGAGGGCGTGGGGAGAACAAACATGATTTCGCTGTGCATTCTTGAAATTTTTGCAGAGATTGCGAAAATTTAACCATAGCGAAGACCCCAGCAATCTGATAAATTTTAGCTATGCATGACCACCAAGCTATTGGCGAAATTTAATATCATCATGAAATTCAGTGGATAGCGAAAAGATTTAGTTCGCTATGCCTTGTGTTTTTAAAAGCTGTGATGGCGAGGAATTTTGCTATCATAACGAAATTTTATTGTAATGTGAATTCATGCATCGCGAAGAATGTTCCCCTGTAATTTTTGTTCCAAGCATTATGGTTTGTATAATTCCCATTTGTCCTATTGTAATCATGTATTTTAGGTATTTTTTGGTATTTTCACACAATTGGGTTTGGCTATATAAACCACCTTATAGCTTTAATGAAACCTAACATATTTTTATCCAAGCTTTCCCTTTGACTTTTGGTTTTTAAGTACATTTGCTCTATTCTCCTCTCATGCTTTCTCTCATTTTGCAGCTACCAACCACCCCTTGAGGATGACAACTCAAGGGATGTAGCCTAAACCTCAAAGCCTTGAGGAGGGTTACTAGCTTTGTTATTGGTGGTTTGGCGGTGTCACTCGTGCTTTAAATGAAGCAGTGCGCATTTGGCTCAAACTTTTCAAACTAGGGTTTAATGCTGTTAATGTCTTTCACGTTGGTCAATACTTGTCATGCGTGGGGTTGAGTGCGTTCTTAAAGGTAGATGCTGCTGACATTCTTTGGAATGTCATTCTGGTATTGAAATGAGGGTTAAATGCTGGGATTTTCAAAGCGGTTGAACATTGAAATCGATGTATAGGTTGGACTCCAATAAGGAATTGTTTTAGGTTAAGTTTTAAGCTAAGAAAGCAAGAATCGATTTGGCCACTTCTGTCATTGCCCTCTTTGAAATAACTTGAGGACACCTTCATAACCCAATTTACCAAGCTAGTGACCCAAGCCTTCAGATTTATTTCACATTTCATTTTAAGCTATTTCAGTTAGCCCAGTGACACCAACTCCAACATTTTTTAATGAAAAATCCGAAAATCCAAACAAAAAGTCTCACCATTTTCAAACATGATACGAATCATTTGTGGGATGAAAACCCATCCCGGAGTGTTACGACCCTGAACCGCCTGCTACTGGTGACATTCTGTGGGTAGGGAAAAATAGGAAACAAATTTTGTTGATTCCGGATCACCCTACTGTGGCACGAATTAGTAGGCCAAATGTTTGGCCTTGAAATGCACTGCATGCCCTTCATTATTTATCTTCCACTCACCTTGCTTTGTTGGTGATACAATGACCTCGGGGTGAGTCGAGTGCTCATGGAACTATCAAGATAAAGAGATTTGGTTCAAGAGTTGAAATCTTGATCGATAGACTTCTGCCAGTCTACCAACACCCCTCACACCATAACCTTTTTCAAAACATGGGAGGTTGATTGGTGTAAAATTCTAGTACCACACTTGTGGCAGCTAGGCGAGGAGGTTGACATAGTGCCCGCCATCCCTTATCCGCAATTGTTTTGCGAAAGAAGTCCTCGGGGTAGTGAAACCCCTTTTCCTTAATGAACGACCGGTTTTTGGAAATGAAATTCGAACTTCTCGACTTGCCTCTCATGAAAAAACTTGTCATGGTCATAGCTACGTGCGGGCTCTTCACTAGCCCGCCCTACTGTGAATTAAATCTTTGCCGCTTACTGACATTGAGTGCGTATGGGTGGGTTGGATAGTGTCAAAGTGCTGAACTATATGTGGTCCCTAAACCTCCTAACCACGGTGGAGACGGGGGCTAAGTGAAACCAGTGAAGCCACCCCAAGCTCACTTTAGCAATTAGTACTTATTTTACATTGGGGATTTGAGGATTAATGAATTACACTAAAGGACTTCCAATAACCCTAGATACTCCTAAGGTCTCTTCCTAACCCTACCCAGACCAAAAGAGAAAGAAGGAACAACTCCAACGGAAGGAATCTGAGCCTTCGTGGACCCATAAATATATTGGATTAGGGCACCAAACTAGGTTGAGCAAAGGGGGACAGAGGCTCTAGAGATGGTCACAGGGCCTGGGGGAGTGTCTTAGGGCTGGTTGGGGTAGATGGAAATGGGTGCTCTAGATACTTTAAAAGCAGGGGGTCTGAAGAGCTGAGAGTTAGGGTTCGCGTGGGGGAAAAAGATAAGGATTTATGTTCATAAAACAAGGGCAATGTCACAACTTTGGGCTCAACGTCGCGACGTTCCAGAGGGTTTATTAGGTAACGTCGCGAAGTTAAGACCAACGTTGCGACGTTCTAGAAGGGTAATATCGTAATGTCAAGATGTTGAAATCCAACATCGCGGTGTTCCAAAGAGTGGTGCCAACTGACGTCATGACATTGGGGTGAACATCGCGACATTACAGAGAGGGATCCAAAGCAGGGATAGCCAACGTCGCGACATTGGGATCCAACGTCGCGACGTGCGAAAAACTTCTTTAGGGTTCTCAGCGTCGTAGCTTTAAGGCGTCGCGGCTTGACAGCGTCGCGTTGAGAGCCAGTAATAGCGATGTGGGAGAAGACCAAAATTACAAATTTTTTAGAAAGTTGCTATGTGTGAGAAAGCCCCCCTGAATGAAGTTCTGATCCCTCCACGTCCAATGCTATCTCGGGTCCTGAAAACAAACAATCAAAAGAAAGTCCCGATTACGGAAAGAGCGACAGAAAAATATGCCAAAAACTAAAAACACTCAAAATTATTCTACGAAATTATTAAAAGCAGGTTTGCCTCTAAGTAAGCGCTTTGTTCAATGTCATTAGCTCGACGATACAAATCTCCATGATGATTTTAGAAGAACTGGGAATGCTGACACATCTCCCTAGTGCTAAAAAACATTGCTCAAGGTGGATGAAATATTGTTGCTCCCATGCCATTGACCCTGGTGATGTGTTTCCGTGAATCAATCGGTTTATCTCGGAAGGTTTTCACGTCGGCTTGCAAGATCTCTGTGTGGTGAAGTTCCGAGATTATCTTCATTTGGATCATCATCTGGATGCTTCATAGGCTGGAATACATGGAAAGTGACCTCATCTCCTTGGACTCACAATTTAAGTTCACCTTCTTGCACATTGATTTGCGCCTTTCCTGTGGCTAAGAAAGGTTTACCAATCATGATAGGAATTGAGTCATCTTCCTCCATGTCCAAGATGACGAAGTCTGCTGGAAGGATGAATTTACCCACTTTTACTAGGAGATTTTCAATTATACCCCGAGGGTGTTGGTAGGACCTGTCAGCAATTTGTAAGCCCGATTGTGATGATTACGGTTCCTCCCAACTAGCCTTTTAAACATCAAGAGCGGCATCAAGTTGATGCTTGCTTCCAAGTCACACAGGGCTTTTCCCGATACTCGGGTTCCTATAGAGCGTATAGCAAAGCTACCCGGATCTTGAAGTTTTGGGGGAAGCTTCTTTTATAGGATTGCGTTGCATTCTTCTGTTAAGGTGATGGTCTCATATTCCTCTAATTTCTTCTTACTTGCCAATATATTTTTCATGAACTTTACGTAGCTTGGCATGTTCTCTAGTGCATCCCTAAAGGGTATATTAATATGTAGTTTCTTGAAGATATCAAAGCTTTATGACTACTTCTCTAACACCCTTCTTCAGCCTGCGAGGATACGGGGTGCATTATGGTGGGTTCACTCTGCTCTGCCTATTTCTCAGTCTCTTTATGCTCTATTGTCATTAGTTTGCTCGTCTCTGGAGCCCTCCCTTGCATATGATCTTTCGAGCGGACTTGATCTTGTTATTTAACTTATGCTTCTCGTACTACTAGTTGTTGTCTTGGTATTTACAACTCTCTCCCACTCCTAAGAGTGATAGCCTTGCAGTACTCTTTCCCCTCTTCTCTTGGGTTTGCCTCTGAATTCCTTGGAAAATAACCATGCGCCTTTACGTCGACCAGGAATGCCATTTGGCCCATTGCACTCTAAGTTTCTCAGTGTCTTTAGCAGTTTGTTCAGATTGGGTGGCCTGGTTATGCATATTCGCCTTTGTCTCATTCATAATGGAGGTATGAGAGGTAAGCAATTAGGCAAGGGCTTGTTCCAAGTCTACTTTTTTCTCTAAGGGTGGTTCACTCACTCGGGGTGGTGGCATGTTGTTTTGATTGTTTCTCCATCTGTAACTCTGATTGCTCTGATTATTCTGATTAGTATGCCACTGATTCGTGCCACAGTAGGGTGTCGGAATTAACAAAATTTATACCTAAGTTGCTCCTATTGCCGTAACGTAACTACTGCAGTATAGCGGCTCTAGGATCAAACACAGGGATAGGTTTTCGTCTTACAAATGACTTGTATAATGATTCAAAATGGTGAGGCTTTCATTTGGATTTTCGGATTTGCATAAAAAGTGTAGTTTGTTGTTGTCGCTAAACTAGGCGAAAGCAATTTAAAATAAGATGTAAAAGAAGACCTTAAAGTTTTGGGTCACTAGTTTGGTATGATGGGGTTGTAGAGGTGTCATCGGGTTATTTCCTCGCAGTAGAGACCAAAATGACATATAGTCATTTCAGCAGGATCTTTGTTTAACTTTAAAAACTAACCCTTAGTAACATTCCTATTTGAACCATAGCATTTACTGAGCATTTAATGTTCATGCAGTTGAAAATAAAGCATTTAACCTACTTTTAATGGCTGTCAGCTGACATCTAATAGATGTCGGTGTATCTACCATTAAGAATACCACTGAACCACCAAGCATGCAGTATTGAGGAAAGAAAATACATTAAATAGCATTTAAACCTAGTTTGGAAAGTTTGAAACACAAATATTGTGATTACACCTTCATAAGCAGAGGAACACACAGTAAACCCCATCAACCAACCTAGCAACCTCCTCTTCAAGGTTTTTGAAACCTTAAACATCCTTTAAGTTGTCATCCTCAAAGGGTGTGTTGTGACCTAGAAAATGAGGGAAAGAGGAGAGAGAAGAGAGAAAATGGGAACCAAAACAGGGGCCGTAAATGAAACTGCGTGAAATGAATAGCTAGGTTACAAAATGTTCATATCATGGCTTATATAGCCCCACAAACATGCGAAAATACCAAAATAACCTAAATAATATGATTACATTGAGGGCAAAAGGGGAATTAATCAAAACGGAGTCGTTTGGATCACAAAAACACGATGCAGAATTTTCGCTATGCACAGTAATTTTAGCTATGATAGCGAATTTAAATTTGCCAGAGGCCGCTATGATTCGAAAATTTCGCTATGCTTGCGAAATTGCCAATCTTCTACTACTGCTTCCTGCATCCTCCAGCCTGCATTATGCATCTTCCAGCTTGCTATTTCTTCATCCCAGGCTTGATGAAGAAATAGCAAGCTTGATATGATGGTAAAGGTTTCTGGCTGAAAACTACGAAACAACGCAAAACAAAATCATTAGTACTAATCGGACTGCACATGTCAATCGGCAATTAATATAGTTAAATCTTGTAGCACACTCAAAACCTATCTTAAATAGGACTTAAAATGCTTTTGGGTACTAATCACCCCAACCTCTTGCTGTGCTAGTCATAGCAATCTTAAAAACAATAAAGGACATACGAGGCTATGCTTTGCAAAAGAGTATACATTCGAAGTGTGTACAAGTGAGGCTTTACCGTTAGTATGAAAAATTTAGACTCTGTACAAAAACTAACACGAGAGAACAATAGCCATATAGGAACAAGTTTCAGGGCAGCATCAATTCCAAGGAAGTAAACCTGAACTTCCACCAAAATCTAAGTGCTTTTAGGTAACCAGTTTGAACCAGTTTGCTAAGCTATTCCCTCCCCCAACCAAACTCTTGTCGGGACCTTAAATTGTTATTAACCTAAATAGATTCGATTACAATCTTATTTCTTACTTCGATTGTATTAGCAGGGTGCAATCTTGAAAGCTTCGGCTTTCACGAAGTCCGCGTAGCAGAGTCACCGATGACTCCTGACAAATTAAGGAGTTTAGGGCATCAAGTCAAAAGGATCTGATCGACCATAAACTCTTCAGGCTTCACCCCGTACTTCGAATGATTTCGAGAATCCAGCACCTACAACTCGCTAAACTCCACCCCTCCACCCGTGTAGCGAACACTAGAGTCGGTGACTCCCGACCCGGTGGCAGGGCCTTGGGAGCTTCAAAGGCTTCGCCCGTATACCCCTCGGACTATGTTCGGGTTTCAAGGTAAAGTGTCACGGCTTTCCATTCTCTTTTTCTTTTTGCTTTTTCTTTTTCATTTAGAAGACTTCATTGGTCTTCTTTTGTGGGTAACATAAACCTATTATAGGTTGTCAACGAATCTAAGGCTGGTTTTCCTATTGATGAAAACTGATGTGCACTGTGTGTGATTAGCTAAAGGCGGATGGATAAGGTTGAATACTTTGGAATTTCAACCAACCAAAAACTTAATCATGCATGGAACTATTCTAGCATTATGGTAGCATACAGTGCTTCAATTTTCAACTCGAGTAGAGCGAAGCAAAAATATAGGAGCAAAAAAAATGGTTTGCAAAAGTGTAGAAAAATGTAAATACTGCTATAAAGCTTTTGATATAACCGAGTGGCTAGTAAAAGCAGCATAGCTAAACATAATACATACTAATCACGGCAAAAGATCCTCACTTTGCTACTATTGGCTAATACATACATCACACGATCACATCTGAAAACAAATGGCGGTTGATAAGCAAAAAACAAAACAAAATGTGATAGATGACACTTCCAACTCTAACTTTTCCTCACCAAAGTATAACCGTGTCTCGACTGGGTAGGGACCGGAAAGCTAGAGAAGGGAGTCTCCTCTTGTGAGTGGTGTAAGCAATAGGTAGATACAGCTATTTGTGCGGTATGACATATCCCGAGAGGCTGCAGCAGTCTGGCGGGCCGATCCGCAGTAATTAGATTGTGAAGCTGCATCACTTGGTAGCGGAGGCCAAGTGGCTTTGAATCACGAGCGCTGGCATGATTCTATGCGAGAAGAACATCGGCTCGGGCCATCCGCTCGACGGCGATGTTTAGTGGTAAGCGAGTGCGGACGGCGTCATAGCGGATAACTCCTATAAGCGACGGGGATATGCTCACGGTATTTCTTTGTGATGTGGAGGATGGGCGCGGTCTCGAGAGGAGCTAGGGTAGTAGGAGGTGGAGGCTGGAGGGATAAATCTGCGGAACTGAGGTCCTCTCACTCCGCTCTGGAGATAGAGCTGCTCACTACTTGTGATCTCTGCAAAATCATCGCGACCTCCTCCTAACTTCTTTGTAGAAAAATGGAGAGTGGCATATATAAAGGCAAACTCGATGGATAAAACACGAGGATAACTCACCGCCGCTCTATGTAGGTAGCTCCTCTAGAATTTGGTCTCTAAGCAACCTCGGCATCAACCTGCAGGAAAACTCACCTTGTTTAGGTCCTTCTGATTGGATATGCCATCGAGAAGTGTAACAGCCTTCGGTCATAATGACTCAAGGTGAACCGAGAATCCCTCGGATATCACGTAGGGAGCCTCAGATATCAAACTCTCTACTTGTACATAATGCTGAAGTGGGAATAGGCTGGTCAGAGTACGTGGTCCACGAGGAGCATCTGCGGGGAAAAAATTCTTGGCGGAAGAGTAGGCCGTGTGACCTCTCGAGCGAAGAGCGAACCATCTCTCTCTATGATGGGCGGGGCCAGGTCGATGGTCTGTTAGGTCCTAGAGACCAGCGGCGGGCCCAGAGCGGTAGTAATATCTGCGACTCGAGTGCCAGGGCGTAGTCGATAATGAACCGGATCTCCATCTGACTAGGCGCTCACCGGGATGTCATAGTGTGATAAAACTCAAGCACCACCCGGGGATAGAAAAACTGCCTCAAAGTCATGAATGGAAGTAGTGAGTATCGTTGGATCAACCGCATCGAATCTACGAGATCAGCACAGTGCATTGTGATCTTAGGTATGTCATAGTATGACTCTCCATGGAAGTCCCTGGCACGAAGATTGACGTTCCCTGGAATCGGATCATAGCTAAACATCGGGCGCCTGATCCTCGAAGTCGAGGATAACTCGAGGTGACGAACTCACATTCATTGGAGGAGCGACGGCTCAGTGCAAACCGCGAAGACTCACGGGCAGATGTCGGGTCAGCTTGGAAAGCGGGGGCCCTCGGCGTTGTCTTGGATGCACGAGGAGAAGGGCGAGGAGTCCCGCGAGTCGATGTCTCGCTGGATGGGGAGGCTTAGAAGCTGAGCCTCCTCCCCAAATAGAAGCGAGGGCCCAATCTGGGTGGTGTCTCATAACACAGTAGAAGAGTGAAGCGGCTCTTGACCTTGGATGTGCCGACACCATCTATCTCGAGTCTTGAACTAGACCTTTGGGCGATGCGATGGGCTCACGGATCTGAACCATGATGGAAGCTGGGCAAAGTGCGGGGGAGGTGAGGTATGGTCTGCGGAGGGCTCGATACTGTGGTGCCTTGATTAGCGATGGACTCCGGTGCTGTGGGGGCGCGTGCGAAGCGGGGCTCGGCGGCGGGGGGTGGCCGGCGGGCGGCGCGGCCCCGGCGGGAGAGGCTCAACGTCGCGGCCCAGGAATAGGAGGCGAGCGCGGCTCGGGCTGGAGCAGGCGGCTCCCATTGTGTGCGGTGGTGGAATTTGGTGTGCCGGTCACGGGGGCAAAGCTAGGGGCACGAGGAGGAGGCACTCGGCTCTAGGGCGGCTCAGGAAGATACGAAAGAGGCTGAATGAAAATGGAGGGGGGACCTTTTATAAATCATTTGGCGGTTGAAGAGGTCTCCACTGAAGCCCAGGGAGCTACGGGGAGGATAAATTTAGCTATTATTAAAAATTTATGCCTACACTAACATATTCACTGCAAAAAAAAAAAAATAAATTTAAATAAATTAAAATAAAAGTAATAATATAAAAAATAAAATAAAGTAAAATAAAACTAAAATAAACTAAAATAAAAAAAACTAAAATAAAAAATAAAAAATAAAAAAAAAATTAAAATTTGACTTTATTTAAACTAAAATCAAAATTTTTGAGCTGCAGTTTGGTCTCAATGGAGACCAAACCAACTCATTTGCTCGGGTTTCATTCATAGAGGATCAAGGAGGAGCTCCTTTCGCTGCGGTGATGTGTCGCTGCGGTTAGCCATTCTTTCGGCTCCTTTGTGTTGAGCTTCTTTTCACTTGGTATTGGTGTTAGAGTCATTGGCTCTATAGGAATTGGCTAGTGCGATCACTTTTCCATCAACTGCTCCACTTTCCTTCATCAATTCTTTCTGCAGTTTGTGAGCATTTGGTTTCCCTACACTTGGACCAATTAAGCAAACTTCAGTTGAATCGTGCCTACTGTCTTACGATGAAACGTAGCTGATACTGGGTTAAAATGTTGAGCTCAATGTCATGTTGCCAAATGTAGTACGCATGACTCCCATTAATTGATTATCGCATTGGAAGTGGCCAAAAATGGCCTCCCTAAGACGATGGGTACATGATTAGGCCCAATTTTCAATCGGTTCGATGCTCGAAGCACTACAAATCAACAGGTAGTAAAATTTGTCCACCTTCACCAATACGTATAACTATGCCCTTAGAATTTTACCGTCGATCAGCTAAGGATAGAGTGATGTTGGTAGGCAAGCTTGAGCCAATTGCATATCTTGGTATGGTAGTAGGTTTATGGTGGTAGGTTTGCACAACGGCCCAGTGCGATTAGCTGTATGCGAGAGTTCCTCCAGTGTTGAGCGTGTGTAGGGGATCATGGATCCTTGTATTTCACCAGGGTCTTGCTCTGAATGATAGCCTTGTTTGCTTTCTGTTAGGAAGGCTTTCTTTTAATGCCCAGCCCTCTTGTGATGCACGAGTCCTTGAAATTTGCATATGTTGGGACTGCTTAATCATGTCAGCTTGGAGTGGGATATTTACCTTCACTTGCCTTAGCACCTCCGGAATTTCAGTTTGGTTTGTGATTTTTTCTTTGCCTCTAAGTGCTTGAGGAAATGGAGGGGGTATGTTTTTCTTCATTGAATCTTCTTTGATTATTATTCTCTCAGGCTCAGCTTCCTTTTCTTTCCTGTTTTCTTCAGCAATCTTGGGCGCTGGTTGCTCAATTTCTTTTCCACTCTTCAAAGTGATGATAGCCTTTACTTCATCCATTCTTGCATTGAGATCTTGTGGATCTATCCCATGTATTCCCACAGGGTTTCTTTTGTGTCTGGGAAGAATTTCCCTTTTTCGGGACCAGTCTTTGTAGTTAGGCAAACACAGTAATGGAACTTTGCAACTCATAATGCATCTTTGTCTAACTATTGTTGAGTGAGCTCTCTACTCTTTCAATTTTCTGATTGGTTTGAACATTGATGGCTTTCTTCTCCTCTACAAAATTTCCCACCACCTTGCTCAGGTCGAGATGGCTTGCTCAGCGGGAGAAGAAAATTTGGAGGTTCTTCTTCAGCTGTTGTCTTCGAGGGTGGAGCAATGGCTGGCATTGCTCCTGTGGGGGCATGTGCAGGGGGTTTTGGCTTCCATGATAGGTTCGGATGATTCCTCTAATTGGGGTTATAGGTGTTGCCATAGGAGCATTTGTAGGTGGCTTATTTTGATGAAGACATGGCATGCTCTTGCATTAATTCCCTTGCTTGAAGGAACCCCTCTTTAGACCCAGTGCTCCCAGGTGGCTATTTGGCGACAATTAAAGCAGTTTATGGGTGAGATGTAAACAATTCATTCATTGCTTGCACTTCATACTGATTCTCATTTCGAGGCTCCTCAGGCTGGCCCCAGGGTCGAAGTGGTGGGTTGCTTCGTCTCGGAGTGTCTTTGGAAAGTGCATAAATGCACTCCGCTTTGGTGGGTCAGAGGCCTCATTCTTTCTGCCTCCGCCAGGTTTGGCTCATCCCGTCCCTTGGAAGTTTCGGCGACATAATTTAAAAGGTCCTTAGCTTCATGCGGGTTCTTTACTCACGACCCCTCCACATATGGTTTCAGGTTGCTTCATGGTAAGACATACCATCATAGAAATGATTCACTGTATCATGTATCAAAACCATGGTGTGGACATGTGCATGATGGTCTCCATTGAACCTCTCCCGAGCAACGATAAAACTTCTCTCTCATTGTCATAAGTAGGAGTAAAGTGTAGATTTGCCTCTTATTGTTGGTCTTGGATTTATGCTAAAAATTTCTTCAAAATTCAACGAGGTCGACGATTTCTAATTCTTCGTACCGGTGAATTGAGCCATATTTTGGCTTTGTCTTTGAGGGTTCATGGGAATGCCTTCAACTTCAACAAATCCATATCAGTTACACCCTCCTTAAAAGTTATGCATACTTCCTCAAAATTCTGAATGTGTGTGTATGGATTTTCATTTTCCATACCATGAAAAGTTGGGAGTAGGGGCACTGGGATGAGTCTCATGCAATCCTCAGAAAGTGGTATGATGCAGGAAGGTGCACTAACTCTAGGAGGGTGTATGTGGTCCCTCATTGACCTATATGCTGTTGGATTCATAGGAGCTGCTTGCTGACTTTGCTGTTCCTCAGGTAGAGGATCCATTTGCTCACTATGCACACTGACTTCACAACTTTGCTCAATTGGTGCACTAACTCTTTGCAGTCTACCTGATATTCCTCTATCCCAGTGATGCATAAACACCTGTGACACAAAAGAGACAAAGCAAAACAGCCAAAGAGCTTGCCAAAAGATTAGTGTTAATAATAAAAAAATAGAATATTGTAATAATAAAAGCATTGAGTGGCTAGCGAGTAAAAAAAACTTGAAATTCTAAATAATGAAATTCAAAAGGTTTAAAGGTCGCGATACGTAATGGGGATTACAAGTACCCATCAACTTTCATCATCGTAGTTTGGCACCATCCCGACAGCGGCGCTATTTGATTCGTGCCACGTGGGTGCGGGAATCAACAAAATTTATACCTAAGTTTGCTCTTGTACTCTTTGCGGTATAAGCGTCTCTAGGGTCGAACTGAGGATGGGTTTTCGTCTTACAAATGGCTTAATATAATGATTCAAAATGGTGAGGCTTTCATTTGGATTTCGGTTGCATAAAAAGTGTAGTTTGTTATTTATCACTAAACTCGGCAAATTTAAAATAAGATGTAAAGAAGACCTTGAAGTTTTGGGTCGCTAGTTTGGTATGATGGGGTTGTAGAGAGGTGTCCTCGGGTTATTTCCTCGCATTAGGGCAAATGACATATAGTCATTTCCAAAGCCCGGATCTTTGTTTAACTTTAAAACCAGCCCTTAGTAACATTCTATTTGAACCATAGCATTTCTTGAGCATTTAATGTTCTTGCGGTTGAAAATAAGCATTTAACTACTTTTAATGGCTCGTAAATGACATCTAATGGATATCGAGTGTATCACCATTAAGAATACCTTTGAACCTAAAGCATGCAGTATTGTGAATGAAATACATTAAATAGCATTTAAACCCTAGTTGGAAAGTTTGAAACACAAATCTGATCCTTCATGAAACGAGGAGGAACACTGCGACATCAACCAACCTAGAAACCCTCCTCTTGAGTTTTGGGAAGCAGCGAGCATTCTTTAAGTTTAATGACCTGCGAGAAGGGTGTGTTTAGCGACCTAGAAAATGAGGAAAGAGGAGAGAAGAGAAAATGGGAATAAAAGCGAGGGGCTAGTAAGTAGGCTGCGTGAAATGAATAGCTAGGTTCCTGAAAATGTTCATATCATGGCTTATATGGCCTACGAGCATGCGCGAATGCAGAAATAACCTAAATAATATGATTACATTGAGGGCGAAAGGGAATTAATCAAAGCGGAGTCGTTTGGATCACAAAAACCGTCACGAATTTGCTATACACGAGTAATTTTATTATGATAGCGAAAATTCGGTATAATTTATATAATTAAAAAAATTTCGCTATGCACAACGAAATTGCCAATCTCTTTACCTTCTGCATCCTCCATTGCATTATGCATCTTCCGACTTGCTATTTCTTCATCGAGGCTTGATGAAATCGGCGAATTCATACGAACTTGGCATAAATCGACCTGATTTCGATGCGAGCTTAATATGATGGTAAGGTTCACGAGGCACAAAACTACGAAAACAACCTCGAAACAAAATCATTAGTATTACTAATCGGACTGCACATGTCAATCGGCTTAATTAATATGATTAGTACGGCAAAAGCGCACTAAAACCTATCTTAAATAGGACTCGAAGCCAGCACTTTTTGGAGTCTTGTCAGCCCACCTTGTACGATTACAGTTACGATAGTTGTTGCTATACTAATGCTGTTGTGGTGATTTTGATTAAGCCTCGAGCACATTTCGGCATGTGCTCTTTTTGTTGTTGTCCCGATTGACATTACGTACTCTTTGTGTTGTCCTCTACGGAATTCACATATCCGTAGATTTGAGTCTGAATGGCATTCGCGGTACCTTCTTTGCTAGTAGTTGTTTAAGTAAGGTGTCTGACGTAAGTAACGGATTGCGGAACCTCGTTATCTGTGCCCCCTAAGAGCCTTTACTTATGTAGTCCTTTCCATAGGCCACTGATTGGTATTAGTAGCAGTATCCTCTGAGATTTCATATGCTTGGTCCGTAGTCCAAGATTTCATATGCATCCCTAAGATCGTTATAAAAAGTGTGGACTTGCATCCATATGGTCAGCCTGTGATGTGGGCACCTCCTTAACAATTCATGAAATCTATCCCTTGCCTCTGCCTAGTTCTCTCCCTCTAGTTTTCTGAATGTATTGATCTCTTGCACTAGCTATTTAATTTTTGTAGGTGGGAAGAACTTTGTCAGGAACTTCTGCATTAGGTCGTTTCATGAAGTAATGGAATCTGGTGGCTGACTTGTCGACGGTGTTTGCTTTAAATCACCCCCTAGTGAGAGCGGGGAACAATCTCGGTCGAGTGACTCTTGATTACCCCATTATATGATCGTCACATACTTGATGAAGTTGGTCAAATTCTGCCAGTTCTCATGGCAATCAGGTAGACGAATGTTCTGAAGCATCTCTGAGTCAGACTTGACTCGAAGTTGTTTTACTTGCGATGGGTCGTCGCGAATGGCCGTTTGAATACGTAGGTGGTAGGAAAACTCTTAGCCTGGCAGATGGATCATACGGCTATATAAGCGGCAGGTGCTGATTCCTACCATTATTCCCATTGTGACCCCCTTGCAGCTCGTTTTGCTCTTGGCCATGATCTTGCTCTAAATTGTTCTGCATGATTGCTAGATTGTGCCTCTCTTTGTTCTCTGCGTAAACAGTGTAAGGTTCTTTTCGGTTCAGGATCAAACAGATGTAGTTCAACTTGACCCCGGCTTCACATACACTCACAGTAAGCTTAACTTTAATCACACACAAAACGCAAAGACGAAATTACAAGTACTTGTATAAGAAAAATAAAAATAAAAATTCAAGAGTAATATCTAATTGCACTCTTGTCAATATCAACACTAAAACTTCTCCCTGACAACGGCGCCAAAAACTTGATAGGCCGATTTGTGTTATGTAAAAGATGTAGCGCCCATGTGCGCAAGTGCACACGTCGTATCATGTAATATAGTGTACCTAAGTATGGATATCGATCCACAGGGAGAAGTGCGTTGACTACTGAAATTAGCCTTATAATATTATCTGGACGAAACTCTGAATGGCTATCTAACTAACGTATGAGATTAAAATGAAAGCTAAGTTAAATTGGGGAATTACTTGCTGTGGAGACTAGGGATTTGTCTCCGCCTGCCACTTTTGATGGATTATTACCTATAGGAATTACTATTCAGTCTATGAATGACTTCTCCATGACGAGGTGATCATGCCTACGAGATACCCTTTCTCGAGGTGTATCCGCCTATCTTGCCAGTAGGGTTGGGAGCATCTCTGCCCCGACTCAATACTTCGAAACCCTTAAATGTTCAAACCCTAATCGCCACACTTGGAATCGGGATATCTCTATTTATCAATTTAACCGAGGGTTGCTCTATTCAGATCTCTGGGAGTCCTTATCTCTCAATCTTGGATACCCAGCAGGATCATGCTAATGTTGGCCGAGACAGCTACCCATGTATTTAAATCCACGAGATATAGAAGCGAGATCAGTACAAAAATCATAACTAAACTTAATAATATAATTTTAAACCTTAATCCATTCAATTGTGACAAGGTTACACATCAATCTATAAATCATCCGCAGCTTATTAGAAGAGAAGAAATATAAAAACAATGTGTTTTCCAATGATCCAAGTCGCTATTGCTCTACTTTCTACGCTTCAGTCCGTAAGTTCTTCGATGCCCTCATCATTAGGTTCCATTTTCTTTTTATGATTATGAGGTAGACATCACGATGACGTCACGGCGTTACTAGCGCGTCGGCGTTGGAGTCACTTGTTGACTTTTCTGCATTGACGGCGTCGCGGCATTTGCAGCATCATGATGTTGGAGCGTCGGAAGCGTTGGCACATCGCGGCGTTGATGCAGTTTTCTCCTGCTTCTTCTTTTGACTCTAATTTCAAAGCCACCTTAACTGCACTGCAGTTCACAAAAAATCCAGAAGCTAGATGTTGGGCTATATAGAAACATTTAAATGTAAAATCAACTAAAAACATAAAGCGGATGCGGGTATAATGTGAGTGTTTTAGGCACTCATCACTCTCCTCTTCCCCCTGTTTGAAGACAATTATTTCTTGTCTTCTTTCAGCAATTAAAGTTGGAGGAAAAAATCTACTCATTAGGCCTCCACGAACTCTTCCCAAGTGTTCACTGATCCCACAGGCAATGACTCAAACCATGTTGATGCCACATCTCTTAGTACAAAAGGGGAAGAGCTGTAGCTTGATTACTTATGGTCTCACCCTATTCAGTTTGACTGTGTTGGCCATCCTCATGAATCTCCCCATATGGTCATTGGGATCTTCAAAGGGATGACTAGTGAGCTAGTGTTCTTTGTACCATAGTAGTAATCTGGAAGCCGGCTCAAAATTGTTGAAAGCCATGACGGGTTGTCTTCTTGAGTTCGTCTTGGATGATAGGCCTCCAAAAGTCCTCCATAGTATTAGGCCTCTGATTTCTCTCTTCTTCTTTTTCTTCTAGAATAGCCTGCAATGTTTCTCTTTGATTTGTCATACTTCTGGACTCTTCAACTATGATCTTCCTCAGATTCTGTAGTGTTATCTCAATTTCAGTGTCTAGAGGCAATAGATCTGCTTCTGGATTTCTGTGCATTTAAAATATTCTTGAAATAGAAACACACTAAGATCAAATGAATTTTGTGGGAAAAAGTTATATCCATTTAAGTTCATAAAAACATGTCAGTAGCTAGCCATTTCACTGCTTTATTATTAAAATTGTTTTGTGATTTTAAATAATGTCAAAAGAGAGTCGAATTAGAAAATCCTTTTGGTTAGAATATTGATCTTTAAATTTATCCCATTTCTCCACGACCAACGGTGCCCGAAAACTTATTTAAGACCCGAGTGATATAGAAATTTATGACACTCTTTGCCGAATATTTATTTCCTAATCCACGAAACCAACTGACCTTGAGCACTTGTTCAGACCAAATGATATTTACAAATCTATGACACTACCACCAAGGGACTATTTCCTAATCCCTCGTGGCCTTGAAAACTTGTTAAGACCCGAACTATATGATGTGATCGGTGTATGTCAGAATGCAGTGATGCGCCACATGAGAACTTTTCAGTCCATGGAAATAATGCCAGAAACTTGTTAAGACCATTTTTCATATGTATGAAAAGATGGAATTGTTCTTTGTTTTTAAAATGTCTAATTTAAAATTTGTGTGTGTGGTCTCGATCCTTCTTGAGTGCCTGAAGTGTACAAATAATAAAAGTGGATATTTAAGAGTCGGATATCGTTCCCACGGAAAGATGATAAATCGAAAAGATTAACTACCCCAGTGCGAAGATAATTACTATTTAAACTCGATGATATGATGATAAGAGAATTTAAATGTAGTCACGGGTAAAATCTTAAATATACCAAAGTAGAGTTTAATAAAACCGGGGTTTAGTATTCACTAAGTGAGGCAAAACTGGACATGGATCAATAGTAATAATCAATTTCTGCATCATTTCGACTCATAAGTCAACCATCAATTGGAAAACTGAGTTTGTCAAAGATGCAAGCTGGCATGATTTGGATTTCTCCCTCAACCATACTTTTCATTGATTAAAGGTTCACATTTATTTCTAAGACATGATTCTAACTAGTTACTTGTAATATGTAACCCTCTTTCTAAGATTTAATTTTTTTTCCTTTTCAGTACTTCATACTTAGATCTTATGATTAAAGAATTCTTGCCCCTATAGACAAGATATTGCAAGCCTTCTCCAATTTGATTGATACCTCATCCTCCACTTATGATAAAAATTTTCATCTCCTTGATTAGATCTTTGCTAACATGGGATCATAATCAATTGAGAAAAAAGAGGAAAGATCTTTAAGTGATTAAACAGATACTTTATTCAACCATCCTCCAATTATAAGTAAGTTGGTGATCTATCTGAATATTGCTTCAAAGTTCATTAGTTCCCTTAGTGTCTACCCGTACCGAGGAAGCTTTGCTCCTACACTTCGAGTTCTCCATCTCTTGTGTCACTCATGGGACCTCTAGAAATCAGTGAGATCTGAAGCCTTGCATTAGGTACACGGTACTAGTGCGAGAACAAAGTAAATTTATAAACAATACCAATCAAATAAATTCAAGAATTCTAATTAACGCTTTCTTCCACCTTATGCAGCAAAATGATTATCATCAATGACCCATTTATAGTGAGCTCAACTTTTCAAAACTAGTTTACTCTTATCAATGACTAACTGATATGAAAAATTCACTGAAATCATAAACGAATCAAAATAAATGAACTCCATAAACTTTCTAGCATCAAATCAAACGGGAAATAAAAAGAAGAATTTATAAGAAATACCGACTCAAGGCACTTTAGTACAATACCCATCTGAAGAAATTAAAGAAAACTAACAAAATAAAACTATTGAAGCTAACTCTACTAAAATGGAAAAAAATAAAATAAAAATAAGAATAAAAATGTACAAGGTCTTGACCACACAAGGAAATCCTTGGGGCTGTAGAAAACTGCGCACATTGCCACTGACGTGTATTTATAGGCTTTCCAATGTTGGGACTCACTTCATTTATTGCATTGTGGATCCCAAAATTTTGGCCCAAATTGGTCTCTTTTAGCGACATAGAAGTTAAGCCGAAAGCAGAACTTCAGTCTTTGTATTGCCTTTATCATAGCTTCTTGTTTTTACGCCGACTGTGTCGAGCTTGCTCTTGGATTGTGTCCGCGACATAGGTTTGATAATCTTCATGACATAAATTGTATTCAAAACGGTCTTGTTCTTATCGCGATGAGAATGCCTTATTAAGCCATAACACTAAAACCCTAATTTGCTTGACTTCCTCATGTCCTTGTTCTTCTAGAGTTTGTCTTGACAAACATTTACATTTCAGCCTATTAACTCTGTCGCGATAGAGTTTTCTCTATCACGACAGGATTTCTTTAAATCCTTAGAAATTTCTATCGCAATAGGAAACTCCTTGGTCACGACAGACTTTTCTTTCCTGATTCTTGTCGGTTGCTAAACAGTTTGTTGCGACACAATTTCCTTGGCCATTCTCAATTCTTCTTACAATTTCTGTTGTGACCTAACTTTTCTCTGTCGTGATAGAATTTTATCATTCCATAGCTTTTATTGTCGCAACATAAAACTTTTTTGTTGCGACACAACTTCTTTGCTCTCTGTTTTAATCTTTGTTGCGACGGAGTAAAGGATTTTCGTAATAGTTTCCTACATAATCTTCTTTAACAATGTTGTGACAGAAAAATTCTTTATCGCAACAAAATTTCTCCTTTAGCCATTGAGTTATGTTTGAGCTATGTTGCGACATTTAGTTGCTAACTACGACATAGTTCCTTTGGCCTGCTTGAATTTTGTGTCGCAACATACAAAAATTTGTCGTGACACAGACTGCTGCATTTTCCACTTTTTCTCTTCTTTTCTGTTTGTTTTCTTTTCTTTTTCAATTAACCCCTGATAAACACAAAGTAGGTGAATATTCCATAATTTGGCATAAATATAGATCTAAAATTGTTAAAAACATGCCAGAAAAATGGATTAAAAATAGATTAGTTTTAGGTTCATCACTAAGATTGAACAGGTGGGTATTACTGCTGCAAGAATTGAATCTAGAAATAAAGGATAAGAAGGGGAGTAACAACGTGATAGCTGATTACTTGTCAAGAATGGAAAAACCTATTAAAGAGGAAAGAGGGACAGAAATAGAAGAAAATTTCCCTAATGAGTAGTTTTTTCAAGTATCAGTTCAAACACCATGGTATGCTGATATTGTAAAATTTATGGCTTGTGGACTTATGCCACCAGAATTCATCTACCAGTAGAAAAGAAAGCTGAGAAGTGATGCTTGGTTTTATATATAGGATGATCCATTGCTTTTTAGAAGATGAGTAGATCAGATTATTAGAAGATTTGTACGGAGAAACAATTTGGGTTGTGGATATTCATTCATCACATATGGAGGTTGCTGTAGGAGATAGAACAACTCGGGAAAAGTGCTTGGTCGAGGTTTTATTGGCTAACATTATTCAAAGATTGTTATGAATGGGTCGAACGGTAATGACCCGGATGTTAGAATGGGGCAACATCAATAAGAAGAAATGGATAAATCTGAGGAATTATGAGTGGTCATGATTTTTTGATGTATGGGGAATAGACTTCATAGGGCCTTACCCATCTTCATTTGGAAACTTATACATTCTCTTAGTTGTGGATTATGTATCCCAATGGGTGGAAGTCATAGCTTGTTCCAGAAATGATGCTCATATAGTTGTGGGGTTTATTCAAAATAACATCTTGAAGCGATTTGGAACCCACAGAGCCCCATAACAAGTGATGAGAGCTAGTTTTGCAAACAAGCTGGTACAAAACTTAAAAGTAGAATATGAATTAAAACATGTTATGAGTTTGGCTTATCACCCTTAGTCAAATGGGCAAGTTGAGATATCCAATAGAGAAATCAAGAATATTCTTGAAAACACAATCAATGCCAGTAGAAAAGATTGGTTGTTAAAGTTGGAAGATGTATTGTGGGCTTATAGAACTATTGATAAGTCCCCTATTGGAATGTCCCCATACAGAATTGTCTATGGAAAGCAATGTCATCTACCTCTGGAACTTGAGTATAAAGCAATGTGACCAATAAAAAAGCTTAACTTTGATTTTCACAAGACAAAAGAAAATAGACTTCTCCAATTGAATGAGTTAGAAGAGCTGAGAAATGTAGCTTATGATAATGCCAGTATCTATAAAAGATAAGACAAAAAAATGACATGATCAGAAGATTATGGGAAAAGAGTTTTGAATAGGAGATCTAGTCCTACTATACAATTGTTAACCCATTTTTTGACATGGCTACCAAAGATTAACTAAAATCCCCAACAACGACGCCAAAAATTTGTTGACTTCTATACATTTAGACCAAATTTACCAAGTAATTAGCATTGCTGACCAAATACTAACTAAAGTCCCTTGCAGTAGCGCGAAGCATTGACGATTTTTTGACATGGTACCAAAGGTCGCTAAAATCCTGACAACGGTGCCAAAAATTTGTTAACTTCTATATGTTTAGACCAAATTTACCAAGTAATTAGCATTTCTGACCAAAGACTAACTAAAGTCCCCAACAACGGCGCCAAAAACTTGTTTAATTAATTTTTGTGTAGAATATGTGTTTTTTCTTTTTTTAAAATGGATTCATTAAAAATTGTGTTTAGTTTGAATCACTGCAAGTGCAGAGGTCGTATAAGTAATAAAAGTGGATTTTTTAAGTCTAGATATCGTTCCCACGAGGATTGATGATAAATTAAAAGACTAACTACCCTAACTACTCAAGATCCTTACTATTTGAACTCCATTGTTAAAATGGTGAGAGAACTAATAAAATAATACTAAACTAATTTCACTCGTACACATAAAAAAAAATTAATAAGAGTGGATTTGAGAGTTCACTAAGTGAGACAACACTGGGAAATAGACTTATGAATGATTTTCAATTTGTGCATCATTTTGAGTCATAGCTAAACCATTATTTGGAAAGTTGAACTTGTCAAAGATGCATTCTGGTATAGTTTTGATTTCTCCCCTAACTATACCTTTCATTAATTAGAGATTCATGTTCATTTCTGAATCATGGATCTAATAAGTTACTTGTAAGATATATTCCTCTTTCTAAGATCTTTGTATTTTCCTTTTGATCGCCTTTGTCTTACAATCCTTTGGATTTTTAAGGTGTCACTAGGGAATGCATTATTGTTACGGTTTTGCAAGGTGAGACGGTTACTTGACTGCGTGTTTTCAAGTTCTTCAGGGAATCATTTGTGTTGGATTGAAACATTTGTGAGTTGGATTTAAGAGCTTCCAACTCAACAAATTTATGTTCATGGGTGTGAAGTAGCTTTTTGTTATCCCCCATGAACTGCAACATTTTCTCCTCAAATGACTGGGTACTCTTATGACCATGATATTCATTTCTTTGATCTCCTTGTTTCTGCTGCTACTGGAACCTTGGTGGATGATACCCTTGCTGGAAATTTTGCCGTCTTTGACGCAATTAACTCCTCCACCGTATAGAGAAGTTCTCATGGTTTCTGATGCTGGATTGTAATGTGTGGGCAAGTTGGGATTTTGCTTGAAATATTAAGCCTATACATTCGTCGGGTAATTGGCCTCCTCAGTGCATAAGGATCTTCGTTAACTGATCCCTCAGTACCTCTTCTTATCTTTTCTCTTTCCACTGCTCCATTTCATGAGCAGAGTGCAGTCTTTTCTCGTTTTTATCCATCCTGTGCATTATAGCATCCAATTTTGCTTCCATGGCAGTCATTTTGTTCAACTCAATGACTGCACTCCCTTTTACATTGCTGTAGCTCCTTATAAATTCAGATGGAGCTTTCATGTTGCATTTGGTTAGGTCTGCTATCAAATCCCTTGCCTCCTCTGCACTTTTCCTCTTGAATGCCCCATAGCAAGAGGCATCTATGATACCCTTAGAAGTATCATTCAGAGAGTGATAGACAATATCCATTTGTGTCATCAGATCTATGCCATGCATAGGACATCTCTTGGCTGACCTTTTGTGCCTTTCCCGTACGATTATCTGAGCTTTCATCCTCCTTGTTGGAACACTATGATTTCCCTTCTTCTTTTTGTTGTGAAGGATGGGGAAAAATATGCCTAGAATGCTTCTGACTCTTCCCATGTATCAAATGAGCCATATGGTAATGGATTCATGCCATGTGGGCTGATATCTCTTAGGGAAAGGGAAGGAGTGCTTTGTCTCTACGGTCTCACACCATTAAGCTAAGCATGTTTGCCATCGAGGAATGCGCGAGATGCTGTCAGGGTCTTAATTCAGGATGACGATCGATTGGTTTCTTTGAACCATGGTGATCAAGGCTGGTTTAAGCTCAAAGTTGTTAGCATCTACAACATGTTGTTTGATTGCTCAGTATTCTGCTTGGATGACAAGCCTCCAGAAATCCTCCATTGTATCTTGCATAGGAGATCTTTTTGCTGTTGTTTCTTGTTCAACTATCTGGTCAATTCTTTCATCTGTCATAGTTGCTTTTTCTGCTCTACTTGACTTTCTCAGCTCTCGGTGTTCTTTCTATTTCAGTATCTACGAGGCTTGAGATCGAGCATGGCTTCTTGTGCATTAATCAGCCTGAAATGAAGACATGTGAGATTAATTGGAAAACGGTGGTATCCTGAAATCATATATCCTTTTAGTTCTCTAAAAAAAAGATTGGTATTTCTATCTGACCATTAACATCAAACTATTTTTGAGTATTTCTTTTAATAAAATCAGAAAAATGTCCAAATTAGCATTTCACTCTTTTGTCAGAATATTGATTTATTCAAATCCTTTCAATCCCTGGCAACGGCTCCATAAAACTTGTTTTCCTTTTCTTATATAGACTAAACCTCTCAATTTAACACCTCTACAAGAGTCTTACAACTTTCCTTGGCCATGTCAAATTGGACTAGAGTTTCTTTAAAATGAATAAAATCGGTTTAATGTTCTTGAATTATGAATAGGTTTGATACATGACCTTCTGAGTGCATGGAGTCGCCACAAGTAGTAAAATGGATGTAAGTCGGATATCATTCCCCTGAAAGTTGACTTGGATTATTAAAACCAACTACCCCAACTACTCAATATCCATACTATTTGAACCTCAATGATAAAGTTTATCAACTAAAGATTAAAGGAGAATTGTCTTAAAGATAACATAACGAACTTAGGACATTAAAAACAAGCTAATGAACTTATATACACTTATGATGGAGTTAGAATTTGAATGATTCTCTGTAAAATGAACACTAATAAAAATAATGTGAAGCAATTCAGTTTGCATTATATCCCATTTAAAACTCTGTCTAAATTTTGATGCAGGATTTGTCAAGATGCACGATATTGCAAATTGGATTTCTCCTTTTATTCACGATTCATACCAGTATTTCTCGAAGACGGGGTTTAATCATTGCTTGTATTCAACATATTCTTTACAAGATTTGGGTATTTTCTTTCTCAATACTTCATACCCGTTTCTTGAGACTTGATTTCTTACTTCGAATCAAGGTTGTTCTGAGATTTCTGACTTAATTAGTGACTCACCTTTAAATATAATGGATGCTTCCCTTCCCTTGATTAGATCTCAGCTAACACAGGGTTAGGATCCTTCCAACAGATTAAGGTGAAATCTCTGATAATTTAAATTGATAAATAATCCCCTCTGACATCAATTATGAGTGAATTAGATTTATAAGTGAACTCGAGCTGTTGTTCGTCGATAATGGTCAACCTTTTCCCACAATTAAAATGTTCCTAACTCTTAGGAATCGCCATCTCTATGTCACTCAAAGGGCCTCCTGGAAATCAGAGCAGGATACAATCCTTGAACAAGTATTCGAAACTACTATTGGGAACAATTACATGAAAAACACATCAATCAAATAACAATCAATTTCTGCATCATTTCAATTTTTAGCTCATCCATCAATTGGAAAACTGAGTTTGTCAAATATGCAAGGTAGTATGGTTTGGATTTCTCCCTTAACAATACTTTTCACTGATTAAAGGTTCATATTCATTTCTGAGACATGATTCTAATCGGTAACTTGTAATATATAACCCTCTTTTAAGAATCAAAGTATTTTTCCTTTCGATTACTTCATACTCATATCTTAGAATTTAAAGAATTCTTATCATAGAGCCAAGAGATCTTACAAGCCTTCTCGATTTGATTGACACCTCATCCTACACTTCTAATGATACCATCTCCTTGAAGGTTGGATCTCGGCTAACCGCAAGAGATCAAAATCCATTCATCACAAAGAGGAGAAACCTTTGAGTGATTAGACAGATACTTCATTCAACCTATCTCAACTTATAAGTAAGTTGGTGATCTATCTGAGTAATCCTTCAAAGTTCATTAGTTCTATAGTATTAGTCTACCATACCCCAAGGCACTCACTATCTCAGGGATTCTCCAACTCTGTCACTCGGAGGGCCACTTGGAAATCAGTGAGACACGATTACTACGTGGGTACGGTAGTACTAGTAATGAGAACAAGTAAATTTATAAGCAATACCAATCAAATAAATTTAAGAATTCCTAATTAAAGCTTTCTTAACTGTATCGTAGTAGCTATCATGAGCCCATTTAGTAGAATCATCTTCCAGCTGGTTTTACTCATATCGGTGACTAAGCCCGTGAGAAAATTCTTGAAATTATAAGCAAACTTAAATAAATGAACTCCGAAACCTTCCGACATCCATTGAAATAAAGCAGTTAATGAAAGAAAGAATTTATAAAAAATACATTTCGAAGCGCACTTGACTATTTAAATCAGAGAAAAGTAAAGGAAAATAAAGCTGACTAAGAAAACTATCTTAAAAATTTAAATACACTAAAATGGAAAAGAAAAAAAGTAAAAAAATAAAATAAAAAAATATAAGAGTCTTGACTGCGCTAAATCCTGAGCCACCAAACGTGCGTTAACTTTATAAGCGTGTATTTATAGGCTTTCCAATGTTAGGCCTCACTTCAATAATTTCATTGTGGATCCCCAAAATTCTAGCCCAAATTGGTCTCTTTGTAGTGACATAGAAAGTTCTCGTGTGAGACCTCGATCTTTGTCCTGCTCTATCAGTTCACTTCTCGTTTTTTAAGCCGTGACCACTTTTCTGCAGGCTTTGTTCTTTATTTTTGTTGCGACAAACTTTGTTGATGTCACGACATAAATTTCTTTCAGTAGTATTGTTATTATCGCGACAGAAATGCCTTATGTCGTGACACCAAACCTATTTGCACCCAGCTTCTCATGTCCTTGTCCTTCTGGAGTATGTCGCGACAAACAATTGTTTTTCAGCCTGGCAACTTTATCGCAACAAAGTTGCCTTTGTTGCGACAGGATTTCTTTAAGTCCTTAGCAATTTTACCGCGTTAAACGAAACTCTTTAGTCACGTGGTTTTCTTCTCGAGGTTCTTGTCACTTAGCTGATTGTTTGTCGCGACATTGAATTATATGTTGCGACCTGATTACATAGTCATTCTGAGTCTTGATTTCTATCATTCTTCTTTGTCACGACGAAATTTTATCATTCCTTTTTTTATTGTTTGGGAATGAAAACATCTTTAATCATGACATAGGTTTTGCCTACAACTCTTGATTTTGTCACAACAAGAAGTTTCTTTGTTTCCATTCTTCTTGTGTTGCTCTTCAGCATCTTGTCGCGACAGGGAATTCACCTCCTTTATGTTTTGTCTGTCTCGAAAATGATTATGTTGCCCTTGTTTATGAATTCTAACTTTTATGTTACAACATGATTTCCTTGAGTTGGCTTGATGATGGAAACTTTGTTGCAACATAAAAATACTTCTCTTAGCTGACTTGTTTTGCCTTTATGATATTTTCTATCTTGACATAATTTTCTCTTATCGCGATAGAGTTCATCCATTAGTCTTCAGTTTTTATGTTGCGACATAAAAAATAATGTTGCGACACAATTCCTTCACCATTGACCTTAAGGTTGTCGCAACATATTTCAGGGTTGTCACGACCTAGAAAGCTCTTTTTAGCCTTGAGTTTTGACTAATCTTTGTTGCGACATAGATTTGCTGGCTGCGACATAGTTCCTTTGGCTTGCTTGAATTTTGTGTCGCGACTTATAAATGTTGTGTTGTGACACTGACTGCTGTTTTGTCCTCTTTTGCTTCTTTCCTTCTGGGATTATCTCATTTTTCAATAATTGCCTGCAAAACACAAAGTTGATGAATATTCCATATTTTGGCATAAAAATAGATGTTAAAATATTAAAAACATGATAGAAAAATGGATTAAAAATAGATGAGTTTTACACTCATCAAGTATATGGCTAAATTCACAAAGTTAGCCCGTTTTGTTGATGATTATGTGGCCACATATATAGCCAAGGTGAGGAAATTTGAGGATGGTCTGAAATTGCCCATCCAAGGTAAAATTGTGGGACTTCTCCTATCAGACTTGACTCGATGGTCAGGACTGCTATGGACATTGAGATGGAGGTGGATGATGCAAGGAACAACCGGGATGCAAGTGTTGTTAAAGATAAGAGGAAGGAAAGTCAGCCTTCTTCTTCTTACTCGGGGAAGAAGCAGAAGACTTCTACTTTGCAAGGATTTCAGGGATAGGGTTGTGGCTACCAAGGCCAAGGACAGGGTCGATCATCTCTAGGTGGAAGATATTTTAAGGCTTACAGCCAGCTAGGGCAGGGGCCATGTTACCACTGCCATCAACCTGGACACCTGAGGCGGGATTGTCCTTAGAGGTAGGAATCTGTAACGCCTCCAAAAATATCCTAGAATTTTTATAATAAAAATTATTATATATTTCGGGTATAAATTGAGCCAACTTGGGTACTTTCCAGGAATTGTTAAATGAATATTGAATAAATGATTATATGGCTAAGAGCTAGATGCAAATATTATATGCTAAATGAGAATTGATTGGACCTGGAAATTTACCCAAGTGTAAAGGGAAAATTTGAAATTTGTAAAATGAGGACCTAAGGGAACACTCAAATAAGTTTATATGTCTAAGTGTAAATATGAGAGTTGAAGTGAAAATAAAATGAAATATGAGCTATAAAGCAATTAGGGAGAAGCTTAAGTCAAAATAATGCTTTTTTTTTTTGTGGGCTAAACTAGCCTTTTATGAAAAATAAGGACTTAAGACCAAAAAATGAGAAATGAGAAAACGAATAGGTGTTGAAGGGCAAACATGGCCTTACACTTAAAATCCAGGATAAAGAGACCAAAATGGTATTTGGGGAGCTTATTCGAGCAATCCCGCTTTTAGAGAAGGATAGAGAAAAGAGGGAGAAGAGGCTAGGGCTTGGGAACATCGTTCTAGGTGGTTTCTTCCCACTTCGCTCCTTGATCACAACTTAGAAGTGGAGATTTGAAGATGTTAAGGTATGAAAACAAAACCTTAGCTTCATCTTTTGTGATTTTGATTTTAGGGAAAAGCCCTAACTTAAAATTTTTTTTTTTTTTTTTTTTTTTTTTTTTTTTTTTTTTTTTTTTTTTTTTTTTTTTTTTTTTTTTTTTTTTTTTTTTTTTTTTTTTTTTTTTTTTTTTTTTTTTTTTTTAAAAGGGTTTATTGATTCTAAACCACTTTTGGAGTTGTTTTGGATGAATTTTTTATATAGGATGAATTGGAGAAGGTTTATGAAATAAAAATGGGTTAGAATGGCGAAATCTGCCATTTTCTGGGCAGAACCCGTGAGGGGTACTGGTACCAAATAGTGGTACCGGTACAACTCAAAGTGGTGTTGGTACCTATCGGTAGCGGTGGATCGGTACTCAAGAGCCAAATAAAGTGTTACCTACCATCAATTCCCGGTGAACCCTATTTTTTCATATTTCAGGCACCGATAAGTCCCATATTCACACCAATTGTTAGGGGACCCTAAGAATGATTAATGGGGTTCAAATAGGAATGAAAACTAAGAGAAAACGCATCGCACTCGCTTCTTAGTGAAGTTTCGTCATTTCGATATTCGCTTAGCACGATTATTTTGCTTAACTACTAAGAGTGGATAATTAGATTGATCAGGCATGTGTGAAGACGCATAACCTCGACCTAGATTGGTATCGAAAGAGACAAAATATCGATAATTTGGTTTGTTCACTGAATCTCTATCCTTACTTCAATTGTATTGATAGTTTACTATGTAAAAGTGAAATTATTGTATGGAAAATGCATACGTCAATTGAAAGGAAATCTGAAATAGTATAATGTTTTGAAATGAGAAATTGTGATGAATTGTCAAATATTTGCTTGTGTGCATTTATTTGAATTGCAAATGATATTGTCATATTGTGACATATCGAATCAAAGTGAATTATTAATGATCCACTTGGTGGGATACACCAATCGGCATCCGCCATGATGAAAGAATTATATTGCTAAATGTCTCACTTGAAGGGATTCACCAATCGGCATCCATCATAATGATCAACCGAAATTGCTAAATGTGTAAGCACATTAACGAATGAAAAACAAGACGGGATTCACCAAGCGGAATCCATCATGAAAATTAATTGAATAGTCAAGGTGACATAACAAACTTGACGAGTGAAAATGAGATTGTAAACCAGATACATCTTTATGAGTTTGTGCTTAAATCTCATGAATTGAATTGTGAAAGAATTGTTGCATTGAAAATGCATGTTTGTAAATGAAAGTATGTTCAAATGTATAAGTATAAGTATTGTTTATGAATTGACCATTGAAACAGAATGACAAGCATGATTGAATAAAAGCATGTTGTATTAGATGTAGAATCAGAGTAGGAACCACTAAGCATGAAAATGCTTAGCGTGTAGTTTTTTTAACTATGCGTTGTGTATCGAGGGAATGTGAAAGAAGGCCAAGAACAAGAAGCTCGAGTCATAGAAAAGCATGTAGCGTGATAAGTATATACCCCGGATACATACATCGACTTGAATATTGATATTTTGTAATCAAACAAGTTAAACTCAGAAATATTGTTTTGTACCTTTTTTGAAGGGGCATGGAATACCTTAATGTAAATGTTTATGGGCTTACCATTTAAAAATTCTTTCGCGCAAATGAGGACTATAAAATGAAATGACGTAAATAAAACGTTTTGATAAGATAAATAAAACTAGTTTGAGTAAACTCGGGCTCCGTCGATCCGCCATTCTGGTTTCGGGCCGATCTGGTCACAAATTTTTGAAAAAGAAAATTTGACAAAAACGTAAATAAAAATAATTGATTACATCCCGATCCGGCTCAAACTCTCCAACCGTGCTGGACCGTAGCCCAAAGGGTGGGTGTTACGTAATCCCAAAGTTATGGGACATCTCGGGCCCGGGCCACGCGAGACGTACGTATTACGCTTTTTCCTCCTTACCCCACCCTAGGCTAGGGGAATCGGTATCAGTCCTAGGGTGTTGCGCAAGCACCTACTACTTCATAGTCAGGCCAGATGGGCCAGGGTAGGGATCGAGGTCGAGGCCAAGGTTCACAAGTTGGGACTTTAAGGACCTAGGGGCGTGTCTACACCATTACATCGTAGACTAAGATTGCAGATCAGTTGATTATTCAGGGTATGTTTCTACTGTCACACCTATGGGTAAGAGTATTGCTTGATTCTAGTGCATCTCATTCCTTTGTTGTTGCATCATGTGTGAAAGAATTGGGTTTAAAGGTCGAAACCTTGGAAGCGCCATTACATGTGAGTTCTCCCCTAGGAAATAGGGTAAGAATTGATAAGATATGTCGGGACTATCAGTTAGAGATCTCAAGGATTCTACTCACCGTGGACCTTAGGGTAATGGACATGTCGGAGTTTGATGTCATCCTTGGGATGGACTAGCTGACGGCACATCAGGTCGTCATTGATTGTGATCGTAAGAGGGTTACCGCTTACAAACTAGGCGGTAATAAACTTTATATTTCAAGGGGATAAGCATGATGCTTTACCTCAGACCGTGTACGATTCTAAATGGCAAGGATAATTGCAGGGTTGGCTGACATGCCTTACCTTAGAGGACGAGGCGAGATAGGAGTTGGATCTACCTCGGGTAGTTTGTGAGTATGTGGATGTTTTTCGACATGGCTACCAAAGACTAAACTAAAGTCCCCGGCAGTGGCACCAAAAACTTGTTGACTAAATTTTTTGACACGGCTACCAAAGACTAAACTAAAGTCCCCGGTAACGGCACCAAAAACTTACTGAGATTAATTGATGTATATATGAGAATATGGCCAAGTGAGTGAATTTGGTAAATACTCAAAAACTGATTTGAAACAAAAGTAAGTGTACTCAAAAACTGAAATGAAAAGTATTACCAATACTCAACCCCTTTCCGCAAGTGCACGGGTCATACAAGTAATAAAGTGGACTGTAGAAGTCCAGATATCGTACCTATAAGGATTGGAAGTTCTCTTTAATTGGAAATTGTGCACCTCAATTACAAGGGCTCTTCACTATTTACGCGATCAAATGGGATGTGGAATAAAATCAATTTAACTGAAATAAAAACGACTATAAAACTAATCCTAAAATCTACCAAACAAACAACTACTTAATTCTAAAATGTATGAAGATAAGCACTAGAGATGGTGATAATCATTTAACAATCAATTTGCATTTCCTTGAAAGCACAACATTTGTGAGTTGAATGCTGGGTTTGTCTAAGAGTAATGTAGTACAACTTGGATTCCTCTACACACTGTACATTTCACTAGTTAGAGATCCATATTCCTTCCAGATACATGGGTCTAATTAAATACTTATAGGATTTTCTAAGAATTGGGTATTTTTCCTTTCCAGTACTTAACACCCTTTTCTTAGGACTGAAGACTACTTGCCCCCATAGACAGGATAATGCAATCCTTCTCCAATGTAATTGGTATCTCAGCCATCAATTCTAATAAAGCTCTCTCTCTCCTCTATTAGATCTATGCTAACACGGGATCAAGGTCATTCTATCAAATTGAGGTGAGACCTCTAAACATTAAACTAATACATCATCTAATCATCCTCACACCATGAGTAAATTAGTAATATATCAAAGTAATCTTTTAGAGTTCATTAGTTCCATAATATTAGTCTAACATACCCCCAAGTTACTACTCTTTACTCTCATGACTCTCCATCTCTATGTCACTCAAAGGACCTCTTGGAAATAAGAGCAAAGATACAACTCTTTTCTAGGTATAAGTTACAAATATTCTTAACAACTAATTATATGAATAGTACCAATTATATAAATTCAGTCTTCAAACCCACAAAATAACTAAGCATCTGCAAATCTGAATGTTCAACAATTAATCCCTACCCCTAGAGGATGTTTAATGTTTCATTACTGGATTCCAATCATCACCAATCAAACAACAAGTAAGAAAATGAAGAAATAAATCAAGAGACAAGGAGTGAGAGAAAAATCCAGATTTTAGTTTCAATCTTCGTCTAAACAGTAATATAATCTGAATCTCTGATGTACAACATTGAAATCTCTTCAATACAAATAAAAATATGCTCTAAAACTACTCTAAGATCTACTAAAAATCAAAATTTGCAGCAAAACTAAAAAAATGGGTAGTTTAGAGAGAGAACCCCCATGAGAGGTGTTCTCCCACCTCCCCGTTACCCAAAAAACCTTAAAAACGAGTATTTATAGTCCTAGGGTGAAATGGGCTTGAAAACAGTCGAAAACAGCAATTTTCAGGACGTTTTGGTCTGCCCCAGTGTCAATGTTGCAACAAAGATTTGTTCGGACAGAAAAATCTTTTTTGCGATAGAAAAACTTTGTTGTGACAGAAAAATCTTTGTTACAATAGAAAAACTTTGTTGCGACATAGAAATCTTTGTTGCAACAAAGTTTGTCTTTGGCTTTGTCGCGACATAATAAACTTTGTCGTGACAAAGTTTGTCTTCTAGATTTGTCGTGACGTAATATGGGTTTGTCATGACAAATTTTCTAGCTTTGTCACGACATAGTCTGTGCTCAGCAGCTTGTTTTTCTTCTCTAACTTGTTAGGGCCATAACTTCTTCATTTTAACTCGGAATTAGGTGTGTGAGGTGTCCTTGGAAAGTTCTTTGAATGTAGAATGCCACATGAGTAGAGATGAGCCATTTTATGCTCCAGATGATACAAAAAAAATTATCTTTCCAATGACACGCTGTGAGACATCCGGTTAACTCTCTTTTTTGAACTATGTTGCATATTTTTCTTACCAAATCACTTGCTTTCCATCAAAAAACCTACAAAACCAAGTTTTGAGGAAATGTTATGAGTTTGACATGAATATGGATATAAAATACTCAAAATATCATGTGAAATGAACTCAAAACATAGATGAGTTTTACACTCATCAGAACCTATTGTCAAGTGGTGAACCACGAGGTGGTAATGGCAGATCTATCTACTATAGGGACATTCACTTGTCCTCTTTTGGTAGAAAAGGGACCTGATTTGTGGAAGAAAGAACAAATTATTGGTACACAAGTCCATTATACTTTTGAGGTAGTGAAGACAAAGGAAATATTTGATTTCCTTATGAAAGAAAATTTTATTACCTTCCCTAAGGACTATCAAATTCCCAACAAAGAGGAACTAAGGGAAAAGAGTTACTGTAAGTACCATAATTCATGGAACCATACTACTAATGCATGTTGGGGTTTCAGAAATGTCATGTAGGATCAACAAAGGGATACTCAAGTTCCTTGGCAAAAAAGTGGCTATGGCAATCAATGAGGATCCTTTCCCCACTAGTGGCCTTAATCAACACTGCTAGCTTCGACGTAAGAGCATTGATGGAATCCAAGAAGGCAAGAAAACTCTCTCTAAGAAAGTACGGGTCCCTAAATATTGTCTACTCCGTGTTCATAAGTTGAAAAATTAGTGGCATGCTATTTGTACAAATCCTCCATTGAGGAGAAATTCAGTGAAGGGGATACAACCGAGAACATAGAAGCATAACCGATTCTCTAATGAAATGAGACTTTCCCTAAAAGGCAAGATGAACTCCCCAAGAGATGGGTTCGTTCCTCCCAAAGAAAGGTTGTAGAAAGGCTTACCTTCCATGGGGTAGGTTCACTACTCTAAGGGAAAATGATGCAGGCGGGCTTAGAGAATGATCCTTAAGAAACAGAGCCTTTTCCCTAAGGGGTAAGTTTACTCCTCTAAATGACAAAGTTGTAGTGAAAGTTACTATTTCAATAAAGAAGGCAAACAAACTTGTTTTTCCAAGGGAGAGAGCTGAGGCCAGATTTCCCAGAGGTGGATTTGGGGATAGAGTTGTTCCTCTAAGTAAAAGAAGGTTTATGCCAGAGGATAGAATCACTCCTCCAAAGGGTAGATTCTTTCTCCCAAGAAAGAAGATTGCAAACAACGTCACTTCTTAAAGGGAGAAGGTATGGGAAGGACATGCTCCTCCAGTCAGACCTGTTTTTCCAAGAGGTGGACCCAATGCTCAAAGGTATAGAATGATGTCTCCCAAGGACAAATTAACTTCTCCAAAAGATATGGTGGGAAACAAACTTGTTTTTTTCCAAGGAAAGGGTTGCAGAGATGAAAAGACTTATGAGGTGTATCATGCCTCTTAGGGTTTCTCCTAGTCAAAGCTGGCATGTGGTACAACACAAAAAATTTCCCTAAAGGTTTTCAAAGACTCATAAGGGGAGGATGATGCAGAGGCAAAGAGCAGCTAATAGAAGGTAGCTCATTGATGCACCTGATAAAACACTCTTGAAGAAGGCCATGGAATTAGAGAAAGTGAAGAAAGCAATAGTTCCTAGCTCGAAAAAAATAAAATTTTGGAGGAAAGCTACTAAGGATATGGAATCAATGAGCAGTGTAGATGAAGTAATGGACTCGGACGCCTTATTAATAGGTGAAATACCTATTTCTTTAAATTGTTCCATTCTTTCTTTAACATTGCCAACTATCTTTCAAGTTAAAAAAGGCAGAGGAAGACCTAGCAAAGGTAGAAGGGAAGAACCTTATGATATAGAAAGATGAGGGCCACGTTAAGGTCAACATAGACTCCTCTGAAGAATGTAGACCCTAGAATGTGATACTTGAGAAACCCTATATGGAAATGATAAGGAATTTAAAGCCTTTGGACATAAGAGCTCATCTCAATGGTAGATCGGTATCCAAGGTACTGATAGATAATGGATCATCGTTAAATGTAATGCCATTGAGGATGCTAAGAGCTCTAGGAAGGAGCATTAGTGATCTGATAGAAATAAAGATGGTTGTGTTTGCCTTTACTAGAGAATTATCCAAGACCCTGGGGATACTATCTATATATATCACCATTGGTAGCAAAAGTTCATCATCTGCCTTCTTTGTGATAGACTCCATTGAAAATTACAACATTTTGCTAGGGAGGGATTGGATTCATTCCTTGGTGTGTGTTGTCCTCTCTTTACCAATTCTTACTATTTTGGAAGGGAAATAAAGTGGAGTTGGTGCAAGTAGATAGGTAGCCCTTCATGGAGGCTATAGATTGTGTGGAAGCCAAATATTATGATCAGGAATTCGGTCTGATCAAGTTCACTAACAGAAGGAAAGATGGGTGATGAGTTTCTTAAATACTCATTTTATCCCTATGTTTTACTTAATTTTTAGTGTTTGTATTTCAAATAAGTGTCATGATTCTCTAAATGTTCATATTTATGATTATGTCATCCATTTGGTGGAATTATGCGAAATTGGAGTGAAAACAAAGCAAAAAAAAAAAGAAAAGGAAAATTATCAAACAATGCTACAGCATGCTGTAGAGGCTACTATATTTTAACATTTTCAGATATAATATGAGCTAAAATGGAATCAAGCTTTATATTAATGGATTCTACACTTCAAGATCTTTCAAAAAATACCAAAAACACAAAAATTGGAGTCCGAACGAAGAAGTTATGCAAGTTAGAATCCACGAAGAATTTCAGCCTGTTATAGCGGGTGTACACTGCCTGCTACATCCGTCTAGTTTTTGGCACCGTTGCCGGGAAGATTTTTTTGTGTTGATATTAACAACAACGCATTTATATATTTCTTTGGATCATCTTTTCATTTTTTCTATTTATTTTATTTTATTCACCTTACATTAGTACTTGTCACTTGGTCTCTACGATTGTTTGTTTGTGGTTTCAAGAAGGGTAATCCCCGTGCATGCGAAGACAAGGTCAAGGCGAACTACTTCCTTTTAATCCCGAACCAAAGAGAACCCAAATAGATTACATAGAGAGCAAAGAGAAGCACAAGTTTAAATCACAATGGGTCCTTTCATCCAGTTGACAAATTCATTAGCTCTCCTTAATCAAAAACTAGGAATGAGGCAAATGGTCAATGAGTATAATCAAAGAGTGAAAAATCAAGTAAGGAACCCACATATGCACATGGCTCAAGTTCGGTATGGAGGTACCCAATATTGGAACAATTATAATTCGAGTTGGCAACATTGCCCTAACACCTCATGGAATATAAGCTATAACACTCTTCAATCTCCACAAGTCCAAAGATCAAGCCTAGAAGAATTTATGGATGAATTAAGAACTCAAGCTGAATATACCATGGCACAACCTGAATTTTCAAGGTCAATGGCTGAAATGGACCACTCTCAAGTTGGCTGAAATATCTATCTTTTCCAATTCTTCCCTCTATTCTAAATCCATTTTCTTTATTTCTTCTCCCCGGTATTGATCTCTCCTTCTTAATTCCTTGTCCAGATATTTGTCTTTCATCTACATCTACAATTTTAGTTGTATGTCCCTTTCTAGCATTTCTTACCTCATTTGTTTCAACATCTCCTTTATTTGTACATTATTGCTCTACTGTCTTGAGCTCTCAACTGTCTCCTGATGGGCTTCTCTTACATCTGGAGATACATTCTAGATGGGGCTCAAGCTTCTCTGAATCTCTTATTGCTCTTGGGGTGAGCTTTCCCACTATACTGGCTCGTTGTCTCTTTCATACACTTCTTCTTCTTCTATTTCCATTTTTTTTCTCCTTACCTCTATTTTTAGGACCTTTCATCACTCCATTTAATGTCAGAAGAGAAGCCTTGGGGCATGTTTCTTCATTTTCCCAATCTCCATCTACTCCCCCAAGAAGGCAAAGTCTAGTGATTGTAGCTCGGTGTGGAATCAAGCCCCTGTATTTGCTTCAATAGTAACTCATGATGGAATTCTCGATTATCATCCCCACATTGATTTCATACCCCCTTCAGCACGGCGTACAGGAGTATTGATTCATTCTTTCTCACCGAGCTGAGGAGCTTTAATACAATAGGATTGAGCTGATAAAGTAGAACCATACCTTAGCTTCATCTGTCAAAGAGCCTCTGGTAATGGATTCATGTGGGTTTTCTCAAGGTTTCCATTTTCTCCTTTTTCCGTATGTTAATAAGTCCACTATCTTCTGGTACTCTGGTTCGTTTAACAATTTCTTGAATTTTGACCCATATTTTTGTACCTTTAGATTAAACATTTATTTATCGTTTCTCTATTAAAATATATCCACTTTCCTCTCGACATACTGATTTGTGCCACAGTAGGGTGATCCGGAATCAACAATATTTATATCCTAAATTCCTCCTACTACCGTAGCAAGCATCCTAGTGCAGTGGTTCTAGGGTCGAACTCAGGGATGGGTTTTCTTCGTACAAATGAGTTACAGTGAGGTTCAAAAATGGTGAATTTCAATTTGGATTTTTAAGGTTTTGTAAAAAAACAGGGGATTGGTTGTTCACAGGCTGAAAATAAAATAAGAAAAAAATGTAAAATAGAACCCCTTGAAGTTTCGAGCCACTGGTTTAGGGTTTTAAGGCAACCAACATGTCCTCGGGTCTTTTTCCTCGCATTGGGGAGCATGACATATAGTCATTTCCCGAACCGGATCTTCATTTAGCTTTAAAACCTAGACCCTAATAATTTTCCTTTTGATAGAAAGCATTTTATTAGACATAAATGTCCCTAGCAGTGAAAACACATCTTAAAAACCCTACCCCACAATAACTAATAGGAGACAACTATCCTGGGCATCGCGATCTTAATGAAAGTATCCACTGAACCCAAAAAGCTTGCCAATACACATTAAGGAGGGCATGCTTAAGAGATTTTAACCTAAGGTGAGAAGCAGGAACGCAAATACCCATAACTGCATACATGAAAAACAGAGGAACTTGTATTTGCAACGAACATTCATGGTCCTGGGATGTTGAGGTTCTACCTCCTAGACCCATCTTACAGTAACAAATAGAGGGCAACTAATGAATATCACTGAATCTAACAATAAGCATCCAATGAACCCTAAAAGATTGCCAAATACTGGTAAATCAAGATGTATCTAGGAGATTTAAACCTAAAGTGAAGGATAGGAACATAAATGAAAATAAATGCCTACATTAAAAACAGAGGACCCCAAGTAACCTCCTTCCAACCGTTGTCTAAAGAGTCTCCCCTTAAAGGAGGAAGAGAGGTTCATAACCATCCTCTGAGTTGTCATCCTCAGAGGAGGGTTTGGTAGCCGAGAAAGTGGAAAAGAAAATGAAAGAAATGGGGAGAAAGGAGGGAAGCAAATGCACGAAACCGCGCCTCGGGGGGCTTCATTGCCGACGTGAAGTGAAGTGAGTTGATTGTTTTGTACAAACTGAGACTTATATATGCTCAGAGTCAAGGGAAATTACAAAAGCAACCAAAATCATAAGGTATTACAAGGGTTAAAATAGGAAAAAACCAAAAATTGTAACAAAAAGCTGAGGCGTCAAAAAGCAGGGGAACAAAGCATCAAGGAATACTCGCAGGATGTGCACAAGTATAAAGGGCAAAAGCACTCCTGTAGTGCTCCATTTTCTTCACATTTTGCTCTTCTTCCTTCTCGACCTTGATTCGGTAATGCCGAGTTTGACTCGAATTCTTCGTGTTTGACTGACTCAACAATTTTGGCATACTAGCTCGCAAAACGCAAAATTTGCCACAAATGCGACAAGAGAATAGCAGTGGACCTTAATGTGCAAATCTGGTTAATTAGAATGATTAGTACACAAAAAGCACCTCAAACCTATAATAAATATGGTTCAAAATAGCACTGGGGCACCAATCACACCCCCCAACCTACACATTGCTAGTCCCTTAGCAATGAAAGAAAGAAAGAAAGAGAGAGCATACAAAACGATAACAAAATTATGTTACAAAAAGGTTGCAGTTCAAAAAGGTTGTGAAGAAGTAATGCCTAACCCTCAATGAAAATTACCAAAACTTCGCCTAATAACTACCTCGAGAGAAGGAATGCCATACAAAATGGAGTATCAAAAGAGCTTCCTTCTCGATGACTCAACCAGGAACTTCCACCAAAATCTAAGTGTTTGTTTGATCAGTCCTCAACAATAAACTACCAAACTGCACTCTCCCCCCAACCAAGCTATTGCCACAACCTAGCATGCTAACCAACTTAAATAGATCAGGACCCACCTCTTATTCCACCATTCCTTTTGTGTTGTAGGGTGCAATGCCGAGGAATCGACCTCACCAAAGTCCATGTAACAGGGATCTACCAATGATTCCCAACCAATTAAGGCTTAGGGCACCAAGTCATGAGGATCTTTCAACCACTAACTCTTCAGGTTTCACCCCGGACTTTGAATGAATTCGAAACTCCAGCACCTACAACTCGCTAAACTTAACCCATCCACCTGTGTAGTGAACACTAAGTCAAGTGGGTCTTCAACCACTGGCTTAGGGCACTGTTAGTGCTGCTTTCATAAACCCTGGACCGCGTTTCCCCGTTTCAAGGCAAAGCTTCGCGATTGGTTTTCTTTTCTTTTCTTTTTTCCTTTCTTTTTCTTTTTCTTTTGGAACACACATTGCCTTCTATTCATGGAGGTCCTTAACCTATTACAAGTGGTCAACAAAACTAGGGTAGGTTTTACAATGTTTAGGAGGTAGGCAGTTTTTCAGCCTATTGTTGAAAACCGATTTGCACTGTGTGTGGTTAGCTAAAGGTGGAAAAAAAAGGTTAAATACAACAAGAATTCAACTAATCATCCACTCAACTAGGCATGACATCACTCTAAAATCAATAGGATTTTACAAAGTTTCAATTTTCCAACTTGCAGGTTAGGCAAAACCACAAAAAGTGTGTGCACTTTTTTAAAACTTAAGTTGTATAGTATAACAGCTTCACAAAAAGGAAAACCAGCAAGGCACTGAACATCACAAAATGGGCTTGCTCAATATAAAAACAAAAATAAATGCCACTTCCTTCGCTAACTTTCCCCCAACCAAATGTCACATTATCCACAATGGGTCTTGGATTGGAAAGTTAGAGAAGGAAGTGTTACCTCCTTGATTATATGTGCTCGTTTTTGGATAGGAGACTTCACAAGCTTTCCATCGACACCTTATTCACTCCGTTTGGGCTTCAAATAAACAAGTTAGGAGAAGAAAAGAGAGGAAAAGTGATCAGTTTGAGCATTTTGAAAATTACACCTTCATAATAATTTCAAAATGCTTATTTCTGGATATATTTATTTTGCAAATTCTAAGCTTTCTTTCCAACGGTACTAAAACAATTCTAAAACAGTTCGGATGAAAAAGTTATGAACAAAACAAAAATCGTATGAAATAGGGCAGTTAAGTGAAAATTCGAGAACTCAAGCGATTTGCGAAATTGCACCTCGCGAATCGCAGGTTGCAAAATTTCGCACACTGCTGAATATTTTTTATTTTATTTTTATATATGTGAGAGATACTTTTTTTTTTTCTTTAATATATATAAGAAAGAGGTATATATATATATATATATATATATATATATATATATATATATATATATATATATATATATATATATATATATATATATAATAAATAATAATAATAATAAAAATATATATCACAAAATAACAAAATAGTACACAATGAGAGAAAACATCGTTAGCCGTAATTTCAAGAATAGCCCGCGAAAATTGGGTGTTTATAAATTTCGCAACCTCGCGAAATTTTCGAGGCTTTAAATTTCAGGTTCTTTCCACTTCGGGGCAGTTACTAGCTCTGTGCCCTTTCCCCAGGCTCTCCCACGCATCAAAATTTTGATAAAAACTACAAAAATAAACATTAAAAATTAAGAAAATTTGTAGAAAAATGAAAATTAATATAAAAACAAAGATTAACTAAAAATTAACGAAAATCTAAGAAGAAAAATTAAAGAAATCAACATAAAATAAAATAAAACAAGATAAAAAGAAAAGATGTAAACCAAAAAGTGGGGGAGACTGAGCACCCCCAAAACATGTTCCTCAAGCCTTTGAGGTCATTGAACTAAATGAGCTCAGAAATGTCGAGGTTCTATGCTCCAACCAACCAAAGACCAATCCATCCACTCGTGCTACGCGATGAGTGGTCGCACGTCTTGGATGTAGTGGCAAAGGCTTGACCGTGGCCACTAACTTCCTAAGGTTTTGTAAGTGCCAAGGTAAACACTACAAGGAAGCTAATCAATGACACGCTTAATGCGCTATCAAGAGTTACAATGACACTTCCCTAGTGTCATGTTCTCGACCAATATTGTATAATCCATACACAATGACACTTATACTAAGTGTCATCTTGTGAATTAAAACTATGACATTCATTTAAAGCCATTATTCTCTTACTCATAATATTTGAATCTAATAACTTGACTATGACACTTATTTGAAAGTGTCATTGATTTCTTATATGTTTTAGTTTTTAGAATCATGACATCTATCATAAGTGTCATCATTTTATCACATTGAAAATCTTATTTTCATTAATTTCATTTTGTTATAAATCCCGATATAACAATATAATTATTTAAAATGTACACATAATATGAAAGTAATACAGAGGAGCAAAACAAATCAAAGTCATATTGATAAATCTACAAAAGCTATCGATATATACATTAATTGGGATCCAAAATTACAACAAATATTCCTAAATAAGTTTCATAGATTCAATGGGCAGGAGTAATAAAATTCTTAATTTGTTGGTAGTGGAGGACCTTTCTATGAGAGAGTGTTAAGCCCATCAAAATCACCACATGAGTCCATCTCGTTCCTCGCTCAAACAAAAATTAAGTTTTAGATATGTAAAAACCAAGCAAAAACTTTGTGAGTACCAATCAGGACTAAGACATCGATTTATTATTTTGATGAGTGCTAGTGTGGTAATTTCTGCTAAATGAACATTGAACCCAAAATTAGAATAATACCGCCAAAAAAGAACTCCACCAATGATAACTTGTAAGATACAAACCTAATTCGATGGAACTCGACCAGAAAAAAGAATTATATAAACAAAAGGTTGACACAACATTATGTACATTCTTAATATCTGAAAAATAACAAAGTGCTTCACAATAACAAGAATTATAGGATATATAACCATATACTTGGGTATATATAACTTTCTAAACTAGAAATAAGTTAAGTATTAAAGCCTAAACAAAGCGAAATTCAATTTATTCTAGAAGGTTTATATAATTGAAATTTCAAATAAAAATATACAAAAAATGGATTAATATTAATACCACAAAGGAAATCATTAGCTATATACTTATAAAATAATATCAAATACATGACAAACAACAAATCTTAAGGTTCAACAACCAATCAAAAGACATAAAGTTTCCAATGCTCAATGAAAATGAGATACCTTGCATATACTCGTGATCAATCCAAAAGCGGTCGACATCGGGATCCACCATAACGCATACTTTCACTTCCTAAAATAAAATCTCGTGATTTCGAAAGTAAAGTATAATAAGATAATAAACTAAAAAGAGGCAAGGAATAGATCTAAAAGAGGCAAGGATAGTACAATAAATAATTTAACTCCAATCACTATTTAAATATCTCTATTTTTGTCATGAGGGAAAAGGAGATTCAAAATATGCATAAAAAGGAGTAGTAAAGTAATAAAACAATTGTAATGTCAAATTGATATATAAATCAAATTTATAAAATCTCTTAACCTCCACAAATACAAAAAAAAATTTAACAATAAGTTATATCGCTTTTTTGGATAAGTAAGAAGTTATTACCAAAAGGGCAAAGCCCAAAAAAACAACCAAGAACAATACAAGAAGCCCAAGGCCCCGTGAAAACGAAACTGACAAGACTCTAAAAAACATAGAAATGATAAAACAACAAAACCAGAAGCACAAGCCCATCCTGGGTAATGTGCCACTCAAACAACCAAAGAAACGGAGCAACCACCAAATAAACCACAAATAGGAGCCAATGTTCCACAACCCGGCACGTGCCACACAAAAACTAATAGCAAAACCGTAATCACAAATTTCACATCCTCGAAAGTTATACTGCTTTTATATGAAGTTAAACTCATCAACTACAAGTAAAATGATAAAAGTTCATAACATGTATTTTTCAGGAATGAAAAGAAGAAACTCTCTTCAAAATGTAATTAAAAAAATTTACGAAAAAATGTTCATAAATTATGGAGATGACTACTTGTTCTGTATATAACTTACTAGAAAGTAAATCATAGTACCATACAGAAGCTCCAAAGCCACTACATCATAAAATTCGCATAGATTCAAATCATCAAGGTGAGCATCATCAAAATATTCTTTGTCAACTTCACATTAACTTTGATAAGAGCATACAAAGCAAAAAAATTCGATACAAATATAAGACACTTCATTACATTGTACCTTCAAGAAAAGTTATTATCAATTCGGCCAATACAGAGGGACCTATTTCGATCGTGATTTCATTTATCTCCATCTCGCTATAAGACTTTTTCCCATTAAACTAATAACGAGTAACATACACCATTGATTAGTTTGGTTGATATAGTAAACAATAGGAATATTCTGAAAATTTATTAATAAGTATAGATTAACCTTTGTTGTGAGATGCCTTGAATCAATTATAATGTCCTTCATGTATCTCATTACATAATATCCACATTCTACACTACCTGGTTGCCTAGGATACTATAAATGAAAATGTAACCCATTATATTGTGATCCTTAAATTAAAGTTTATGATTTTTAGTACTTTAATACTATGAACTGGAATTTATAAATCATAATCAAAGGGAATGACTTATACTGAACCATGACCTTAATTGTATGTAGGTGGCTCTCTCTAGATGTTTTCTCGTCAATGGGTGGATGGATTCTTAATGCCCTATACAAAGACAATAATATAAAGTATATATCACTCAATCATTCAAGTATTGCACTTGCAAACTTACATGTTAACAATATCCTTCAAGTCATCACATGGTTGATGTAGCATCGGGTCAAGGTAGTATGCTTTCATTGTCCTTATCTCTAGTGATACCAACACCCAATGAAAACTGAAATATTTTATATTAAAGTGAGAATCTAGTAAAAAATATAGAGTAAACTTATAACTGTGATAAACTTACTCTGGGTTGTATGGAATAAAAATATAGTCATAATAACTTGCATTCATTAATCGCTTAATAACCTCGACCTATTTTCCTTTGTCATTTCCTCCCATTCCAAATTTTAGAAACCAATGCGGTTAACAAAAAGCAAACCGCTCTCTTTCATCTTTGCATCAACCATCTTCTTATACAAATGCCTAATTGAAATTCAAAAATCATTAAAAAAAAATTATGAATATTTGACATGCACCAAATATATTAGTAAAATGGAAAACTATAATGTAACTAAGTAGATAAAAAAAAAAGGTAGAAGTTCTCTCACCATATGTAGAATATGATACAATTGCCTGACACTTCCTTTGATGAGATTATCATATCCATATCTTCTTTCATGAGAAAGTTTCTAAAACCCTCTCCAAAACATCACTCTTGAATGTCTAATGGTTTTACTTTTGATCATTGAACATTAGACTAACCATGGTGTCAAAGTTCTTGATATCTCTGAGGATTTCTACATTTGCCTTTTAATTCTATTTGAACTCCTTCCTATTTTCAATTTCTTGACTTCCTATAATAAACATAAGGTTGAGTGTCTCTTTATGTAGAATTGAAACACAAATTATGCTCATTAATTATATGTAAATATATAAAAATATTGCACCTGGTTAGGATGAGAACTGAGAATGATCAAATGAGCGCCATAAACCTCATACCCAATGAAATTTCTCCAATAGTAGTAATGTCATCGAATGGGAATCGAAGTGATGTATTTGGTTTGTAAGGAGCATCCACTACTACAAGGTAGTTGGGACCACATTCACGTACAATTGTCCCACCCCACACATATATATATTTTCTTTCCTTCCTTTGATACAGCTAATCGACATTTTCTCACCTATAAAATTAAACAACCAAAATAAAATTAAGAGTCATGTTGAAGAAAAGTTTTCGTAGTATATAAGAGTTGCATTTTTCAAACTTTGACCACCTCTAAGAGTTTTAGGGTTTATACATTTTAATTGTCATCCAAAATCCAGTTAATGAAAAAATAAATACCTTTTTTGGAGGTTCTTTAGGTGTTGTCAGGGGTTTGATCTCCCAATATGCCACGTAAGACCAACAAATTCAAAGATAAAGGTGGTTTGTTTCAGGTTACAACTACTCCATATCGTGATTGAGGTGAGTTGGTACAATTTCAAAGCTTTGCTAAATGCCACCAAACTCAGCTTGTCGCTCTTTTGATGCTTCCTACAAAATCTTGCATTGCACGATCAACCACAAGTATGAAAATAATCGCCGATGAGTGTAATGTTTCCCCCTTTGCCTCATCATCGCTATATTCAGGAGTACCAAGGTTGTGTAAGTGATATCATCACTCCCATAGCAACTTCGACCGCCTCGAGAATCCTTCAAGAGCTCATCCTACAACAAAAATACAAAGTTATAAAGTTATGTTCCAAATAGGTAAACAAATAGTTTTGGTCTAAAATATTCAAGTTTAGGTTATAAATAGAACCTACAATCTTCTCCACAACAAAAAGTATGACAACCTCATCATAGTTTCCATCTTTCCTTCTTGCTTTTTTCACAAAATGCTTTTATCAATACTTTCAAGACACCCGATGTCACCATCTATGAGAATTGAGGCACCAGACATCATGCATATATAGTTAGTTTTTTGATGAAATGTTAGTATAATGAAAACATATATAAATATAAAAAACCATTATTTTCACTTGTATGAATTCTTAGAAAACTTAAAGCAATATCTATTAACTTTTTTACCAAATCTTCCTAGTCTTGTATATCCTTTTCACTAAACTGGGATTATGCATGTTTCTTCCTTCTTTCTTTCTTCTTGAACTTCCCAATTCTGCACTTATAAATAAGATTTAATAAGTACATTTCACTAAGGCGATTAATGAATTTAATTCATTACATGTTAATAGAAGTAGCATGGCTTTATGGTTTTACTTGAAATGCATTAGATAGTCTATCTTTGACAAGGATATTCCAATCTTCATCCTCAATGAAACTATATTCAACCGGGGGTTTCTTCAACATTTCTGGCTGATCTTTGAAAGGGATGATGTGATTCACAGTCAAGTGGTTCTTAAATGTTCAAAACTTCTTCCTATCATTTCGCATAATTTCTCCGCTTTATCCAATGTAAAAGAAGTCTCTGCAAATTATTACAAAATTATTGTATCTTTATCTTAAGGAATAATAACATGTTAGCAATAGTCTTTAAGAGTATAAATAGGTTACCTCAATTGAATCCCATAATTTTTCCTTTAATTGAACGGAAACATCTCGCCATCTTTATATCTACTGTGCACCATCGTTCTCGCTAATACACCCAAGTAACTTCAGACGATAGAAGTATCACCAACAAAACCCTTCGTTGTACTTATAAGAAGCTTATTCCTTTGCTCCTATTCTTAATGACCACTACTTTTCGGTCATTCCCACTTCTTTATAGGTTTTGCCCATCATCCAGATCCGTTTTATAAGCAATGAAGATTAAGATACGTTAAAATTAACGTGAAGGAAGAATAGAGGAACCAAAAGGAGAAAAGAGCTGAATATCTTTTCATCCCTAACACATGATATCCTTCAAATAAAAGAACGTTAATGAAACATTTAGGAGAAATAAATAGTAGCTAAATTTAGATGAAGAGACTTATTGTCAAACTATCCAAAGTAAAATATAAAACATAAAATCTCCCATCAGAGTAAATATATATATATATATATATATATATTGGTAGTCAACAATGCATATATACAGTTACTCTTCCATCCATGTCATAAAGCAGCAATACAAACAAATTGACAAAAAGGAGTTTGATGCATTATCATTCATAAATATATTCTATTACATCATTAGCAAAACTTGCAATTGAATCACATGAAGAATTGTTTCAATCCAACCTTCACTATATCTTCCTCATGCATATGGCTTGAGAGTCATCCATATCATCAAATGAATATATTTTTGGAATTGTACCATTTAGAAGGATGTCTCAATTGAACTTCTATAAGGTCACCAACACTCTCCTATGTAAGAAGTCTTTCATGATAGGACGATTGACCATCTCGGCTCAAGTCGGGTTCCCAATATAGAATACTTGCTTTTCTTGAGATGCTAAAATGAATGAATCATCAGTGCTACCTCATTAAATCAACCAATGTAAAACCAAGTTCATCAACTTTGATGTCGTTAGTTATTGTCAACCCAAATACACTTGAAACCTGAATCCTAAACTCGTGTAATCAAGATCCCAAATCAGTACAATCCCATAAAAACATAGCTCATCAAATATTGATTCTTATCCTTGCACTTGCTATTTTGTATTGTTGATACAACACTAACTCCAATCGCTGTTGTAATCCATCTGCTCCTTTGTATGGTAATCTGTCACCCATTAATGTGTGAGATTCACAGTACTTAGACACATAGTGCTGAATATGTTATCCACTTATAGGTTTCAAATATTGGTGTTCTGGGTTAACAATGGCAATGACTAACTACACAAATTCTTGATTGTTATTAATTATTTAAATTTGTAATGTTAAAAAATATGATTAATATGGGCAAATATTATAATATTTTTTCCTCAACTAATAAGTAAAAGTATACTATGCTCATCTTCAGAGCCACTTTTGCCTTCTTAGTTGACGAGGATTTCGTGATTTTCAACCATGTCATGTGCTCTCTTTGTAAATCTGGGGCACAATTTTATTAATATTGTAATTATAAATAATATATAATAAAACACAAATGGGTGGTCCTTACTCAAATAAGGTTGCACAATAGTTGTATTCTCCAACACATAATGATGTCAATAAAACAATGGATCAACTTTCACATTTAAAACTTCCGCAGAGGTGTCCCACTTTGTGGTCAATTCTGGACTATATCCCACTAAATTCACATTGATGTTATTCGTGGTAAACTAATAGCTTCCTTCCAATTTAACATCTACCAATGCATCCTCTCGCGATTACGGTTACGCACATAACTCTTTAGTAGACTCTCATGAACCCTTTCAAATATGATCCATCTAAGATAAACTGTCCACAAAGTCTTACCTCTCTTACAAGATGCAATCACAAATGGATCATCATGCCGTGTTAGTGGAAAGTAGCTACAAGCATAATGTCACAACCAACTGATTGCACCATCCAAATAGAGATACATCGTTCACTTTGCTACAAAGACATTGAAAAGAATCAACCTACAAATATGTTTAACATGCTTATGCATTGATCGCAATGCAATTGCAACAATTGTCGCATTAGTGTATGATAATCAGATTTGAGTCAATGCTTGAATTCCTCCACATACAAGGTTTCAAAGTTTAAACACATCCCCAGAACTTCTAAGTTTGCTAATGTTTGAAAAATCTTCTTCTCTATTCTAGAGAGGTAGCAAGCCGTAAAGATAAGTCTGCTTTTGTTCAAACCTTGTGCTAATTCGCACTCAAGCCCATCTCCATAAGATCTTAAAACGGTAGTTATCCATCATTTGTCTTCCTGGATATTAAGTAATGTACCAATGATGCTTTCACATACATTTTTCTCACTGTGCATCACATCCAAGTTATGACGAACATGTAGATATCTCCAATACTCAAGATCAAAGAATATGGACTTCTTTTTCCAACAACATGCAACATTACCTTTAGACTTATCTTGACTAACCTTCTTCTTTCCCCATGAATTACAAAAATTATCCATTTCAGGTAATATAGCCTCTCCACTTAATGCATAGCATCAAAGTTCGCTTACCATTAAATTTCCTATACGTTGTATGAGTTCTTTTTCCCATGTTTCAATTCGTGAACTGCTCACCACCTGTTGATATAGGTGCTAAAGTACTCCTTTAACCTGCGGCAACCCGATAAGTTGCCATATGTCGGAAACACCATTGGTCCAGTAATAAAACAAAATTTCAATGTAAAGAATCTGTTTATGATCAAAGTCTAACCCCATTCCACAAATGAGATCTCATCAGCAAAATAAACAAATATCTGATGTCACAGCACAGTTTGTCAGGACCTATGATCACCATGACAACAAATATAAATTTTCTTCGCGATAACCATGGAGGAAGGTTATAAATGATCATTATAACAAGCCATCAACCATGCTCTACTACTCAAGGAACTATGGGGATTTATACCATCACCGAAATGGCAAGTCTAAGATTTCTAGGCTCGCACCAAAATCCGCCTCCATTTGTGATCAATTAACTTCCATGATGGGGAATCCGAAGGATGACACATCTCTCCCATCAAACTCTCTTCTTGTGCATGCCAAGTGAGATATTTTGCGCCGAGGAATGAGCCATTCTCAATCGTGGGATGGGAAAATACCACATGACTTTAGTTTGAACTCCTTTTCTTGTATTCTCGATGAATTAACCTTCCACCTTTGAAGCTCCGCTGTGTCGACAACAAGATGCATTTTTTAGTTCATTCCTATATAATATGCAATCATTCGACATGTATGTATCTTTCTATACTCCATTACTAATGCATTCAAAGTCTGCTTCATACATGGATAGTGGTAACTCATTGTTAAGAGACAACATTTCACCGAGCAATCCCATAGTTCTTAAAAACTTTATCGCACTATCCATATCGTGCTTCAACAGATAATTTAACTAATGTAGATAGCTTGGTAAATTTTCTACAACCTGGATATAAAGGTTTCTCAACATCTTGCAGTAATTTATTGAATATTTCTGCATCAACATGAAAATCATCATGAGCAGCTTTTACCATCTCAATTGTGAAGTCCACATCATCAAAGAACTGATTTTTAGTACAACGTTCATTGTAGTCATATCCACCAGTTTGGACCTCGCTTCCCATGCCAATACCATGGCAGAACTTTGATCAAATCCATGAAAACAAATGTTCTCATCGATTTGAGGAGTGTGGAATATCAAATTCCCACACATTGTATGCAAGTGGGCATCTAATCGATATATCGCTTGTTGAATTTTGTAATGCAAATGAGATAAAGTTATTCAACCCCATCCTCATATTCCTTAGACCTTCGGTCCTTTGAAATCCAACAACGATCCATATCTCTGAGACATGAGAAATAAATTTCTATATTAAACACATAGATAACAAAGCATATGTTAATGGGTTGAACAAAGTACGTAAAAAGATGTTAATTATCAAGTAACTCGATATTTCAGTTTCCACAATATAAACTTACGGGCACAAGTCAAATAACTTGTAACCCTATTTTAGTAGATTTGATTTCATAGAAAGAACCCACAAATAGTAAGATTTCCCTAACCCATAATATTCATTTAGTTTCTACCCTGCAAAGTGTGTTAAATGGAACTGGTTTGTCTTCTTTAAAAGCCTCCTTTTGCTCCTTTCGCTCCTTTCCAGAACCACACTTCAGAACATCTCTGTTAATATAACATCACTTGTAAGCAAAAACTAAGAAAAAACATGGTTAAGACAAACAATATTCCTTAGGAGAGGTAGTATAACTCCATACGATATTTCAAATCTAGAATTAGAATGAAGCTTAATTCATGTTTGGTTGCTAAGAAAATGTGCATAAAGAAAAGAAATGACAAGCATAAATCATCCTCATGATGTAAGCCTCCCTGTTTATGAAAAGAATTGTTTACCTTACAAAATCCCTTTGTATATAAAGTTTTAAAAGTTTCTTTAAATTTGATATCTTTACAATAGGGGATGCTCTATGTTAATTTGATATCCATTCATATGGAGTAAAGTGCCAAATCCATGCACCATGCAAAAACATACATCTAACATCACTTTTATCATGATTATAATTAATCTGACCTACTATATAATCTAGTCCAGGCGCTCACGGTCCATAAGTAACGCTTCATGAGGTCCCACCTTCATCGCCAGCCGGCGCAGGGTCAAGGGGGCAGCGCCCTGTAGGGGATTATGAGCCCCTAAAACAAAATAAATTGCTAACTCGTTGAATTATTAATGACATAATAATTCCTTGTATAAACTGAACCAAATTTCGATAATTGTGTTAATAATTCAATTCAAGAATTCTAAATGGCTTCCTCGCTTCCATTTTTAATGGACGGTTCAATTCTTTCCAAGCGCTGGGCTTTAGTAGTTCTTGGTTTCTTTCTTCCCGGTTCCATCATCATCATCATCTTGGTGTTTACCCCTACATTTGAGACCAGAGGGGGGATGGCTCTCTCCCCTTGTCAGAATATGTTATGTGCTTACACACTTAGAGAAAAACAGACTATTATATGTCGTGAGAATTGTTCACCTAAATAACCTCTATTACCTTTGACTGGTCTATCCAAGTAGCATCTACTTGTACAAATGCATTTTGTATTTGCTTTTTCTGCAGCTATCACTCATCAATTTGATCTTCTATTCTTCATTAGAACGGTCTATACAATTATTGAGAAAACAAGAAAGAACTTCCGGTCCCGACATGGCTGTTTAGGTTTTTTGTCTGAACATGGGGGCATGGATGCTTCTCTGCCTAAGCTACAAATGTTGATTAGGAAATTAATCACTATGCATAAATTCTCATTTAAAAAAAGAACTAGGTAATTAATTATTCTTGTCTTGAATCTTGGATATATTCCTTGCCTATTTCAATCACTATGCAGAAATTGAAGAAAAGTAGTTTCTAACTTTCATTCAATTGTTGATCTTTGAATAATTAGAAAGATCAAACAAAACATGCGAAAGAATTTATTAAGGCAATTCTTATTCAGTCTTTTGACAAACACCTTCTCTACCTGACATGCTCTCATCTATGGCATATTTACGAATGTCTTGACCTATTCCTTACATTTATCTTACATGAAAAACATAATCGAGGACAATCCTGTTCCCTCTGTTACATTGTTATGTCTTACAAGCCATCACCATAATCGAGGCCACTAACTTTATTTCTCAAGATCTTTTCCTATCTTGAATACATCTAGAACCATTAGAGCTTGAATTAATAACTAATTAGGTTATTAGACCTAATTCTTAACCTTCCAACAACCCTTAACAGACTGCTCTCAAAGGACCTTTACGTGAGTAGCAGGGCATACCAGAAAAGCAACTATGGATCATTCACTTTAATACATCACATTCCGCATACAAAAAATCAAGGGAAAAAATAAAAGAAAAGTCGATCAAGAAAACCCGATTTTCGAAGCACAACGGGAATCATGAATGAGAAACAACAGGTATGCGAAATCAAAGAAAATATCGATGAAAAAATAATGCCTGATTACGATACTTGATTATGGTCACCATGGCGATCAATAATTCCAACCTCTTTGTTATGCATTACAAGACAATTCGGTTTTAGTAGGTTTCTGAAATTTTTACCTTGATAGTGTTGTCCTATAGCCCTGGTGTTGTGATGTGATTCGAACTACTTCCGGAAGTATATCTATCCCATTAAGACATAAAAAGAAAATAGAAATATACAAATATCGAGATATTATAAACAAATGTCCAAACAACTTGTAAAAATGGGCCATATGGGCCTTAGGAATGAAATTTATATCAATTGACTACCTTCTATCACATTGACAAAGCGGTTGAACCTTGAATCAAACACTCCGTCTACATAACAAACTGTCGCGCCCCGTAGTTTGGAGTAATTGGTAATGGAGAAGAATCTACTAGTGACCTTTGATAAATCATATCGAAAGAACACGATTAAAAATTTGAATAAACATCAACTTGACACATCGATTTATCAGAACATAAACATGGGAGTTATCTTAGGGCAAAAATATTCGAAACCTTATTTCATGATGCTCTAATTGGGTACCACGAGAACTATTCGAATGTCTTCCTTCATTTCTGATTTCGACCACGAATTAAAGCATATAAACATTCAAACAGGAAAAAACCTAAGAATGCTCAATGCCTACCGGATGAAATGGATTGCTTGTAAGTCTTTGATCCTTGTAATTGGAAAATTATGGGATCGAAGAAAATTATGGGATACTTTGAAATGGAAAGCACCATCTCCATACTCTTGGGCCCCTGTTCGCACTGAAAACCCTTTAGGCGTAATACATAAGTTCCTCCCTGCTTTCCCCTATTCCTTAACATGAAGCCCGACCGGTTGATGTTAAAAAAAAAACAACCGGTTAGAATTCAAAGACGGAGGATTACGAGGTGGAAGGAAAAGCATGAGCAATGCCCCAGACTTAGTAGGATGGGATTCGAGGAAGATAAGTCGGCCATGAGCGTCAATACGGTGCCACCTAAGCACTTCCCGGCACGAGACAACGTCGCGGTGATGGGAGATTCTGAAAAGAATCGAAGGAAGCGATGAGCTTGTCTTCGGTTGAGGCGGTGGAAGCTATTATCTGTGCCTGCGGCTTCCATGTTCCATTCCATTGAATCCTCTTATTTCTATTTAAAAAGTTGAGAATATAGTTAGATGCAACATACACATGACAAGCAAGAAAGAGAAGAAGTTAAAGAACAAAATGAGGATGTGAGGCACACCTCCTCGCCACATCGAGAAGAGAGGAGATTCTAGGGTTTCATTATTAATGTCCATTTTTCAAATTTTCTCTGTAAGATGGTGGTGGTGGTGGCTGTTGGGTGAGAAAGGAGATTTTAGGGGTTTTGGGAACGAGAAAGAATATGAGAAGGGTTTTGATGATGGTTCATTGAGAAGCCTTCCCGCATCTCCCTGCTTGTACAAAATTTTGGGGGTTTTGAGATCGTGGGTGGTGGGGGTTGGGGAGCAGTTTTAAAGGGTGTATTTATACCATGATTAATCGAAGTTATGACACTTTGAAAAAACGCCATTATTATCACTAGAAATAGAGCCTTATTAAGCGGAGGAGTTTACAATAAAGCGTCATAAAAAGAGAAAATACTATAGTAAGCGATGACGTTTCTAATAAGCGTCATTGAATTCACATAATAACATAAATAATGGAATTTTTTTAAGAGTGTCATGGAATTGAGCGTCATTATTTTTGTTTTTTGTAGTAGTGAAATTGGGTGGCCTTTGTGGTAGGTGTTTTGGGTGTGGATTAATCTTTGCGAGGAAAGCTGATATGCCTTGCGAGGGGGGTATTTTTGGGTTTAGCAGTGGCATTAGGATCCAAATTTATGGGGATTGATTGAAGGGTAAGCCTTTGGTGCTCTTCCCCTGCTTCTCTTGTTGGTAGTCCCTCAAGAGCCTGCAATGGTTCATCAATTCCACGAGGTTCTTGTTTGAGCATGTTCACCCCGAGAAATACCTCCTCATCGAATTCTCCTCTCTTGATGAACATGTTGTTGGGCGAGCCTTGAAATTGATATGCGCAAGTTGTCATTTTATGATCAGTCCACTTTGGAAGCCCGTCCCAATTTCTGGTCCAAGGAGTTCTCCACAGTATGAATTCTTTGGCTTATTTTGGCGTGAATGTCTTTTGCTCTTCCGCAAGGGTCACCCGCTGGCTTGGTAGGTCTACAGAATTGCTTACTCACAGGGAGATTGGGCGTGGTGTGGTTGAGAATTTGAACTGAAGAGGCATGTGTGGATGTGGAGAGATGCATGCGTGGAATTACCATCTGGGAGGTGCACTCACCCATGGAGGATTTCTATAGTCCCTCATGGACATGTATGCTCTAGGGTTTCTCTCCATAGGGTATTGACTATATTGCTCTCCATTTAGGTATTCCATTTGATCTATGTTTGATCAACACTTTTGGCCCAGGCACCAGCACAGACATGCATACGCTGAAAGCAGGCTGACTAAAAATCTTGACGGTAAAATGATAAAGGAAAAATTCATAGAACTTGTGATGAGGATCCGAAGTGCTTCACATCTTGTCGAATGCCTTAGGCACCATCGACCCATTAAGCCATTTGATTCGTGCCCTGATGAGTGATTTGGAGTGCCCCAAGTGCTATTACGAGGCCACATTCGAATGGGTTTTGGAGTGCTTTGCACTAATCATATGAATTAAACCCGATTGTCATGTGCATGTCCGCATTATGGTTGTTTCGGTGTTTGGATAGTTTCACGAGGTCTTGAGAACTAGTCGGCAAGCTTGGCTTCTTAATCTTGGAATACGAGAATCCTGATAATTCACGGCGAGGCGATGAAATGTCAGATGGGTTGAAGGTGAAGAAGCGAAGTGATGAATAAAAAGTGCGAGGAAGTGATGCGTGTGAGCAAAGCAATCCGGGGGATTTTCGCTATGATTGCGAAAATTTATTGGGATGCGGAACATGATCATAGCGAAATTCGCAATCCTAAGCGAATTTCGCTATGTGAAATTTCGCTAAGCTAGCGAAAATTTCGCTAAATTTGTGAGAATTCTTGTTCTTCAGCGAAAATTTTCAATTCGCTATCTCTGTGGAGATTTAGGCTAGATTTAGCAATTTGGATAGCATAAGCGAAATTTTCTCTATACGTGAAATTTCTTTGCCTCAGCGAAAATGGTTGCCTTGTGTTTTGATGTTTTGATTCCAAGCGACCACGTTTTGATTAATTACCATTTGTCCCTATTGTAATCTCATATTTTAGGCATTTTTGTCATTTTCACACATTTAGGTTGGCTATATAAGCCACCTTATAACTTTGCGACCCCAACCACCTGAGTTCCTTGTAAATCCCGCGGCTTTTCATTTTGATTCACAGTTTTTCTCTCTTCTCTATAACTTCTTTCTTTCGTTTTCTCGGCTTCCGAACACACCCCTTGAGGATGTGACTCGAGGATGCTTAACTAAACCCCTTTCCTTGAAGAGGAGGGTCAGGTGGAGGTTTGGGGTAAGTTTCATGCCCTCTCATTCATACTGCGTTTATGAGCATATGGCTCTCTGTCTGCTCACGGTTGGAAACCTCCTAGATCCAGCCTAGCTTGATGTGTATTTAGCGAGCTTTGTGATTCTGAGTGGATGCTTAAACTTAGATCTTGTCATCCCCTTAGTTGTCTCCGTAGTTCTTAGTAGGTTGCCTCTTTTGAGGTCATATGCACCTTCGTTAGGGACTTGGATGCCCATTGAATCTTTATATCATGAGGAGTAATTTAGGGTTTAGATTTTAATGCCCGAATCAAGAGTTCGAGTTTGGGAAAGCGACTATAGGTCATTATCCCAGCGAGGAAATAAACCGAGGCGTGAATACACGCCAGGCTCAAATCCGGTGACTGATACTTGAGAGTCTTCTTTTTCTAAATTTTCCTTTAATTTTATATGCGTTTACAACCATCGACCCTTGTTTTGAGACAAAGCAAAATCGAAGAAATACCATTTTCAACTCCAAGCGCACTTCTCATTTGAAAACCCCATCCCCGTGTTCGACCCTGACGCTATCTTGCGGTAGCTTATTCTGCAATGATGGGAAAATATAGGGAAACAAATTTTGTTGATTCGGATCACCTGCTGTGTACGAATCAAATGGCGCCGTTCTTAGGGGATGGTGCCACACAGTGAGATGGAAGGTATTGAACTTAATGATTCATATCACAAGTTTTGGTAAAATCTCATTCCCTTTTGATTTTATCATTTTCCACTTGCGGAGTTCCGCTGCGGGGATTCATTTTCAGTACATTAGTTTTTCCTTGCTTTAATTTTTATGAGCCTTAACCCTTTTGTTAGTTTTGTTGTGGTTGTTTTTTGTTGATTGTGAAGTGTGCGGGGAGGCCGAGTTTATGCGGTGGGATAGGAACAACTGCGGAGTAGGCTTCGGTGGTACTACGAGGAGCAAGGGGCTTGAAGTTGATACTCATGGTGCTTTCGAATGGATCCTCGCGGGGAGGAACAACAAAACCCGTGAGTTCTAGGGGCCCGATGCATATCGATCAGCGGGGATCACGTACACCCACCAGGTGAGTGCACCCTCATGCATTATCTACTGGCGAGGATGTAGCGGTGAGACCTTATCTGGTGCTTTGCTCACAACTTTTCATGGTATGGAGAACGAAAATCCACACACACATCCAGGGATTTTGAGAGTATGCACCACTTTCAAGAAGGTACGGTGGACGTGGAGCTCCACCGAGTTGGCGCTCCGGCGACCACCAAGACGAAGGCAAAAATTTGGTTAAATGCATTAAGGCGAGAACCATAAGGAATTGGGAGAGGCTGCGAGGCGAGAATTTCTAAAAAATTCTTAGGTGCTCGCAGACAATGAACAACTTGAAGAGGCAAATTTATACATTTGCGACTCATGATAATTGAGAGGTTCTACGATCTTCAGGAGAGATTTATGGAGACTATCGATAAGTATCCCACCATGGGTTTGATACATGGATCTTCAGTGAACCATTTTATGATGGAATGTCCCCTTCCATGAAAGCGGTGTGGAAACTATGTGTGGAGGAGATTTCTTGAGTAAAAGTCACGATGAGGCAATGGACTTCCCTTAATTATGTAATGAGACCTCTAAGCGGATGAGCCAAACCCTGAAAGCGAGATAAATTGACACCGGTGAACCAAGAGAGAGGCATGTATGCATACTCAGAGATATGGAGCTGAAATCAAGAGTATCTACCTTGGCTAGAAGATTCGGAGGAACTGAAAGGGTCATGAGGAGTGCGGAGTAGTGATCGAAAGCCATGCAGTGTTGTTTATTTGCCGATCAGTGACCAGAGCCACCCGGGAGGAACCATGTCCGACCCCCGTTCGGAATGCGAATGTGGTGGGCGAACGAAGCATGAACAAATGCTCCATGGCAACACTTCCTTCAGCTGGAGGGTCACCCAACCTTTCTGCGAAACCTCGCCTCTTGTATATGTACCCACATGAGCAGCAGCGGCATTCTACCACCACTTCCATGACATCGGCAAAGCACCTCCTCTCGTTGCGACGGCATTTTGGATACGGCGAGGTGGTGATTTTGTGGAGGAGCAAAAAGGCATCAATGCTTTCGATTGAACGAAAAATTGAAAATGTAAGCTCCTTGAACAAGAGAATAGATGGGTGGAAATAACTTATATAGAAAGAATTATTAGCTTGAGGCATCCATAACAAGAATGGAAAATCGGCAAAACGAGGAGGTTCCCTTCTCGACCATTGCGAATCGAAGTCCGTAGGCCCGGAGGCTGTCAGGTGAACCTCCCCAAAAATGGATAAGTCATTTGTCATTACCTTAAGAAGTGGAAAGGGGTTGATCCTTGATGCCCAGCTTTGTTCGACAGAAAGGGAAGAAATGGAGCGAACACACATTTTCTTGAAGGAGGATTTCGATGAAGCCTTTGCGTACATAGTTTCCCCAGTACTAAGAACGAAGAAGGCATCCCGGCGAGGCGGAGCATCACAGAAAGTCACTGAGGCGGGTGGTGGTATACCCCTTTTGGACATCATCGAACAAGTCCTGCTATCTGAAGTTTTTAAAGATCTATCTGTCAAAAGGGGTTGGGCATTGAAAAAAAGCATTCTCGTGAACAAGTTAGCTCCATCATCGATGCGAGACAATGGTGAAATACGGATCCGGGGACCCTGAAGCTATCCGATTAACATTGGAGGAACGCATTGTAACCTTTGTTAGACTTGGGTGCGGTGTCGACTATTGCCATACTCGGTGTATGGCGATTAGGTTTGGGGCTGAAACGACCCGACATCACCCAAAACGCCCAGTCGATCGTTCGGTGAAAATACCAAAAAGGGATAGTGGAGGATGTGTTGGTAAAAATGGGTAGTTCTACTATCAGGTGGATTTAGGTGGTTCTCGACACGAGCCGGTGGCGGGGGCACTAATCAAGTGCCCGTTATATTAGGAAGGCCATTTCTAGCCATCGAATGCCATTATCAGTGCTTGGGAATGGGGTCGATGCGGCTCTGTTTGGCAGCATGACCTTTGGGCTCGACATTTTCCACTTGAACCTTGGCGAAAACCGGTGAGGATGAGGGGGGAGCAAATCGGTGAAGTTTGCACAGTAGCCGCAGCGGGTAAGAATGATGCTAACAAGCGGAAGGAGATTGATGGAGAGTGATGAAGCGGAGTTAATGAAGAATCCACCCGTTCCTCTTTGCGGCGATCGGCGGCGCACGAGACTAGAGTGCCCCGAACGATGGAGTTGAGCATGAGGCTATGACACACCCATTTTGCATGCTTGGGGCTTCTCCTCCACGGACCCTCCTTGAGATCCGATGTCTACTGGCGGGAGTGTAGTTCTGCGGGAACACGGAGACCGCTCAAATTTTTGTTGAAATTTTTACTTTATATTATTTTAAGTCTTAATTTGGATTTTTAGTGAACACTACTTTTACTATTTGCTTTTCAAATATTTTCGGCATTTACAAGCTTATCTTATCCGCAATTTTTTGTTTGGTAGAGTTGCGGTGCGGGGAAAATCTCATTTTCACTACATTCTGATCTTGATCTTGAGTGCAGCGTTGACCATGCATTCCTCCACCCAGTTGGTAGTTCGTTTCATCTTACATTGGAGGTACCACACAGTTTCTTTTTGAAAAAGGCAGTAATTTTGTGAAATATACTAACATAAGAAATATACCATGCATTTACATTTTCTACACTTTTGCAAATCATTCATTACTATATTTTGGTATTTCTACTCTTGCCTTTAGTTGAAAAAATTGAAGCCTGTATGTTACATTAATGATAGAAACGATTTCATCGTGATTTAGTTTTGAGTGATGGAAGTTCGGCTTATTCAACCTTGAACATTCCCCCTTTAGCTAATTCACACACTGCACACCAGATTGTACCAATAGGTTGTGAAGCTATGCACCTCTTTCCACTTTCTGTAGGCCTTAAACTGTTGACGACGAATAATAGGTTTGTGTTACCCATGTATGAAAGACGATAGTCTTCCAAAAGGAAAAGAAAGAAAAAAAAGAAAAAAAAAAGAAAAAGAAATAAAAGTCGTGGCCTTTGCCTTGAAAGCAGAACACGGTCAGGGGTATATGTTAAAGCCTTTAAAGCCGATGCCACTGAAGCCTTAGTGGTTGGGAGTCATCGACTTAGTGTTACGCTACACGAATTGGATGAGTAGAGTTTAGGCGTGTTGTAGGTGCTTAATTCTCGAGAGTCATTGAGTCGGGTGAAGCACACGAGTTTGTGAGTGAGTTGATCCTTTTGGCTTGATGCCACAAGCCTGGTGGTTGAAGTCCTTCGGTGGACCCAGTTACAAGAACTTTGGTGAAGTCGAGTTTTAGCATTGCACCACATTGGAATCAAAGGAAGAAATAAGAGTGGCTGATCTTTGTTAGGTTGGTCAGCGAGTTTAAGACCATGTGGTAGCTGGAGTTGGGGGGAGGGAATAGCTTTTGCAATTTGTTGGCTCAAGTGGTTACCTTAAGACAATTAGATTTTGTGGAAGTTCGGGTTGATTTCCTTGGATCCGATGTTGACCTAAAACTAATTCTTATATGGTTTTTGTTCTTTCATGCTTCGATATTGACGAAGGGGTGTAAATTGTTCATTTAAAGGTAAAGCCTATTTGTACATACACTTTTTGAACCTTATACACTTTTTGTAAAAGCACAACATGCATACCTTTATTGTTTTTCGGCATTGCTAAGGGGCTAGCAACATGTCGGTTGGGGGTGTGATTAGTGCCTAGTGCTATTTTGACCCCTATTCGAATGGGTTTTTGGTGTACACGCACTAATCATATGAATTAAACCCGATTGTCATGTGCATCTTATCCACTTAATTGCTTCCGATTTGTTTTGGTGTTTGGATAGTTTTGCGGAGTCTTGAGAACCGATCGTAGCTTAGCTTCTTATTGGTGCTGAATCTGAGAATCCTACGTAATTTCACCAAGTGAGGCGTAAATGTCGAAGATGGGTTGAAGGGTGAAGGCAAATGATGGACAAAAGTGCGAGGAAGCGATCTGCAGTAGCAAATGCCGGCAAATCCGGGGATTTTTCGCTATGATTGCGAGAAATTTATTTGGGATTGCGAAATTTGTGATCATAGCTAATTCGCGATCTAAGCGAGGAATTTTAGCTATGTGAAATTTCGCTAAGCTGGCAGAATTTCGCTAGCTAAGCGAGAAATACTATTATGCGAAAATTTTCAATTTAAGCTATCTTTGTGGAATTTCGCTAGAGTGGCGAAATTCGCTAATAAATTTTCTCTATCTGCAAATTTGCTGCATAAGCGAAAATGGGCCACGTGTTTTTATGTTTTTGATTCCCAGCGACCACGTTTTGATTAATTACCATTTGTCCCTATTGTAATCATATTTTAGGCATTTTTGTCATTTCACACATTTGGGGTTGTTTATATAAAAGCCACCGCATAACTTTGTAACCTAACTTTTGATTCCACTTTGTAAATCATGACTTTTCATTTTAGGTTATAGTTTTCTCTCTTATCTCTTCCTTTCTCTCATTTTCTCGGCTGAGCCACACCCCTTGAGGATGACAACTCGAGGATGTTTAACTAAATACCCGGTGCCTCAGTGCATGTGGGTTTGAAGGGGAGGAGGAGGAGGAGGGAGTCTTGCCGTGAGGGAGAGGGTGGAGGGGAGGGTTTGGAGGGAGTAGTGATTTCATGTGCCCTCTCGTTATCTCACCTTGCATTTATGAGCATTTAAGCTCCTACATCTCACTCTGGGTTTAAGCCTCCTGAATTAAACTGTGATGTGTGTTGGCAAGCTTTGTGGTTCTGATGGATGTAAACTTATATCTGTCATCCCCTTAGTTGTCTCCTATTAGTTAAGTAGGTTGCCTCTTTGAGGTCATATGCACCTTGGTGGGGACTTGAATGCCCATTGAATGCTCTCCTCTCATGAGGAGTAATTTAGGGTTTTAGATTTTAATGCAGATCAAGGTCCCGGTTGGGAAGCGACCTGGGGTCATTATCGGCGAGAAAATAAGCAGGGGCATGAATACACGCTTAAAAATCAAATCCATTGACCCCGAAGACGAGAGTGCTTCTTTTCTAAATTTTCCTTTAATTTATATACGGTTTACAACCATCTGACCTTTGTTTTTCAACAAAACCCAAAATCGAAGAGAAGCCTGTTTTCAAAAGCTGTTGCACTTCTCATTTCACGAAGAAAACCCGTCCCCGTGTTAGACCTAAACTATCTTTGCGGTGGCAAGCTACGGCGTAGGAGGCTATAGGAAACAAATTTTGTTGATTAGGATCACTTACTGCGTAGCGCAGATCGGTAGGGTGATCGGGGAGAATCAACCCAATATTTATATCTTAAGATTTACTCTCTTTGTCGTGGCAACTCTTGCGTGCCTCAAATCAGTTCTAAATCAGGAAACGCAAGAAGATCAGTTTTAACCATTACTAAAATGATTACGAGTGGTTGTTAGAAAGTGGTGAATTTCAATTTGGATTTTTGGGTTTGTAAAAAACGAGGATGATATTCACGACTGAAAATAAAATAAGAAAAAAAATGTAAATAGAGCCCCTTGAAGTTTGAGCCCTTTGGTTTAGGGTTTTTAAGGCCAACAGACATGTCCTCGGGTCTTTTTCCTCGCATTGGGGAGTCATTTCCCGAACCGGATCTTCATTTAGCTTTAAAACCTAGACCCTAATAATTTTCCTTTTGTTAGAAAGCATTTTATTAGGCATAAATGTCCCTAGCAGTGAAAACACATCTCAAAAACCCTACCCTGATAACTATTAGGAGTAACTAAGCTGGGCATCGATTGGATCTAATGAAAGTATCCACTGAACCTAAAAAGCTTGCCAAATACACATTAAGGAGGACATGCTTAAGATATTTTAACCTAAGGTGAGAAGCAGGAACGCAAATACCCATAACTGCATACATGAAAAATAGTAGAACTTGCATTTAACGAACATTCATAGTCCCAGACAGTGAAAACCTACCTCCTGGTTATCTTACGATATGAATAGAGCTGACTAATGAATATCCTTTGAATCCTAGCAGTAAGCATTCGATGAACCTAAGATTGCCAAATGCGGTCGGTGAGTGTATCTAGGAGATTTAAACCTAAAGTGAGAGGATAGGAACATAAGATGAAAATAAATACGTTAAAAAGCAGGAGGGTAGTCGGTTACCTCCAGGCGTTGCTTGATGGCCCTCCTCTTCAAGGAGGAAGAGGGTGTAATATCTCTGAGTTGTCATCCTCGGAGGAATTATTTTGAGAAACGGTGATTGAGAAGAGAGGAGGAAGAAAATGAAGAAAATGGGAGAAAGGAGGAAGCGTGTAGCGCCTTTGTCTATGCCGGCAGTGAAGTGAAGTGAGTTAATTGGGTGTTTTGCCTGGCGAGACTTATACTCGGAAGTCAAGGAAGTACAAAAGAAACCAAAATCAGAAGGTATTACAAGGGTTAAAATAGGAAAAAACCAAAGTGTAACAAAAGATGAGGGCATCAAAAGCGGGAGCAGTACATTTGGAGGGAGTGCTCGCGGGATGCCACGATTAGCGGTGGCAAAAGCACTCCTGCGGTGCTCCGACCCCTTCTTACGCATTTTGCTCTTCTTTCCTTCTAATCTTTGATTTGCAATGTTGAGTTTGACTCGAATTCTTCGTGTTTGGATTGACTCAACAATTTTGCCATAATTAGCTCATGCTTCCACAAAATTTTCCACAAAATCTGTCAGTAGAATAAGCGGGGACCTTAATGTGCAAATCGGGTTAATTAGAATGATTAGTACCCAAAAAGCACTCAAAACCTATAATAAATAGGGTTCAAAATAGCACTTTTTAGGCACTAATCACATACACCTTCTTTACTTTTACTCCCACCATGGTAGCATAAAAATCTTTGACCAATGCAATCAAGCCAGGTGACTTGTGCTTGCCAAGTATTTTTTCATCCTCTCTTTTCGAGCATTACAATGAAAAGTGAGATGACCTTGTTGAACCCTCTTTCGACAATGAAACCCCTATGTTGTAGACCCTTTTCCATTAAAACAAAGGCTTTTTCTGAAATAAAATCTCTGACTTTTTCATTCCTCTGCTCTGTTTCAACTTCTTCAACTCCCTTTTTTATTTTTATGGTTTCTTCAGCTGGTTGCTCAATCTCTGCTCATGTTTCTTGTCTTTCTTCATTCTACAATGCTCTTAATTGGATTTCTTGAACTGCTTCTTCCTCGCCTTCTGCGTACTCTTCCATCATTTCGTTCAGGTTAGGAACAAGGTGCGACGACTCAGACATGGTTAGATTTAGGTTTTAGGAATCTAGGGTTTTCCAAAGGGAAATAGAGTGACTTGATGAAGAAAGATGAGTGGGTTGATGGTTTATGAGGAAGGTGGCCTTTCAGATTTAAAAAAATTATCTATTTATGGGCCAAATGTTTTGTTGTACCTTCATTAAATGTCGTGACAAAAACTAACCTAGGGTTTATTCCCTTTTTAATCTTATGTCGTGTCATAGAGAAATAATTTCGCAACATATCTTCTACAATCAATTAAAGGCTAGGTCAGTCCTTTGTTGCAATAGATCAAGAATGTCACAACATAAAAATATGATGTTCAAGTGTACTTTTGTCGCGACATAGAGAGATAATGTCGCGACAAACACATTCTTGCAAGATCAGAGTTTAAAGCCAACTTAGTCGCGACATAGAGAAATAATGTCGCGACCTAGTCCATTCATCTTAATGGACATAACGTGGCAACATAAAGAAATATATCGCAACATATTTTCCCGTGAGTTCGAATAGGCTAATTACTCTTTGTCACGATAAAGAGAACTAATGTCACAACAGAGTCGAAACAATGTCGTGACAAAAGATTGTCTATCGCGATAATCTTATGGATTTCCTCAAAATTTCTGGCTCCAAACACCTGAGAATAACAATGTCTGATATTTTCCTCCCTGAAATTATACTTGTGAAAACACATCTAATCATCAAAAGAACCTCGATTCAAGTATGAACAATCACATTTCATTTCTTCACTTACTATAATTCAACATGATTATCATCAAGGTAGTCTCAAGGGAATGAGCACAATAAGCTATTTAAATTTCTGTTCTAAGCAAGACACATTCCCTAAACTGACTATGCATTCTCATTAAGGACAGTTAGTGAAAAAAAAAAAAAAACTCCCCCTTGTAGCACTGTCTGCCTGATAAGTGTGAGAAGGAATGATTCCAAATAAAATCCATTTCTAGTACAACTTCATTGTCCTAAAAAATTAACAAAATCATTGAATAATTTTTTTAAACAAAATTAAAACTATATCTTCAAACACACAAAAAATTTTACAAAAGCAAGCTAAATGTGAAAATTAAATTTTTACTGGGATTTGCCTCTGAAAGCTACTCGGTTTAATGTATCTATTTAGACATTTTAACGAAAATGTTTTCCTTCCAGAAGAAAAAAATTATACATTTCTTGTAAAAATAGGCCCAATATTCATTTATGTTTCCTCTAAGATAATGCTTCAATATCTGACCATTCACTTTAAACTCACTTCTAGAATCAATTTTTAGTGTCATTGCTCGAATGAATTGCTAGCTGTGATTCGTGCCCACGCGATAGGGAATCGGGCAACAATATTTATATCCTGAGAATTCCTTCTCTTTGCTTAGTAGCAAAAACTCTGCGCGGTGCCAGCGGCTGCAAGGTCGAACTCGGGGGATGGGTTTTCTTTGTACAAAATGATTTGCGATTGGAGTTAAAAAATGGTGAATTTCAATTTGGATTTTGAGTTTGCTAAAAAGCGGGGGGTGTTGATTGTTCTGGTGAAACAAATAAGAAAAAAATGTAAACCGAGAACCCCTTGAAGTGTCGGGCGCTAGTTTAGGGTTTTAAGGCAGCGACATATATCCTCGGGTCTTTTTCCTCGCGTTGGGGAGGATGACATATAGTCATTTCACGAGCAAGATCTTCATTTAACTTTAAAACCTAAACCACTAAAAAATTTCCCTTATTGAAAGATAGCATTTGCTTGGGCATAAATGTCACTAACAGGTGAGAACATATCTAAAAAAGCCTATCTACGGTAACTAATAAGGAAACAACTAAGCTGGATAACGATGGATCTAGTGATAAGCATCCTTTGTAACCAAAAACTTGCCAAATACCACACGTTAGTGAGGGCGTGCTTAAGAGATTTAAACCTAGATTGAAATAGATCATAAATGCCCATAAATGCGTGCGTTAAAAGCAGGCAGTGACTTGCCTCCAAACCCTAGCTACTTGACCCTCCTCTTCAAAGGAGGAAGAGTTCTAGCCAGCCATCCTCTAAGTTGTCATCTCAGAGGAGTGTTTGGTAGGCGAGAAAAGGAGAGAAAAGAAGGAAGAAAATGGGAGAAGAAGGAGGAAGCGGCGGCGGCTGCGCCCGCTTGTATTGCCAAAGTGAGTGATTGATCAAAGTTTGTATAGGCGGGGAGGCTTATATAGGTGCTTTCGGTGTATGAATTACCAAAAAAAACAAATCAAAAGCTATTACCGGGATAAATTGGAAGAAAACGAAAAGGGATGAAAGCGTCGAAAAGCATAAAAGCTGACATGAATAGTCTTTGGAATGTGAGCAATGGCGGGATGGATGAATAGTGGCGGGCAGGAGCAATTTCGCAGGTTGTGACCAAAATTTGTTGTGCTTCATTTTCTTATGTTTTCTGCTCTTCTTTCCTCTTGGTCTCTGATCTACGATGCTGAGTTTGACTCGAATTCTTCATGTTTGGATCAACTCAACAATTTTGGCACGATTAGCTGGCAAAAACTACAAAAGTTGCCATAAAATGCAATCAGTAAAATAGCAGGGACCTTAATGTGCAAATCAGGTTAATTAGAATGATTAGTACACAAAAAGTACTCAAAACCTATAATAAATAGGGTTCAATATAGCACTTTTTGAAGTATTTAATCACTCTTCTTAATGTGGGGCGCTCCATCTTGACTTGATTTTCTGAAAGCTTGACTTGAGCTTGGAATTATATAATAGGGCTTGTTCAACTGCTTTGAATTCCTTCCTCAAAATCTTCTGATCATGCCACTTCTTTGTCTTATCTTTGTAGATTCTGACATTATCATAAGCTTCATTCCATAACTCTTCCAATTTATTCTTTTGGAGTAATCTTTCTTCTTTGGTAGCTTGAAAATCACAATTCAATTTCTTGATGCCCCACATAGCTTTATATTCAAGTTCCTGAGGGAGATGACAAGGTTTTCCAAATACAATTCTTAATGGGGACATTCCAATGGGAGTTTTGTAAGCATCTCTATAAGCCCACAATGCATCATCTAGCTTTATAGACCGATCTTTCTGTGTATTCCTTTGTTTTCTCCGAATTTTCCCTTGTCCCCATTGGAAATTTTGCTTGCCCATTTGATTGAGGTGGCCAATCCCATTACATGTCTAATTCCATATGCCTTTCATGAGTTTTGCAAAAAACTTTATTTGCGAAATGGATTCCTAAATCAGTAATGATTGTTTGGTGCAACCGAGCACTGCACTTTCCCGAAATATTTCTTTATATAAAACCAGTGATTTTACTAGCATCATTTCTAGGACAAGCTATTGCTTCCACCCATTTGGATACATAATCCACAGCTTGGAGAATGTACAGATTTCCAAATGATGATGGAAAGGTCCGTGAAGTCTGCCACGCTTTGTAATCGCACCACCGAGTTCATGTAGGGGCCTGTCATTTCTTCTACCTATGTTGCCCATTCTCTGACATTTATCACAATGTTATACCCATTCAAAACAGTCCTTGAATAAAGTAAGCCAATAAAAACATGATAGGAGAATTTTATTGGCTTTTCTATCTCTTACGAAATGTCCTCCATATGGTGATGCATGACATTTATCAATAATTTCACCTTGTTCTATTTCTTGTACACATCTCTTGATAATCTAATATGCTCCTCTTCTAAAAAGTAGTAGATCATCCCAAATATAGAATTTGCTATCAATTCTCAACTTTCTTTTCTGCTGGCTGTTGAATTCACATGGCATAATTTTATAGGCTAAGTAATTCACAATATTAGCATACCAGGGTGTTTGGGTAGATAACAAAATAGGCGCTTTCAGCGGGGAAAGTTTTTACAACATATCACTTCTCTTTTCCTCTTCAGTAGTTTTTTCCAATCTAAACAAGTGATCAACTATCACATTGCCACTACCCTCATTGTCTTTAATTTCTAGATCAAACTCTTGCAGCAATAATACCCATCTAATTAGTCTTGGTTTGCCATCTTTCTTTGCCATCAGATATCTAATTATAACATGATCAATGTGTATTATAACATGGGACCCCAATATGTGAGGCTTGATTTTTTCACAAGCAAACACCATTGCCAAAATATCTTTTTCAGTTGTACAATAGTTCTCTTATGCCTCATTGAAGGTTTTGCTGGCATAGTATATGGCCTTAAACACCTTCTCAATTCTTTGTCCTAATACAGCACCCATTGCATATTCACTGGTATCACACATAATTTCGAATGCCTTATTCCAATCAGGTGTTACCATGATGGGAGTTGAAATCAATCTGGATTTAATTTCATCAAAGGCAGCTTTGAATGATTCATCAAAATCAAACTTTGCATCTTTTTCCAGTAGTCTGCATAATGGCCTAGAGATTTTTGAGAAGTCCTTTATGAGATCTCCTCTGAAAGCCAACATGTCTAGGAAACTGCCTCCTTTGAAGTGTTGTAGGTAGCATGAGAGTTTTTATGATAGAAACCTTTGCTTAGTCTACTTTTAACCCAACTGCAGAAATCTTGTGCACTAAGAAAATACCCTCTATTACCATGAAATGGAATTTTTCCGAATTTAAGGCTAAATTCTTGTCTTGACACCTTTGAAGTACTGTTTCCAAAGTTTCCAAACATTTCTCAAAGCTGGATCCATATACTAAGAAGTCATCCATGAAGATTTCCATAGCCTCTTCCACTAAATCTTAAAACATAGACATCATACATCTTTGGAAGGTGGCATGAGCATTACATAATCCAGTAATATTTTGAGCAAAAAGTGCCACTAGGACATGTAAATGTAGTCTTTTCCTAATCCTTAGGGGCTATAGAAATCTAGTTATAACTGAATATATCATAAGAAAACGATGTCGGGAGTGTCTGCTAACCTATCAACATTTGGTCAATGAAAAGTGAGGATAATGATCCTTTCTAGTAAGCGATGTTTAGTTTTACGTAGTCTATACACCCTCCATCCAATCGCAGTCCTTAAGATCGTTCATTCTTCTCATTTTCTTATCACAGTGGATCCACCACTAACAGGAACCATAGGCTGAGGCTCGCCCCAGAAGTTTGTTTGAGATTGCATATATGAAGCCTACATTCAGCCATTTCAATACTTATTTTCTGACAACTTCTTTCATTACTGGATTCAGCCTTCTTTGATGTTCTATAGAGGTCTTTGCATTGTCTTACAAAAGGATCTTATGCATGTAGATAGAAGGACTGATTCTTTCCAAATCTTCCATAGACCAAGCAATCGCTTCCTTGTATTTTCTCAGGATCTCCAATAGTTTATGTTCTCCATGCTCAGTCAATGCAGCTAATATACTAACAGGTTTTTCTTTTTCTGGCTCTAAGAAAGAATACTTTAAACTTTGTCGCGAAGTTTTTCTTTGGCTTTGATGCAAAAAAGTAAAACTTATTTGCGAAAAAGTAAAACTTTGTCGTGACATAATAAAACTTTGTCGCCACAATGTTTCTGGTTTTGTTACTGCCTTTGTCGCGAATAAATAAAACATTATCGTGATAAAGTTTGTCTTCTGGCTTTGTCGCAACATACTAAAACTTTGTTGCGACAAAGTTTGTCTCCTGACTTTGTCGTGAAAGAATCTGGGTTTGTCGCGACAAAGTTTCTGGCTTTGTCACTAGCTTTGTCATGACAAAATCTGGAAATGTCGCGACATGGTTTTTGCTTAGAAGCTTCTTTTTCTTCTTCAACTAATTGGGACCATAACTTCTTCATTTTAACTTGGATTTGGGCATTTGAGGTGTTGTGGAAGCTCTTGAATGTGAGATGCAACCATGAAGTGGATTGAGCCACATTTGAATCAGGATGATATAGAAAGCTCATCCTCTAATGACTGCTTTATGAGACATCGGCGTTAGCAGATTTTTTGGAACTATTTTGTATCTTTCTTACTAAATCACTTGCTTTCAATAAAAAAATCCTACAAAAACAAGTTGAGAGGAAATTTTATGAGTTTTACATGAATATGGATATAAAATTTTCAAAATAGCATGTGAAATGAACTCAAAACATAGATGGAGTCCCACACTTTCATTGATGATTGATGTGCAATAGTGCTATTTGTATCTTGGTTAATGAGTTTTGAGCACTCTTCGCGTGGTAATCAGTAATTAAACCGATTGGCACATTAAGGTCCCTAAGTATACTAATCGCTTTATGTGGCAAATTTTGTAGTTTATAGACACATCATGCCCAAAGTTTTGAATTAAGCTCGATCACGGAGGATCAGTTGGGCTGAGCTATAGGTCAGAAAGCGGAAGAAGAAAACAGAGGAAAGAAGCAGAAGAGCAACACCATTTTGAAACCCATGCGAAATTTCGCAGCCCCTACGAAATTGTTCCCCACAGTTTGACTTCTTCTTGTATATTTCTTGTTTTTCCTAAATTGCCCTCCATGTAATAGTGACCAATTCATATTTTTTTGTAATTTTGCATAGCTGGGACACTATATAATCCCCATGCTACTGTAACAATACAATCTTGATCATTAATAAAGCTTTTTGGCACCAAGATTTCAGTAGCTCCCGTCTCTTTCCATTTTCCCTCACTTTCTCTCATTTTCTCACCTTCCAAACAGCCTCTGAGGATGACAACTCAGAGGATGAGTGTCTAAAACCCCTTTATCTTGGAAGGCGAAGGCTACTAGACAAAGGATCTAAAATGGCGGGGTTTCTCACGTCTTAACCTTAATTATTCTTGTCATTTATGTGTCTCCTTCTAACCCTAGGTTCAAATCCCTTAGACACACTTTGAATGACCTATACTTTAGTAATCTTTTAGGGTTCAGTGGATGCTTTATTAGTCATTCGAAGGTTGGTCAAGGAGATAAGTTGTCATTATTTGAGACCATTAATGCTCAGTAAATGCTATCTTTCAAAAGGAACTATTAGGGGTCAAGGTTTTGGTAGACAAATGAAGATCCTGTTCGGGAGAAGACCTCGGTCATCCTCCCGATGTGTATTAATCCTCCCAGCGTGAGGGAAAAGGCAAAGGCCCCTCGTTGGCATGAACCTGGACCGGTAGCGAGACCGCTAAGGAGCCTTTTTTTATATTTTACTTCATTTTATTTCCGAGTTTCAACCATTACACCTGATTTTTTCAAAACCCAAAATCGAATGAATTCACGGTTGAACTTCCCGCTGCCAGCCATTTGTGCGATAAAACCCATCCTGTGTTCGGCCACAGAGCCCTTTATCTGAAGTAGCCATGTAAACTATACGATCTGAGAAATAATTATAGAATTTTGTTGATTCACAGATACCTACGTACACGAATCAAAATGGGCGCGATTAGGATAGTGCCTTAGTCACGAATTATGAGCTATTGAACACTTGTGATCATCATCACAACTTGGTGAGTATTCCGCGCCATTCATTCGTAGTTTACTACTAAATAGTGATTATTTTATATCCATATACATTTCTTTGTGTGCTTTTTGGTAGCTTTTTTTTTTTGTTCTTGTTTGTTGTCTTTGTGTTCTTCATGTAGGTTTATGTTCGATGGGATGAGAATCTGACAGGAAGATTAGAAAATTAATGTTTCCATGGAACAAAGTACGTGAATTGATATTCCCGACAAGCGCCATTTGAACCATTATATGATAGGGTATCTAAGTCAAACTAATTACCACTATCTCCTCCCTCTTTGCCGTAACACTTAGCTCTGCTTGATATAATTGGCTCTAGGAATTGAACCACAAATATAGGTTTCTTAACAAATGTGGCTTATAGTGAAGTTCAAACTATTGAATTCATTTGGATTTTGGGTTTTTATAAAAACAGGGGGTGTAATGGTTGAAAACTAGGAATAAAATGAAGTAAAAATATAAAAGAAGGATCCTTTAAGTGTCAGGCTACTAGTCTTAGGTTCTAAGTGTCAATGAGGGGTTCTCGGTCCCTTTTCCTCGCATTGGGGAGGATGACCTATAGTCATCTCCTGAACCGGATCTTCATTTGTCTACCAAAACCTTGACCCTTAACATTTCCTTTTGAAATATAGCATTTATTGAGCATTAATGACCTCAGACAATGGAAACTTATCTCCTTGACCCACCTTCCAATGTCTAATAAATGGAAACTACCGAATCTCAGTGGATCTAATAATAAGCATCAACTGAACCCTAAAAGATTGCCAAAGTACAGTTCATTCAAAGTGCATCTAATGGATTTGAACCTAGGGTTAGAAGGAGACACATAAATGACAGTAAATACCTACGTTGAAGACGTGAGAAACCTCAGTTTACCTTAGATCCTTTGTCCACTAGCCTTCCCCTTCAAGGATAAAGGGGTTTTAGCCACTCATCCTTTGAGTTGTCATCCTCAGAGGCTGTTTGGTAGGCAAGAAAATGAGAGAAAGTGAGGGAAAATGGAAAGAGGCGAGAGCTGCTGAAATCTTAGTGCCAAAAAGCTTTATTAATGATCAAGATGGTCTTGTTACAGTGTAGCTTGGGGATTATATAGTGTACCAGCTATGCAAAATTACAAAAATATGTGAATTGGCCACTATTACATGAAGGGAAATTCAAGAAAAATAAGAAATATAAAAGAAGAAGTCAAACTATGGGGAACAATTCTGCATGCTACGAAATTTCGCAGGGGCTCTGAAATTTCACAGCCTTGTGCAACCCTTGCGAAATTGCAAGGGTGTTGCTCTTCTACTCCTTTCCTTTGTTTTCTTCTTCCGCTTTCTGACTTATAGCTCTGAGTTCAACTTGGATCCTTTGTGGTTGAGCAAATTCAAAAAATTTGGCATGATGTGTTCATAAAACTACAAAATTTTCCATATAAAGCGATCAGTAGTATAGTTAGGACCTTAATGTGCCAACCGGGGTTAATTAGGTTAATTACTACGCAAAGATTGCTCAAAACCTGTAATAACCAGGGTACAAAATATAACTATTTGGGTAATAATCACTCCTCCCAACCAACACATTGCTAGTCCCTTAGCAATGGAAGAGAGAAAGCAAACAAAAAGATAGAAAATATATGTACACAAAAATTGTTGTTGTAAAAAAAAATTGGGGGAGCAATGCGCAACCAACAGCAAGAGTCACCAAAAATAATGCCCAATGACTATCTTAAGAGACTAAATGCTATACAAAGATAAGTATCAAAAGAGTCTCCTTTCCTAGAGCACCAACCTGGAACTTCCATCCAAACCTAAGTGTTAGCTTGATTAGTTTTCAACGATAAGAATTTTATGGCTGCACTCTCCCCCGACAGCATATGCCCCGAAACTGGACTAACCAGCCTCAAGAGATCTGGACCCACATTTATTCCGTAACTCTTTTTTCATTGTAGGGGTGCAATGCTGAGGAATCGACTTCATAGATGTCCATGTAGTGGGGCTCCACCGATGACTTCCAACCACTTAAGGCTTAGGGCATCAAGTCGGATTTTTAACCCGCTAATATTTCTTGGGTTCGCACTAGACTTCCTAATGAGTTCGAGGACTCGATTACCTACAACATTAAGCTAACGCCTATTCACCCATGCTTGAGCCTGAGGATGGTGGCTCTAACCGATTGGCTTAAGACATGAGGCTTTAAGACTTTCGCCATATACCTCTCAAACCGTGCTTGGGTTTTAAGGAAAAGCGTCACAATTTTTCTTTTCTTTTTCTTTTCTTCTTTTTATTTTTTTTTTTTTTTTTTTTTTTAAAAGACTCATTGGTCTCTTTTAAGGGGGTCTATATCTATTAAAGGAGGTCAATAGTACTAGGTTGGGCTTTTACATGGTTTAAGAGGCCAGACAGTTTTTTAGCTCATCAATGAAACCTAATGTGCACGGTGTGTGGTTAGTTCAAAGTGGAAGAAAGAGGTTGAATACAAAAGAAATTCAACTAGTCATCCACTTAGATAGGCATAGAACTAATCTAACAACAACAGAATTGGGAAAATGTTTCAATTTCTCTTACTAAAAGCTACGCATTACACAAAAAAATAAATGGCTGCAATTTGAAACTGTAACTGTAAACTTTGCAGTATGTATTGAAAATAAAGGTATGACTATATTTTCATCATCACAAAAAGAAACTATTAGCAAGTCATTGAACTACACAAAATGGACTTGCTCAAAATAACGATGAGGCATAATATAAAAAGCCACTTCGCCATTAACTCTCCCCTGACAAAATGTCACATTGACCTCAATGGGGCTCGGATTGGAAAGTTAAGGATGGAAGTGCTACCTCCTCAAGTGTGGGAAGCTAGTTGAATGTCATCATCATCATGGGTAGAATTTGGCGGTACGCGGATAATTGGATGAGAAGGAGCGGTGGGGAAGTATCTGAAATCTTCTTTGCGGTAGGAAGATCGGTGAAGGCGCTGTTAGGCGGATGGTAGATCATCTGCCATTGTTGGAGTGGAGTTGAAAAGAACTGGCGAGTCTTTGAAGGAGAAGTTTGAGGTAGGCTGGGTGGCTCGCAGATCTATAGTAGGATAACTTCATTGTGCGCATGAGAATGGTTGTGGTGCGGCTTGATGACGGCCTCGTCTCGTGCCATCCTCGACGGGGCGGTATGGGCGGCGGCGAAGATCTTGAAGTGGTTGAAAAAGTGCGGGTTGCATCCGTGGTGGCGGAAAATCACGATTGTGATATGAGATTATTGCATAGGTGGTGTGGAAGTACTCGGTCAAGCCCCAGATTTGGAAGGGACTAGGGGCGGAGGTCTGAGAGGTAGGTGATGCGAGGTGGTGGGACCAGTGGCGATGGGGTACGTGGGAGTGGAATGCGGGGCTCCTCGTCGGACCTTCTGAGGGAGGCGATCCTCATTGGATGGTTATCTGCTGTCTCATCTTCCTCTTTGGGTGCAACGAGTGGGAGGTGGGGAGCACCGAGCCTGAAAGCGCAGCTTCTCTGCGATGGCACGTCACCATGACGACGGTGCTCAAGGCTGGGGCTCGAGCGGGAAAACGAGGTGCTCTGTATGCCTGAAAGCAGCCTCACAAAGCGGTAGAGAGATGGCCTCGGTAGGCGGGGTTCTTGCGGTGAATCTTGTCCTCAAAATGGAAAATATAAGTCATGATGAGCTCTACAGGGTTGAACCAAAAACCTCCGGAAATACGATAAAGGGCCTCTAGTATGGCTTCTTGTCTTTACACCAATCTTTGTAGTGGAAGCAGAAGTTGGGCCATGATACATGGTTGATCAAAAAGCACACTTGGAGGCGGCTCCTAAACGGGAATGTACTTGACTAGTAATGTGTCTCGGGCAGGATCACGGACCATCTCCTAAGGTGAGGATAGGGCCCACTTGTCTATACTCATTGAATTAGTGAGGGCCGACTTGACAAATTGAATGTGGCGGCTATATCGATGGCCCCGAGTATGCTCGACCTTATAGAAATGCGAGTTGTAGGATTGGGATCGCACAGGAGGTCATGGTTGATGGGAACTCGATGACTGCAGGGAGTAAAGAAGCGGCATAAATTAAATGAAAGGCTCGAGGAGTACCCATGCACAAGCCACATAGAGTCTCGAAGCTCGTGAAGGGTAGTGAAAGATGGAAAGTCATAAAAATGCTCGTTGTGCAAATCCTTACCATTATAGTCAGAATTGCCTGGAATGGGGCCACAGAGGAGGATAGGCCTTTTGATAATGGAGCTAGGAGACCGATCCAGAGGAATGTCATAAATTAGACCCTATGTAGGTGATGAAGGATGGTCTTGGGGATGTGATTGGGAGGATTCGCCCCGGACACGAGTTCGGGCCTTCATTCGAAGGCGGGGCCTCCAGGATGGCGTACGGGTAGGAGGGAGGAGGGATAGGTTCTACTCGTCTCGTGTCCCTACTGCTGGGCCCAGGGGCGGCGAGAGGGATGTCATCAAGCGGTAACAGCAAGTGCGACGGGGCCGTGGTAGTAGGGAGTGGGGTCTGTGGTAGTGAGGAGAAGAGAGGGCCTCCCTTTGCGGGCTGTGTTGTTGCCATAGCAGAGTCTTCGTCATAGTTAGTTGAGAGAGGAGATGTTCTTCTATAGAGGATTTTGAGAAAGAAATAAAATGAAATGAACATAATGGGGATATATATAAAGGGTGAGGGGAGAGGTGAAACTGGGATTGCCCAGTGTCCATAAATGGGCCTGAAATTCAAGGTTTAGTGAATTGGGGAGGAATAAATGGGGTTATGCAGGAATCGAAATGTCTGGGGAATGAAGAGTTGCATGAATCCAGGAGTAGGGTGGCAAAATTAAGTAGGGGCTGTGAAATTTTGCAACCCTGCGAAAAATTTCGCAGGGGCTGTTAAATTTTGCAACCCTGCGTAATTTCGCAGGGGTTGCGAACTTGCAAAATTTTTTCCTTTAACCTGCTGAAAACTGCTTTCGGAAGGCTGACAACTCCTACAAAACAAAACATCACAATAATGAATATGAGCATATAAAAGTGAAAAACTATAACTAAAAATAGGTTAAAAGCCCAGAAAACATAGGAAAGATGCAAATAGAAAATTTGAAAAAACAAAAATCGACAAAAAGTGGTTTTGGTCTACATAGAACTAAAAGCCCACTCAAAGGTATACCTTTCAAACTTCTAGAAAGTTGCATATGAAAGGGATTGCATATGCTTTAAGCCTCTGGCCATTCACTTTCCAACACTCACATTGTCCTTGGAATTTAGCAAGTCCACTACTCCATTGGTGTAGACTTCATGGATAGTGAAAATTTAGTCACATTGATTTAAGTTTGCTTGGAAAGAGATTCAACTTGGAATCATAGAGCAACACTTGGTCCCCTTTTTCGAAATTCTTCGAACCACACACACACACACACACACATTGGATCGGCCATTTTTTCAACCTGTCTTTTGTAATTTTTGAGTTCACGTAGGCATCATTTAACAGTTCCTCCAATTCATTGATGTCGAGGAACCTTTTGAGGTTGGCCCTTCCCAAGTCTAGGTTCAACTTCTTGATTACCCACCATGCCTTGTATTCAATTTCCACAGGGAGGTGGCATGCTTTGCCATAAACCAGTCAATAGGGGGACATTCTGAGAATGGTCTTGAAGGCTAGCCTGTAGGCCCACAAGGAGTCTAACGGTTTGAGGGACCAGTCCTTCCTGTTGGTGTTTATCACTTTCATCATAATGGTTTTAATTTCTCTATTGGCAAGCTCCACCTGTCCATTGGTTTAAGGATGGTAAGGGGTGGCCACTTTGTGTTTCACTCACTACTTAGCTAGGAGGGTTTCAAAGGGTTTGTTACAAAAATGTGAACCTCCATCGATAATTATGGCCTTAGGTACCCTAAATTTGGAGAAGATGTTTTCTTTCAAAACTTCAGTACCACCTTGTGGTCAGCTACTTTGTAGGGAATCACTTCGACCCACTTGGATACATAGTCCACCCCCACCAAGATATACGAATACCAAAAAGATGCAGAATGGTCCGTAGAAATCAATACCCCCGAACATCGAATAAGTCCACTACCGGGATCGGGTTAAGGGCATCACGTGGCGGCGAGAAAGCTTTGAGTCTTTGGAATCTATCGCCCTCGGCATATGTTGAGCATCTTTAAGAGGGAGGCGATGGGAGCCAGTTGGAGCACTGTGTAGCTATCTTACGGGAGCTGAAGTGACCTCCTGGCTTGATCTCATAGCGTGGCGAGAATTCCAACTAATATTCTTCTTCGGGCACACACGCTACAATAATATGATGCGTAGTATTTGAACAGAAAGGGGCTTCTCCGATAATAGGAATGAATTTTTTGTGAAGAGAAATATTTCTTGTCCTGTGCCTTCCGATCATATAGGATTTCTCTTGTTGCTTTAAAAAATTGGCAATGTGCATACCATGAAACATTTTCACTTAATGCAAAGGACTCCTCCGAAATTCATCATTAATCGGAGGAATTTATGAGTGTTGACCTGCTATAAGTAAAGTTTGGAGAGACAGTGCACACAACATTCTACCCCCTTTTCTTCAATCTGCAGCAGATTCTTGGAGCAGGACCGTCTAATAAGTCTAACTGGCATCTTTCTTGGTAAAGATACTTAATTTGAATGATTGTAAAAATAATGATGTCGACCCACCAAGTATACACGAAATTTATCTAAGGCATAGATTACGCTGGCAGCTCCTTCTATAGTAGTGTAGTTTCTAAGGGTCATTCGAGTTTTACTTGCATAATTAGACCACATAAGTTTTCCATCTTCCTCTTTATCTAAGAAGCTGACAAATGTGAATCACTTGCATCACATGACCTCAAAGAATGATTGCCAATTGGTGCCCTTAATATAGGTCACGAGTGGTCAAGTAGGATTGAGTTCCTCAGATCTCATTTTAGCGATCCTCATCACAGAAACAAATTGCATCCTTTTCCCGTGACTTATAAGAGGTTTTGCAATTTTTTGAAAAGTCAGCAAATAAACCTCCTGACAGGCTTTGCGCTGTCAAGGTGTCTCATGCGCTTTTGCCACGGGAAGGAAGTTTGGAAATAAGCCGATTTTAACGTTATCTGACCTCAGTTCCTTTGTTGGATATGACATGCCACTATACAATCCCTTGGTTTTACCTAAAATGGCATTTCCTCCCGATTTAGCACGATTCTTATCAATGCCTACTCAGGTGGTTCAAGATTGACTAAGCATTCTTCAAAACTACCCCATATCTGATGTTAATCATCCATTGTAGATCTCCTTAATGCGCTCCACCATATATCTGAAAATGCGACACATCTACGGAGATGTGGCGGGGCATTGCATAGACCAAAGGGCATTCTCCTGTAAGCATAGGTTCCAAATGGACAAGTGAAGGTAGTCTTCTCTTGGTCTTCTACTGAGATCTCTATCTGGAAGTAGCTTGAATAACCATCCAAAAAGCAATAGAATGGGTGCCCGGAAATTCTCTCAAGGAGCTAATCAATGAAGGGTAATGGGAAGTGATATTTTCTTGTCACTTCATTGACCTCTGTAATCTATGCATACCACTCCAACTGTGGTAAGGTGGGTGGAGTACCTCTCTCCTTTCATTCTTACAGTGGTCACCACGATTTCTTTGGCCTGACTGAGTTGGACTCACTCGGTGCTATCAGAGATGGGATAAATGATGTTAGCTTATAGCGGTTGAGAACTTACGCGCGTGTAAGCTACTTTGCATGAGATTCAGTCTCCTCTGCGGTTGTCTCACTTTGGTTAGCTTCCTCTTCCAGTAGATGTGATGGGTGCAAACCAAAGGTAATCCTTCAAATCAAAGATTTTCCACCCGATGCTTTGTTTGTTCTTCTGAGGACATCAGCCAGATTGTCCTTGATGAGGATTGGCGATGAAGAATTACAGCGGGCATTGGTCATTCTCTTCCCCAAGTATGCGTATTTGATTCATGGGTAAAAACGAGGTCCCGACTTTTTGAGGCTCAGTGCTGTTTCCCTTCCTTTCATGGCTCCCTCCTTAGGGGTGCCGGGGAAGAATTTCTTCCTTCTCCATGACCATGTATGATGCAAGCTCTTGGGTTTCTGCGAATCCTCGAAAAATCGTGACTCCTTGATCGACATATCTTATAGGCTGCTTCTTTGATGACTTGCTCGTCCAGAATAGTGTCAATTAAGCATACCTCTTCTGGGCCCTCTTCTACAGGATGCATATGCTTTTTACTTAAGTGGAAAATATTGAGCGACAAAGTCATATTTCCGAATGCAATTTGCATAACTCCATTTCGGCAGTTGATGATCGCATTAGAGGTGGCGAATGAGTCTTCGGATAATGGGCACATAGTAAGCTCCGTTGCTGCTACTATTTACGGGTGAGAAAGAAAAATCTATAGGATAGTAAATTTGTCCACACCGTATCAAGACATCCTCAAACGGTGCCTTTGGGAATTTTATTTTATCACAATGCGCTGGGGATAATGTAATGGTAGTGGGTTTCAGCTCTCCCCAGGCCCGAGTTGCTTGTAAAAGCTAAAGGTAGCGAGGTTAACATGCGGCCCCAGGAGTCGATGGTGCCTTCTCTACACAAGTTCCACCAATATTCACTAAGATGGTAAGACAACCCGGGTCTTTGTACTTCACTAGGGTCTTGCATTGGATAATGGCATTGACACAGTGCAGCCGGAAGGATTTCTTATCAACATTGACCTCTTTCCCTTGTGCCTGAGTCCTTTAAGAATTTGGCATATTTGGGACTTATTTGGCCATATCTAACAGGGGGGATGTTGACTTTCACCTTCCTCAGCACTTAAATTTCAGCTGGTTGATGGCTTTCTTCTTGTACCCCAGTGCTTGAGGAAAAAGGTTGGGGTGTCTTTCTTAACCACTCGTCTTCTTTGATTACAATTCTTCCCGGTTCAGCTTTCTCTCCTTCTTTGGCTTCTTTTGTGGGTGTGGGAAAAGGTTGCTCAATTTATTTGCCACTCCTGAGTGATAAACGCCTTCCGCCGTCTATCTTGGGGGTTGGTTCCTTTGGAAGAGCTTAGCCATGGACTCAAGCGGGATTAGGCTCAAATGCAGGAAGGAATTTTCCTTTTCTTGCCCTTTGCAGTTAGTTAACTAGCAATTGAATACGTAGGTTACAAATTTTTAGCAATATTAGATTGCGAGTTTTCATTTTCTTGTTCAAGTGCTCTCGGTACAATAATCGATTTTAAATTGGCTTGGACATTCCAGCGCTCTTCTCCTGCAAACTACCAACCACTTCTTTCCGAGTATTATAGCGCTCAGCGGAGATGATGATGGTGGTGGGCGTATTTTAGATGAAGATCCGTGCGGTTGTTGTGCAGCAAGGGATACATATGGTGGAGACTTTGGTTTCCAAGAGAGGCTAGGATTGTTCCTCCAATTAAGATTGTATGTGTTGCTATATGGGGCACTGATTGGTGGCTTGTATTGACCCACAGCATTGGCCTGTTCAGCTAACATGTCCCTCATTGAAGGAACATATGGGCAATGCTCTCCTGGATGCTAAACAGACTAACAAATGAAGCAAAGCTTGTTGGGCACAAGTGTCTCAGCCACTATTCGCACCTCATGTTGATTTCTCATTTTCTACTTAGCTCCTTGACCTTCTAGCTAAGGTTGATAGTTTGCTTTCCTTCCATGTCTTCCTTTGAGGAGTACATGCCCCCTCCCCTCGCGAACATTTGCAGGCCTTATTCTCTCCGCTTCTCTTGGGTTAGGTTCATCCCCAGGCTTTGGATGCCTACGCCCACGTAGTTCGGAAATCCATCTTAATGCAGTTCTTGCTTAAGAAGAGTCACTCTCACTTGTCTAGTTTCCAACAATCAAGCTTCATAGTAGGACATTCCATCATAAAAGTGGTTGACTAGTAGCCATGTCAAAGCCATGGTGAGGACATGCATTAAGGAGTTTCCAAGTATCTTTCCCGACAGTGATAGAATTTTTCATTTTTCGTTAGCTCTGAACGTGTAGGTTGCCTCTTGATTTATTAGTTATGTGTTTGGAAAAAAAATTCTTTAAGAACTCAGCCTGCATCTCAGTCCAGTTCCGAATTGTCCTTGGCCTAAGAGAGTTGAGCCAAATCTTGGCTTTATCTTTCAAAGTCAGAGGACAAATTTTTAACCTCATCGAGTCCAAATTGGTGGCATCCTCTTTGAAGTTTTTGTAGACTTCCTCAAATTCTCGGATATGAGAATAGGGTTCTCACTCTCCATACCATTGAAAGTGGGGAGTAATTGAGTAGAATGTAGGGTCTGACAATCATGTCCTTAGTGGGAGGCACAATGCATGAGGATGTATGTGGTCCCTAATGGACCTATATGCATTGGGTTCCTCTCCATTCCTTCTTGGCTTTCTTTGTTCCTCGGTGGGCTCCGTTTGAAGTCAGCATCTAAGTTTAATTCACAACCTTGTTCCTATGGAATCTAATTCTCTATAATCTACCATTGTATTCTGTCCCCTTTGGAACATAAACCCTACGCCAGAAGAACATAGCACACCCGACAAAAACAAACAAAGCTACCCAAAGAATTCTATAAGGTAAAAAAATCATCATCTGGATAAAAATAATTTAATAAACTGTGATGGCTAACTGAAGGAATGAAAAGGGAATAATTCACAAAGCATGATGAGGATCACAAGTGTTGGCGATTCATCATTTGCACTAAGGCACCATCCGTGTGGCGGCTGATTAGGTATGCACGGTAGGGTATCTAAAATCCATAAAATTTATACCTATTTCCTCTTGCTGTCGTAGCATGACTCTTTGCCAGTATAGTGGCCTGCAGAGCTCGAACACGGGATGGGTTTTATCGCACAAATGGCTTGCCGGGTGAAGTTGGCCCCATTGAATTCATTTAGATTTTGGGTTTCGATAAAAATAGGGGTGTAATGGTTGGCTGGAAATAAAATGAAGTAAAAATATAAAGAGGCTCCTTGAAGTGTCGAGTACACTGATCTTAGGTTCTAGAAGTGTTAATGAGGGTTCTCGGGGGCCTTTTCCTCGCATTGGGGAGGATGACTATCAGTCATCTCAGTGGATCTTCATTTGTCTACAGAAAACCTTGACCCACTATGATTCCTTTTGAAAGATAGCATTTCTTGGCGTTAATGGTCTTAGGCAGTAGAAAACTTATCTCCTTGACCCACGCCGAATGGCTAATATTAAGCAGCTACCGAATCTTAGTGGATGCTTGATAAGCATCCACTTTGAACCCTAAGATTGCCAAGTCGCAGGTCATTCAAAAGTGCGTCTAAGGGATTTGAACCCTAGGGTTAGAAGAGACACATAAATGTGAGTAGAATACACGTTAGAGCCACTAGAAACCTCGATTTTACCTTAGATCCTTTGTCCAATAGCTTTGCCCTTCCAGGATAAAGGGGTTTTACCAACTCATCCTCTGAGTTGTCATCCTTAGAGGCTGTTTGGAAGGCGAGAAAATGAGAGAAAGTGAGGGAAAATGGAAAGAGGCGGGAGCTGCTAAAAGCTTGGCTTCAAAAAGCTTTATTAAGATCAAGATGGTATTGTTATAGTGTAGCTTGGGGATTATATAGTGTCCCGGCTATGCAAAATTACAAAATTATATGAATTAATACTATTACATGAAGAATAATTAAGGAAAAACAAAAATATACAGAAAGACAAATTGTGAGGAGCAGATTTCGCGAAGTGCGAGAAATTTCGTAAGGGGCTGCGGTCGCAGCCATGTTAAGTGCGAGGTGTTGCTCTTCTTCTCCTTTCCTCTGCTTTCTTCTTTAAGCACCGACCAATAGCTCTAAGTTCGACTTGGATCCTCGTAGATTGAGGCTGATTTAAAGCTTTGGCATGATTAGTTCATAAAACTACAAAATTTACCCTGTGATCATTAGTATAGTTGGGACATAATGTGCCAATCGGGTTAATTAGGCTAATTACTACGCAAAGAGTGCTCAAAACCTGTAATAACCAAGGTACAAAATAGCACTATTTGGGTAATAATCAGTAGTACCACCTCAGCATTATGTGAGGATCGTATGGATCGAGAGGTGATTGATCTGCGCGTGGTCTGGGTAATCCTATTGTATGGACTTAGACGTGACCAATAGGATTGCCAGGAAAATTAATGTATAAAAATTGCCATGCTACCTAGGCTAGAAGGACCCGAGTGATAATAGGGAATGGGTTTGAGAGAGTTGAAGGGGCCGAAACATAAATCTCCATATCAGTTCCTTGAGCTGCACAAGTGTATGTTCACTCGATCAGCGCTTAATGGTCATAAACCGTAAAGGCATCGACGGAAAGCGTCGACCTAGTATATTTCCTTGAGTTAGCAACGAGATTAAACTAGTCCTTGTAAGTGAACATTGATCATACCCTTTTTTTTTTTTTTTTTTTTTTTGTTTTTAGTTTAGTTTAGGAAACCCTTTTCACCCAGACCATTAGTCGCTCAAATATTAAATAACTTTAATGCTTGAGTGCTGTCTTCGCCTAAAATACGCCCTGTGGATCAGTCTTTGTCAAACTTTTGGTCCACTATGTGCTTATCACGACTTGGAATGCAGCTTGAAATTGTAACAAGTTTTAGCGTCGTTTTAGAGGACTTAACAAAAGTCTTTGGTAATATGCTAGTATAACATCGAGCATTACTCAAACGAATGACATCCTTGCCAAAACTACGTAATTCCCATATCTGTCTGAAAAGCAATCTTTAATATTTCTTCACCCTTCACCTAAGCTAATAATACCTAGATCTTAGATCCATCTTAGAAAAAACAAGACCCTTGTAACTAATCAAATGAATTAAATCATTCTAAGCAATGGATTTGTTCTCAATTTCCACATTAAACTCCTTGGAAATCGATACATAATCTTAAAAGTCCCGTCATTTTTCTTATGAGCGTTGGAGCTCCCAGGTGATACTGAGTCTAATAAAAATCGCTATCAAGCATTTCTTGGAACTGTGCTTTTATCTCCTTAACCTTTAAAGGAGCCATTCTACAAAGTGCTTTTGAGATAGGAATCATCCGTAGTACTAACTCGATGGTGAATTCAACTTCCCTTTTTGGTGGCAGTCCGGGTAATTCCTCAAGAAATATATCGAGATAATATCTTACTATAGGAATATCATCCAACTTCACATCCTTACGATTTCCTACAACACAAGCCAAGTATCCTTGGTAACCTTTTAATGAGCCCAACAACCGTATAACATATATCGGTTTCAAAGACCTATATAAGAGGGGACACATTCTAGGGTTGGAGGGACGGACGGGATAGGACCAAATCGACCTTTTGGGGTTAGAGATCGGATCTTTTGAGGGAGAAAACCCTCCCTAGGGTTTCTCCCCTTTTGTTCTTAAATGAGCAGCACTTTAGGACCAAAGAAGAGACTTGGTAGCAACCCTTAAGCTTGGAAGAAGACTAGAGATCGTAGGAAGAAGAGTGAAGACTCACCATGGCCATTAGAGTTTCTTTTTCCTCTTTTCTCATGTTTTATCCTAGATTTGTGATGTACCAAACCTTTATTATGTTTTAATTTCTTAATCTAGGGTTTTTGTTGTATATTGAACATGAGTTTTATATCTATTTGTTAATTTTCCGTTTTCTATTGTTTCCTGTGAATGCACCTCTATTGATTCATACTTGGTTTTATTTACATATTGATTTCTAGCTAATCTCAATATGGTGAGTGGTTCCTTGCGAGATTTGAGAAGGGAGTGAGGAATTTGACATAGATGAATTAACCTAGTTAGCCTAGTAGTGTAGAAATTATTATTAATTTAGAGGCGTGTGATACTCTTGGGTCTTAAAACATCTCTAATGCTTGGGGTTGAGGGTGAAATGAAACCTAGTGTTAGTTAGTAGCTAATTGATGAGTCTTAAACTCATCTATTTTTAATCCATTTTTCTTGCTTATTTTTAGTACATTTAGGTATGTTTTAATGCCAAATGATGGATTATTCATCGACTTTGTGTTTTGTAGGTTTTAATTCAAAAAGGAGAAAATTTCAGCAAGATAGAAGAGAAAAAGAGCAATGCGGCCCGGTCATGTCATGACGGAGTTACGCGTAATCACGAAAAAATGTCAAGCAAATGGCTAAGAAAATCTGTCACGATAATATTTATGCATGCATGTATGGTATTTGAATATAGAAGAGGAGCTATGTCACGATAACTGACGTTCCACGACATAACATGGGAAAAGATAAACAGTCGTGAGAAACAAAGAGGAATAAAATATTCGCAGCAGGTTTATGTCATTAGAAGATATCAACATCGGGAAGAACTTTTGTCAGCGAACATAAAAGCTCCTATCGCGATACTAAAAACAAGAATATAGCATAAATTCTATCGCGACAAGGTATCATATGTCGCGACAAGAAATTAAATAGCAATACAGGAAGAATACTTTGACAGATCAATCAATGTTGTGACATAATGAAAAATAGAAGGCAGAATCTATTTCACGACAGAATCTTCTCCTGTCGCAACATTGATTATTGCAACTTAGAAAAGCACATTGAGACAACGCTATGAAAAAAGGATTATGTAAATTAGGAGTAAAGAATGTCGTGACTCTTTGAAAGTAAGGGTTGGTCACGCGGAGAAAGCAGAAGTCGGAGACCAGTGATCTTGACTTAGTAGACTAACTTGGTTGCAACAAAGAGTTCAATGTTGCAACATACTTCAGAAAATGAAGAGAAGTTTTTTGACATCGCGACGGGGATATTAATGTCGGGACCAACGAGAAATAAAGGCGAACACGGATAAATAAGGTCGCGAGTGAATTCTCCATGTCTATGGATTGAAACAAGGAAGAAGTCTTGTGTGACATAACGAGGAACTAGGTCGCGACACAAAGATGGAAATTTGAAGGCAAAGTCTTGTCGAGATACTAAAAGCTTGGTCGAGACGAAAAACATCTGACACCCGATAAACGATGTCATGATATCAAAATGGAAGGCTGGCGAAATCGGGTTAAGTGCAGGAAGACCGGGCTAATGGCGTGACGGACTTTCACAGTCGTGACAAGAATGCGTGATACAAGAAAAATTGTTGCAACAAGAACCAACAGAAATACTATTGCGACATAAAAACTAGGTCACGACACAAATTTGAAAATGCACATAAACGATGTCGCAAACATAACTATTCTAGTAAACACACATTAGATTGTCGCGACATATAATGGTTAGAACGACAGACCTTGTAGGACAAAGTGTTAAATAGCCAAAGAAAGATGTGTCGCGACAAAATAAATATGTTGAAGAAACAAATACTATGCTGACGGAGACTACGCATGCTCTGATAGAGACTGCCAATGAAAGAATTAAACTGTTATGACAACACTTTGGTGTGACGAAGAATCTTGATCTGAGCGAAATTTGGGGATCCACAATGTAGCCTCGAATTTAGAGCCCAAACTTAAGGGCTCTATAAAAATAAACATTTGAGAAGCGAGGCCCGGTCGATCGGTCTGACGCTCAGGCATTGCGGGAATTAGACTCTTTTGTAGTTTTTCTTTTATTTTTATTTTCTTGATAGATTAGATTTAGCGTAGGATTTCAATTTGTTTACTGAACTTAAACGATGGTGTTCAAAAGTTCAAGTTGAAAAGTGTTGAAGAATCGATTTCGATTCTTTATTTGAATATAATGAAATCTAGATAAAAGTTGGATTCATTTATTTTGGTTTATTGCAATTGCATTGGAAATTTTTACGTCCCGATATTTCAATGTCCATTGTGATTCATTTTGAGAAATACAACTTCATTTGGGAAATATACGAGATTAGTTATGGTCTTTCTGCCGCAAATTAGAAGATTTCTTGGATTGAGAATTTTGAATTTATTTGAATGATGTTGTTCATAAAGTGAATGTTTCCCGACATTAGTAACTTATATGATTAAAGATTGTTGTCAAACTACGATTTCAGGAGGCCCTCTGAGTGACACAGAGTTGGAGATTCTTGAGAGCATGGATGCATTACTTAGGGGTATGCTAGACTATTATTGAAGAACTAATGAGCTCTAAAATATTACTTAGATAAATCATGAATTTACTCAAGGTTTGAGAATTAGTTGAGGAATCTATCGATTTAATCATTAAATTTCTCCTTAGTCTTGAGTAATGATCTTGATCCTACGGTAGGTTAGATCTAATCAAGGAAAGAACTCTTTAAGATCTCGGATGAGACATCATTCGATCTTGTAAATCTGGGAATGAAAATACGTCTTCTAGGAAGCATGAAATTAGTAGTCAAAGAAATGGGTATGAAGTATTGGAAAATAAAAATACCGGATCTTATAAAGAAAATATGATTACAAAAATGCTTGGTTAGACACATGTTTGAGAAATGAACATGAATCTCTAATCGATAAAATGTATAGTTAAGGGAGAAATCGAGCTATACTACCTTGCCTCTTTGACAAATTCGGATTGAGTCGTGATATAAATTAGAATATATTTATAGGAATTGATAATTTCACGGCGGTGAAATCACAGTGTCACTTCAGTAATGTCTGGTTAAGTCCAGTTTAGTGCAGGATTTTAAAATTTTCTTTTATTATAGATGTAGAAATTTAGATAGTGGAATTCTTAGTTAGTGATTAGTGCTCAAAAAGTGATATTTTGAACCCTGTTTATTACGGGTTTTGAGCACTTTATTCTGTCGGCGTAATTAACTTGGAATTTTCATAGTAAGGTCCTGTTATTTCTTGATCGCATTTGGCTAATTGTAGTTTTGCGAGTGTTATACTTAAGAGTGTCGAGTCAATTCAAACACGAAGAACCACCCAGTTGAACTCATCTTTGCGGATCAAATCATAAGGAAGAAGAGCAAAAAGTGAAATATGGAACAACTCGGGGAATTTTGCGGGGATGCTGGGTTCCTTAGCGCATAATTTTGCAACTGCGAAATTTCCTGATGTTCCAGCCTGCCCATTTCTGCCACTATTCATGCCTCTACGCCTTGTTCCTTCTCAACCCTACGACAACCCATTTCACCGCTGCAATTTGAATTTTTGCCTTTTTGTTTCCTCTTTTTGATTTCTTCTGATTTGTCCTTATGCAGTTAAATGCTTTTGTTGATTTTGGTAATTTTGCTTGTCTTGGTGGCTATATAAACCATTTGTACACATTATAGCAGGAGACTTTTGTCAGTGAAGAAACTTTTGTGTAGCGAAGAGCTCCGGTTTTCGGCTTTTCTCCTTTCTCCATTTTCTCTCCCTTTCTCTCACTTTCCTCCACACCTTGAAACACCCCGCCAGGGGATGACAAACTCAAGGGATGGTTAAGCTCGACCCTCCATCCTTGAAGAAGAGGGCTACTGGGTAACAGTTTTGAGGTAAAATGACTGTTCTCACGTTTTCAATGCTAGCATTTATGATCATTTATGTATCTCTCCTCTAAGGGTTAAATCTCTTAAATATACCCTGATTAACTTGTATTTGGCAAGCTTTTTGGGTTCAGTGGATGCTTATTGCTAGATCCACTAATATCCGGTTAGTTACCCTCTATTAGTTATTGTAGGGTAGGTTTAGGAGGTGTGTTCTCACTGTCTGAGAGCATGTATGCTCTTTAAATGCCATTTTTTTAAAGGAAAAATTATAAGGGTTCAGTTTTTAAGGCCAAATGAAGATCCGGTTCGGGAAATGACTATAAGTCCACATCCTCCCAATGCGAGGAAAAGGACCAGGGACCTCTCATTCACCTTAGGACCTCAAACCCAGTAGCCCAACCCCCGGAGTTCTTTTTCTTATTTTATTTCATTTTATTCTCAGTTTTCAAACAATTCAACCCACTGTTTTTAACAACACCCCAAATCCAAACTGAAATTCACCATTTTGAATCACTGTAAATCATTTTGTGTAAAGAAAACTCATCCCTAAGTTCGACCCTAAAACCACTATACTGCAGTAGCTTTGCTACGGCAGTAGGAATTTAGGTTACAAATATTGTTGATTCCGAGTGCACCTACTGTGGCACGAATCAAATGGCGTCGTTGCCGAGGATGGTGCCTTAGTGCAAGTGAGAAGTTGTTGAACTTGTGATCCTCATCACAAGTGTTGGTGAATTCCAATCTCTTTTTGCCTTTACTTTTATTTCCCCTAGCAGTTCATTCTTTGGGTTGATTTAGGCCACATACTGTCCATACATAGAATTTTCATTTTTTATTTCTAGCTAACATTAACCTTTTTGGTAGCCCTGCTTTCTTTTTGGTTGTCTGTTTGTGTTGCTTGCCTAGCAACTTATGCACCATTGGGGCAGGAACACTACAGGCATATTGGAAATGGTCAGTGCTCCACCTGAACAGGGCTGTGAAGTGAGCATTAATAGTGGTCAGATGGAGCCCCCACTTGAGGGCGACAAAGCTAGCGAGAGTGCGGAGAACCCGATGCTTGGGTGATGAGGTTCCATATACACCCACGGTGCAGTGCACCCTCATGTATTGTACCTCTGTTGAAGACATGATTATCGGGCCACCTGTCCCACGCCACGCTTTTTCCATGGCATGGAAAGTGAGAACCCTATTTGCATATCCGAGTTTGAGGAGTATGCAATACCTTGAAGGGTCTTGGCACAACTGGACTGATGAAGCTAAATATCTTTCCTCCTAATTCTTAAGGACAAAGCCAAGATTTGACTAACTCCCTAAGGCCAAGGACAATACGAAATTGAATGAGAGATCGCGAAATTTGAATTCTAAAGAAATTTTTTTTTTCCGTGCAGGACCCGATAGTTTGAAAAGGAAAATCTATACTTCCTTGTGATGATAATAGAAGTTCTATGAATCTTGGGAAAGGTATAGGTCATCGGTGCATGTCCTCACCATGGCTTTGATACATGGATCTTTGGTGAATCCTTTTATGATGGGCGTCCTGCTGTAAACAGTGTTAGAAACCATGTGTGGAGGGGACTTCCTGAGTAAAAATCCAGAATAATCCATGGATTTTCTGAGTTATGTAGCAGAGACCTCTAAGGCATGGGATGAGCCCAACCCCAGGGAAGCAGATAAAATGAGGCCTGCATCCAGTTCAAGGGGAGGCATGTACTCACTCCCAGAAGAGATGGAAATGAAGATGAAGCTATCCACCTTGGCTAGGAGGGTGGAAGAAATGGAAGGGAGAAGACTACATGAGGTTCAGGCAGTGGCTGAAGTCCCTCTGAGCGAAGCTATGCCGTTTGTCCCCGATCGGCCAGGCATGTGGGAGAGCGATGTCCATTCGACGGTAAGAGATGTTTTCTAATCAGGCCAATTTTGTTGGTCAAAGCAAACCTCCACCCAATGCCCCATATAGCAATACATATAATCCCAATTGGAGGAACCACCCTAATCTCTCTTGGGAAGCGAATCCAAGAAACATATGCCCCACGGTGCGAAACAGCGATTTGGTTCTTCATGTGACCTGGCGCCACCATCCTCATCCCTATTGAACTAGCTATTTTAGAATTTGAGCAAGGTGGTAGGTGATTTTGTGGAAGAGCAAAAGGGGAATCAATGTACAATTGGCTTTCGAAGGTGATCTTGTGGAAAGCACCACTGAACAAAAGATAGATGAATACGAAGTGATCTCGTCAGGAAAATAGATAATCTGATATTCCATCACCGGGATTACCAATCTCTGGCTGGTACGGGGAGAAAGGAAGATTCCCTGCCCAAACTCAGCCCAATCCTAGGGGAGTCCATGAGATAGGTTCTACCAGTAGCCCCGCCCCAAGGATGGATGAAGTAAAGGCTATCATCACTTTAAGAAGTGGAGAGGCGAGGTTGATCGGCCCGGTGCGAGCACATTGAGGGAGATCAAAGGGGAAGAAAAGGAAATTAGGAGCCCGGAGACATATAGTTATAAAAGAAGATTCAATGAAGAAAGAGCATGCCTCCTCCATTTCCTCAAACATTAAAAGGTAAGAAAAAAGGCCTCCAATCATACTGAGATCTTAGAGTGCTAAGCCAGTGATTGATATCCCCTTTCTTAGACATGATTAAATAGGTTCAGCGTATGCAATTTTTAAAGGACACATTGGATAGTCAAGAGAGGGTTGGGCATTGACAAGAAAGCCTTCTAGCAGGCAGGTCAAGTCACAATCATTCAAAGCAAGACCACAGGTGAAATACAAGGATCCGGATCCCGCCATTCGATTAACATGGAAACTTATATAGATAAAAGCCTTCTTTGGATTTAGGAGCCAATGTCAACCTGCTACCTTACTTGGTATACAAGCAGTTAGGTTTGGGGGAGCTGAAGCCTACCAACATCACTCTATCCTTAGTTGATCGATCGGTAAAAATTCCTAAGTGCATAGTTGAGGATGTTTTGGTTAAGGTGGACAAATTTTATTATTTGGTGGACTTCGTAGTTCTTGATGCGGCGGAGTGGCGGAGGGCAACAGTGCCTATCATGGGAGGCCATTTTGGCCACATAATACCATAATCAATTTGCCGGAATGGGTCATGCGACACGCTGGCAATATGACTTTGGGCTTAATATCTTCCACCTGGCGATAAGCTGTCGGCAAAGGAGTAGGAGCAAGAATTGATGAAGAACGGTGAAGCAGTTGATGAAGAATTAACTGCTGTCGATCCTCCTCCGGCGACGATTCGAAAGCACCACGAGCGAGTGCTTAAAACGGAGGGCGAAACTCAAACATTGTAGCTCACCTCACGACGAGACATGGAGGACTTCTCCTCATGACCCTCCATGGCCCCAGAAGGACTACGTAAATGGGAGTGGTTTCTGCAGTAACATAGAAACAACTCCAATTTTTGTTAGACTTTTATTTTCTTTACTTTAAGTTTTGTTTGTGATTTATTTTATTTTTCTTTTTAGATTATCTTTAATTTTAAGTTAATTTTTGTTTCCTTTGTACAATTTTCTACATTTTTCTTAATTTTACTGTGTTTATTTTTTTCGGTTTGGGTCGAATTTTGAGCGGGGAGATGTAGGAGCGAAGAGCAAAACCGGCAATTTTCGCAAGGTTGCGAATTTACGTAACCTACATTAAATAAAGAAAATTTTCGCAACGGTAAAAAAAGTGTAGCTAATCTCGAGAATTTCTAGTAGCCAACTATAGCTTATACGGAAGGCTTCCCATAAAGACAAACATGAGCAGTGCGGTAGTAAAAAAACATAAAAAAATCTTATATATATATATATATATATATATATATATATATATATATATATAATAAATAAAATTTTGTCTTTGAAAATATTTTTATTTAAGAATCCCACAGTTGCGAATTTTCCCTTGACCTCCTACTCACGGCCAATTTGTTTTGATCTAACTTTCATCCGAACTTCGTTTTAAGCGTTCTTGGTACCGTTGGAAAGCTTAGAGAGTGTAGAATCTAAATATATCTAGAAATAACACTTTTGAAATTTTGATAAAGGCTTAATTTTCAAAATGCTACAACTGATCACTTTTTTCCTCTCTTTTCTTCTCCTAACTTGTTTATTTGAAGCCCAAACATAGTGAATAAGGTGTCGGTGGAAAGCTTGTGAAGTCTCCTATCTAACAAAGAGCACATTTTCATCAAGGAGGTGTCACTTCCTCCCTTAAATTTCCATCCCATAGCCGCATTGAGGACAATGTTGAATTTGGTTGGGGGGAGAGTTAAGGAAGGAAGTGTTGTTTTATGTTTTTGAGCAAGTCTATTTTGTGAAGTTTAATGACTTGCTATTTAGTTTCTTGCATAGTTGTTTGTTTTGTTTGTGAAGTTGTTAGTTTGTTTTTGAAAAGCTGAAAGCTGTCATTTTTATATATAATACATACTATCATTTCCTTTTTCGATTTTAAAAAAAATTACACCCATTTTTTTTTTGTGTTTTACCTAGCCCCGCAAATTTGAAAAATTGAACCTTTGTCCAATCTCTCTATTGATGTTGATTGGTTCCATGCCTAATCGAGTGGACGATTAGCTGAATTCGCGCTTTTGACCTTTCTTTCACCTCTAGCCAACCACAATACCTGCAATAATGCCTCTCGACACAGTCAAGAACTCCGCCTAACCTCCGAAACTTTGCAAAACCTACCTTTAGCTTCATTGCTGACTACCTTTTAATAGTTAAGGACCCCATGAAAAGAAGGTCAATAAAGTTTCTAAAATGAAAAAGAATGAAAAGAAAAAGAAAAAGAAAAAGAAAAGGAAAAAGAAGAAAATTGCAATGCTTTGCCTTGAAACCCAAGCACGGTCCGAGGGGTATATGGCGAAAGTCATTAAAACCCCAAGGCTCCTAAGCCAACTCGGGGTCGAGTCACCGACTTTGTGCCTCGCTACACGGTGACGGGTTTAGCAAGTCAGAAAGCGGAGTCTCGAAATCATTCGAGTCCTGGGTGAAACCCGAAGAGTTAGTGGTCGAAGATCCCACTCGCCCTAAGCCTTAACGGCCTGGAGTCATCGGTGGATCCCCTCAAGCATTGACTTTGGTGAGGTCGATTCCTTCGCATTGCACCCTTTACAACACAAAAAAGAGTCAGGAATAAGAGTGGGTCCTAATTCATTTAGGGTTGGTTAGTGTCCTAGACGGAGGTAGTAGCTCGTCAGGAGAATGCCTTAGCAATTTATCAAGAACCGATCAAACAAACACTTAGTTTTCAGTGGAAGCTCCGCTGATTCACTAAGAGGGAGGCCTTTTCGATGTGCTCCACTCGTGATGGCATTCATTCTCGAGATAGTTATCAAGGGTTTCAAAGGGATTCTCATCGAGGGTTAGGCATTACTCATTCACAACCTCAAATACCATTTTTTGTACATCATTTTGTTATTTGTTGTGATGTTCTTCTCTTTCTTTCTAATACATGGATTAGCAATGTGTATTTGGGAGTGTGATTATGGCTCAAAAAGTCGCTTATTAACCCCGCTTATCGGGCAGTTTCGGAGACTTTTGCGTACTAATCGTGAATTAACCCGACATTGGCATATTAAGGTCCCTACTATTCTACCCGATCACATTTTCAGAGCTAATTTTGTAGTTTTTGAAAGCTATTTATGCCAAAATTATCGAGTCAATTCAAACATGAAGAACCCGAGTTGAACTCATCTTTGCAGATCAGATCTTAAAAGGAAAGAAGAGCAAAAAGTGAGAAATATGGAACACTGCAGGAATTTTTGCAGGGTTACGAAAATTTCGCAACCTGCAGAATTTCACAATGTTGCGAAACTGCCCATTTCCTGCTTGCCACTATTCATGCCTCCACCCTACGAGACACTATTCCCCTCAGCGCCCCGCTTGAATTTTGCCTTTTGTTCCTCTTTGATTTCTTCCCATTTTGTCTTTGTAATGTTGAACTCGCTTTGTTGATTTTGCAATTTCGTTTGTCTTCGTGGCTATATGTTTACTCAGACACACTATAATGGGAGACTTTTTGTCCAAATGAAGAAACTTTTGGCACCGAAGAGCTCCAAGCCCCACTTTCTCCTTTCTCTCATTTTCTGCCCCTTTCTCATTCATTGCCAAACACCCTCGAGGATGACAACTCAAGGGATGGTTGGCTAAACCCTCCCATCCTGAAGAAGCAGGGCTACTGGGTACGCTGAGGTAAAATGACTGTTTAACGTTTTCAATGCTAGCATTTATGATCATTTATGCTCTATCTCTCACTCTAGGGTTAAATTCCCAATATACCCCGATTAACCTATATTTGAAAAGTTGGGTTCAAAGGATGCTTATTGCTGATCCACCGATATCCGATTAGTCGCCTCTTATTAGTTACTGTAGGTAGGCTTGGGGAGGTGTACTTCACTGCTCCGGGAGCATGTGCTCTTAAATGCCATTTTTCGGAAGGAAAATATAAGGGTTCGGGCTTTTATACAATGAAGATCCGGGGCCGAAATGACTATAGGTCATCCTCCCAACACGAGGAAAAGGGACCCGAGGACCTCTCATTCACCTTAGTAGACCTCAAAAACCCAAAAGAGCCCAACACTTCAAGGAGTTCTTTTTCATATTTTATTTCATTTTATTTTTAGTTTTCAAACAATTCAACCCACTGTTTTTAACAACACCCCAAATCCAAACTGAAATTCACCATTTTGAATCACTATAAATCATTTTGTGCGAATAAAACTCATCCCTAAGTTCGACCTCTTGCACCACTATATCAAGTAAAAGAGATTCGCTACTTGTAGTAAGGGGGAATTAGGTTACAAATATTGTTGATTCCAGGTACACCTAATGTGGCACGAATCAGTTAGGTTACTGAAAATTTTATGAAATGAAAGTTCAAATAGTGTAGAACTTTAGTAGTTGGGGTAGTTGAACTTTGAATTCTTTTCAATCTCTGTGGGAACGATATCCCACTTATAGTCCACTTTTGTTACTCTCAGACGACCAGGCACTTTAGTATTATGACTAAACTAAATTTTTAATAAAATCATCGACAAAGCAAGTTTTATTACGAAAGATACATGTTCTATTTTGGTCAAAGAGCTTTGGTGCTTTACTGGGGATTAGATAATAGTCCTTTGGTAACAGTAGCAAAAATTTGATCTCTATACAAAAATTGGTCAACAAGTTTTTGGTGTCGTTGCCGAGGAGAGAAGGAATTTAAAAATCAATATTCTGACAAAAGAGAAAAATGCTAATTTGGACATTTTTCTTTGTTTTTACAAAAATTTAAAAAAAAAAAACAACAAAAAATAGTTTTAACAGTAGTGGTTGAATAAGCCACTGATATTTTTGGAAGCCGAAAAAGATACATAATTTTTTATATCACTGACTCCATTTGATCTCAGTGTGTTTCTACTTTCAGGAAGAATTTAAATGCATAAAGACCGTAAGTGTATTCGTTGTTTCAGGACCCGAAATTGAGAGTAACCCCGCCAAATCGGAAGAATCACTAGCGGAATCCAGAAATATGGAAAATCAAAGAGAAAGGTCATAGACTATTCCAAGGTAGTTAAGAAGTGGAGAGAAATCAGAGGCCTACTACTATGGAGGAATTTTTGGAGGCCTATTATCCAAGAGGAAACACTGCACTAGACAACCCGTAATTGAAGCAAACACCCCGAAATGGGAACCAAGATTGGATTACTATGGTGTAGCAACACGCCACAGTCATCCTCCAAGATCCTACTCGACATATGGAAGATTCATGAGCAGCTGGCCAACATAGTCAAGCCGAATGGGGGTGAATCGTGCGCAACTGCCGCAACCCCGCCTCATTAAGAGATGTGGCAAGAATACGGTGTTTCGATTCATTGTTAGTAAGATTAATGAACACTTAGGAAGAATTGGTGGAAGCTTATATGAGCAGATTCTTTCCTCCAACTCTCACTGCTGAGAGAAGAGGAGAAATAATTGTCTTCAAGCAAGGGGAAGATTAGAACCTCTACACTACATGGGAGAGATTCAAAATATTGCTAAAAAGATGTCCTATGCATGGAATAGTTCGACCACTCAGATGGATATTTATCATGCTATGAATTATGCCTCCAAGGGTATAATTGATGCATCCTACTGTGGGGCTTTTAAAAGAAGAAATGCAAAGAAGGCATGGAAACTGATTGAAGACCTTGGAAAATGCAACTACAAGGCTCCATCTGAAGCTTTAGGGAGCAATAGCAGGTTGAAAGGAAATGGTCTTACTGAGTTTCGATAATGATGTACCCATAGAAGCAAAGCCGGACGCAGCGATGAACAAACCGGGAAACAATGAAAGAAGAATGCAGCCACCCACATGAAGGAGCAATAGAAGAAAGAAGTAGAAGAAGTGTTGAGGAACTAGTCGAGAAGAGCCTCACTGCTGGCGCGAGACCAAGTATATGAATGAGCAAAGTAGTTATCACTAAGCCCAACCCTAACTTGCGGCCAACACACTATACACCAAAGACTCGAGGAACCATGAAAACTTTTCATATGGCAGGAGCACAAGAGGCCCTGCACTCGACAAAATTACCAACAAGCTTATGCTTAGCCCAAAAGTTCCAAGAACAAATGCCAGTGAGGGACAATAGAGGAGAGTATTGGTCGAAAAAGGACTCAACTTTGAAGATCAGGATGCTTCATTTCATGTCGAAAAACAAAGGATTTTCAATCTACATGAAAAGATTTTCCGACCTTGAAAATTTCCAAGCAAACACAATCATACTAAAACAAATACCACCACAATGAGAAACTCGAGACCCGCGGCATTCGCCTTATTCTTGCAAAGCCAATCCATAATTGAATTTCCTAGTAGCACTGAGATCAATCCAAAAGATCTCATATCAACTACACAGAGGCAATGATGAATTTCAAGGAAGTGAGAAGGTGTAGGACAAAGCATACATGGAAACTGGTTTAATGAAGAATAGCTCAAACTAGATAAGCAAACAAAGAGAATTACTGGAACTGAAGACACTTTGCAACCTGAGTCTAGCTAAGGACATAAACAAAGTATCTTCGGGAGGCAACCTGAAATTTTAATTTTAGTTTTTAAATAGTTTTATTAATTCAGTATAATGTTATGTATTTGAAGTTTTAGTTAACTGCTAGTAGTTTTATGTTAGTGTTGTTGATTTTCAGGATAATGAAGCAAAAATTCAAGAAGATCCTTATTAAGAAGCACATTGTTTCAAAAAGAAAATATGTAGAAAATTACCACAAGGGGGAGAAATTCTAATTCCCTAAACCTGTATTTAATGACAATGCATATCTAAAGTTTGGGGGAATGTTAGCATGTTTGAATAAAAATATATTCTGAAAATCAGGGAAAGACATATTGAATTAAGAAATGAGATAAGTGTTCATACTAAACGGGCTAGAAGTTTGATAGTTTGAATAAATGTTCATACTTATGTTCAAATGAGTATGGAGCCGGAGTATATTATGTCAATGTTTTATGAGAGAAGAAAGAGAAAGATGAAAATTCAAAAAACTTCGATTAATGTCACAACACACTTTTTATGTGTCGTGACACACTTAAATTAGGAACCAAATTGAAAGGGAAGTTTATGTCGCAACACAGTTCTCCAATGTCGCAACATAAATTCAAAAGAGCACTAAAGGAACGCCAACAGAACATAGTTTTTTTTCATGTAGCGACAATTGAACTACTCTGGTTCTAAAATCAGGTCACGACAACTATTTTTGTTTGTCGTGGATGCAGAGCATTAATGATAAAACAAACCCTAGAGCAATGTTGTCGCGACATTAAATGTAGGGCAAGATCAACCATTGTTTATAAATAGAAAATTTTTGAAACTAAGAGCCACTATTCTATAAACTCTCAACCTTCTCAACTTCACCTCAAATCCCACCATCTCATTCTCAAACCCTAGAGCTTCTAAGTCCGACAAGCACATGTCGATTCTACCACCCTAATTTCAAACATCAACGAAATCATGGAAGAGTATACTGAGCTGGAAAATCAAACAGAACATGCAAGTTGAGGACAGGGAAGATGAAAATGAAAAGCAATAGCAGAAAAGAGAAGAATCAAGAAAAAGAAAAAGGGGAGCTGATGAAACCAGAGCGTGACGTATGAAAGAGCAGCAAGGAACTTTATTTTACAAAAAGCAAGAACTCTAATGGAAGGAAGTCTAAAAGACATGTGCTCATCACGAAGGGTTCAAACAAGTTATATTTCCTCACAAATACTTAAAAAAAGAGGATCAGAGTCACTTGCTGAACACAAAGAACCTCGGTTATGCGTTTCAAAAGAATCTCTAGAAATATGGTAGAAAAAGAAGGAAAAAGTATATGCCTATGATTACTGGGTGAGTTCAAGAGAAGCAGATAAATCGTATCGTCAATCCGAGGACAAAAGGATGGTTCTGTTCAAGAAACAACTCAAGGAACCGTAATAATTTAAAATAGCGCACTAGCCACGGGCCGGGAAAAGGAAAATGGAAAGGGACAAGGAAAACCCTTTAAATCCATCGCCAGGATACCGGAATCGGCTAGCCAAGGTATGGTTCTATTTTATCGCCTTGGCCCTTATGCCTAAGCATCTAAGCATAACAATGAAGAGAGGAAGCAATCCTCCTCACAGACATGTATGGGTTAGAAGATAAATGTGGGAAAATTTATTGAAAAGTCTATCTGGGTTACTTTCAGCAAATGGAATGATTCCACACCCGTGCCCATATAATAACCAAACTTTGCATCCGAGGGGGAGTAGAAGAAGAATGGGGGACTGAGGAAACCTACCCTGCAGCCTCTCAGCTTAACATGTATAACTAAAGGACTAAAGAATAGAGGGAAGGACAAAGAAAAAGAAATAGAAGTAGAAAAGGGGAATGAAGGGTGCACTAAGCTAGAACAGTGGGAAAGCTAAACGCCAATGCAACCAAAAGCTCATAGGAGTCAAAGCCAATTATGGAATGCACCCCCAAAGCTTAGACAAACCCATCATGAACAAGCTGAAAGTTCCGGGTAGAACTGCAATCATACAGAATTGATAGAATTGCTAATGTCTATGTTGCATGAAATGAAGAAAAGAGATAATAAGTTAAAGACACATCTTCAAATTTCGTGGATGAGTATTTCGACATATATCAAAAAAGAAGGACTAGAATTTGTGAGGGATGCAATGAAGAAAATGGATGAAGAGTGGAACATAAAAATAGAGAAAGGGACACAGAGTGAGAATACCAGAGATAGAGACAATGCCCCTCGAAGGCAAGCATGGACTTAAGAGATAACAACCCGTATGAACATTCTAGACACTGAAACAAAGTTTTGCTTGATTGAAATGGCAGAGATAAAAACAATAGGACACTCTTGGAATCTCTAGCTATGAGGCAGGGAGAACTTACGGAGGGTAATGCCAAGATCCTAGACTGGGCGATGAAGACAATGTCCAGCAAGAAGAAGATACCCCTACCACAACTGACCAAACTGTAGACTTACACTATAGTCCCCCAGTGGTGTTACGTAATCTACCTAGACCCTCAGACCAACTCGCATTCAATTGGAGCAGGCCCTTCTTCACCATGTACGTAAAAAAGAAAAAATTAAAATCATAGTTTATTCGCACGTAAACCTGTAGCTAGGAAGCTCCGAACCAACAAAATTTGTAAACCTATACATTCTACTGTTGTATCCTAACTACCGCAAAGAGATAACGTCTAGGGTCGAACTCAGAATAGGTTTTCGCCAAAATGATTTACAATCGATGTAAAATGGTGATTTCACTGATTTGGGGTTTTTAAAACGCAGGATTGGTGGTTTGAAAACTCCGCAAACAAATGAAATAGAATGTAAAAAGAACTCTTTGAAGTCTCGAGCCACTGGCTTAAGGTTCTATACATCGAGCCTGGTCCTTTTCTCGCACGAGGATGACTTCGGCAGTCATTTCCGAACCTGACTCAAGCAATTATAAAACTCCGAATCCTAAAAGCTTCGAGATATTAAACATTTATTTGGGCCGGCCCATGTTTCAAAGTTAAAGAAACCGACTTTAACCTAATCCGAGAGGCAAATAAATGGCAATAGTGTTTAGCCTCAAAGGGATCTTAGCAAAGAAGCATCCACTGAGCCCTAAAATCTTGACAAGTACTGGCTAATCAGGGTACATCAAAAGGATTTAAACCTGAGGCGAGATATAGAGACATAAATGACAATAACCGCATGCATCGAAAACAGAGAGGACAACAGTTTACCTTAAAACTTTAACCCAAATTTCTTCGAGGATGAGGGGGTTTAACCTAACCATCCGAGTCACATCCCGCGAGGTTTCGCATGCGAGAAAGTGAAAGAAAGAGGGAGAAAACGAGAGAAAAGAATAAAAGCTGAAAACCGGAAGGTTCTCACCAAAAGCTTATCGCAGATCAAAGTCAGTTCTATACAAGTTTTCACCGAGGCTTGCTACTACTCGTAGCAAGGAAATTACAACAATGTATGAAGTACCCAAATTACATAGAGGGTAGTTTAGGAAAAAGTAATAAAAAAGCTGGTCAAGGTGGGTCCAAATTGGACTTAGGAGCAGGTTGTGAAAATTCGCAACCCTGCAAAATTTATGCAGTGTTCCAATTTTCTTCAGTTCCTAGCTCCAATTTCCTTCTAACTTCTCCTCGATACGAGCCCAAGTTCACCCGACTCCTCGTGCTGATCGACTCAACAATTTTGGCATAAATAGCTTGCAAAACTACAAAATTAGCTACAAATGTGATCGTGACATAGCGTGACCTTAATGTGCCAATCAATTAATTACGCCTGATTAGTACACAAAAAGCTCAAAACCTCGTAATAAACAGTGGCTCAAAAGAGCACTTTTGAGCACTAATCAATAGCATTAAATTAGTGAAAGGAACTCACCAAGAGGAGTTTGAAGAATATCTAAGGATGGAAGCAACCAAGGAGAGGGCTGTAAGGAATAAAAAATTAACAATACTCTACCTTTTCCATCCCCTCATCTTCTTTGTATTCAAAGCCCATTCCTCTTAATAAAATAAATATTTTTGCACAAATTTTGTGTTCATTTCCAGGTTTTTGCTTGATCTGTGTGTTTTGATTTATTATCTTTGCTTCATGGTTGCCAATGGTTTAGTCAACAAAGCAAAGAAATCAACTACCCGGATCAAATAGTTTATTCTTCGGAGCATGTTCAAAGGGAAATGACTTGAGAACAATCGTTGTGTTGTATCATGTGAGTCAATGCATGTGATCAAAATGAACTTTTACTTGATTAAAATAACACAACAAAGAAAATTCAAATCCAAACAACCACCGATAGATGGTATCAGGGTAGCTAATCCGATCGAAAAGGAAATTGCGCTAGCTGCATCGAAGTTGAATGATTATATAAATAAGGATTTTCCACCAGGTATACAAGTAAGGTCGAAGAAAATCTAGAAAAACAATGCACATGGTCAAAGTGAGTCCTTAACAAAATTGTGAAAATTAGGACATCTTCTAGGTTCATTCACAATAAATAGTCCAATGTCCTAGAACTTGTTAGATTGTTAGTCAAGGCGAAATCCTAGGCAATACTAATTAATAAGAAGTGAGAGGCCATCCTCGGGAAGATCGAGCCTCATGCCTACCCTCATAATATGCACAAGCATACACTCTAGTTCCAGAATTGAGCCAAAATGCCTAATTTCTTCATTGAACCAACGATTAGAAACCTCAAACCCTTCCTTTATTCTAGTCCTACAGTAAAAAACCCTTTATTGCCCAGGTTTCAAGAAAAGAAACTTTTCAAAAGTTTTTTAAAATGACAAATGATCGAGAATGTTGGCCTTGGAATCAAGTGAAAATAAGAATGGAGGATGGTTGTTAAAAGAAAATAAGGAAAAGAAAAGAAAGCAAAGAAGGTGTCACATCGTGAATTTTCAAATTGGAAAAAGTTTCATCTTGTGGCCTTCCTTTCTTGAACAATTAAGTTCATAGGGGTGTTTCAACACTTAGTACCCTAATGCCAACTGGTAGGGGGGCTACTAACCCAAAGTTCTCTATGAGTTGTAGAAAGCCTAAAAAGACAAAACATTACACTATTCCTAAAAATCTTTGACAAGTGAAAAGAAAAGCAAAAAGGGCTTCTGGCATGGGGCGGACCGACGGATAAGAATGACAGTGGGAAATAAAATTACCAAGATGAGAGTATGCAGTATGGACATCAAGATCAAGTTTGGGGGAATTTTTTTTTTTTTTTTTGACATCAGTAGAAAGAAAAGGATGAAGGATAGAGACAAAGATGCAAAAAAGTGAAGATTGGAGGTAATTTTAGCCTAAATTCTCCAATTATTCACCCAATAACCCAAGCCAAACTCTACAAGCCTAAATAATTCAATTGATCTCTAAGGTTGTATTCGCTTTCACATTAGTGGAGACTAATATGAAAACAAGCATATGGACTTAAATGATATACACAAGAATTCATGTCGACTTTTAAAATTAGCTAATTTAGCTTAAAGAGAGAAAAAGACCATCACACACTCATAGATCGGGGATGAATTGATCGAATTGTTTAAGCATTTCAAAATCATTAGTTTTGTTTTACATAGTAATTGCAATTTTACTGGGTGTCCTAATTGAAAAACTATATTTGGAAACCATGCTGCAACTAACTAGTTTCAATTCAGGAGGTTGATTAAAAAAGGATTGCAGAGAAAGCATAAAAATGTCCCAAAATAAAGTCAATTATTTTTGAGATAAACAAAATTTTCTTTTCTTGCTTAGACAAGAAAATTTAAGTTTGGGGAATTTGATGAGTCTTTTAAACTCATCTATTTTTAATCCATTTTTCTAGCTTATTTTAGTATTCAGATATGTTTTAATGTCAATGACGGATTATTCACCAACTTTGTGTTTCAGATGTTTTAATTCCAAAAAAGGAGAAATTTTCTATCAAGAAAAGAAGAGAAAAAACAATGGCTGTAGTCTATGTCAATGACGTAGTTCTGTGGTGGCTCACGAGCAACGGCCCATAAGGAAATGGCTATGAAATGTCACGACAATATTTCTCTATACAACATAAAGGATTTAAATATAGAAGAGAGCTATGTCGTGATTAAAGAGATTGTCAGCGATGTAATGATAAAGAAATGTAATGTCACCAGACAAAGAGAGATAATGTTGTGACAAGGTTTGTCAACTGGATGTTAACATTAGGGAAGAACCTATAGCAACTTCTTAAAAGCTCGGCCTAATAGATTAAAAACAGGAAGAAAGCATAAATTCTATCACGACAAGGTATCTTATGTCGCAACAAGAAATTAAAGAGCAATACAAGAAGAATACTGTGACAGATCAATTTATGTTGTGACATAATGAAAAATATAAGGCGTGACCTATGTCGCAACGTGCACCTCTCCATCGCGATTAATCAATATTGCAAATCCTGGAAAAGCCTGCTGAGACATCAGATGAAGAAGTTTTGTCGCGACAAGGTAATCAATGTCATGACACTAAAAGACAAGGTTTCTGGTCCTGACAAAGAAACAAAGTCGTGACAAGTGATGCTGACTTATTGAACTAACCTAGTTGCAATAAAAGAGTTCAATGTTGCGACATACTTCAAGTTGAAGAGAAATTTTGATGTCGCAATAGGGATATTAAGGTCACGACAAATAAATAAGATGAAAATAGATAAACAAGGTCGCGACAGACTTTTCCATGTCGCGAAAAAGATTCCAACACAAGGAAGAGAAGACTTATAGTGACATAATAGAACTGGGTCGAGACACAAAGATGAGCTTAAGGCAAAAAGTCTTGTTGCGACATATAAACTTGGTCACAAAAGAAAAAATCTATAACACCAATAGATAATGTCACAACATCAAAATAAAGCTACAACAAGAAATCAAGTTCAATGGAGACAAGACTCTGTCGCGACAAACTTTCCTGGTCGCGACAGGAATGCTAACAATACAAGAAACATTGTTGTAACAAGAACCAACTGAAATACTGTCACAAAATAAAAACTAGGTCGCGACACAAATTTAAAGAAGCTACACAGAAACAATGTCGCAACATAACTGTTCTAGTAAACACACATGATTGCTCCGAACATGTAATGATAGGAATCCATTGCATCTGCAGACCAAAGTGTTGGAAGAGCCAAAGAAAGATCTGTCGCGATGTAGGAACTGGTCATGATAGAATAAATACGTAGAAGGCAACACTGTCGTGATGCACGCCATCGCATGCCGTGAACAGAGACCCAACAAAGAATTCAAAATCCCATCGCAACAACACTTCAGTCGCAACCAGGAATGAAATTCCAGCCGTAATTCTTTGGGATCCATAATGTAGCCTTGAATTTAGGCCCAAACTTCTTAAAGGCTCCCTGGCAAAGAAATATCTGGTGGAAAGCGAGGCAGCTGGGTCATAAAAATCGAGCATCCGGGAGTCACACCTTTGTACTTTATTTTTCTTTTTTATTTTCTTTCTTCTTAGACAGATTTAGCATAAGATTTCAATTTGTTTAATGACTTGAAATAAAGGAATTGTTCAGAAGTTTCAAGTTGAGCTAAATTTTGTTGGAAGACAATTTACTCATCGCTTGATTCACTGAAGTTCTGTAGAAGAAAAGGCCGTGGATTCATTTCTTTCAATTGATTACGCATTGGAAATTTCTTGATCTGTATTTCAGTTGTTCATTATGATTCAAGCAGAAATACAACTTCGGCTACGAAAGACTGCTGTTACTATGGTCTTTTCCCACAATTGTAAAGAGTTTTCGGATCGAGAATTTTTAATTTATTTGAACGGTGTTGTTCATGAAACAAACTTGCCCTTAACATTAAAACTATTCCCAATTACACCGTTGTTTGACTCGATTCATGAGCCCTCCGAGTGACACAAAGTCAGAGATTCCCGAGAGCATGGATGCATTACTTAGGGGTATGCTGGGACTATTATCAAGAAACTAATGAGCACTGTAAAAGATTACTTAGATAACCATCAATTTACTCCATGGCTTGAGAATTAGTCGTAGGGATCTATCAATTCAATCACTATATTATCTCTGCCCCCGAGGAATGATCTCGATCCTATGTTACTTAGAGATTTAATCTGTGGAAAGAGAGAACTTCTTGCTGTCTCAAGATGTATACATCATTCATCTCAGAAAATTCGCAAATGGCCCTGCCTCTCAGAAGTAAGAAAATATGTAGTCATAAGAAATGCAAGTATGAAGTATTGAAAAGAAAAAATACGCAGATCTTATAAAGAAAATCGATTACAAGTAATTGGTTAGACACATGTCTCGAAATGGAACATGAATCTCTAATCGTTGAAAATATGAGTTAAGGAGAACCGAACTATAATTAGTCTCTTGCCTCTTCGACAAATTCGGGGATTTCAATTCATGATATAATAGAATAAGAATATGTTGCGTGAATTGATAATTTTCACAAATGAAGAAAATCTGTTGTCTACTTCCAAATAATAATTCAGTCTGTAAATTCAAATTTAGGTCTAGACTTTAAATTCTTTTACTATAGATGTAGAAATTCAGAGAAGGGCTCTTAGTTAGTTATCGAAAATTTTATGAAATGGCTGAACATAGAACTCGAGTAGTCAGTAGTTGAACTCAATTCTCTTCAATCTTTGTGGGAACGATATCCAAACTTATAGGTTCACTTTTTTTACTTATACGACCTGTGCACTTGCAGTATTATGACCAAACTAAATTTTTAATAAAATCATTGACAAAGCAAGTTTTATTATGAGCATACATGTTCTATTTTTTTTAACAAGTTTTGGTATTTTACCGATTGGAGCACAGTCCCGGTACAAGACGTAAATTTGATCTCTATACAAAAATTGGTCAACAGTTATTCAACCTCGAGAAAGGCTTATAATTAACTTAGACAAGAATCGCTTGGGAGAGATTTTTCAAGAGACTATAAGATGGAATTTTGGCTTAGATATAATAGGATTGTCCAATTGCACCAAATACCCTAGGATTTTATCATCTCTTGGTATCCCTTAGTTTCATAGTTCATTAGTTCAATTAAGCTTCCTTTAGTTTAGTTTATTTTAATTTATATTTTAATCCATCAACATTGAATGTTTGGATATTAGAGAAGCATTCTAATTTTGGCACTTAGCATCCTCATTTTCCTTATTGATCGATATTTGTACATTCTATAGACTTTATTACTTGACAAGTGTATACTTGCGCAAAATAGGCACTTTATTGCATAGTTTATTTACATATCATGAATGCGCCTATCAAATTTTTGCCGTCGTTGCCATGGACTAACAGGTCTTTAGTGATGTTGTCAAAGGATTGCAAAACGCCTATCACCTTTCTTGAGTAAGGATTGAGGCTTCATAACTAAAATCAATTGAACAAGGGTATTGCTAGAGCTCCCTTCAAAACAAAATTCAGGTTGTCCCAGAATATGAAAGGTTACCCTCTTAGTAAAACAATCAACTAGGGCATGGTTAGTTGCTAGCCAATCCATTACCAATATGATATCAAAATCATGTAATTGCAACAATATCAAATCAACATGCAGTTCTCTACCCTCAAACACAATACTATCATTCTTAAGAACTCTGTAGCCGAAAAGGATTTCCCAATTGGCATAGAGACAAGCATATCAAATTATAGCAAGCTAGTAGATAAGCCCAATGAATCAAATGTGCTATAAGCATAAATAAATGAAACGGGTAGCTCGATCAATAAGCGCCAATTTGTTGGGAATTAAACTAAATAATACATGTGACAACCTCTAGTGAGGCTCGAAAGCACTGCTTGTCATGGCAGACACTCACCCTTGGGTCCTTGCCTAGCCTTTCCTCCATATGGTTTTTATGTTTCGAGAATTCTTATTTTTGGGAAATCTCAAACAAAATTCCCATCGCTCAATTATAATTAAAGCATGCGCCAATCTCTTTGTAGCACATAGTACCACCATGTTGCTTGTCGCACTTACTACATGGAGTGACCTTGTTATTCCCTGCTTCTTAATTTAGTCTAACAACCTTATCTCGTGAAGTACTTGGCCTTTTCTATGTTTGAACACCTTGAGGATAATGAGATCTACCTCTCATGTGTTGTTCCCTGTACTATTGCAATTCTTTAGCAGTCCTTTCAACTATGAGGGCACTCTCTACCACTTTTGAATAGGGTTCCAACTTATGAAAGGAGAGCTTATCCTTTAAAATCGACTCTCGAGCCTCTTGAAAATGAAAGGCTTTGCATTCCTCAGTAGATATAAGGTCAGAGGAAAATGGGACAACCGAGTAAATTTAGTCTCATACTCCACAATTATCATATTGCTATGTGCTAAATCAGATGAACTCATATTCCTATCGGTGCGCCACCCTCGGGGAAGCATTTTTTGAAGAAGACTCTTAAATTATCCCATACTAATGGCTCCCGTCCCTTAAAAAGCCTTTTCTCCATCCTCCACCAATGTCGCCCGCCACTCAACCATAAAAGTAGAAAAACACAACTTTTGACTCTCAGAGCAATTCAAAACATCAAAATACTTTTCAAGATCAAGATTCCATGATTCTACCACTATCGATCAGACTCTCCTTAAAAAGCAAAGAGGATTTTAACCCCTTTAAACTACCCCGGTACCCCCACTATTAATAGATGATCGGGTCTTATGTTTGAATCTTAGAAAAACCTAAGTCTGCTCTTCAACGACTTGAACTTGAATTTCATAAAGACGTTGATTCGTGTCACGGTAGGGGGTGAGCTTTAATCAACAAAATTTGTTTCATAGTCTTCCCACGTCGTAGTCAATCTACTCCGCAAAGATAGCCGTCTAGTGGTCGAACACGGGGACGGGTTTTCATCCTATGAATGACTCCGCATCGTTGAAAATGGTGAGGCTTTTTAGTTTGATTTTTGGAATTTTGTTTTAAAACAGTGGAGTCATTTGGTTATCGAATAACCTGTAATAACTCGAAATGAAGTGTGAAATGAAAATCTTGAAGGTTTGTGTTACTAGCTTGATAACACTTGGCAAATATGTTCTCGGCAAGCGTATCCCCGCATTATGGCAAGCAACCATAGTCCAAGCCATAACCTGATCTTTTGTTTAACTATAAAACCTAACCCCTAAAAACCACTCCTATTCGTACTTCAACACAAAAGTAACACGCATCCATAAAATTTCTAGTTCAAAACCCTAACACTCAACCTCATTTCAAGTGGCTCAGAAGACAATCTAAAGAATAACAAAGGCATCTAACAAGTATGCACTGTAATTCCTAAAGCATGGTGTAAGTATCACAAAGTAATGACATTAAATGATATTCAACCCTAGTTTGGAAGATATGTGAGCCATAACACAAGACTAGAGTATTCAAAACATGAGGACAACCCGCAATCGCCACAAACCAAGCTAGCAACCCTTCCCTCTTCAGTTATATGGTTTAGCCAAACATCTCTGAGTTGTCATCCTCAAGAGGGGTGTTTGAAAATAGAAAAACTGAAAGAAAGAGGAGAGAGAAGAGAGAAAAGCAAACCCTAAAACCGAAAGTCGCGGAGATATTTACATAAAAATGAAAAGTCACAAAAGATCATTAGTATTACAAAACCATGGGGGTTTATAAGACCACCCAATGTGTGAAACTACAAGAAAGCCTAAAGTTTTGGCTTACAAGGGGCAAGGAGGTACACCAAAAAGTGGGTCATTGCATTAATTACACAAAATTAGCGTGGCAAGGAATTTCGCTATGCAGAGAATTCTCTAGATAGAGAAAATTCTCGCTAGCCTAGCTTAAATTGCATTTCGTAGATAGCGAAATCACAAAAATTCCGCTCCGCACAAAGGAATTTCCTCGCTTAGTTACGAAATTCTGCCAGCCTGGGCGAAATTTGTGAGAGATAGCGAAACCGGAGAATTTCGCTGTGTGCACAATGATTTTCGCTATGTAGCTTAAATTTCGCTAGCCTAGCGAATTTCCTTAATTTCGTCTAAGATTACAATTTATATCCCAAATAAAAATTTCTAATCATAGCGAATTTCCTGGTTGCCTCGTTTCACGTTTGCCTATCGCACCTCTAATCGCATCACTTTTCATCATTTTGCCTTCATTTCCTTTATTGCATCTCGGGTATTTAGATGGCCGAAAAATAAGCTAATCTTCATGGCTCCGCACATATCTCGACACGAACTCCCAAGGTGGCAAACCTCGCAAAATAACCAAAAATAACTCGAAATGGCATAAGTGATACTAAGTGGACTAACACCTCAATCGTCTAATTGATACGATTAGCGCGCAAAAGCACTCAAAACCTATCTCAAATATTAGGGCCTAAAATATCACTGGGCACTAATCACACTTCAACCACGCCATAGTCCCTAGCAATGTCAACAATAAGGACATGTATACGTGATTTTCTCAAAAAGTTTATGGTTCAAAAAAGGTGTATATACAGATAAAAATTACCTTTTAAAATGAACAATTGAGACTTAGTTTGAAACCCATACGAGAGAGCAAAACCATATAAGAACAATTTTTAAAGTCAACATCTGATCCAAAGAATTCAACCCGACTTCCATCAAATCTAATGGTTCCTAATGTAACCGGGATTGAGCCAATAAAT